>CM070770.1:164892076-165565998 GCA_036346955.1 Dipus sagitta
AAGGGACAAGGGCGTCAGGTGAGCTTCAGTTAGGAAAGTTCAAAATTTGTGTGATTGATTTTTAAAAATGCCATGAAGTCTATTGTGATAGACATTTGCAGTTGTTTTTCTCATAAGTCATACTGTATATTTTGAGTATTGGTTCTTATCTACCTTTGAGTGCATTAGACTTATCTAGGGGGGTTATTAAGAAAGATTCTTGTTTTATATCCAAGGGTTGCCTTGATTTGGACTATGGTCCTGGAATACATTACTGGTAAACATTGTAGATAATTCAGAGATGAGAAAGAGGGAGAGGAGGGAAGAAGGAAAAGAGAGAGAGAGGAGAGAGAAATACTACTGCAACTCCGAGGGACAAAGTGCTCTCTGGCATTGTTGGGAGCAGATGGATAGTGTTATCTGAGGCTCAGAACAGGAGGCATGCTACCAGGAATGTCCCCCAAGTTTACTATGTTCAGATCATAAGGGTGCCTTTAATGCAAGGGATTGTCCAGGCTTCTTAGAGCTGACATAGTGCCTTCTCTTACACATACAAAACCCAAAATGAATGTAAAAAGTGTACTATTTACTCAGATATAATTGTTTTTTAAAGCGATTTTTATAGTCCTTTTTCTAAAAAGCCAAATTAGCCCAGCACTCAGGAGGTAGAGGTAGGAGGATTGCTGTGAATTCGAGGCCACCCTGAGACTTCGTAGTGAATTCCAGGTCAGCCTGAGCTAGAGTGAGACTCTACCTTGGAGGCTGGGGGGTAGGGGAAGCCAAATTGCGCCTGGAGAGATGGCTTAGTGGTTAAGGTGCTTGCCTGCAAAGCCTAAGGACCCAGGTTTGACTCCCTAGAATACATGTGAGGCATACACACAAGGTCACACATGCATACAAGGTGGCACATATGTCTGGAGTTTAATTGTAGTGGCTAGAGGCCCTGGCATGCCAATTCTTTCTCTCAAAAATAAAATAAGATAGTCAAATTAGGTACTGTGACTTGAATCCCTAAATCTTTCAAGCAGAAAACCTTAAACCACCAATACCACCAATGATCAAAAAGGAAGGACAGGTTAGTGACCCAAGTCCCTGTAACAGGAGCATCTCAGGATAGCTCTAGAGCCAGAAAGGCTTTGCAAAAATTTTTTTCCTTTGAAAAAGAATTTAGTTCGCCAGAACTAAAATATGAGTGTATTTTTTTAAATTTTTAAATTTTTATTTATTTGAGAGTGACAGAGAGAGAAAGAGGCAGATACATAGAATGGGCATGCCAGGACCTCCAGCCACTGCAAACAAACTCCAGATGCATGTGCCACCTTGTGCATCTGGCTTACGTGGGTTCTGGGGAATGGAGCCTTGAACCAGGGTCCTTAGGCTTCACAGGCAAGCGCTTAACCGCTAAGCCATCTCTCCAGCCGGAGTGTAATGTTTTTGTGATAAAAGAAAGTTGTATTGATTTCCAAACTTTTCTAATTTGGATGAATGAAAGTTACAGATGTAAGCCTTAAAGGAGATAATATATTTTTCTCCATTTCTTTTCATCTTTCTTAAAAATGATTTGTTAAAACTACTTTTTGTTAGATCTCTCTGAATGGCTTTGAGACAATATAGTTGTTTTTTTTTTTTTTTTTTTTTTTTTTT
Source organism: Dipus sagitta (assembly GCA_036346955.1). Lineage (NCBI taxonomy): Eukaryota > Metazoa > Chordata > Mammalia > Rodentia > Dipodidae > Dipus > Dipus sagitta. The sequence goes on from CM070770.1 coordinate 164,893,700, forward strand.
TTTTAAGTTTCGAGATACTTTTAGATTGAGCAGAGAGGAGACAATATGAAGAGCTCCTACCTATGAGAAGGCAGGAAGGGCTGAAGGCCCATCAGTATAGTTTTTGAAAAAGTGCAGTAGGATGAGGTTATGCTGTTGTATATTAAAAGCATGTTTCTGTTTCACTCCTAGCTGTAAAGTCATTTAATAAAGTTCACAGCACCATATCACTTGTGTTTTTATTGTCATTCTTTTGTGTGGAAGGACTTGTGGGACAGAATGAAACTTGACAAAAACTCAAGAGGATTAATAACCTGGTATCAGGTAGGAGGACAGTTGGGTTCAAAGTCAACCAGACCTCATCTGTCCTGCAGAAATGTATTACTGTGAGCCGGGCATGGTAGTGCATGCCTTTAATCCCAAGCATTTGGGAGGCAGAGGTAGGAGGATCGCTGTGAGTTCGAGGCCTGCCTGAGATGACATAGTGAATTCCAGGTCAGCCTGGGCTAGAGTGACACTGTACCTTGAAAAACAAACAAAAAGAATGTATTACTGAGTTAGTGTGGTGCTGGGAAGGCTGTATGTGCTGTTGGCTCTGTTGCTGAAAAGTCAACAGGAAGCTTTTGGTCATGTGGATTTATATCACTTTCATTTGTTGTCCCACCAGAGCCAACTATAGTTCTATGCTATGGAGGTTGGGTGCCAGTGGGGAAGTGACATTGGCTTTTTAAATCCTAACCAAGATCAGTTAGACAAGTCCTCTTTGGCAGTACTATAGAAAAACTAGTTTGGAACTCACCATTGGGGTCAAGGCAGTCATCCTGTCCTCCAGGTATTACCATAGGTGCCTGGAGTTGCTCTGGTTAGCAGGGCAATGCGGTGGAAACATTCAGTATTTGAAGGTTATCCTCATTGTTGGTGCCTTTGTGGGCTTAGTGCCAGGGTGAAAAATGGAGGCCCATGCAGGTGAGAAATAGGGTGATTTGTGGCTTGCCCTGGGTGTGTTGATATTGCCTGTAATAAGCTAATAACAGATTGTAAAACACAATTCAAACTGACAATCCATCAAAGGAATTGCAACCAGGGACATTTTTTTTTTTTTTTTTTGTAACTGACATCAGGCACTGATGGAGTTTAAATGTAAACAGGGCTATTAGTGTGCAGGGCCAAATTATCTGCTATTGCAGATGGGCTCCCTACATGCCCTAGGAGAAGGCAGTCACAAATGACTAGCCTTATGTCATCACACTTAAATGTGCCCCAATTAAAGAGGCCCTCTTTATTTTTATCTATCTATCTACCTATCTATCTATCTATCTATCTATCTATCTATCTATCTATCTATATCTATATTATTCATTTATTTGAGAGAGGGAAAGAAGCAGAGTGAGAGAGAGAATGGGCGTGCCAGGGCTTCCAGCCACTGCAAATAAACTCCAGATGCATGTGCCATCTTGTGAATCTGGTTTACATGGAATTGCACTGAGGTCCTTTGGCTTTGCAGGCAAGTGCCTTAACTGCTAATCCATCTCTCCAGCACAAAGTTGTTTTTTTTTTTTTTTTTTCCAAGGTAGGGTGTCACTGTAGCACAGGCTGACCTGGAATTCAGTATGTAGTCTCAGGGTGGCCTTGAACTCACGGTGATCCTCCTAACTCTGCCTCCCAAGTGCTGGGATTAAAGGTGTGCACCACCACGCCCGAAGAGGCCCTCTTTTGACCCTACTACATACACACATTTTGTACATATTGTAAGGGTCCAAGAATTACTGAAGAAAGACCCCAGACTCATAGTATGTAAAAGCAGAGTGTTTATTCTGCAGAATTAGCCAGCATGCAGGGGTCAACCATTCATACAAAACAGAGACCCTACGAGGAGCACACAGGCCCCTTTTAAGCACAGCTAGGGGAATTTTAGGAGGGTTAGGTCATCTTCTAATGTGATTGGCTAAGCAAGCAGCAGTTGGCCGTGGCCCAGATTTTATCATCCTTGGACATGTTTAGACATGTTTTAGAGACTTTGCAGGAACTGACTCAGCCCTGGAGCCCACTACCTCGGGCAAGTCTTGTTTTTTGGTCATAGTCCAGAGGTATTGAAGGAACTGACTCGGGCCCCTGGGCAGCTATCTTCCCTGGCGACGTGTCAGGGTCGCTATTGATTAACAGCCCTTTGTGTTTTTCCCAGAAGTCTTGCCTCTCTGGGAAACTGAAACTTAGGCCTAGCTGTAAACTAGAGCAAATTTGATCTCCTCCCTCTCTCTCCCTTCCTCTCTCTCTTTCTCTCCCTGCCTCTTTCTCTTTCCAGTAAATAAAGTAAAATGCCAGTTGGTGTACTTTTTAACTCTTTTTTTCTTTGTTTTGTAGCCCAGCTCAGGCTGGCCTTCTGGAATTCACTGAGTAGGTCAGGCCGGGCTTGAACGCATATCAATCCTCTTGCCTCACCTGTCCAAAATCCTAGGATCCCAGGCGGGTGGAGGGGTTAAGCAAATCGATCGTGATCGCTAGTGTGATGTATGTGCAAAGATCAGGTGGAATATAACATGTCTAATAAGTGCGATACAACGTGTAACAAGTGTTAGGCACTGAGCCTGAGGTCGGGGAGGCGGGGCAGGGAGCGGGAGGTATCCAGCTGTCGGGGATGGGCGGGGCGGAGGACTTGGCCGGGCTCATACCTTCCTTCCTTCCTTCCTTCCTTCCTTCCTTCCTTCCTTCCTTCCTTCCTTCCTTCCTTCCTTCCTTCCTTCCTTCCTTCCTTCCTTCCTTCCTTCCTTCCTTCCTTCCTTCCTTCCTTCCTTCCTTCCTTCCTTCCTTCCTTCCTTCCTTCCTTCCTTCCTTCCTTCCTTCCTTCCTTCCTTCCTTCCTTCCTTCCTTCCTTCCTTCCTTCCTTCCTTCCTTCCTTCCTTCCTTCCTTCCTTCCTTCCTTCCTTCCTTCCTTCCTTCCTTCCTTCCTTCCTTCCTTCCTTCCTTCCTTCCTTCCTTCCTTCCTTCCTTCCTTCCTTCCTTCCTTCCTTCCTTCCTTCCTTCCTTCCTTCCTTCCTTCCTTCCTTCCTTCCTTCCTTCCTTCCTTCCTTCCTTCCTTCCTTCCTTCCTTCCTTCCTTCCTTCCTTCCTTCCTTCCTTCCTTCCTTCCTTCCTTCCTTCCTTCCTTCCTTCCTTCCTTCCTTCCTTCCTTAATTACTTTCGATTGAGGATCCTTGGCCAAAGTGGGAGCCATATCTCCATCTGCTGCTGGGCATCAGGTGCCAGCTGTCACCTATTCCAGTGGCTCTCAGAACTCGTTCTTGAATAGATGGGCGTTGAGGCCACCGTGCTGGAAGCAAGTCCAGCAAAAGGCAGGTCCCTTCTGAAGACAGAGGCGAGTAAGGCGCCTGGTTTTTTCATCCCAGGCTACTCCCCACTCAAACCAGGACACTGGACAGACTCCTGGGGTCTAATGTCTACAGCTGGACCTGGGCTTTTCTGATGTCAGCTGACACAGCTCATGACCAGCCCTGCCAGCAAATTCCCAGCTCTGGCTTTTCTTCTTTCCAAACTGTGATGTTCAGAGATCATAACCAGACAAATGATGGCCTTCATCCTAGCAGACTGTGGTGGGACTTTCACCAAGTTCAAATTCACTGTTTCCCAGAGTGAATTTCAAACTTAGAAAGTTCTCAAAACAGCATCTGGTGCACAAACATTGAGTACCCATATTTCACTATCCTCAATGCAAACAGCCTCACATAGTACCAGGTATCAGGCAAGTCAGGCATAAAAAAGTGACCTTGGAGTGATCAGGTTTTAAAAAGATATTTTATTTATTTGAGAGAGGGAAAGATGGGAAGAGAGAGAGAGATAGAGAGGGAGAATGGGTGTGCCAGGGCCTCCAGCCATTGCAAATGAACTACAGACATATGAGCCACATTGTGCATCTGGCTTACGTGTGTCCAGGGGAATCAAACCTGGGACCTTTGGCTTTGCAGGCAAGTGCTTTAAACCACTAAGCCATCTCTCCATCTCCGTGTATCACCTTTTAATATCTCTCTCCTGTATATGATAACATAATTTTAAACAAGAACCACCAAATTGGGCTAGGGAGATGGCTTAGCAGTTAAGGCACTTGGCCTGCAAAGCCAAAGAACCCAGGTTCGATTCCCCAGGACCCACGTAAGCCAGATGCACAAGGTGGCACATACATCTGGAATTCATTTGCCGTGGCTGGAGGCCCTGGCGTGCCCATTCTCTTTCTTTGCTTCTCTCTCTCTCAAATAAATAAATAAAAATAAAAGAAAGAACCACCAAATTAATAGTAATCATTTTCAGAAAAGAAATGCAGTGAAGTTTCTTTTATTGAATGTTGTATATGTAATCATGCCAGTGAAAAAAATAGAAACTGGAAAATATATGTGATAATGAAAAATAGGCATGAGTAATGAATAAGTAATTTTTTTTTTCCGAAGTAGGGTCTTGCTGATGCGGAAGGGCACAGAGTTGGAGTCTAGCCTAGGCTGCATAGCAATACTGTTTCTAAAACTAAAACTAAAACCAAAACTTAAAAAAAAGCAGAGAGCTGTGGAGGCCAGAGCAGCTTTGCTAGAATGGGTGGGCCTGCAGCCATTGCCTTCTTCCTCCACCATCTGAACCCGGTTGAGCAGGTGCTGCAAGAAATAAGGACTCAAACTGAAACTGAAATGGAGGCTGAACCACCATATGAAGAAACTAATTGTCCTTTCCTGTCCCTTGAGTCCACAGTCCCTTCCTTATCGGATTGCCTTGCCGTCAAGTTTTCTTGGCATCTTGAGACTCTCTGTGGAATTACTTAGGATGCAAAGGGGAGGAGAGGGAAGAGGACCCTTCTCAAGCCGAGCAGGGCTTTCCTCACTTGGGAGATGGAGGGGCTGGAGCAAAGCACTGCGTCCCTCCAGCCCACAGACTTCCACTAAGAAGGCTATATATGCCAGGCTGGATGCTGGTGGAATGGGTCCAGCCCAGGCCCCTCAGTGTGCTGCACCAATAATTTAGTGCTCAGGCTGGGCATGGTGTCTTCCCCAGGCCCAGCTCAACAAATTACAGTCAGGGTGTCAAAGGGCTATGGTGGGGAGGCAGCAGTAACTTGTTCAGGGAAGCATGGAGGAGTGGAGACACTGACATTGAATTCCTCTCCCACCTCTTTTTTCTTATTCTTCCCCTCCTTTTTCTCTCCCTCCCTCTTTTTTTCCTTCCTGCTTTCTTTCCTTCCTTCCTTCCTTCCTTCCTTCCTTCCTTCCTTCCTTCCTTCTTTCCTTTTTGGTCCATTTTTCCATAGAGAAAATTAAAGCACATTTGTGCACACACACATACCCAGAGGGAAGTAATAAGAGGGATGGGAGAACGTGACCTCCCTGCATAGGTCCATACCTGGGGGAAGCCCCCTCTAAGCTTCCTCCTTCCCATAAGTACCCTGCTTTTAGTACCTCTACAGACCAAGAAGGCACTGGGCAGCAGGGCCTCTTCTCTCTTGGGCCTCCAGTTTAACAAAGGCACATTTGAGGAACTTTCCCATTTTCATGTGTTGGGCTCCAAATTACAGTGGATCTGCTACAATTTCCATGTTGTAGACTGTTTCCAAAAAAGATATGTTTTCTTTTCTTTCTTTTTTTTTTTTTTTTAAGAGAGAGAGAGAATTGGCAGGCCAGGGCCTCAGCCACTGCAATGGAACTCCAGACACTTACTCCACCTAGTGCACATGTGCGACCTTGCGCTTGCATCACCTTTGTGTATCTGGCTAGAAGCGGGTATCTGGAGAGAGATGTAATGTGGGCCCTTAGGCTTTGTGGGAAAGTGACTTAACTGCTAAGCCATCTCTCCAGGCCAAAGATAGTTTTTCTTTCACTTTTTCTTTTTCCTTCCCTTCCTGTGTCTGTGCGTGCCATTGTGGGCATGTGGAGGTGAGAGGACCGCCCACAGTCTTGTTCCTTGTCCTCCACCTTGTTTGAGACAGAGTCTCTTGTTCCTGGATTCTCCTGTCTCCACCCCCCCCCCCCATCTTGCCTTACAAGTGCTAGGTTTGCAGATGCTTACGTGGCTTGGCGTGGGTTCTGGAATCTGAACTCTGCTCCTTACCTTTGTGCAGCAAGTGCTTACCCACAGACCCATCTCCCCAACCCTTTTTCTCTTTGACAGAGTCTCATGTAGCCCAGAATAACCTTGAAAGCTTCATGTAGCTGAGGCTAGCCTTGAACTTCTGCTCCTTCTGCCTTCAGTGCTAGGATCACTTTCACTTTTCATGTCCCACACCACCCACACCACTACCCATTGTGTCATTAGATCCTTGGGTCCAGGCAGATCTGGGGTAGAGTCCTGTTATGGTTTCTCAGGGAGCTCTGAGACCTTAGACAAGTTCATTCCAACCTCTGGCCTCAGTTTCCTGGTCTGTCAACACGGGCTGTTGTAAGGATTCCAGGTAACCTGTGAAATCCTCCAGCAGTGCTTGTTGGTGATGAGTGTGAGTGGGGGTGGGCAGTGCTGATGCATGAAGGGGTTAGGTTTGTTCTGGAGAGGCAGGCCTGGGGTCTGGTGGAGAACCTGGTGGGGGCTGGGCAGTCAAGTGCTGCCTGTTTTCCCAGGATGCCTTTGTGCTGCTGAGGTTGGGTCTGGTAGCTGCAGGAACTGCCATTGTCCCTCCCCGACTGTCTTAGTGCCTGGGTACAGGGCAGTAAGGGAAAGGCAATGTGTCGGGCTAGCTCTTGCCTGCTTTTGCTCGGGGTCTGAGGCTGGGAAGCTTGCGCAGCCAGGCTCTCTCTTGTGTTCCCACCCCGCCCCGCCCCTACTGGGCTGTATGCAGGCATTCATTCAGCCTTCTTGTAGGTTGAAGTGGTTTAATGGTGTTTGCCTGAGATCTCAGTTATTCCTCACAGAAACCCTGCTAGGTGTGCTGGATGGATGTCAGTAATCCTGTTTAACCAGTGAATGTGACACAACAGTAGCACACAGGGCTCATTTGAGGCTCTCAAGGATTCCATATCTGCTTCTGGGGATCCAGTCTCAGATTAGCTTCCAGCCTCTCACAGCTGTCTCCTTTTCTTAACATCTTCTTGGCATGGAAACTCCCAACTCCTTGCTGGACCGTCCCTTCCTGGCTTTATCACAAGCTGCGGGGCGTTTCTCCCAGAGGTGAGGGGTTGGGGGGGTGGAGGAGTGTTGGAAGTGAAAGTGAAAGTCATAGTCAGGGCTTTTCACCCTCACTGGTCATGTGGTTTGGGGAAAAGGAGGAGATTCCACTCACTGTGTTCCAAGAGCTCCGGTGTCTGCAGCTGCTTTGGAGCCACCGGCAACCCTTCCAGTTAAAAAAAGACACACCCCCCAGGCACTGTGGCAGTGGAAGCCACCATTTACTTAGCATTTCCTGATTTATGTAAGTCTCAGGATGATACATATGACCATTCCTATTTTACAGCTGTGGAATCTGAGGCTGAGAAAGGTTGCATACATTTACTCAGGGATATACAATAAGTAGCTGAGCCTCACTTTGAATACAGTGACCTCAGTGGAATTACTATACTGCTTTTAAAAATTAAGTCCAGGGCTGGAGAGATGGGTTAGTGGTTAAGGCACTTCCCTGCGAAGCCTAAGGACCCAGGTTCGATTCTCTAGGTCCCATGTAAGTCAGATGCACATGGTGGCAGATGTGTCTGGAGTTTGTTTGCAGTGGCTAGAAGCACTGATGCGCCCATTCTCTCTCTCTCCCTCTGTCTCTAATAAATAAATTATAAGCCGGGCATGGTGGTGCACACCTTTAATCCCAGCACTTGGGAGGCATAGGTAGGAGGATTGCCAAGAGTTCGAGGCCACCCTGAGATTACATAGTGAATTCCAGGTCAGCCTGAGCCAGAGAGAGACCTTATCTCAAAAACAAACAAACCAACCAACCAAATATATATATATATATATATATATATATATATATACACACATATAATTTTTAAAAGTTCAGAATTATTGTAATATTGAGAAAAAAATCTTATACAAAATTAAGTCCAGCTTGATTTTTTAATTTTATTTTATGAGAGCGAGAGAGAATTGGTATGCCAAGACCTCTAGCCACTATAGGCGAATTCCAGATGTGTGCGTCATCTTGTGCGCATACATGACCTTGTGCACATGCATCACCTTATGCAACTGGCTTACGTGGGTTCTGGGGAGCAGAACCTGGGTCCTTAGGCTTCACAGGCAAGTACCTTAACTGCTCAGTCATCTGTCCAGCCCCCAGCTTGATTTTAAAAATCGAGCAGTCATTAGCTGGGCATGGTGGCTCATGGCTATAATCTGACATTCAGGAGGCCAAGGTGGGAGAACTGCCAAGACTTTGCAGGTCATTCTGGGCTACATAGTGAGACCCTGTCTTGAAAGAAAAACAAAATAAAACCAAAAGCAAATGAAAAGCAAAAGCAAAAGCAAAAAACAAAACAAAACAAAACAAAAAACCCCTAATAACCAATACACAAAATTGCCATGTTTATTTCCTTACTTCCTATGTTTTTAGCACTCCTGAAATATTTCATAAGAAAACAAAACTCCCACATCCTGATGACAACAATGGACCTGTGTAGATTGTTTGTTTTGCTTTTCGAGGTAGGGTCTCACTCTGGCCCAGGCAGACCTGGAATTAACTATGTAGTCTCAGGGTGGCCTTGAACTCATGGCAATCCTCCTGCCTCTGCCTCCCAAGTGCTGGGATTAAAGGTGTGAGCCACCATGCCCGGCTTGGACCTGTGTAGACTGGAATGCTATTTTTCTAAAATATTTTTATTTATTTATTTGCAAGAAGAGAGAGATAGAAGAGAGACAGACAGACAGGAATGGGTATACCAGGGCCTCCAGCCACTACAAAAGATCTCCAGACAGACAGGGAGAATGGGTATACCAGGGCCTCCAGCCACTGCAAAAGATCTCCAGATGCATACACCACTTTGTGCATCTGGCTTTACATGGGTACTAAGGAACTGAACCCAGATGGTTAAGCTTTGCAGTGCCTTAACCACTGAGAAATCTTTCCAGCACTGAAATATTTTTTGAACTGGACTTGAGTGAAAAACACTTACCTGGGTCCTGGTCCAGGCCCATTTGGGGTTGAGTGTTTTTAAAAACCGTTTTATTTATTTATTTGAGAGACAGAGAAAAAAAGGCAGGGGCAGAGAGAGAGAGAGAGAGAATGGGTGCTACAGGACCTCCAGCCACAGCAAACAAACTCCAGATGCATTCACCACCTTGTGCATCTGGCTTATGTGGGAACTGGGGAATTGAACTTGGAACCTTAGGCTTCACAGGCAAGTGCCTTAAACCCTAAGCATATCTCGAGCCCCACCCCTTTCTGATTATAGGGCAGAGTACAGGACTTAGGTGTCCTTAGATCTGAGTTTGAATTCTGTCTTAACCTCATGACATTCTCCATTATCCTTCAAGACCCACAAAATCTCAGGTGCTCATCCTCTGTATCACCTTCAGAAGTCCTCTGTTAAATCACTTCAGCCAGGCTTTTGTCTCCATGTTCGAGTAGGGCCTGTACTCATAAAGGTCATGTATGGCTGGAGACATAGTTTGATGGTAGAACACTTGTCTAGCATGCTCTAGGCCTGGGCTCCATCCCCAGAACACCTCTTCTCTTCTCCCACACAAGGCTAAGGCCATAGACAACTTGCAACCCAGACTGTTCTCAGCATAGGCCACTCACTGCATTCTGGTATTCCTGGTCTGTGTGTCTACAGTTAGCCTTGTCTCAGCCTCCCAGTTACCCTGGCCCCTGTTCCTTCTGCAAAGCCTATTGACTCTGCCTTTAAAGTGAGTCCAGTCTCCGTAACTTAATTTAATTTAATTTATGAGAGAGAGAGTAAGAGAGAGAATATGCATGTGCCACCTTGTGTATCTGGCTTACGTGGGTTCTTGGGAATCAAACTCGGGTCCATAGGCTTCGCAGGCAAGCACCTTAATTACTAAGCCATCTCTCCAGCCCTGCTTCTGTCACTTCTTACTTCTCACCACCATTTGTCCTGGCCTGTTCGAACCATCATTGAGCTTCTGTTGACCTGGTGTCCTCCTTCCTCCTGTGCCCTAAGTATGACTTCTTCCCAATGCAGCAGCTAGGTGACTCTTAGCCACCTGCTCAGGATCATGACTCTTCTGTGCCTCACGTCTTGCAGTGGCCCATCAGTCAACTTCAAAGCCAAAGGCCTTCATGGGCTGTGCCGTTTACTTCCTCTCCTATTGTGTCCCCTTCAACCTCCAAGATACCACTGTCCCCTCTCATAGCTCCACTCCAGCCACACTGGCCTCCTGGCTGTTTCTCAGACATGCTGTCACCTGGGCCTTTCCCTGGGCTTCCTTCTGCTGGGACATCCATTGTGCCCCCTCCCAGCCTCCTTCAGGTTGCTGAACAGGGGGACTCCCCAACCCCTTATGTAGTATTGCATCCCACCCCTCATTCCCTTCCCCTGTACACCAGCCCCAACATGGCTGGACTATTCTTTCTGTTTTGTTTGGTATTCCTTTTAATATTTTAAATATTCTATTTTATTTATTTATTTATTTGACAGAGAAAGAGGGAGAGGGGAGACAGAGAGAGAGAGAGAGGGAATGGGCACGCCAGGGCCTCCAGCCACTGCAAATGAACTCCAGACACGTGTGCCCCCTTGTGCATCTGGCTTATGTGGGCTACATAGTGAGACCCTGTCTTGAAAGAAAACAAAATAAAACCAAAAGCAAATGAAAAGCAAAAGCAAAAGCAAAAAACAAAACAAAACAAAACAAAAAACCCCTAATAACCAATACACAAAATTTGCCATGTTTATTTCCTTACTTCCTATGTTTTTAGCACTCCTGAAATATTTCATAAGAAAACAAAACTCCCACATCCTGATGACAACAATGACCTGTGTAGATTGTTTGTTTTGCTTTTCGAGGTAGGGTCTCACTCTGGCCCAGGCAGACCTGGAATTAACTATGTAGTCTCAGGGTGGCCTTGAACTCATGGCAATCCTCCTGCCTCTGCCTCCCAAGTGCTGGGATTAAAGGTGTGAGCCACCATGCCCGGCTTGGACCTGTGTAGACTGGAATGCTATTTTTCTAAAATATTTTTATTTATTTATTTGCAAGAAGAGAGAGATAGAAGAGAGACAGACAGACAGGAATGGGTATACCAGGGCCTCCAGCCACTACAAAAGATCTCCAGACAGACAGGGAGAATGGGTATACCAGGGCCTCCAGCCACTGCAAAAGATCTCCAGATGCATACACCACTTTGTGCATCTGGCTTTACATGGGTACTAAGGAACTGAACCCAGATGGTTAAGCTTTGCAGTGCCTTAACCACTGAGAAATCTTTCCAGCACTGAAATATTTTTTGAACTGGACTTGAGTGAAAAACACTTACCTGGGTCCTGGTCCAGGCCCATTTGGGGTTGAGTGTTTTTAAAAACCGTTTTATTTATTTATTTGAGAGACAGAGAAAAAAAGGCAGGGGCAGAGAGAGAGAGAGAGAGAATGGGTGCTACAGGACCTCCAGCCACAGCAAACAAACTCCAGATGCATTCACCACCTTGTGCATCTGGCTTATGTGGGAACTGGGGAATTGAACTTGGAACCTTAGGCTTCACAGGCAAGTGCCTTAAACCCTAAGCATATCTCGAGCCCCACCCCTTTCTGATTATAGGGCAGAGTACAGGACTTAGGTGTCCTTAGATCTGAGTTTGAATTCTGTCTTAACCTCATGACATTCTCCATTATCCTTCAAGACCCACAAAATCTCAGGTGCTCATCCTCTGTATCACCTTCAGAAGTCCTCTGTTAAATCACTTCAGCCAGGCTTTTGTCTCCATGTTCGAGTAGGGCCTGTACTCATAAAGGTCATGTATGGCTGGAGACATAGTTTGATGGTAGAACACTTGTCTAGCATGCTCTAGGCCTGGGCTCCATCCCCAGAACACCTCTTCTCTTCTCCCACACAAGGCTAAGGCCATAGACAACTTGCAACCCAGACTGTTCTCAGCATAGGCCACTCACTGCATTCTGGTATTCCTGGTCTGTGTGTCTACAGTTAGCCTTGTCTCAGCCTCCCAGTTACCCTGGCCCCTGTTCCTTCTGCAAAGCCTATTGACTCTGCCTTTAAAGTGAGTCCAGTCTCCGTAACTTAATTTAATTTAATTTATGAGAGAGAGAGTAAGAGAGAGAATATGCATGTGCCACCTTGTGTATCTGGCTTACGTGGGTTCTTGGGAATCAAACTCGGGTCCATAGGCTTCGCAGGCAAGCACCTTAATTACTAAGCCATCTCTCCAGCCCTGCTTCTGTCACTTCTTACTTCTCACCACCATTTGTCCTGGCCTGTTCGAACCATCATTGAGCTTCTGTTGACCTGGTGTCCTCCTTCCTCCTGTGCCCTAAGTATGACTTCTTCCCAATGCAGCAGCTAGGTGACTCTTAGCCACCTGCTCAGGATCATGACTCTTCTGTGCCTCACGTCTTGCAGTGGCCCATCAGTCAACTTCAAAGCCAAAGGCCTTCATGGGCTGTGCCGTTTACTTCCTCTCCTATTGTGTCCCCTTCAACCTCCAAGATACCACTGTCCCCTCTCATAGCTCCACTCCAGCCACACTGGCCTCCTGGCTGTTTCTCAGACATGCTGTCACCTGGGCCTTTCCCTGGGCTTCCTTCTGCTGGGACATCCATTGTGCCCCCTCCCAGCCTCCTTCAGGTTGCTGAACAGGGGGACTCCCCAACCCCTTATGTAGTATTGCATCCCACCCCTCATTCCCTTCCCCTGTACACCAGCCCCAACATGGCTGGACTATTCTTTCTGTTTTGTTTGGTATTCCTTTTAATATTTTAAATATTCTATTTTATTTATTTATTTATTTGACAGAGAAAGAGGGAGAGGGGAGACAGAGAGAGAGAGAGAGGGAATGGGCACGCCAGGGCCTCCAGCCACTGCAAATGAACTCCAGACACGTGTGCCCCCTTGTGCATCTGGCTTATGTGGGTCCTGGGGAATTGAACCTGGGTCCTTTGGCTTTGCAGGCAAATGCCTTAACTGCTAAGCCTTTGCTCCACTCCTCTTTTAATATTTTAGATGATTTATTTATACACTGAGTTTATTGCCTTACTTTATTTGGAGTAGAGTTGTGATGAGACAGGATGTCATGCATCCTAGACTGGCCTCAGATTCCCTATATTGCTGAGGATGGCCTTGAATTCCTGATCCTCCTGCCTCCACCTCCCACGTGATGGAATTACAGGTGTGGGCCACCATGCCAGACTCAGGGTTTTTTTTTGAAGCCATTTATCTTTTTTTCCTACTACTGAACTAAAGCCTCACAAAGACATGGATTTTTTTTTCAAGGTAGGGTCTCACTCTAGCTCAGGCTGACCTGGAATTCACTATGCAGTCTCAGGGTGGCCTTGAACTCACGGCGATACTCCTACTTCTGCCTCCCAAGTGCTGGGATTAAAGGTGTGCTCCATCATGCCAGGCAAGGCATGGAATGTTTTTTTTTTGTTTTTTTTTGTTTTTTTTGTTTTTTTTTGATTTTCAAGGTAGGGTCTCACTCTAGCCCAAGCTGACCTGGAATTCATTATGTAGTCTCAGGCTGGCCTTGAACTCACAGCAATCCTCCTACTTTAGCCTCCTGAGTGCTGGGATTAAAGGCGTGCACCACCACACCCAGCTTCTCTTCTATTTTGATAAAGGCATGGATTTTGCTTTGTTCATAGACATAGTCCAGGTGCCCACTTGGTGCCTGGCACACAGCTCAGAGCACATTAGGAGTGAATGAGCTTTTTGACCTCCCAAAGCACAGGTGGCTGTCCCCAAGGTGAAGGGACCCTCCAGGGGTTTCACTGGCCACTTACTTCCCTGGCATTAGAGGAGGGAATTTGTTAAACATGCAGAGTAATTCCACAGGTCAGCCCTGCCCTCTGCTGTAATTCTGCTAGGAGCCCTCAGCTGGGGATAGGGCAGTGGGGCTGGAGTCAGGAGCCCAGCGAGCTTCGGAGAGCTCAGTCAGTCAGTGCACCTCACACGTGTGTCTTTGTGTTGTCATTGTTCCGAACTACTTCAGTGGTGAAGCCATGAACATTGCGGGAGAGGTGGCAGAAAGAATATAAGAGCCAAAGGAAGGGTAGAACTGCGTTATAATGCAATCTTCCAGACACAAAATGGCCTTGATCTTCATGACCTCACAGTGCCTGGCACTACCTACACAAGTCCCTCATAATAGGAGGAAAGAGGATGACATCAAAATCAAAGAGACACTAATTGAAAGGGGTGGGGATTTGGTGGAGGGTGGATTTGAGAGAGGGAGAATATGAGTGGGGGAGGGGATTATCATGGTTTATTATGTATAATTATGGAAGCTGTCAATAAAAAAGTTTTTAAAAAATTTAAAAAAATAAATAATTAGGGCTGGAGAGATGGCTTAGCGGTTAAGGCACTTGCCTGCAAAACCAAAGAATCCAGGTTCAATTCCCCAGGGCCCATGTAAGCCAGATGCACAAAGTGGCGCTTGTGTCTGGAGTATTTTTGCAGGGCTAGAGGCTCTGGTGCATCCATTCTTTCTCTTTCTCTCTCGCTCTTTGCTTCTTTCTCTCTCTCTCTCTCTGCTACTTTCTCTCTCTCAAATAAATAAATAAAATATTTAATAAATGAATAAATAAATAAAGCTGAGCATGGTGGCTCACACCTGTAATCCCAGCACTTGGAGACACAGGCAGGGTACTGCCATGAATTTGAGGCCTGCCTCTGGCTGCATAGTGAATTCTAAGCATGACTGAGCTGGAGAATGAGACCCTATCTCAAAACAACAAAATCTGCTTGTTCAGTATGTATGAGACCCTGGGGTTTGTCCCAGCACCACAGAAAACAAGCAAGTAAATGAGAAAACACCACCATAATAAAAACAATAGAGTTTAAAGATACCATGGAATAGAAATGAATAGATAGACATACTTGTGATAAAGCAAATTAAGTATTGGATCTATAGAGGTTCATTCCAAAACTTCCCCAAACTTAGAATGTTTGAAAATTCAAGTTGTATGTTTGGAAACATTTCATAACAACATAAAGTATGACATAAAGTTGAGATGGAAGCAGAGGATCTGGAAAATATATACAAAAGTAAGATCATAGGAGATATGTGTGTGTGTGTGTGTATAAAATTTGGTCTGAGGATCTGAAGTCTTTTGTTGTTGGTGGTGGTGTTCCTGGGAAGCAAACCCAGGGCCTTAGGCATCCTGGGCAAGTTCTCTACCACCTAGCTACACTTCCAACTCTGATGACTGTCAACTCACTTTTTTTTTTTTTTTTTTTTTTTTGAGGTAGGGTCTCACTGACTGGTAGTCCAGACTGACTTGGAATTCACTCTGTATTCTCAGGGTGGCCTTGAACTCAAGGCAGTCCTCCTACCTCTGCCTCTCAAGTGCCAGGATTAAAGGCATGCGCCACCATGCCTGGCTCAACTCACTTTTTCTTTTTAAATTGAGGTAGGGTCTCACTCTAGCCCAGGCAGACTTTGAATTCACTATGTAGTCTCAGGGTGGCCTCAAACTCACGGCGATCTTCCTACCTCTGCTTCCCGAGTGCTGGAATTAAAGGTGTGCGCCACCACGCCCGGCACAACTCACTTTTTTGAAAACACTATTATTCTCATTCCTGCTCATGCAAATCCACCTTGTTCTCTTGAATGGTTTAATGCATGTGTGTATGTAGGGTGAGTTTTTCATCTGGTCCTTATTAAGGTAGTTTGGGTTGTTTTTTAATACGAATTTCCAAGGCTGGAAATTGCTTCTCAATTTGCTTGCTAAGGAAAACAGCTGTTCTGCAGTTCTTTGTAACTTTGTTTTGTGGGAGATAGAGGCTCTTTGTTCTGAAATCCTGTGGGCACAGTCTCAGCTTCGCCATGGTCATTGTGTAGGTCACTGTACTAGCGTGGGGTCTCAGATCTGTTGCTCTGGCTAGAGGGGTGACCTGATTTGAGCCTCATTTGCTGTGTGGAACCACCTGACAACACCACGTACCTGGACTCCTAGGGTTGCTGTGTGTCTTTTATAACAAGAATTGGCAACTTTTTCTGTAAAGGGCAGGAGAGTAAACACTCGGTTGTCACAATTCCTCAAACTGCTGCTGTGGAGAAGGGAGAAAGCTTTACCATTGAGCATGGTTGTATTCTAGTAAAGCTGTATGGATGCTGAAATTTGAATTTCATATAATCTTTATGTGCCACAAAGTAATCTTCTTTGTTTCCTTAACTATCTATTTTCATTTTCATTTTTTTTTTTTTTTTTTTGAGGTAGGGTCTCACTCTAGTCCAGGCTGACCTGTAATTCACTGTGTAGTCTCAGGGTGGCCTCGAACTCATGGCGATCCTCCTTCCTCTGCCTGCCGAGTGCTGGGATTAAAGGCGTGTGCCACCATGCCTGGCTTCCCTCAACTATTTAAAAAAATATATAAAAACCATTGTGGGGACTAGGAAGATGACTTACTCAGTAAAATGCTTGAAGCAAGCTTGAAGACCTGAGATTGGGTTCCTAGCACCCACAGCATGGTTCTGTGGGTCTGTAATTCCAGCTCTTGGGAGGTAGAGACAGGAAGATCCCTGTGTTTGCCAACTAGCTAGTTTAACTGAATCAGTTAAAGACCCTGTTTCAAACATCTGGTGGGGAGCAACTGAGAAATATACCCAACATAGACCTCTGGTTTCTGCATGTATACACACACACACACACACACACATACACACACACACACACTTATGAGGTCAGGCCATATAAAACCAGGCAAAGGTCCAAATTTGTTTCTTGGACTATACTTTTCCTACCTTTAAATTGAGGGTGAGAGTATTCATATTTTTTAAATTAATTTTTAACTTTTTATTGACAACCATTATACATATAGAGAATATCCCATGACCATAATTCCCTTCTATAACTCCCTCTTTTCCTCCTTCTCAACTTCCTTCTGCTGAATCTCTTCCCTCCAACTAGTCTCTCTTCTATTTTGATGTCATCATTTTTGTCCCCTTCCCATTATGCAGGTCTTGAGTAGGTGGCATCAGTCACTGTGAGGTCATGAATATAAAGGCCATTTTATGTCTGGAAAACAGTATTGTAAGCACTCTTCCCCTTCCTTTGGCTCTTACATTCTTTCTTCTTCTACCTCTTCCATAAAGATTCCTGAGCCTTGGTGGGTGTGATAGAGATGTCTGGCCTAGTGCCAAACACTCCACTGTCTCTTCTCAGCACTTTGATGAATTTTAAGTTTCCCCACTAGTTATTGCCATCTTCAGAAAAAAGCTTTTCTAACCAAGTGAGTGTAGCATTAATATATGGGCATGAACATAAATATTTAGAGGACAGTTTGGTAGGCATAATATATCCATTTATATCCATTTAACCAAACAACAATGGTAGTTTCTCCCCTAGGGCTTATGACCTCCCCAGCCATAGGTGTTTTTTTTTTTCTTTTTTACTTAATATTTATTTATTTGAGAGAATGAGAGAAAGAGAGAGAGAGAGAGAGAGAGAAAGAGAGAATGGGTACACCAGGGCCTCCTGCCACTATAAACGAACTCCAAACGCATGTGCCACTTTGTGGATCTGGCTTTATCTGGTTACCGGGGAATCAAACCGATCCATCAGGCTTTACAAGCCAGTGCTTTTAACTGCTGAGCCATCTCTTAAGCGCAGATTTTGATTAGGTTTTTCAGTACCAGGCAAGAATTCCCTCCCATGGAGTGGGCCTCAAATCCAATTGGAGAGCAGTTTGGTTTCCCTCATAACAGACGTGTCACCATTGTACCAGCTGGCACATGTGATCTGGCTGGCCAACTCTAAAACCTGCGGGGTTCACTGCTGGTGAAGACTGTTGGTGACTTTTCTCCCTCAGCAGGCTGCATAGCTCTTTCCAGCATCCTGTGAGCTAGTCAACAGGGAGGTGGCTTCCAGCCCAGCTCCAGCTTGATTTCTCAGGTATCCTTCAGTCCAAGCCTATGGAGTCTTCAGCCATAGGGTCTCACCATTTAGTTCTGGTGGTCAACCAAGAGCTTTGGTAATAGCCTGTAATATTTTGGGGACATCGGGGACCTCCTAGACCAAATCGCTGGAGATGATCCCACCCTTGGCACTGAAATTTTCTAGTAACAATCTATGGCTTCTGAGCATAGCCTTATCCACCCCCATAGGGTACTTCTGCTCAAATTCTCTTTCTCTTTTTTTAAAATCACATTTATTGGGCTGGAGAGATGGCTTAGCGGTTAAGCGCTTGCCTGTGAAGCCTAAGGACCCCTGTTCGAGGCTCGATTCCCCAGGACCCACGTTAGCCAGATGCACAAAGGGGCGCATGCGTCTGGAGTTTGTTTGCAGTGGCTGGAGGCCCTGGCGCACCCATTCTCTCTCTCTATCTCTGCCTCTTTCTCTTTCTGTCTGTTGCTCTCAAATAAATAAAATAACAAAAAAAAATTTTAAAAAGAAAAAAAAATCACATCTATTACTTAGCTAGTGAAGAAGTAGGTTTCCATATGGCTTACTCATAATATCTTTAATTTTTTTTTTTTTAGTGTTTTGAGGTAAGATCTCACTCTACCCAGGCTGACCTGGAATTCACTATGTAGTCCCAGGGTGGCCTTGAACTCAAGACAACCCTCCTACCTCTGCCTCCCAAGTTCTGAGATTAAAGGCATATGCTATCATGCCCAGCAACATCTTTAATTTTGTTTAGCCCTCCTTCCATCCCTCCTCTTCTCCATCCCTCCCTGACCCCATTGGCCTTCATATTCTTCTTCTTCTTTTTTTTTCAAGGTAGAGTCTTGCTTTAGCCCAGGCTAACCTGGAGTTCACTATGAAGTGTCTGGCTGGTCTCGAACTCACAGTGATCCTCCTACCTCTGTCTCCTAAGTGTTAGTATTAAAGGCATACGCCACCACGCCCGGCCATATTCTTAATTTTGACTTGGCTGAGTTGGTGTATGTGTATCATTAAGTAATTGCTTTTCCAGCTGGATTTTTCTTTTGCACGCGTGCATGTGGCATGTGTGGTGTGTATATGGTATATGCATATGTGTGTGCAGGTGTGCCTTCCCTATGAGCATATGTGGAGGCCAGAGGAGAATGTGGGCTGTCCTCTATTATTCATCCATGTGTTTCCTTAAGGTGGAATCTCTCACTGAATTCAGAGCTGCTGGTTTTGGTCAGACTTGCTGAGCAGCAAGGCCCAGTGATTCTCCAGTGTCTGCTCCCCACAGGACTGGGGTTATAGTGTGTAGCCACAATCAGCAGTTTATGTGGGTGCTGAGGAATTGAATTCAAGGCAAATCTGGTCCTCTCAGGCCTTCATACTTATATGGCAAAGTGTTCTTAACCACTGAGTTGTCTCCCCGGCCCTCTAGTTAGATCTTAATGGTAGAGGATGAATTACTCATATCCTCTGTTCATACCTGTTCCTGCTTTTGAATGTGTGTTTATTTGTTCCATTTCATATCATGGCTTACTTAGTCCATCTCCTCAGGGATCAATGTCCTAATGTAAAGCACTGAGCATAATAGAGAATAACTTTTTTTTCCTTCCAAATTATAGATATCCATTAAAAAAAAAGAAAGGTTGGGGGGCTTTACCCCCTCCTGCCTTCTCATGGGCAGGACCTCTTTGTATTCTGTCTTCTTGCCCTCTCTTAATCTAATAAAATTTCTCTAAACTTAAAAAGAGGTTGATCCATTCCTTTGCTTTATTTTTGTTTTTCGTACAGTGTGTTTGTGTGTGTGTGGGTATGGAGCTAGAAGCCAATGTTGATGTGTTTTGGTTTGCATGATTCTTTTTACTTATTTATTTGCAAGAGGAGAGAGAGAGTGAAAGAATATGAGCGTGCCAGCGCCTCTCACCACTGCAAACAAACTGACGCATGTGACACCTTGTGCATCTGGCCCTACGTGGGTTCTGGGGAATTGAACTCAGGCCATCAGGCTTTGCAAGCAAGTGCCAGTCCTGCATGATTATTTTTTGCCATTATTGCTTCTTAAAAATTATTATTTTTTTGCCAGGCGTGGTGGCGCACGCCTTTAATCCCAGCACTCGGGAGGCAAAGGTAGGAGGATTGCCTTGAGTTCGAGGCCACACTGAGACTCCATAGTGAATTCCAGGTCAGCCTGGGCTAGAGTGAGACCCTACCTCGAAAAACCAAAAAAAAATTTTTTTCTTTTAAATTTTATTTATTTATTTATGACAGAGAGAGTGAGAGAGAGAATGGGCATGCCAGGGCCTCCAGCCATTGCAAATGAAATCTAGACGTGTGAGCCCCCTTGTGCATCTGGCTTACGTAGGTCTTGGAGAATTGAACTTGGATCCTTTGGCTTTGCAGGCAAATGCCTTAACCGCTAAGCCATTTCTTCAGCCCTTAAAAATTATTCCCCAGGACCCACATGTATATATGGGGGGAGAGAGAGAAGGAGGGAGAGGGAGAATGGGGCATGCCAGGGTCTCCAGCTGCTGCAAATGAACTCCAGACACAGCGCTACTTTGTGCATCTGGCTTTACGTGGGTATGGGGAATCACACTCAGGTCCTTAGGTTTTACGGACAAGCGCCTTAACTGCTGAGCCATCTCTCTGGCCCTTCAGAATTTCTTTAAGTGCTGGAGATATAACTCAGTGACAGAGCACTTGCCTTCAACGTTACAAGTCCTAGGGTTTGATCCTTAGGCAATGCATAGTACTTTTCAGGTGTGGGTTTGGTAAGATATATACTGCAGGTTTTTGTGCACATATCTGTGCACATTAGTGTGTCATGTTCCAGAGTTCATCCTCATTTTTCCACTTAGTGCTGTGTTTGAAAGAGCACTTGGGGGCTGGGGTGGAGCTCAGTGATAGGTCACATGCTTTTCATGTATAGGCCCTGGGTTCAATCTGTAATGCCTGTCCCCTTAAACAAATCAAAGAGCATTTGTACTGCTATGTGAGCATTGAGCCTTTGTGTCTACCTAGTGCATAGGACTCCCTGAGTGTCATCTAAAGCCACACCACAACTTGTTTTTCTTCTAAATTATAGACATCCTTTTTTTTTTTTTTGAGGTGGGGTCTTACTCTAGCTCAGGCTGACCTGGAACACACTCTGTAGCCCCAGGTTGGCCTTGAACTCGAGGTGATTTCCTATCTCAGTTTCCTGAGTGCTGGAACTAAAGGCGTGAGCCATCACACCTGGCTAGATATCCACTTAAAAAATGGCTGATCCACATTACATTGATACATTCTTTTGTTTTATTTTTTTTTTCTTGGTGTGTATGTGGTCAAATGTGTGAGGCATGTATGTGTGTGTTGACAAGAGGTCAATGCTGGTTGTCTTTTTCAGTCAGCTCCCATTTTATATATACATATATATATATATATATATATTTTTTTTTTAGTTTGTTTGTTTGTTTGTTTGTGTTGAGGTAGGCTCTCACTGTAGCTCAGGCTGACCTTGAATTTACTATGTAGTCTCAGGGTGGCCTCGAACTCATGGTGATCCTCCTACCTCTGCCTCCCAAGTACTGGGACTATCTTATTTTTGTGAGACAAGGTTTCTCTCTGAACCTGGAGCTCACCAATTTGGCTAGCTAGCCAGCCATAGGGATCTTCCTATCTCCACCTCCCTAGTGCTGGGGTTACAGGCACACACACCACTGTACCCTCCCTTTACATGGTCCTGGGAATCCACACTCAGGTCCTTATGCTCTGTGTCAAGCACTTTACCCACTTAGTCATTGTCTTATTGCCTCCAATTTTATTACTTATTTATTTACTTTTTTGACACAGTCTTATAGCCAAAGCTGTAAGTAACTAGTCTGGGTTCTTAACTTACAGCATTCCTCCTGCCTCATATACTCCTGGGATCTGGGATCTGGGATCACAGGTGTGCACCACCACATCAAACTACTTTTATTTTTTGAATTAATATAGAATTTATCCAGGTAATTTTATGGGGACAATAATAACCTGAAGTGAAACAGTAGTGAAGTGTAGAGAGCCAGGTGCAGTGTGCATACTTGTAATCTTAGCACCTGAGAGGGAGAGGTAGGAGTAACAAGAGTTCAAGGCCATGCTCATCTACATAGCCTACCGGAGGTTAGCTAAGATACAAGAGAACCTGCCTCAAAAAAAAAAAAAAAAAAAAAAATCAAAGAATTAATGGATGAATAGCCTCTTTTGAAGTCTCCAGTTCTGTGTTTTGGGAAACATGACTGCAGAATCATAGCCATAATTAAGATGCCAGACAGTACAGCAATTTCCCCCTTTGGGGATCCATGAAGGGCCCCTAGCTCTGGCCAGACAATTTATTTATTTTTTTTCCTCCTCTTATTCTGGAAAGCAAATGGCATAGTTCATTGTGGTCACCATCCACTGTTCTGAAATAGGCTCTGAGGGAGCTGGGCACCCTTTCTTTGGAAGATTGTGCAATAAGAGAACATGATTTCTCTGTTAAAGGCTTATTTGTAGGGTTTTTTCTGGCTATAGCTTTTTTTTTTTTTTTTTTTTTTTTTTTTTTTTTTTTTTTTTTTGAGAGAGAGAGCGAGAGAATGGGTGCACCAGGATTTTCAGCCACTGCAAATGAACTCCAGATGCATGAGCCTCCTTGTGCATGTGGCTTACATGGGTCCTGATTTGCTGGGGGTTTGCTAAGCTGCACCTTCCTAAGTGAGCCTGGTCTGCCCCTAAATGTAAGAGCTCAATTCCTCTAACAGCCTGTTCTTGGTTTTGCAGCGAGAACCCAAACCTGGAGACCTGATTGAGATTTTCCGTCCTGTCTACAGACACTGGGCCATCTATGTTGGTGATGGATATGTGGTCCATTTGGCTCCTCCAAGTAAGAGCACCATGCCTCCATTGTGCTGGGCCTAGGAATGGGGAAGAGGGATGTGAGGGAACCGTGGGTAACAGGAGGCCCCAACTTTCTCCATATTCCTCTGCTAGTGGTTTGTTCCTATGTTTTCCATGAAAATGTGTGATGTGTGACAATGGTTTCCAAACTTTTTAAAAAAAAATATTTATTTATTTGCAAGCAGAGAGAGAGAGAGAGAGAGAAGAGAGACAGACAGAGAGAGAATGGGCATGCCAGGGCCTTCAACCACTGCAAATGGACTCCAGATGCATGTGCCCCTTGTGCATCTGGCTTACATGGGTCCTGGGGAGTCAAACCTGGGTCCTTTTGCTTCACAGGCAAGTGCCTTAACCACTACACCATTTCTCCAGCCCAAACTTTTATCCCAGAAGCTTCTTGTAGATAGGCTGAAGTGAGCATCAAAGAACAGCTCTGGTTTTACATGTCTTTTTTTTGTTGTTGTTCCAAGGTAGGGTCTCGCTCTAGCTCAGGCTGACCTGGAATTCACTATGTAGTCTCAGGCTGTCTTTGAACTCACAGCAGTCCATCCATCTATCTCTGCTTCCCAAGTGCTGGGATTAAAGGCATATGCCACCATGCCTGGCTTACATTTTTTAAAAAAATATTCTATATATATATGTGTGTGTGTGTGTTCATATATATATATTTAGGGCCTCAGCCACTGCAATCAAACTCCAGATGCTTGTGCCACCTACTGGGCATGTGTGACCTTGCACTTGCCTTACCTTTGTGTGTTTGACTTACGTGGGATCTGGAAAGTCAAACATGGGTCCTTAGGCTTTGCAGGCAAGCACCTTAACCTCTAAGCCTTAGCTGGAAAGATGGCTCAATGGTTAAGGTGCTTTCCTAAAAAGCCTAATGACCTGGGTTTGATTCCCCAATACCCATATAAAGCCAGATGCACAAATTGGTACATGCATCTGGAGTTTGTTTGCAGTGGCTGGACACCCTGGGACACCATTCCCCACCCCCTCTTGCTCTCTCTCTCTCTCTCTCTCTGCTTACAAATTTGTTTGCAAGCAGAGAAGCAGAGGCACCAAGGCCTCCTGATGCAGCAAATGAACTTCAGATCCATGCGCCACCCCTGTACATTTGGCTTTACGTGGGTACTGGAGAATCAAACCTTGGCCTTTAGGCTTTGCAAGCAAGTGCCTTAACCACTGAGCATCTCTCTAGTCCTGTTCTTACATATTTTATATACTGCAATTTCATACATAACACATTCAACTCTTAAGCATTAACAGTCCTGGAAACAGGACCCCAGTGTCTGGGTAGAGAAACTTGGCTAAGAATCCAGTCCTACACTTCATCCCTGATGTCTTTATTTAGAAACTGACATGAAGAATACTTATTGTGGCAGATGCTAGGTGATTTTTCTTAAACTTTTATTTATTTATTTATATTTTTTATTTTTTTAATTTTTTGTTCATTTATTTATTTATTTGAGAGCGACAGACACAGAGAGAAAGAGGCAGATAGAGAGAGAGGGGAAGAGAGAATGGGCACGCCAGGGCCTCCAGCCACGGCAAACGAACTCCAGATGCATACACCCCCTTGTGCATCTGGCTAATGTGGGTCCTGGGGAATCGAGCCTCAAACCAGGGTCCTTAGGCTTCACAGGCAAGCACCTAACCACTAAGCCATCTCTCCAGCCCAAACTTTTTACTTTTTTATTTTTATTTATTTATTTATTTCATTTTTTCAAATTTTTTTTATTAACTTCCATGATTATAAAAAATATCCCATGGTAATACCCTCCCTCCCCTCATTTTCCCCTTTGAATCTCCATTCTCCATCATATCTCGTCCCCATCTCAATCAGTCTCTTATTTTGACGTCATGATCTTTTCCTCCTCTTATGATGGTCTTGTGTAGGTAGTGTCAGGCACTGTGAGGTCATGGATATCCAGGCCATTTTACGTTTGGGGGGAACATGTTGTAAAGAGTCCTATCCTTCCTTTGGCTCTTACATTCTTAAACCTTTTATTTAAAATAGAGTTTATGGATAGCAAAACAAAAATGTAGTAAAGTGTACAATCACTGATTTTTTTTTCTTTTGAGACAGGATCTCTCTATGTAGCCCTGGCAGGTCTGAATCTTGAAGAAGCAATCCTCTTGCCTCTTCCTCTCAAGTGCTAGGATTATAGGCATGCACCACCATGCCTAGTGTCTGTCAGTGCATTAAAAAAAAATTAAATATTTTAATGCCACGTGTGGTAGCGCATGTCTTTAATCCCAGCACTTCAGTGGCAGAGGTAGGAGGATCGCTGTGAGTTCAAGGCCAGCCTGAGACTACATAGTAAATTCCAGGTCAGCCAGGGCTAGAGTGAGACCCTACCTTGAAAAACCAAAAAAGAAATTTATGTATTTATGTATTTATTTTTGTTTTTTTTGAGGTAGGATCTCGCTCAAGCCTATGCTGACCTGGAATTCACTATGTAGTCTCAGGATGGCCTCAACATCTTGGCAATCCTCTTACCTCTGCCTCCCAAGTGCTGGGATTAAAGGTGTGCGCCACCACGCCTGACCTATTTATTTATTTATGAGAGAGAAAGAGGCAGGGGTGAGGGATAGGCATGCCAGGGTCTCTAGCCACTGCAAATGAACTCCAAAAGCATGTGTCATCTTGTGCGTCTGGCTTATGTAGGTACTGGGGAATTGAACCCAGGTCCTTAGGCTTCACAGACAAGTGCCTTAACCACTAAGCCATCTCTCCAGCCCATGTCAGTGATTTAAAAAATCTATCCATGAGATAGTGACCCAGATTGAGATCCAGAACATTGTAGTACCCTAGAAGTCTCCCTCTTGCCTCTTCAGTATCCCCTTATGTCCCCAGTCCCAGGTGCTGGGATACTGACTTACTTACTTCAATGCTCCTTTTCAAATACCACATGCCCTATTCTGAGCTGTTCAAATTTCCCATGCTCTCCAGAAAGCCAAGCTAAACAGGATGTGGAATCTGATCAGCCTTTCTTGCCATTCTTTGACACTGTGTCACAGCTAAAGACTGGCCCTGCTCACTTTATTGGGGTGCTGTTGCTGTACCTAGGGGACCCTGATCCTGGCAGTGAGCTTCCTCTTAGGATGCTCCCTGGGCTCCTGGTCAGCTCTGTGGGGTAAACAGGCTCATTGTAGCCATCAGATGCCGTGCGTGCCCCTCCCTCACCACACGGGCTGGCTGAGTTGGAAGGCCCAGGTATTGTGCTGGTACCAGCCGGCCTTTTACCGCCATCCTGTTCCTCCAGGTCACTTACGTTTCGGAATTTTTTTGTCCCTTCTAGTCCCTCGACCTTGCCCAGGGGCTGCCCTGGTATCCCCTTGGGCCTCCTTAGCATCACTTCTGGAGAGCAACTGAAAAGTTTTGGTTTCTTTGCTCCCAAATGGATGTAGAGTTCTGACAACTGGCCAACTGTCAGTTTTGTGAGGTACATAGCCCGTGGCCCAGAAAGAATCACAAAAGGTTTCACTATATTCTCCCAGGAAGATGACTTGCCTGGGCTACAGGGTGAGATCCTGTGTGTACCCCTTCCCCCCAACAACATATCACAGTAAATTTTGGAACTTCAGTTGCTATTTCAGATATGGAAGCCCAGATACCACAATCCCTCTCCAAAGCCACACACGTGTGGGACCCTTCCACATCTTTTTCATCCCTGTGGATGGTGTCAACAGTGGAATCCCAGGTGGGGCTCAGATCTCAGTCCCTGCGTCCTGGCCCGGTACCAAATCCTCTGTTTGTTCTTCGGGCATCCACAGGTGAATTCGCAGGTGCAGGGGTGACCAGCATCCTTTCTGCCCTGTCTGAAAAGGCCATAGTGAAGAAGGAGCTACTGCGCCATGTGGTCGGGAACAACAGGTACACGGTCAACAACAAGCATGATGACAAGTACCAGCCGCTGCCCCCCAGCAAAATCATCCAACAGGCAGAGGAGATGGTGGGGCAAGAGGTTCCCTACAAGTTAACCAGCAAGAACTGCGAACACTTTGTGAATGCTCTGCGCTACGGAGTCGCCCGCAGTGACCAGGTGCGTCCTTAGCTCTCGTCCCCTCCCTCAAGTGACAGACTGCTCGCCGAGCTGACGGTGGCTGGGCATGATCATAAACAGAACATAGTAGCAGAGATGTGCTTCCTGCCTCTGAACACGTCCCAGTCAGGGTGGGGAGACGGGCTGGCACAGTTGGCAACGTAGAAGTATAGCAGTAGATTAGTGGGGCCATGGCCAATAGGTGTGACTTTTCCTGGGGACACCGAAACAAGTACCCATTTATCCTAGACAGGGTACCAACCACAGACCAAAGTAACGGCTCCACCAAAATCCAACCTGGCGAACTAATGAGTTTATTGGGGTTACTTACAGAGCATGGGTGGGGGGCGACTTACAGGAGCCTGGATGACCCAAAGGCAGCTGTGTCACTGGGAAGCCCTCCCGAGCATGGGTGGTAGCTCTTGGAAGCTGCATCCTTGAAGCTCCCAATGCCAGTCCAGGCAAAAACTCTTTCCAATTAATTCTTACTGCTTGTGCAACCTTGAAAAGGGATCCTGTGAGTCTTTCAAGTTCCAGAACCTTCCTGAGACTCGCTAGTTGTTTACTTTCTGACCTTTTGAAGTTTCCTTTACTTCCTGAGTCTCAGTGACCCCCCCCCCCTTTCAGGGTGGAGTGTTTCACTTTGGAGGCACTTGCTGCAGACACCAAGGAAGGGGGAGTCCTAGCCCACCTCCACAGGGGTGCTAGCGACTGCAGGCATAACTAGCTCCACTTTATAGATGGGGAGACTGAGGCTCCCAGAACTCTAGTTTGTTGTCTGTAGCCTTTTTGAAACCTCAGACCTGTGTTGACTTTTCCTGGGCGTTGGATGCATCTGTGCTGATGAGTGGAAGAGGTGAGATTTGACCCTGGGGCTGTGATCAGCTTCTGCAGGACAGACAGCCCTGTCCTCAGCCCTGCCTAGGCCAAGAGGCACCCTGGATACCTTAGGGGATGCAGTTTGGTTCATTTATTTGGTTTCTCTTCTTTTTCTCTTTCTCATTCACTCTTACTATTTTCCCAACTCTTCTTCCCCCTTCTCCATTTGTGCCACTTCCCCATTTTTTTGCATGTATATGTGGGGGAGGTGTGTGTGTCCACGTGCACATGTGTGTAGAGGTGTGCATACACTGTGTGTGGAGGCCAGAGGTTGGCATCGGGTGTTTCTCTCAATTCTCTACCTTATTTGTTAAGACACAGTATTTATTCCACTGAACCTGGAACTCACTGATGTGTCTAGATGAGCTGGCCAGCCAGCCTGAGGGACTCTCCTGTCTGCCTCCCCAGAGCTGGGATTACAGGTGTGAACCACTGCACCCTGCTTTTCTGTGGGTGCTAAGGATCCAAACCCAGGTCTTCATGCTACTCCGCAAGAACTTTATGGATTGAGCCATCTCTCCAGCCCCTCTTTTTCTTCTTTTCTTTACCTTAACTTTTCACTTTTCTTTCTGTCCCCTTCCTTGCTTTTCTTTCTTCCTTTCTTCCTCCCTCCCTCCTTCCCTCCCCCTCCAATTGGTCTACCTTTCTATTTATTTATTTGCAAGGAGAGAGAGAGAGGAGAGAGAATGGGTGTGCCAGGGCCTGTAGCCGCTGCAAATGAATTCCACATGCTCATCTGGCTTTGCAGACAAGCACCTTAACTGCTGAGCCATTTCCCTAGCCTGCCTCCCTCTCTCTCTCTCTCTCTCTCTCTCTTTCTTTTTGGCAGGGGCAGAATCTTTCTTGGGAGTAGCTAAGGCTAGTCCTGAAGCAGGGTCTCACTCTAGCCCAGGCTGGCCTCAAACCCACAGGGGTTCTCCTACCTCAGCCTCCCAAGTGCTGGAATTAAAGGCATGTGCCACCACAAATGGCCCAAGACCTTCTTTCTTTCTTTTTGACAGGCTTTCCCATGTAGGCTTAGGCAGGCCTCAAATTTGCAATCCTGCCTCAGCCTCCCAAGTACTGAGATTACAGATATGCACAGAAGTTTTTCTTTGATGTAGAAAAGAAAAAGTTATGCATAAAAATTCTGATTTAATCATTGTTGAGTGCATAAACATTATAGTTCTCATTCACTTATTGTTGATCCTTCAGGCAACTCTACATACCACTGTACAGCAAAAAGTTCCCAGGAGATGTTATAGAACAACCTTGGAAAGCAGCAAGATACTCCATGAAATTCAGGGTGTTACACTGGGAGAATCTGGTAGATTCTAAAATATAGCCTAGTTATTTTTTTAAACTTTATTTTCTTATTTATTTGAGAGAGAGAGAGAGAGAGAGAGAGGCAGAGAGAGGGGGAAAGATTGTGCCTTCAGCTGCTGTAAATGAACTCCAGATGCATGTGCCCACTTGTGCACTTCTGTAACATTGTGTGTTTGCGTCACTGTTCGTCTGGTTTACGTGGGACCTGGAGATTCGAACATGAGTTCTTAGGCTTCACAGGCAAGCACCTTAACTGCTAAGCCATCTCTCCAGCCCTAAAATATAGCCTAGTTATCTTAATTTCAGTTATTAATATAAAAAGAACAGATTGGGCTACAGAGATGGATCAGTGGTCAAAGGCACTTGCATGCAAAAGCATGATGTTCTGGGTTCAATACTCCAGTACCCATGTAAAGCCAAGGTGTGTAAAGTGGTGCATGCATCTGGAGTTAGTTTGCAGCGGGAAGAGGCCCTGGTCTGCCCATTCCCTCTCTGCTTATAAATAAAATTATTTTAAAAGAACAGATATGGGGCTGGAGAGATGACTTAGCAGTTAAGGCATTTTCCTGTGAAGTCTACAGACCCAGGTTGGATTTCCCAGTACCCACATAAGCCAAATGCACAAGGTGGCACATGCATCTGAAGTTTGCCATGGCAGGAGGCCTTGTCATGCTCATTTTCCTCCCCATTCTGCCTCTTCCTCTGTCTCTCTCTCTCAAATAAATAAATAAATAAAATATTTTTTTAAAAAAAGAACAGATCTATAAGTTTACATAAGTAAAAGATTTTATGTCAATGCAAACTTGTTACATAATTTAGCACAACAAAGTCATTAGCCATTTACTTTAACTTAACTATTATTTAATGTTAAGTAAAATCCCAAATCTTGACATAAATAAATAACGAATAAATAAATAATGAAGAAGAACTATTTTCTACCATTTGTTACCTTTATTTATTTATTTATTTAATTTTTTGAGGTAGGGTCTTGGTCTAGCCCAGGCTGACCTGGAATTCACTATGTAGTCTCAGGGTGGCCTCAAACTCACAATGATCTTTCTACCTCTGCCTCCCAAGTACTGGGATTAAAGGTGTGTGCCACCATGCCAGGCTCATTTGTTACTTTTGTAAGTAATTCCCCTCTTTTTGCAAAAGAAATGATACAAATGAGACATATCGCACTTTTCTTCATGTGGCTGTAACCCTCCCTACAACCTACCTATCCAATTAGAATGCACGCCTTTAGTCCCAGCACTGGGGAGACTGAGATAGGAGGGTCACTATGAGTTCGAGGTCAGTCTGAGACTCCATAGTGAATTCCAGGTCAGCCTGGGCTAGAATGAGACCCTACCTCAAAAAAATAAAAAAAATAAAAATAAAAATAAAATAACAATACAGTGAGTAGCATAAACTTCTACTTGACCCCATCATAGAAAATGAAACCAGAATGTAAATGAAAATAAAAAGAGAGGTGGGTGTCATGGCACACACCTGTAATCTCAGAATTCAGGAAACTGAGGTAGGAGGATCTCGAGTTTGAGGGCAGCCTAGGCTACATAATGAGATACTGTTTTAAGGAAAACAAAACAAAAGCAGTATGAACAAGAAAATAAAACTGAGAAGACCTGTCATCTGTACTGTTTCAAATACTTCCTCTTTAACTTTTTTTGTTTTGTTTTGTTTTTTCAAGGTAGGGTCTCACTCTAGCTGAGGCTGACCTGGAATTCACTATGTAGTCTCAGGGTGGCTTCAAACTCATGGCAATCCTCCTACCTCTGCCTCCTAAGTGCTGGGATTAAAGGCGTGCGCCACCACGCCCGGCCTCTTTAACTTTTTTTGATACGGGATGTGGGGTTCAGCGATCTCAACAATACTCACAATTTTGGGTCAGACAGTTCACCATTGTGAGTTGCCTGGTGCCGTGTGTAGGAGGTTTAGCAGCATCCTTGGCTTTACACACTGGGTGCAGTAGCATCTCACTCCAGGGATAAGAACCAAAAATGTCTATAGGCATTGTGTAGTTCTTTCTGGAGGGCAAAATTGCTCCCAGTTGAGAAACACAAGTCTAGGGGTGAAGAGTAACGATCATAATGTACCATGAGCCAAACTGAAATATAACCTCTACTCGTGACCCATCTGACTAGAGATTTAAAAAGCCCAGCAATGTTTTTCTTTGTAAGTGCTGTCAAGTCTGCAACTCTTTTTTCATTCAACTCAGGCCATTTTTGTTTGTTTTTAAGAATCTGGTAAGTTATTACTGTTTATTTGTGATGACATCTTTAAAGTGGAATAGTTTCCTTCACTGGAATATCTTTTCTTCTCCTCTCCTTCCTTCTTCTCTCTCCTTACTTCTCTTCTTCTCCTCTTCCCTCTCTCCCTTCATCCCCCCTTGCTTCTCTCCTTTTCTTCCTTTTGGACTTTTTTTTTTCTTTTGGTTTTTCGAGGTAGGGTCTCACTCTAGCCCAGGCTGACCTGGAATCCACTATGTAGTCTCAGGGTGGCCTCGAACTCATGGTGATCCTCCTACCTCTGCCTCTCCACTTTCTACCTACATAAAAATTCTCAAACAAGATATGTTTTAGTGTGAAGGAGCCTTCATAAAGAATACCACCACCTGAGTGTGATGGCACACTTGTGAGCACAACACTTGGGAGGCTGAGGCAGGATGGTCAGCAATTCCATGCCCACTTGGCTATGCAGTGAGTTAAAATCCAGCCTGAATTACACGAGACTCTGTCTTGAAGAACCAAAAAAAAAAAAAAAAAAAAAAAAAAAAAAAAAAAAAAAAACCCAAACAACAACAACAACAAAAAAACCAAAAACCAAAAAACAAACTAACCACCAGCAACCAGGAACTGTACTGTAAATCTAGTTTGTGTTAGATAAAATAACAAGATTGAACATACGTATACTGCTAAGTCTGGGGAAACTAGGTATGACTTTTAAATTGCTATAAGTAAAGCCAAATTTCTATGCAAATATTCTATAACCATTCTTGTGTGTGTGTGTGTGTGTATGTGTGTTACATGTATATATGCATGCATACTACAGTGCACGTATGGAGGTCAGAGGACAACCCCAGGGTGTCTGTTGGTCCTCACCTTCTACCTTGTTTGAGGCAGAGTCTCTCTGGTCATTTGCCACTTCAAATGCTAGACCAGCTGGCCTGTGAGCTTTGAGATTCTGAGGCCATCTCCCATTGCCATAATTGTGTTGGGATTACAGATATGTGTGCTTCTTGTGTCTGGCTTTATCTGGGTTCTGGGATCCAAGCTGTGGTTGTCAGCCTTGCGGCAGCAAGTGCTTTTAACTACCGAGCCGTTCCCACCGGCCCTGCAACCATTCTTACTCGGAATACACTGGTGATGTAAGTTCAGTTACTCTCAGAATAGTGTCATTCTTCTCCCTTCTTTATTCCGCAGAGAGCATTGTGTTGCTGAAAGCAAAAGAAGAGCACTAGCACTTTTATTTTTGCAGAAACCCTTCAAACTTCTTTATTCTGGGCTTATCTCAAAAGCACTGTATAGCATAAACAGCTGAATGTCTGCATTTTGTCAGAATTTCAGTTTTCCACTTGAAAAAAAAAGAGGCTGATTTCTTAACATTTATTTAAAAAAATATTTATTTATGGGGCTGGAGAGATGGCTTAGCAGTTAAGCGCTTCCCTATGAAGCCTAAGGACCCCGGTTCGAGACTCGATTCCCCAGTACCCATGTCAGCCAGATGCACAAGGGGGCGCATGCATCTGGAATTCGTTTGCAGTGGCTGGAGGCCCTGGCACGCCCATTCTTTCTCTCTCTCTGCTTCTTTCTCTCTGTCTGTCTGTCGCTCTCAAATAAATAAATAAAAACAAACAAAAAATTTTTTTTTAATTTTAAAATATTTATTTATTTGCAAATGGGGGTTGGTGTGGAGAGAATGGGTGCGCCAGGGTGTCCCACCTCTGCAGTGAACTCCATGAACTCTGCATGCACTACTTTGTGCATCTGGCTTTCTGTGGGTATTGGGGAATTGAACCCCAGACAGCAGGCTTTGCAAGCAAGCACTTTTAACCACTGAGAAATCTGCCCAGCCCAATTTCTTCATATTTTTAAAAAGTTTTATTTATTTATTTGGCAGAGAGAGAGAGAGAGAGAGAGAGAGAGAGAGAGAGAGAGAGAGAATGGGTGCACCAGGGCCTCCAGCCACTGCAAATGAACTCCAGACACATGTGCCACCTTGTGCATCTGGCTTACATGGGTCCTGGGGAATTGAACCTGGGTCCTTTGGCTTTGTAGGCAAACACCTTAATTGCTAAACCATCCCTCCAGCCCCACATTTCTTTCTTGCTAACTTGTTTTTGTTTTTGTTTTTGAGAGAGTATGTGCGCTGGGGCCTTTCAGTGGCCATGAAGAACTACAGACGCATGCGCCCCCTTGTGGGCATGCATGTCACTTGTGTCACGTGTCTGGCTATAAGTGGGATCTGGAGGATTGAATTGAGGATTGATTCTTAGGCTTCGCAGGCAAGCGCCTTAAGCCACCTCTTCAGCCCTCTTCACATTTCTTATAAGATGCCATCTTTACTCTTCCATAATATTCTGACTTGACCCCTATGATACAATTGGGTGGTCCATTTTTACCATCTGATTCCCATACTGTCTGCACAGTAGCTGCAACAAGATTATCAAGGTAGCTTGACTTTTAGACAAACTTTTTTTCTCAAAAACATTTGTGCTATCAGCACTAATGAGATACCAGCTTCTGGTATTAATTACCCTGTTTGTGTACAAAGTGTGACCACACAACAATGAGGTGATTGTTGTTTTCCTCGACAAAAATCTGCTTTATAGAACTAGAGCATCAGCATTTACTCTCACACTATGAGGTTCTGTAAAGATCTAGGGCCATATTGTACCTTCTCTATTATCTGCAGATTGTGCGTCTAACTCTGACACAGAGTAAGCAAAGAAAAACACTGGATATGAAAGCCGGATGTGGTGGCGTATGCCTTTAATCCCAGCACTTGGGAGGCAGAGGTAGGAGGATCACTGTGAGTTGGAGACCACCCTGAGACTACACAGTGAATTCCAGGTCAGCCTGAGCTAGAGTGAGACCCTGCCTCGAAAATCCAAAAAAAGAAAGTTAAAAGAAAAAGAAAGTGAAAAAAAAGAAAAGAAGGGAAAACCCTGGATATATATGATTTTCAAAAAAAAATTAAATTATTTTTTAAGTTTTTAAAAAGATTTATTTTATTTATTTATTTGAGAGTGAGAATGGGTGTTCCAGGGCCTCTAGCCACTGCAAACTGAACTCCAGACGCATGTACCACCATGTGCATCTGGCTTATGTAGGACCTGGAGAATTGAACCTGGGTCCTTTTGCTTTTCAGGCAAGCGTCTTAACAGCTAAGCCATCTCTCCAGCCCTTAATTTTTTTCTTTTGTTTGTTTGTTTTTTCAAGGCAGGGTCTCACTCTGGCCCAGGCTAACCTGGAATTCACTATGTAATCTCAGGGTGGCCTCAAACTCACCATGATCCTCCTACCTCTGCCTCTCGAGTGCTGGGTTTAAAGGTGTGTGCCACTATGCCCTGCTTATTTTTTAAGGTTTAAAAAAAAAATTATTTGCAGGGTGAGAGAGAGAGAATGGGCACATTGGGCCTCCTGCCAGTGCAAACACAACTCGAGATACATGTGCCATTTTGTGCATCTGGCTTTACTTGGATACTGGGGAATTGAACCTGGGCCATCAGGCTTTGCAAGCAAGCACCTTCAACCACTGAGCAATCTCTCCAGCCTGGATATAAGTGATTTTATGAGGCTCCCTAACAAGGTAACCCAGAACTCTGGCTGCTTAACCATAACTAGTTGCCTTTTAGGGATGGTTTGAAGACTGACTAGTGGCAGTTCTTTGTCTGCTGGCAGCTCCATCCACACGTCAACTGCACGACAGAGTGAACCAAGGAAGACAGGGTATGCTGAAGCTAGGCTCTTGGGTTCAGGGGCCAGTGAGCGGGATGGAGGACAGTGGTTTATTAAATTGTTTTTGTTTTTTTGAGGTAGGATCATACTCTAGTTCAGGCTGACCTGGAATTCACTCTGTAGTCTCAAGGTGGCCTGGAACTCATGGTGATCCATCTACCTCTGCCTCCCGAGCGCTGGGATTAAAGGCATGAGCCACCATGCTCAGCTCTTGGTTTATTAAATTTGAAGTTCATGTGAAGCAAACCTGGGGGCGCTGTTTAGGAGTGCCTAGCATGGGTATCTTTTTTTTTTTTTTTTTGGATGGCCAGATTCTCCAGAGACTCTTTCAGACTTTTGTTTAGAGGTGAAGTTGTGGGAAGGAGTCTCACATTTAGTCTCTCAGGCCTTGGCTGTCATATGATACCTCACATGTGCTTCCAGATTTCTAGAACACCCCCTCCCACCCGCCAACCTCTTGTTTTATCCTCTCCAGAAAATAAGCTTTCACACTCCTATCAGGTTGAGGGAGGAGGCCCATGGAACCTACTCAAGTGCTCTCTCCTGTCAATTCAGAGCTACCTGGGGTTGGCAAGCTAGGAACATTTTAGGGGTTCCTGTTCTCTAAATACGGTTGCTTCTAGGCCTTTCTCAATGCAACCTTAGGCTTCTGTGTCCCTTGCTGAATTGTACATAAGACAAATGCCTTATTATTTTTTTTTTTCTTTTACTGCTGGGTATTGAGCCCAGGGCCTTACATATGCCAGGCCAGTCCTCTACCACTCAACTACATTCCCATCTCTAACAGTTGAGTTTCAGGAGGGAGTGAACTTCGATGTATGTTGGATTTTTACCATGTAATTTGCTCTTACATTTGCAATACTTTCTTTTCCTATTGCAAGCAACACAAGTCCGCTATCCTTATATCTTTAAGTTATTTAACGTCAGTACTACTCCTAGCTGAGTAATTTATTTAACAGTAGAAAGAGAGCCAGGTGTGGTGGCTCATGCCAGGATTTGGGAGGTGGAGGCAGAAGGATCAGGAGTTCTAGGTTGTCCTTGGCTGTACAGTGAGTTCAAGTTTGAGGCCAGCCTGGCCTACATAAGACCCTGTCTCAAAACGACGACAGCAGCAGGTAGCAGCAACGTGCGCTGCGGGATGGTGATCCACCCCTTTATGTGAACACCAGAATCCATGCGAGGAGAAAGCTGGGTGTATGCAGATCATGCATTTCTTTAACCTTAGCACTCAGGAACCTGAGGCAAGAGGACCTTGAGTTCAAGGCTAGTTTGGGCAACATAGTGAGACCTTGACTGTGAAAACAAAACAAAAGAAACAATGGTGAATAATCATAACATAATGAACTCAGAGAGAACTTGTCCAGTGCAGGACCAGGCATGGCAGGTGCTGAGGTGAGGTGCGGCCCTTACTCTCCCGGAGCTCAGGTTTTACTGCGTCCTCAGCCGCAGTCACTCCTAAGCTTCACACTTGTACACTGGCCAGCCAGAGTCTTGAGCATGCTGACATCATTTCCCTGTCCTTTCCACTGCTTCCCTATGAGGATTCACATGCTTCCAGTAGCTATGGAGTGAAGCCAGGTCCCTTACTTGGGCCCATGTAAATGCCAGGTCAGCTGGCTCCAACCACTGTTGCTGTCTCCCTCTCGCCCTCTCCTCCACTGTCCCTGCCAATATTGGTTGACTCATAAGTTTGGTCAGGGAGGTGAAGGGGTACGTGAGGCCCCATGAACTGAAAGATCCCATTGAATAAACAGCCTGTTCCCAGACTCCCACCTCAAGACTGACTCACCCCCTCCTCTTGTTTCAGGTCACAGATGCCATCACAATAGCGAGCATCACTGGAATGGGATTGGCAGTTGGAGCCCTCCTTGGAGCCGTGTATTCAAGAAACAAGAAACAAAAGCAATAAGTGGGAAGGGCCATTCATGAGTCTGAATTAGGGGTTCTCCTTTTGCTAGGAGCTTGGGGTTTGGTATGTGTGTTTCAAAATGAGAGTTATATTTGCAGGATAAAATATGGAGCATTTAGAGGGTTACACTGGAGGGAATGCTGCAGAACCTCCCCTGTTGCTAAAACGTGTTCCTGGGTGTGGTGGTTTGATTCAGGTGTCCCCCATAAACTTAGCTGCTCTGAATGCTAGGTCACCACCTGATAGCAGTTTGGGAATGGAAGCCTCCTGGAGGCAGTGTATTGTTGGGGGTGGGCTTATGGGTGCTATAGCCAGCTTCCTCTTGTCAGTGTTGGGCACACTCTCTTGCTGCTGTTGTCCATCTGATGTAGGTCAGGAGGTGATGTCCACCCTCTGCTTATGCCACAGATTTCCCCTGATATCATGGAGTTTCCCCTGGAGTGTGTAAGCCAAAATAAACCCTTTCCTCCCACAAGCTGTTCTTGGTTGGGTTCTTTGTGCCAGCGACTCCAAGCTGACCGCAACACTGGTGACACCCTTTCCTCATTCCTCTATTTCCTGATATTCTTTACACTGCAGAACACAGAGCCCGACAATCTTAATTTTTTTTTTTTTTTCAATGTGTAGCCCAGGCTGACCTCGAACTCCTGGTCCTTCTGCCTCCGCCTCTTCAGCAGTATCCTACTGGTGTGCGCCACCACTACCTGGCCAACATTCTTATCTCAAGGGAAGGCCACTTCTTTCCTCAGGGTGGATACACCCAGAAACACACCACCAGCTATCAGGGTTCTGGGCCTACCACTTGCACATAAAGGTGTCCAAGTCTCAGGAGCTGGGGTATGTAGATGCTCAGTGAAGTTTAAAAGAAACCTTCTGTCACAAATAATCCCTATATGCTTTCAGCAGTCTTCCCCAAACCACCCTACCCTGCTTTCTAGGTCCTTTTGCCCTATGGTTCTCACCTCTTCCCTTGCTGCCACCTTGACCTTATTTCTGACCTCACATTTCCGTTTACCCTTCGCTTCCCACCTCAGTCAGCATCACCCACACCCCCAGCTCAGTGCTCCTACCACAGGTTCCCCCAAAGAATCTGATTGGCTTAGTGCACTACAAAGCTTCCTATTGGCTGCCTTGGGGTCAGGTGGCTTCTATTAAGTCAATTAGTTGTGCCTAAATTAGGGTCACTTGGAACAAACCCGGGGCTCATGGCCTGCTGCTAACCCTCACTGGAGGCCTGAGGCCGGGTCACTGGGGTGCTGGTCTCACAGCTCCTTGGGAATGGCAAGGGTTCAAAATGGCTATTGCTCTGAAGGGGACTTTTGTGTGTTCTTTAGGAATACTCTGCTGGGAACCGCTGCCTTCTTTCCGCAGGGCCATTCTTCCCTTCTGCTTGGTTGGAAATGTTTCCTTGGCCAGATCAGGTTTTATTGGACCATATTGTCCACTGCAGTCCTGGTCAGCATCTGCTATGACCCCATGGCAGCTTGCTCCTGCCTCACCACATCGGATGCAGGAGACACCTGTGCCCTCTGGGCTCCAGTGTTGAAAGAATAGTCCTCTGGCTGGAGAAATGGCTTGCCTGCGAAGTCTAAGGCCCCAGGTTTGATTCCCCAGTACCCAGGTAAGCCAGATGCACAAAGTGGCACATGTGTCTGGAGTTCATTTGCAGAGGCTAGAGGCCCTGGTGCTGCACCCATTCTCTCTTTCTCTCTCTATTTCTCTAATAAATAATAAATAAAAATTAATTTTTAAAAAGGGATAGTTTCCTTTCTTCTTCTCTCAACTCTGCTGATGTAGTGTCTCATGCCCGCTCTGAGGCTCCTCAAGCCCAAGGGACCCAGACCAAGCCCAAAAGGTGAGTCTCTTGAAGCTCTAGTCTGCTTTTATTTATTTATTTAATTAATTTTTAAAATTTATTTGAGAGGGAAAGAGAGGGAAGAGAGTGAGAGAATGGGTGTACCAGGGCCTCCTATCACTGCGAATAAACTCCAGACACATGTGGCACTTTGTGCATCTGGCTTTACATGAGCATTGGGGAATTGAACCCTGGCCTTCAGGCTTTGCAAACAAGCACTGTTAACTGTG
Source organism: Dipus sagitta (assembly GCA_036346955.1). Classification (NCBI taxonomy): domain Eukaryota; kingdom Metazoa; phylum Chordata; class Mammalia; order Rodentia; family Dipodidae; genus Dipus; species Dipus sagitta. The sequence goes on from CM070770.1 coordinate 164,932,701, forward strand.
GTGCCATCTCTCTAACCATACTTTAATTTTTTTAATATGGCTGAAAGTAAAGTGGACATGTGAAAACTTCCAAACTCAATGGAGGAGAAGGGGAAAAGAAAGAGGAACAACAAATACAAGAGAGCCAAACAAAATACACCACCATCATTCTTTAGAAAAATCTAAATAATAAAGAAGAATAAGTTATATACAAAAAAGTGGCCTTATCAAAATAATGAAATAAAGCTGGGCATGGTGGCACACACCTTTAATCCCAGCACTTGGGAGGCAGAGGTAGGAGGATTGCCATGAATTCGAGGCCACCCTGAGACTACATAGTGAATTCTAGGTCAGCCTGGGCTAGAGTGAGACCCTACCTCGAAAAACTAAAAAAAAAAAAAAAAAAAAAAAAAAGAAATAAAATGAATGACCTGATTCCAAATATAATGGTTATCACCATAAGTGGATTGACTACAAATTAAAAGAAAAACATTACGTTGTATTAAAAAAAATCTAGCTGGGTGTGGTGGTGCGCACCTTTAATCCCAGCACTCAGGACGCCGAGGTATGAGGAATGCCTTGAATTCAAGAGCAGCTTGAGACTACATAGTGAATTACAGGTCAGCTTGGGCTAGAGTGAGCCTCTACCTCAAAAAACAAAAAACAGGGGCTGGAGAGATGGTTTAGTGGTTAAGCGCTTGCCTGTGAAGCCTAAGGACCCTGGTTCGAGGCTCCATTCCCCAGGACCCACGTTAGCCAGATGCACAAGGGGGCGCACGCATCTGGAGTTCGTTTACAGAGGCTGGAAGCTCTGGCGCGCCCATTCTCTCTCTCTTTCTCTGCCTCTTTCTCTCTCTGTTGCTCTCAAATAAATAAAAAATAAACAACAAAAAATTAAAAACAAACAAACAAACCAAAAACGGGCTGGAAAGATGGGTTAGTGGTTAAGACACTTGCCTGCAAAGCCTAAGAACCCAGGTTCAGTTCCCTAGAACCCACATAAGCCAGATACATAAGGTGGCACATGCAACTGGAGTTTGTTTGCAGTGGCTAGAGGTCCTGGTGTGTCCATTCTCTCTCTTTCTTAAATAAATAAACACAAAAATATTTTAATAATAAATTAATCTAGGCGCTAGAAAGATGTCTTAGCAGTTAAAGGTACTTGTTTGAAAAGCTTGCTGGCCCAGGTTCAATTCCTTAGTACCTACATAAGCTGGACACACACACACAAAATGGCACAAGTATCTGGTGTTTGTTTGCAGTAGCAAAAGGTTTTGGTGCATTCACACACACACATATGCAGATACATAAGTAAATAAATAAAAAATTTAAAAAACTGCGTCTAGATCGGTGTGGTGGTGCCATACCTGGAATCTCAGCACTACAGAGGCTGAGGCAAGAAAACTGTGAGTTTGAAGCCAGCCTGAGTTACACAGGGAGACCTTGATTCCAAACAAAACCAAGGCAAACCAAATAAAAAATCTAGAAATAGGGCTGGAGAGATGGCTTAGCGGTTAAGCCCTTGCCTGGGAAGCCTAAGGACCCCGGTTCGAGGCTCGACTCCCCAGGACCCACGTTAGCCAGATGCACAAGGGGGCGCACGCGTCTGGAATTCGTTTGCAGTGGCTGGAGGCCCTGGCTTGTCCATTCTCTCTCCCTCTCTCTATCTGCCTCTTTCTCTCTCTGTCTCGCTCTCAAATAAATAAATAAAAATAACAAAAAAATCTAGAAATATAGATTACAGCAGACACATAAAAATATGGAGGAGGCCTGGCATGTGGCACACGCCTTTAATCCCAGTACTCAGGAGGCAGAGGTAGGAGGATTGCCAGGAGTTTGAGGCCACCCTGAGACTACAGAGTGAATTCCAGTTCAGCCTGAGCTACCTCAAAAAACCAAAAAAAGAGAAAAAAGGAAAAAACAAAGGAGGAGATAATGTTTGAAAATAATGGGATAGACATTTTACACGGAAGCAGGTCTGTTATCTTAAAAAAGTTAATGTTATCAGGGAAAAATGTGGGGTGTGTGACTACTGTTCTATATCAAAAGAAATGTTAGCTATTAAGTTAGGAAAATTCAAATTTGGACTAGCTAATAAATATTGAGAAATTGTTAATATTATGAAATGTGATAGTGGTATTAGTTTTATGTAAGTACATGTCTGCATTTAAGAAACTAGACACAGGGGCTGGACAGATGCACAAGGTGGCGCATACTTATGGAGTTCATTTGCAGTGGCTGTAGGCTCTGGTGTGCCTGTTCTCTCTGTCTGTCTCTTTCTCTCTTAAATAAATAAATAAAACATTTTTTTTCATTTTAAGATTTATTTTTTTTTATTTATTTGAGACAGAGAGAGGAAGAGAGAGAGAGAGAGAGCGTGCCAGGGCCTCTAGGCACTACAAACGAACTCCAGACGCATGTGCCACCATGTGCATCTGGCTTACGGGGGAGACCTTGAGAATCGAACCTGGTTCCTTAGGCTTCACTGGCATGCGCCTTAACCGCTCAGCCATCTCTCCAGCCCTAATATATATATATTTTTAAAGAGGGCTGGTGGGGCGTGGTGATGCATACCTTTAATCCCAGCACTCGGGAGGCAGTGGTAGAAGGATTGCCGTGAGTTCGAGGCCACCCTGAGACTACATAGTGAATTCCAGGTCAACCTGGGCTAGAGTGAGACTCTACCTCGAACCCCCCCCAAAAAAGAAAAAACACAAACAGGGCTGGAGATAGTAGAGGTACATGCATCTGGAGTTCCTTTGCAGTGGCTGGAGGCCCTGGTGTGGCCATTTTCTCTCTTTCTCTCTGCTTGCAAATAAATAAATAAAATTATTTTGAAATAAAAAGCCTGATGTGGGGCTGGAGAGATGGCTTAGTGGTTAAGCGCTTGCCTGTGAAGCCTGAGGACCCCAGTTTGAGGTTTGATTCCCCAGGACCCACGTTAGCCAGATGCACAAGGGGGCGCAAGCATCTGGAGTTCGTTTGCAGTGGATGGAGGCCCTGGTGCGCCCATTCCCTTTCTCTGACTCTGTATGTCTCTTTCTCTCTGTCTGTCACTCTCAAATAAATAAATAAAAATAAAAAAAAAAAGCCAGATGTGGTGGTATATGCCTTTAAACCTAGCACTTGGGAGACAGAGGTAGGAAGATCGCCATGAGTTCAAGGCTAGCCTACCTAGAATGAAACCCTAACTCAAAAAACAAACAAACAACAACAACAACACAAAAAAACAACCCTAGACATAGATTAAGCAAATAAGGAAAAATATGAAGTTTCAACTTGGAGAAATGGTATATAGTAGGTGTCTGTCATACTAGATTGTCCAGTACTTTATATTGTTTACATAGCAAGCATTTAAAAATATTTTTTTATAAACTTTTTTTTGTTGTTCATTTTTATTTATTTATTTGAGAGTGACAGAGAGAGAAAGAGGCAAAGAAAGAGAGAGAATGGGTGCGCCAGGGCTTCCAGCCACTGCAAACGGACTCCAGATGCTTGCGCCCCCTTGTGCATCTGGCTAACGTGGGTCCTGGAGAATTGAGTCTCGAACCGAGGTCCACAGGCAAGCGCTTAACCGCTAAGCCATCTCTCCAGCCCTTAAAAATATTTTTATATATTTATTTTCAAGGATAGAGAGAGGGTGGGAGAACGAGAGAGAAAATGGGTGCACCGGGGCCTCTTGCCACTGCAAATGAACTCCAGACACATGTGCCACTTTGTGCATCTGGCTTTATGTGGTTACTAGAAAATCGAACTTAGGCTGTTAGGTTTTGCAAGCAAGTGCCCAACTGCTGAGCCATCCCAAGCATTTTTAACACTATCTAAAAGTTGAATTAAAAGGTAAGATAATGCAGGTTTAGCAGTTAAGGCACTTGACTGCAAGGTGAAAGGACCCCAGTTCGAATGCCCAGGACTCACGTAAGCCAGCTACACAAGGTGGTGCATGCATCTGGAGGTCATTTTCAGCAGCTGGAGGCCCTGGTGTGCCCGTTCTCTTTCTCTCTGTCTGCCTGTTTCTCTCTCTCTCAAATAAATAAATAAATAAATAAATAAATAAATAAATAAAATGTTTAAAAATAATTTGAAAAAAAGTTAAGATAATGAGGCTGAGGAAAGGACTCAGTGGTTAAAAGTGCTTGCTTACAAAGCCCACTGGCCCAGGTTTTATTCCCCAGACCCACATAAAGCCAGACACAAATAGTGATGTAAGCATCTAGTTTTCCTTTGCAGCAGCAAAAGACTTTTTTTTATTACATAAATATTTATTTTTTTAAGTGTAATTTTACAAAATAATGAAAGCATAAGGACATTGAGGTTGGAGGGAGGTGTTTAAGAGACGTTATAGGATACAGAGCGTTCAATACTGGAAAGGTTATAGCACAACTAAAAGGGAGAACTAACTGAATTGAGAAACGGCATCTGTTACTGGTGGACTTGGGAGCTGCTGCCTGGCATTTGCATGTGGCCTCTTCCCAGTTTGTTGTGTTCCAGATACAAACTCTTCACTGGCATTTGTGAAGAAGAGTTGTGTGCCTATATAAAAATGCTCCTGGTTTCATATGGAACTTTTAAAGATAGTTTTCACATAGTGTTGCTAAAATCTGGTTGCCATTAAAGCAGGCCTTGTAGTTAGTGGTGTTGATAGATGTTCACATGGCTGCAGTCCAGAGAAAAGTCCCACTTTCCCTGGACCCATCAGCTCCTTCCCTTATAGTGGACTCACTTTTCTAAAATAAGTAATCTCACTACCCATCTGGTGGAAGAGCCATTCCAATTACAAACCTAAAAACAATGGTTCTTGGTAGAGGGTTGTTATTTTTCCATTTTGTTCTTTAAAAGATTTTCTGTTGATTTTTGTTTTAATTTGTTGCTTGAAAGAAATTTAGATGAGAATGTTCAAAGCTAACTTGGAATTTGTAATCTCCACTCTGGGAGGAATTTTTTTCCTGAAAAACTATTTAGTTGAAGTACATTGGTGCCCTAGGGTAATGGCATGCCTTCTGTGTCTGTCAAGCTCCTCTTGTTAGCATGTTACTGTGATGTTTGCCAAGTGCTCTGAGGGGCCTTGACACTGTCTGGTGGACACATGAGGGGACAGTGTAAGTGTTCAGTGTGGCCCATGCCGAATGACAGGAGTGCACGTGCACTGTCACTTGGCTCTGGTGACTCTTTTCTTTGTACCTGTACCGTCCTTCTGGATGGAGTATGTTGAAACTCACCCCTGTGCACATACGCAATGCTGCCTCCCTCCCCTGGGTGGAGTTTGTTCCCAGCATCTAGATTCAACTCATGTGGCTGCATTTCCTTGTTGGCAAAAGGATGGTCCTTACTTTGTGCCAATGAAGTAGGAAGGAGTGAGGTCAGAGCAAGTGGTTCCTGGGGATCTGCTTGTGAGGAGAGGGAGGCTTTGAACTTTCTTTTTTAAGGGAGAGAGGAACAACTTTCAAGTGTGTTGGAAGAAATGGGAACGGTTACTCCTGCCACAGGGCACGTACGCCTCCGGGACCACGCCCTCACTCCCCAGTTCTTCATAAGTGGAGATGACCCGTTGACAGTCTCCATAGGTTGCCAGGTCCAGCTGTCCCTCCTTGGTGCTTACATATTTCATACCCTGTAGTCAAAGCCTTGCACATAACAGTATTTCAGTCCTTGGTGATCCCTGTTGGTCATTGAGCCTTTGGAATCAACTCACATGGCTGTGCAGAGGGCTCTGTTGGAAAAGTGGCTTTGCTCTCACTCCTCCTGGGGGAGTTGGGGTAATGTGAGCTGGAGGATTTTTCCAATTCTCAGTGACCAGCTTGTGAATATTTCCCAGGTGGACATTCTATTAAAGTTACTGAAGTTCTTGTTTTGAAATAAAAATTCTGGCTGTCCAGTTGCGCCCGGTGTCATGGTGACCAGCTTGCCATACTTGTCCGCTCTTGAGCGCACATCGAAGTGGACATTGCCTTCGGCTGTCGGATAAGCATGTCTCTGAGCAATTATGCCCTCGATGAAGGACACGATCTGAGGAATATGTTCAGTGACTCTCAAGTACACTGTGGGAGGAAGGACCTTCAGGGCCTCCATGTCTTGCTTAAAATCTTCCTCATAAAAGCTGGCAAGCGAAGCGGGTGACACGTTCATCTCATGAGCCCTTTTAATTATTTTGTCATCCACATCTGTAATACCCATCACCATGACCACATTGCATCCAAACACCTTGGTCAGGATCCTTCGAATTATATCAATCGCACATATGAGCAAGCGTGGCCAAGGTGTGCGCGGTCGTACACACTCGGCCCACAGCTGTACCAGGGAGACGGCGTCGGCCACCACCGGCGGCTCCCTGCGGCCCGTGAGGCTGTTGTGCACCTGCACGCCCGTGTCGTGGCCCACGGGCCGCCGCCAGCCCCGCGCGCCCCGAGCACGCGCCCCGCCCGAGGCCCAGCGCTGCGTCCACCTCCGGAAGAGGCCCGGGACCCGCGGAGCTCCAGCAAAAGACTTTTTAAAACATGACTTTTTTTTGGGGGGGGGGGGAGGTTTTCGAGGTAGGGTCTCACTCTAGCTCAGGCTGACCTAGAATTCATTATGTAGTCTCAGGGTGGCTTCGAACTCATGGCGATCCTCCTACCTCTGCCTCCCGAGTGCTGGGATTAAAGGCATGCACCACCACGCCTGGCTTAAAACATGACTTTTTAAAACAAGGTAAGGGGATGGGCCGGAGAGATGGCTTAGCGATTAGGGCACATGCCTGTGAAGCCTAAGAACCCAGGTTTGATTCTCCAGGTCCCACATAAGCCAGTGGCACATGCATCTAGAGTTCGTTTGCAGTGGCTAGAGGCCCTGGCGTGCCTATTCTCTCTCCCCCTCTCTCTGTCTCTAATAAATAAAAAAAATATTTTTTTTCTTATAAAAGTATTTTTTAATAAATCGATGTATTTCAATGTTGTAACATGATAGCCGAATGCTATATCAAGGTAGCAAAAGTGAAGATTCCTGGTATTTTTATATAAACACTATGAATGACAGTACACTTGCATTCAACTTCACAAGAAATGATCTTCAGGTCCATGAAGATTCGTTGACAGCTGTACCACCTGTCGACAGTGGAGAGGTGTGTGTATGGACTGAGTGGACAACAGAAAGTGGAGCAATCGAGCTGTACTCTTAAAGCACACTGATGAAGAATGACAAGATGGTCAACTGCTGAAAACAACTCAAATGCTTTAAATTTAGGCATTTAAAGAAAACAGCATGTATCAAAACTACAGGGAATCTTACAGAATGGAGCCATAAGACGTACATTACAGTCCTGAAGCAGTAACACGTTTCTACCCGTTATGTGATAGAAGAAGCCATGGAAATAGAGTCCTGCAGCTGTCTGTGGTGTCGAATCTCCTCATACACACGGTGCTATCAATGGACTAAAACCGGAATTCCCTGCTCTGTGCAAATGCTGGTGATGGGTAACATATGCTATTGCTGTGGGCCAGAGCAATAGTTGGCTGCAGTTCAGGCATCAAGTGGAGGCGCTCTAAGACCACTGCCTTCTACAAGGCCACAAGACACTTTCCAAAGCTGATGCCCCCTGCCGAGGATTAACCCCTCCCACCCCGAGGATATCTGAAGAAACAGTGGAAACCAGACATCTCTCACCGTATAACTCTATCAACCCACTGGGAAGAATGTAGTCCATTTGGGTTACTCAAAAAAAAAATTATATACATATGTATGTATCTGATTCCATTAGTCACAGAATTTTGAGCTGAAATTTTCTTAAAAGAGTTCAAGTTGAGAACAAGATTCTTTACCCCCAAGGGCAAGAAAAGCAGGTCAAATGCTAGTTAGTAAAAACCATTCTTAATCTGAACTGTAGAAAAAGGACCTCACTTGAGTGAGATTTTCGAAACTCTTTTCCTCAACATCAAGTACAATTAGATTACAAGTAATCTCATGTCCAGAATCTGCTATTAGATAATTGGCCTTAGACCACTACTTATTTATTTATTTATTTATTTATTTGCTTTTTCAAGGTAGGGTCTCACTCTAGCCCAGGCTGACCTGGAATTCACTATGGAGTCTCAGGATGACCTTGAACTCATGGCAATCCTCCTACCTCTGCCTCCCGAGTGCTGGGATTAAAGGCGTGCGCCACCACGCCCGGCAGACCACTATTTATTTTTATTAAGACCCTTTAAACTATTTTAAAACTCCAAATGTTTCAGAAAGAAAGAAATAGAATCAAACTTTTCATGTATTGAATTACTGAAGTTTGGATAATCACAGGTAGAACGTTTCTGGCTATTTACCCAAAATGGCTAAGGGCCACTCCCTTGGGTTTCAAGGGACCAGCGGGCTTACAACATGTATATTTCAGTGGATAGAAAACGCTGCTCCACATTATCACAAGCACTTTCCACCAAGGTAGGTTTGGGGGCTAGGAATCTTCTGTGAACAACTTACTGCTGGGGCCTTAATGTTTTGTCCTAAGTCTCACTTCTAGACCTGAACTAAGTCAATGCTCCATAAACATCACATATTCTGTCTATCCACTCTCCTAAAACCAAACCCTACAGAGCAGAGAAATCTGTAACAGCTTTCCTCTCTGGAAACAGAACAGTCAAAACAGCATAAAGTGGCTTCATTTGCCTTAGGCCAGTGCTTATAACCCAAGGCTTATTTTCCCTATGAACAGGGTGTGCTTATGTTGATAAAAATCAATCAAAATCAGCTTATGGAAAAGTTAAAAATGTAGTTTACTGAAAGATATGTATCTTTACATAGAGAAATAGTAAATAACCCAATCTAAAAGTTTAAATAAATGTAAATGACTTTAAAATTATATATATATATATATATATATATATATATATATATATATATATATCTGAAGTCACTGCCTTGGATCATTTATATACTGTATTTAATATGACATAGGACATTCATTCTTAAGGCAGAACATTGATTGTGACATGTAATGACTTGTTTCTTACATCCAACGGTCAATCTGGGGGTAGACTCTAGCAGACAGCTTCCTTGCTAATGAGGATTTATCTGTGGTAACGTTCATTCTTAGAGTATGTTAGTAAGAGACATACATTTGAAAGAACATAAAGGGATGGATTTTAAGACACACAAAAATATGATTTTCCAAAAAGAGGTCAATGAGAATAGACTTTCTATTATGAGGTGAAACTATTCTCATTATAAACTAATAAATTCCAACAAACTTTCTGATATGGTACATAAAAAGTATGAAATATCAAAGAATTACTTGTTTGGGGTGTGTTTCTTTAGACTCAAGGTCCAGTACAAAAGGTAGCCCAAATAGTTAAAAAGTAGTTCAATATCAATTTGTACTGTTAAGTCAGAAGGCTACCACCTAAGATATTCCTGCCTCACCCAAAACTCCTGTGCAGGAGGAAATTACATATTAAAATAAAGATGAAGGCCCACCCCCAACGCATGTGCAAAACCACTTGTCAGTTACAAGAATATCCTCAACAACAACAAAAATCTTTTCTACAATCAGAGGCATCAAAGCCAGGCAGATACAAGAATCCCACCCTGCTGAGGTGGACGGATAACTGGGATGAAACCAACTGTTCCACAGGCGCGCTGGGAGCTGTGCTGCTCAGAAAGGGAGGGTGAGGAGGAACCGCCGGCTCCCAAACGTTCTGCGCTGTGTGCTGTGTGCTCCTTCACGCCAGGCCAGTTTGGTTCCCTGTATCTGGTGTCAAAATATCAACAAAAACAAAACCAAACACAAATCTAAAAGATGGCTAAGCAGGTGATGGTAACTAACTGCGCGAGTACCTTTTTCTGCACCTATGATTTGCCACAGCTCTGGCACCGTCAGGACGTGTACAAAGATTACCTGCCTCATTTTTGAAGATGAAGATTTCTTTCATGGTGGCAGAAGTCCATGCAAGATTTGTAAACAGCGATACAAGATACTGTAAACATAACTTAACAGAGCATGTATAAAACAGAAGTAAATCTAAATTTACAAGTGGGTAAAAATAAAACAAAACAGAGGGCAGTTTTGTACAAAGTTCTCCCTCCTGCGCCAAGTGATTTTCTTTTTCTTTTTTCTTTTTTTTCTTTTTTTGATTACAAATATAATCCTGAGCTGAAAAACTGGGATTTGGGGGAGAGCCATCTTTGCATACAAAATCTCCAAAGGATGCTTACTGTTTGCTTTTCTCTAGTGATACTCAACTGGCAAAACAGTTCTGAAGGTGTGACTTTGGAGATGCTTAGAGTTTCGTGTGGCGCCCAGGTCTGGAGCCTGCCGCAGCGCTTGCCATGGCTGCGGAAGCCGCGGCATCCTCTGCCTCTTCCAGTCCATCCTGGAGCTCTTGGCTGACGCTAGACTGCAGGGCAGCGGGGGTGAGCCACTCCTTCGGGAGGCAACTCTGTAGAAAGGGTATACAGGAGCTGAAGTAGGCCAGTCGATTAATCCAGCGAGGAATCTCTTTTCCACAAAGAATCTCTGATAATGCTGAAGAAAAGTGATTGCAGTTTTTATGCATCAAATGATAAGCATTGCCTTTATATTCTTTCCCCAATTCTTCTACAATTTTTTCAATATCATCTTCTAGAAAGTCAGTGCTCCCTAAAACAACAGCTTCTCTTAAAGAAAAATTAAATTTAAATGTTTCTCCTAGTTCAGAAGCATTTCCTGGGGAAATTTCAAATATTCCAGAAAAAGGATAAGGATGGCCACCATAAGCAAATTCTCTGCCATATACTTCAATTCCTGAATGAAAAACTCCAATGCCAATGGATGAGGTGTATTCATTCATCCAGTACATGTCGTACACGTTGAGCACCACTAACTGGTTAGCCCCCATCGTCCTCCCCGCGGCCGCCGCCTCGTCCTCAAGCCGCTCGGTCTCCGCGGGGCGGAGGCCGCTGCCACCCCCGCGGGTGCTTCACGGGAGCCTGAGCCCGGGCACTAAGCGTCCAGCCCGGCCCGCCGCAACCCGGGCGGAAGCATCGGGCAGGCAGGCCGCTCCCGGGCGCCACCGACGCGGACGTATGTGTGCGGAGGAGCCGGGCCGGACCGGTGGCAAGCCCGCTTCGGGCCTCAGGCCAAAAATAAAATATTTTTTAAAAAGTTAAGAGGTTGGAGAAATGGCTTAGTGACTTTCCTGCAAAGCCTAAGGACTCAAGTTTGATTTCCCAGAACCCACATAAGCCAGATGCACATGGTGGTGCATGTTTCTGGAGTTCATTTGAGTTGCTAGAAGTCCTGGTACATCCATTCTCCCTCCCTCTCTCATTAGCAAATAAATAAATATAAAATTTTTTTTAAAGTTAAGATAAGGGCTGGGTATGGTGGCACACGCCTTTAATCTATGTACTTGGGAGGCAGAGTAGGAGAATTGCCATGGGTTCAAGGCCACCCTGGGACTACAGAATGAATTCCAGGTCAGCCTAGGCTAGAGTGAGAACTTACCTTGAAACCCTCATCCAAAATAAGATAAAATAAGATGAGCTTACTTCAATAAAGCATGTATTAGGGGTTGCGGAGATGGCTCAGTGGTTAAAGGCACTTGCATGCAAAGCCTGTGGGCCTGGCTCCAGTTTCCTAGTACCCGTGTAAATCCAGTTGCACAATGTGACACATGTGTCTGGAGTTCATTTGCAGTATGGCAAGAGGTCCTAATATTCCCATACTTTTTCTCAAATAAGTGAACATGCCTTTAATTCCATCACTCAGGAGGCTGAGGTAGGAAGATCACCTTGAGTTTGAGGACAGCCTGGGGCTACAGAGTGACTTCCAGGTCAGCCCACTTGGAAAAAAACAACAACAAAAATAATGTGCTGATTAAGAATTAACGGCTGGAGCTAGAGAGATGGCTTAGAGGTTAAGGCACTTGCCTGTGAAGCCTAAGAATGCTTGTTCAAATCTCCAGGTCCAATGTATAGCCAGACGCAAAAGTGATGCAAGCATGCAATGTCGCACATGCACACAAGAGGGCGCACGCATCTGGAGTTTGTTCATAGTGGCTGAAGACCCTGGCGCACCCATTCTCTCTCTCTTCCTGCCTCTTTCTCCCTTCTCTTTCTCTCAAAAATAATAAGATAAAATAAAATAATAAAATATAGAATTAAGGGCTAGAGAGATGGCTCAGTGGTTGAGGCACTTGCCTGCAAAGCCTAACAACCTGGGTTTAATTCCCTACATAAAACCAGATGCACAAAGTGGCACATGCCTTGGAGTTTGTTTGCAGCAGCTGGAGGCCATGGCATGCCCATTTTCTCAGTCTCTTCTCTATCTCTCTGCTTGCAAATAAATAAATAAAACTTAAAAATAATTAAGAAAGGAATAGGGGCTGGGGAGATGGCTCAGTGCTTAAAAGTACTTGATTGCAAAGCCTTCTGACCTACATTCAGTTCCCTAGAACCCATGTAAAACTGGACACAAAAGTTATGCGTGTGTCTGGCATTCATTTGGAGCAACAAGAGACCCTGGCATACATGCACACACATACACACAGAGGTACAAATTAATGAATAAAATTTTAAAAAGATCTTCACATGCCAGGAACTCCTAGAACTTTCTTTTCTCTTTCCCCCCTTTTTCCCCCTGTGCCTGCACATGGGATCTCTAACCACATGGGTGAATTTCCTTGGCTCTGTACTTCCCTCAGTAGATATAATAATTTGGCAAAAAATAATTAAAAAGAGAGGACTAGGGGAATTGCTCAGTGGTTAAAGGCACTTGGTTTCAAAGCCTTTCTGACCTGGGTTCAACTCCCCAGTACCTATGTAAAGCTAGATGCACAAAGTGGTGCATGTGTCTGAATGTAGTTCATTTGCAGCCTGCCTACTTTCTCTCTCATAGATAAATAAAAAGTATTAGTATGCTAATGAAAAGCTAGCATTTTGTATTAGCAAATATAAGTTTTAAGGCAAAAATTGTTCCAGAAAGGATAAAAGTCTCAACTTAGTAGAGATAGATACTGTGATGGTTTGAATGTAAAATGTCCCCCATAGCCTTATGTGTTTGTGATTAAGCCTAATATGTGATCCCCAGCTGGTGAAACCTTCAGAGGTAGAGTCTTGATGGAGGAGGTGTGTCATTGAGGGCAGGCCTTGGAATTTGATAGTCCAGCCACACTTGCCAGTACTAGTTCACTTACTCTCTCTGCTCTGCCTACTGCTATTTGGAGATATGACACCTTGCTGTCAGCTCTTGTCATGTTTTCCCTTCCATGATAAAACTTCCTCTCAAAACTGTAAGCTGAGCCAGTGTGGTGGCGCACACCTTTAATCCCAGCACTTGGGAGAAGAGGCAGGAGGATCACTGTGAGTTCAAGGTCACCTTAAGACTACATAGTGAATTCCAGGTCAGCCTGGCCTAAAGTGAGACTACCTTGAACAAACAAACCAAACCAAAAAAACTGTAAACTGAAATTAACCATTTCTGTCCATAATCTGGTTCTGGTTGGGTATCTTGTCCAGCAATAAGAAAGTAACTGCTACAGAAACTAATTCTAAATTTGTTTGCATGTAATAGTCTCAAAACAGATCATGAATACTTGGTTGGTTATGAGAGGAAATTGATAAATCCACCATCATAGCTGGAGATCAATATATGCTGCTCAGGAACTGATAAATCAAAGGAACACAAAGATGTAGTAGAAAAATTGAAAACTTTGGGCTGGAGAGATGGCTTAGCTAAGGTTAAGGCGCTTTCCTGTGAAGCCTAAGGACCCATGTTTGACTCTCCAGATCCCACCTAAGCCAAACGCACCAAGGTGAGGCAAGCACAAGTTCACACATGCCCACTAGGTGGTGCAAGCATCTGGAGTTTGATTGGAGTGGCCTAGGCTCTGGAGCACCAATTCTCTCTCTCTGTGTCTATTAAAAAAAAAAAAAAAAAAAAAAAACTACCAACAAGCTGCTTCTTAAAATTTTAATTTATTTTTTAATTCACAATTTCCATAATAAAATTCCTCAGTAGCCCATGGTAATTCCCTCTCTCCCCTCACTTGCCCCTCTGAAACTCCACTCCATCATATCCCCTCCCCCTGGCTCAATCAGCCTCTCTTTTATTTTGATGTCATGATCTTTTCTACCCCTAGGGCTCATGACTACCCCTGTTGTAGGTTTTCAGTATCAGAGATGTGTTCCCTCCCATGGAACAGGCCTCCAGTCTATAGAGAGCGGTTGGTTTCCCCCATAACAGACATGCCACTAGTGCACCGGTTGGCTCATTTGGACTGGCTGGCAGTATCCACCGTTGAGTATCTCCACTGGTGATTTCTTTCTCTCCCATTGAATTGCATGCAGCGTAGCTTTTTCTACATGGAGGAGGTTTTCAGCTCAGCTCCAGCAGGATTTCTCAGTGATTTTGCAGCCCAAGTATGTGGAGTCTTCAGTAATAGGGTCTTAAGATCTGTTCCTGATGGGAAACCAAGAGCCTCAACAGCTGATTTTCACAGACACGTTCAGTATAAGTGTAGAGCATAAGCACAGAAAGGAAGATTTATGAAAATTGACTATATCCTGGACCTCAATGTTGCCAACAGCTGACCGGGTCCTCTTGTTTTACCCAGTAGAACTACAGAGAAGCAAGATTCAGCTGTCTTGGTGTTCAGGTGGCCCTGAGTTCAGAGTCTCACAGGCTGAGTTTCCAAGCCCAGGCACTTATAGCACTAATCCTTGAGGACTGGCACCTTCTGGATGCAAGCTTCCAGAGCCAAAGGCTTATTGCTCTACATTCAAGCTTTCTGCTTTAGGCTCCGTGCCTTTGCCAGCAGCTTGTACAGTCCCTGAACTCTAGGTGCCAGGACCATGGTCTGTTTGCTCCTTTGTAGACCTATTGAGTTCTTCTACCAAGCAGAGCTTGAGGGCCTCATGGCCTCAACTCCCACATTTTCCTCTTCCCAGAATTGTCTTTTGTAGCTTCAGTTTCTCTGCCATCTATGGCTTCTTGAAGTTTCTGCCCCTGTCACTCTCTTGGAGCTTTTTAGTTGCCCTCTAATGTGTATCTCAGAGCTCCACCTGCTAGGGTCTTTAGCTCCTGGCTTCCTGGTGTTACAGTTCTGAGTCCTGTGTTCCCGGTGATTCTCAGGGCTCTTCAGCCCCCTCCTCACTGCCACAGCCACTGCTGTGACTGGAAACCCTGATGTCTTACCTGTTGTTCTTGTAGCCAACCCAGCCTGCTTTATGAAGACCACAAGAATGCAAAATGACCATTCAGAAGAAAAACCTTTATTAGGGCCGACTGTTGTGCCATGGGTTGGGGAGGAGAAGAAGTGCCTCCTAGGCTGTCTTGCAAAGAGTGGCAAGCAAGCCATTTGAATAGCTAGTAAAGGTGCACGGCACACCTATGGTTGCTTTGAGATCCCCACCCATCAGTGCATGACTCCCAGTTTCACCAATCACTGGCCTTATGCTGCACCAACCACAGGACTTCTGTTGAGCCAGTGGAGCAAGGCTGAGGCTGCAGCGTTCCCTGCGGCTGCAGTGCAGTTCCTCCAGGGCATCGTTGAAATACTCACTCACAGCAGCTGGGCTGACAGAAGGACAGTGGCCAGTTGCCAAAAGCAGGCTTGGGGAGTAGCTAACTTTCTTGTCAATGTGAACAATTCCTGATGGAAGCAGCTCAGGGAAGGAAAGGTTTACTTGGGCTCACAGTTCCAAAGGCTAGGGTCCATCACAGTGGGGAAGGTGCGGCAGGAGCAGCCAGCCAGCATGACATCCTCACGTCAGCAGGGAGGAAGTAGAAAAGGATGAATGCTGAATGCTCAAACTAGCTTTCTCCTTTTTCTGTAGTCCAGGATCCCAACCCATGGGATGGAGCCTCCCACAGCTACTGTAAATCTAGTTAAAAGCCCACGGCTAGGGAGGTCATAGGCACTGGGGGTGGGCTGGGGAGGAGCTACTACTGCTGGTATGCTAAATGGCCACATTGTCAAACTGCCTTCTAAATATTTATGTCCACAGAGAAGGCACCAGTTGGGGCCATGGGTGGGGGTGAGGGCACCTCGAGCTCTGGGGGCAGCCCCAGTGGCAGTGGTGGTGATGATGGAGGCAGCAATGGCCCTGGTTCGAGCACCAGCTTCCCTCTGTCTGGAGTGAAGCTGGGCCGTGAGTAATAGGGGCTGCCTGGTGGGTGAGGGTGGGGGTGTCACTTGATCTTCAAACTGGGGATCCAAGCTCTCTCTCTCTCTCTCTCTTTCTGTCTCTCAGAGAAAAAGGAGTTAGGGGTTAACATCACTCAGAGTTCAGAATTAGAATTTCTCACACACCCAGAAACTGAGGTCATCTGGTTCCTCTTCTTCCAGTACCTGGGTTCTGGATTCCTAAATCTTCAAAACCAAGACCTGATGTTACCATCATCAGAGAACAGGACCAGAAGAAACAAAAAAGAATAAATAAGTAAATATTTATGTCCATAGATTAGTGCTTCTCTCAGTCTGGTCACAGAAGTGTCTTTTGCAGCAGGCAGATGTTAATGGAGAGACATATAGCCAGTGAACGTGCTGAGAATGAATGACCATTGTATGCTCAGCCCTGAATAGGACATCTATGCCACCCCCTCCAAGGCTCAGGGAACACAATAGGAGATGGGTGTAAAGAATGTTAAGAGCTGTAGGATGGGGAGGAGTGCTGTGGAAGGCTGTCTTTTGGACACAACATGGCTGTTACATGTATGAATACACAAGACTGGGCCCATTAACAATCCATCACAGATGAGGAAGGGGAAGCACAAGACCCTACCCCTTCCAGAGTAGCTATTGGCAATTGATGGTTGCTAGGGGAGGAGGACTCATGTTCTTCAGCCACTGGTAAACTGCCTATACTCCAGTAAGTAAACCCCCATCCATGCTCATGCAAGCAACCTGAATTTAATTTAGTGGGTCACAAGAAAAAGACATGAAAATCAAAAGAGGATTAATTGGGAGAAGAAGAGGTTTAGTGGGAGTGGGAGGGGAATTAAGAGAGGGTAATGGGGGATGGAGAGATGGCTTAATGGTTAAGACACTTACCTGTGAAGCCTAAGGATTCATGCTTGACTCTTCAGGTCCCAGGTAAGCCAGACACACAGTGATGCAAGTGCACAAAGTCACACATGTGCACAAGGGACACACATGTCTAGAGTTTGATTGCAGTGGCTAGATACCCTGGTACACCAATTCTCCCTCTCTCTCTCAATCACTTTCGCTCTCTCATAGTCAAAAGAAAAAAAGAGGATAATAGGCGCTGAGTGTGATCAAAATACATTATATACATGTATGAAATTGTCAAAAATAAATAAAGGAAAAAATATTTCAAGCCCTGAGAGCAAATAATTACCAACCAGGATTGTTGTATCTATCAAAGTTATTTATAAAAATATTTTATTTATTTATGGGCAAGCAGAGAGATACACATACACACACACATACACACACACACACACACACACACACACACACACAGAAAGAGAGAGAGAGAGAGAGAGGAGAGGTAGGGAGTATATGGGCACACCAGGGCCTCTAGCCACTGCAAGCGAACTCCAGATGTATGTGCCACTTTGTGCATCTGGCTTTATGTGGGTACTGGTGAATTGAACCATTAGGCTTTGTGTAGGCAAGCACCTTAATTGCTGAGCCATCTGTCCAGTCCCCAAAATTATTATTTAAAAAATTTTATTTATTTATTTGAGAGAGCGAGACAGGGAAAGAGGCAGACACACGCATACACACACACACGGGGGGGGGGGGGGAGGGAGAATGGGCATGCCAGGGCCTCCAGCCAATACAAATGAACTCCAGACACATGCGCCACCTTGTGCATCTGGTTTATGTGAGTCGTGGGGAATCAAACCAAGGTCCTTTGGCTTTGTAGGGAAATGCCTTAACTGCTAAGCCATCTCTCCAGCCTCTCCCCCTCCAATTATTTTTAAAACTGAAGAAGTAAGAACATTTCAAAGCAAACACAAAGTAAGACAATTCAAGACAACCAAGCCAACACTGGAGGAAGAACCTAAGGAATACTTTGCACAGAGGAAGCAGAAGTCTCACTTACAACATCACAGGAAAGAACATATTTCATGAGAGGAGCAGAGGAGCAAAGGGGAACTGAAAAACAATTCATCACATCCAGCACAGTAAGCTAGTAAACCCCTAATAGTAATAGGAGAGAAAGAAAAGAACTACTGGGCTGGAGAGTTTGCTTAGTGGTTAAGGTGCATGCCTGCCAAGCCTAAGGACCCAGGTTCGATTCTCTAGGTCCCACGTAAGCCAGATGCACATGGTTCGTTTGCAGTGGCTAGAGGCCCTGGTGTGCCCATTCTTTCCCTTTCTCTCTCCCCCCTCTCTGTCTCAAAACTAGTAAGAGCCGAGCGTGATGGCACATGCCTTTAATCCCAGCACTTGTGAGGCAGTGGTAGGAGGATCACCATGAGTTCAAGGCCACCCTGAGACTACATAGTGAATTCCAGGTCAGCCTGGCCTAGGGTGAGACCCTATCTCAAAAAACAAAAACAAAATACTAATAATAACAACAAAATAAATAAATAAAACTAATAAGAGACAATGAAGATAACTACATTATTAATAAAGGGAGTAACTCATCATGAAGACATGACAGTGTAAATATTTATGTACCAAATATTGGGACTCCCAATTTCATAAAACAAACACTATAAGGCATGAAAGGTCAGATGGGTCCTGATATGATAATAGTGGGAGATCTCAACATCACACTCTTATCTTTGGATAGGTCTTCCCAACTAAAAATGAACAAAGAAATTTTAGAGCTAAACTCTGCAATACAATTGGATTTAGCATATCTGCAGACATTCCATCCCAGTAGCAGCAGGACACATTCTTCTTAGCAACCCATGAAACCGTCTCTAAAACTGATCAATTATAGGCTACCAAGCAAGCTTTAGCAAATACAAAAGAACCCAAATAATTCCTTATAGCTTAGAAGATCATAGTTGTATAACTAGAAGTCAGCAGCAAGTGAAACTACAGAAACCAAATGAATACTTGGAGATTTAATAACACACTTGTTTTTTTTTTTTTTTTTTTTTTTGAGGTAGGGACTCACTCTAGCCGAGGCTGACCTGGAATTCACTATGTAGTCTCAGGGTGGCCTCAAACTCACAGCAATCCTCCTACCTCTGCCTCCCAAGTGCTGGGATTAAAGGCATGTGCCACCACACCCAGCTAAAAACACACTTTTGAATGAACAGTGGTTTATTGAAGAAATCAGGAAGGAAATTTTAAAAAAATCCTAGAATTACTGCCATGTGTGATGACACACACCTTTAGTTCCAGCACTCAGGAGGCTGAGGTAGGAGGATCACTGTGCATTTGAGGCCAACCTGAAAATACATAGTGAATTCCAGGTCAGCCTGGACTAGAGTGAGACCCTACCTCAAAAAAAAAAAAAAAAAAAAAGAAAGAAAGAAAGAAAGAAAATAAAGAAGGGGCTGGAGAGATGGCTTAGAAGTTAAGGAGCTTGCTTGCAAAGCCAAAAGACCCAGGTTTGATTCCCCAGTACCCATGTGAGCCAATGCACAAGGTGGCGCATGCATCTGGAGTTTGCTTGCAGTGGTTGGAGGCCCTGGTACACCCATTCTCTCTCCTCTCTCTCTCTGCCTCTTTCTGTCTTTCAAATAAATAAAAATAAAAAATAAAATATTTTTAAAAATTTATTTTAAAAGAGGGATAATTTTGTTGGGTATAATAGTTTGGGCTGTCATCCATGGTCTTTCTTTTTTTAAATCTATATTATAACAGGTTATATACTATTGTCCCCTCACCCTAACCTCTGTTACCACGGGAGCCCTCCTCAGTGTGGTCGTGGTAGTCACTGTGGGGTCATGAAGCCCTCAGTCCCTACAGGGTAGCAGTGCCTCAGGATATTCCTCTAGCCACTGCACTGAAGCTCCAGACACACGGGCCACCTTGTGTGCATGCATGACCTTGTGTTTCTGGCTTATGTGGGTTCTGGGGAGTTGAATCTGGATCCTTAGGCTGCACAGGCAAGTGCCTTAACTGCTAAGCTATCTCTCCAGCCTTCCCTATATCTTTCTATAGTGACCATCAGGCAGCTAAATTTGGAAGAATTTCCAAAGGTAAAGGTAGGGTCAGTGCCAATGTCACAAGTGTGATTACACTTTAGGCATTCTGTGGGGTCCAATAAATAGTCAATCCACGCGAGGCCTCTGGTCACCCAGGTTCTCCATAATCTGGATGCTTTCTGCAGTGCCCTAGTCAGGGTGGTAATCAGCCAGACTTACCTCTTGAGCTTGAAGAGATGCTGGCAATGGGTTACACCACTGTTTTGGGGACAATTTCTTCCCCAAGGCCGACAACATGTCTAAGGGCTGGCCATCCAATTTGTCCTTATCAAGTCCAGCATACAATAGGTTGAACCATAACTGCACAAATAGTACGGGGAAATTCTAGGGTCAGTAAATGGGCCACCTGTCTGGACTTTTTTTGTTGCTCCGCTGTTTTCAGGTGTCCTTTAAGTTCCAGCTCCTTTGTCCACGGTGCCAGCAGTTGTTCCTGCAAGTCTTGGCCATCCTGTGGGACTTGTTTCAGTACAGACAGAAACAGCCATGCCACTCGCCCAGCTGT
The DNA here is from genome assembly GCA_036346955.1 of Dipus sagitta. Lineage (NCBI taxonomy): Eukaryota > Metazoa > Chordata > Mammalia > Rodentia > Dipodidae > Dipus > Dipus sagitta. The sequence continues at coordinate 164,953,265 of CM070770.1, forward strand.
CTCCCGATGAGCTGGTGGGATTCCTCTCTCCAATTTTTCCAGAGTCTTTTTCACTTCTGGACTGGGGCTGATTGCCCCCCAATCCTGAGGGGGAGCCCAGTCCATCAGGTAGGCCACCACCATGCAGCCAGAAGGCACATGTCTGGTGGGGGTCCACTCCAGGCAGTATTGGGGGGGGGTCACTCCATCCTGCTGACTCTGCCAAGTGTCAGGAATGGGCAGCTGCCCGTGCCTTCTTCCAGCTGGGTTCACCCCCTCCACCAATTCCCCTGGAGCTGCCTGCTGCTGACACTATCTCACTCAAGTCAGAATGGTTGTCATCAAGAAATCAGTCAACAATACATGCTGATGGGGTGTGGGGAAAGGGGAACCTCAATCCATTGTTGATGGGAATGTAAGGTGGTGCGGCCAGTGTGGAAATCAGGGTGGAGGTTTCTGAGACAGCTAAAAATAGATCTACCTAGTGTGGTGTGGTGGTGCATGCCTTTAATCCCAGAACTTGAGGCAGAGTAAGGAGGATTGCTGTGAGTTTGAGGCCAACCTGTAAGTACAGAGTGAGTTCCAAGACAGCCTGGGCTACAGTGAGACCCTACCTCAAAAAAATAATAATAAAATAAAAAAAAGATCTACCATATGACAGCTATCCCACTCCAGGGATCCCACCCTAAGGACTCTACAACAGAGATACTTGCTCACTCATGTTCACTGCTGCTTTATTCATAATAGCTAGGAAATGGAATCAGCCCAGATGCCCATAGATTGATGAATGGATAATAAAGATGCATTGCATATACACAAGAGTTTTTTTCAGCTGTGAAGGAACATGAAGTTATGAAATTTCAGGAAAATGGATGGCTCTGGAAAAGATTATTCTAAGTGAGGTAACCCAGGCTCAGAAAATCAAACTCTGCATGTTTTTTTTCTCATATGCTGATCTTAACTTCGAATATTTAGGTTTGTGTGTGAGATGGAATGAGTCAGTAGTAGAGGCCAGAAAGCTACAAAGGGTCACAAGAAAAGGAGCCAAGAGGGGAGGCCTTAATGGGAGGGGACAGTAGATATGTAAGTAGAGGGGCAGAATTCTGGGGGTGGAAAGGTCTAAGTGGGGCCAGGGGAGGGGGATGGAGAGTAAGAATGGATGGAAGGGCGGTTAATTAAAACTAAAGATGGGGGCTGGAGAGATGGCTTAGCGGTTAAAGCTCTTGCCTGTGAAGCCTAAGGACTCAAGTTCGACTCTCCAGGTCCCACGTAAGCCAGATGCACAAAGTGATGCAAGTGTGCAAGCTCGCATGTGCGCACAAGGGGGCGCACACACACATCTGCAGTTCGACTGTCGTGGCTGGAGGCCCTGGCATGCCAATTCTCTCTAAGTCATCTCTCAGCCCCTGCTGTCACTTTCTGTTAGGGACACTTCTCTTTTGTATCTGGTGGTGACCGCTAGGGAGCTGAGAAGTGACAGTTGCGTGCTCACCACTAAGTGAGACGTCTTTATTACGCCCTCCAGGGCTCATTGTGGAAGAGTTGGATGAAACAATGTAGGAGCCAGAGGATGGGAGGAGGGATTTGTATGCTGTCTTCCAGATACAAATGACCGTCGAAATCATGACTGCACAGTGGCTATTCTTACTGTACAAGACCTGAATAATATTGGGCCCATCAACATGTTGTCATGGATGATAGAGAACAGAAAAAATATATATCAAAATAGAAGAGGGAATAGTTGGAAAGAGGAGGGAATTCAGTGGCGGGAGAATAAAGCAGGTTGGTGGGAGAAGATCATGTAAATTTTTTTTTTTTTTTTTTTTAAGGCTGGGTCTCACTCTAGCCCAGGCTGACCTGGAACTCATTCTGTATTCTCAGGGTGGCCTCGAACTCACAGATCCTCCTACCTCTGCCTCCGAAATGCTGGGATTAAAGGCATGAACCAACATGCCTGGCTTTTTCATGCAAATTTTTCAAAAATATTTATTTATTTATTTGTAAACAGAGAAGAGAGAGAGAGAGAGAATGAGAATGAGAATGAGAATGGGTGCACTAGGGCCTCTAGCCACTGTAAACGAACTCCAGATGTCTTTGCCACTTGGTGCATCTGGCTTTACATGGGTACTGGGAAATTGAACCAGCATCCTTAGGCTTTGCAGGCAAGCGCCTTAACCTCTGAGCCAGCTCTCCAGCTCTGTTCTAGTACCTTTTTACTGTGGCCTCATGGATATCTTTTTCTCTTCTGTCCAAAGGATGCCTGCCAGTATCTTCTATAGAGCTGGGTTAGTGGTTATGAATTCCTTGAGCCCTATCTTATCATGGAAAAGTTTTCTTTCCCTTTTAATTATGACAGATGATTTTGCTAGGTTAGTAGTTTGGGTCAGCAGCTGCTGTCTTTCAGAAATTGAAATCTATCATTTCAAATTCTCCTGGCTCTTAAAGTTTCTTTTGAGAAACCAGCTGTTATTCTGACGGGCCTGCTTTGATGTGTGACTTGGCATTTCTCTTTTGCAGCTTTCAATATACTTTTCTTGTGTGTATTTAATGTTTCAAGTATAATATGATGTGGGGATGTTCTTTTCTGGTCTTCTCCATTTGGTGTTCTGAATGCCTCTTGTACCTAGATGGCATCTTCTGCCCATATTTGGGATTTTTTTCTGATATGAATTTTAAAATATTTATTTATCTATTTGAGAGATAGAGAGACAGTGTATGTGAGAGAGAATGGGTGCACCAGGCTTCCTGCAGCTGATTTCCATGTTGTGGTCAAGCTCAGGTTTTTTTTGTTGTTGTTGTTGTTTATTTTTTATTTATTTATTTGAGAGCAACAGACACAGAGAGAAAGAGGGAGAGGGAGAGAGAAAGAGAGAGAGAGAAAGAGAGAATGGGCGCGCCAGGGCCTCCAGCCACTGCCAACGAACTCCAGACTCGTGCACCCCCTTGTGCATCTGGCTAATGTGGGTCCTGGGGAATCGAGCCTCGAACCAGGGTCCTTAGGCTTCACAGGCCAGCGCTTAAACACTAAGCCATGTCTCCATCCCTCAGTTTTTTTTATATTGATGTTTGAATATGATATTGTCCTCTATTCCTGATAGGTGTGTGTGTGTGTGTGTGTGTGTGTGTGTGTGATATGTGTGGTGTGATGTGTGTGTGCCATATGCACATGTATGTGCTGATGTGGCACCCATGAGCTCCTCTGTGGTGGCTGGAGAAGAACATTAGGTGTCTCTCTCCATCACTCACTGCTTCTCTTGGGCTGGGGACTTCCACTGATTGTGGAGCTTGCCATTTGTGAACCCCCGAGATTCTCTGGTCTCTGCTCTCCACAGGGCTGGAATTATCAGTGTGTGTGGCCATGCCAAGCTATTTACATGGGTTCTGGAGATTGGAACCCAGACAGTTTCAAGCCCCCTCAGGTGCTCATGCTTGAGTAAGAAGGGCACATCACCACTGAGCCATCTCTCCGGCTCTGATGGTCTTTCTCCTCCTCAGCCAAGCCTATCGGTAATGCTTCCCACTGTGTTTTTTTATTTGATTTCTTGAGGTTAAAAGTTTATTTTATTTGTATATATATATACAAGCATATATATAAATACTCATGGGACACCAGACGTTTGTGTCAATTTTTGCATCAGGCAGTATGTGGGTGGCTCGCGAATTGAACCTAGGGCCAGCAGGCTTTGCAAGGAAGCACTGAGAAAACTACTGAGCAATCTCCCCAGCCTCTCATTAAGCTTTTTATTTCCAAAAAACTTTTTTTTTGGGGGGGGTTTCGAAGTAGGGTTTTGCTATAGGTCAGGCTAACCTGGAATTCACTATGTGGTCTCAGGGTGGTTTCGAACTCACAGTGATCCTCCTATCTCTGCCTCCCGAATGCTGGGATTAAAGGTGTGGACCACCACGCCCAGCTCTAAAATTTTTATTACCCCCAAATCTCAATTCTTCCATGTTGCTGGGTTCACCCCATCCCACCCCATTTTGATGATCTTTTCCTCTATGTTTGATTTTCCTATCCAGTCATTGAATTGAATTCGTTTGCTTGTTTTTACTGTCTTTGAGATCATTACTCATTAAAAATTTTTTATTTATGAGAATGAGAGAGAAAGAAAGAAAGAGACAGAGAGAGAGAGAATGGGCACACTCGGGCCTCTAGCCACTGCAAACAAACTCCAGACACATGTGCCACCTTGTGCATCTGGCTTACGTGGGTACTGGGGAATTCAACCTGGGTCCTTGGGCTTCACAGGCAAGTGTCTTAATCACTTAGCCATCTCTACAGCCCCCTGTTAGTCATTTTAAATTAGTAAACTTTTGGAATCTTCACCCTGTATTTAGCCTATTTGTTTACCTTTGAATTCAGTCTTCAAAGAGGTATGATCTTTGGGAGGAGTCATCTTGCTTTGCCTTTTCATGTTTCTTGTGTTTCTGTGGGTAGCCCACTCTTGAGTACTTACTCTACAACACTTCTCAGTAGGAGAAAACAAACTGGTATAACAGCTACAACATCAAACCACACAAGATATAGAAATATACTTAAAATTGGTCAAAGCAGGCTGGGGAGATGGCTCAGTAGTTAAATGCTTGTAAAGCCTTCTGAACCTGGGAGGATGAGGTAGGAGAATTGCTATGAGTTTGAGGCCAGTCTGGAGCTACAAAAGCAAGTTCCAGGTCAGCCTTGGCTAAGGTGAGACCTTTGCCCTCAAAAACTCAAAACCAAAATAAGAATATGATAAAGTAAAAAAATACTCCTAAAATGTAGTTAAGATGGAAAGCAGACAGGTCAAAAGATACCAAAGAAAAAGAAAAAAATGGGGATGTTGGAGAGATGGCTTAGCAGTTAAGGCACTTTCCTGCAAAGCCAAAGGACCCAGGTTCGATTCCCCAGGACCCACATAAGCCAGATGCACAAAGTGGCACATGCATCTGGAATTCATTTGCAGTGGCCCTGGCATGCTCATTCTCTCTCTCTCTCTCTCTCTCTCTCTCTCTGCCTATTCCTCTCTCTCAAATAAAGAAATAAGATATTTATTTATTTATTTATTTTTGTTTTTTGAGGTAGGGTCTCACTCTGGCCCAGGCTGACCTGGAATTCACTATGTAGTCTCAGGGTGGCCTTGAACTCATGGAGATCCTCCTACCTCTGCCTCCCGAGTGCTGGGATTAAAGGCATGCGCCACCATGCCCAGGTAATAAAAATATTTTTTTAAAAGGCATGTGTCACCACGCCTGACATTAAAAAGAAATGAGCAGGTTCTTTCTGGGTCCTTAAACTTAGAAGCTGCACAGGGGCAGGGAAAGTCAGCTGAAATCATGGACTTTTGTCTTTCCTCTGGGTTAGCCTGGTGCTGAACTTGTAGTAGACAAGTGTCCAATGTCCGCCTGAGCTGTCTTCTCTTTAGTAGCTTCCCTTTGTATTCCCCAGGCCTCTGGTGGCCACATTTAGCTTTGCAGCCTGTGGGGCTGGGTAGATATTTTACTCACTCTCCTCTAAACTCCTCACATTGTGCTCCCTGAAGTGGCTAATATTCTAGTGTGTGTGGGGTGGATGGGGTGGTGGGAAGTGTCTCCTAAGTGTGTTGGGAGCATGGAAAGGAACCAAAGCCCTGATATTGGTTTACATAGAGGACCCATCTTTTCTTTTTTTCTTTTAAGATACAGGTATTGAACTAGAGAAATGGCTTAGCAGGTAAGGCGCTTGCCTGTCAAGCCAAAGGACCTAGGTTTGATTCCCCAGGACCCACATAAGCTAGATGCACAAGGTGGTGCATGCATCTGGAGTTCATTTGCAAGCTGGAGGCCCTGGTATGCCCATTCTCTCATTCTCATTCTCTCTCTCTCTCTCTCTCTGTTTCTTCCTCTCTCCTGTCTTTCAAATAAATAAATAAATGAATAAAAAATTTAAAAAGGAAGTATTGATCGCCCTGCATGGGATGCCAGTTCAGAGTTCTTGGGCTCTATGTCAGTGACTGGCAGACAGGTGTCTTCAGAGGTTGATCACTCACTGACCTCAGACTCGGGGGCTGTCAATCTCATGTTAGTTTCAGTTGGTGAGATATACTCCTGGCACTGAGGGTGAGGTGTACACTTCCCTGCCTGAGCCAAACTTTCTGCAGCCTCGACTTTTTCACCTGGGTGTATGTGGCCCTCCACTCTCAACTAACTGCTTCTCCAAGGCTGTCTCACCCTGGTGTTGTCGCAGGTTAAATTCAGGTCTCCTGACTTGTGGCTGTTCTCTGTCCTCAGGCCCCCAGGGAAACTCAGTTTTGAACAATAAAATCCTTTTCAGGATGGTGTCATCAAGAGTGACAAGAGAGCCTCTTGGTGGTGCAGCGTCTCTGGCTCGGGCGGTGCTCAGTGCCCAGCAGCCTCAGACACTGCTGAACTGCACGCGGGTGGGAGCTCTGCTCAGGGCGCGTGAGGTGTGCTTGGGCTCCGTCCTGGAAGCGCTGAGGTGGATGGCCTGCAAGGTGCATGACTGTGTCTGCCACCTAGGACAGTTTTGGGCAATTTGAAAGGGCGTCAGGGCAGATGCATGGCTTAGTCGGACACAGACCATCATGGTGCGCAAGAATGTCCGGGCGGACGCTCTCAAGAGCATCAACAATGCTGAAAGAAGAGGCCAACGCCAGGTCCGCATTAGGCCCGGCTCCCAAGTCATCCATCGGTTTCCAACAGTGATGGAGAAGCGTGGTTACACTGGAGACTTTGAAGTCACTGACGATCACAGAGCTGGGAGGATTGCTGTGACCCTCACAGGCAGGTTAAACAAGTGTGGAGTGATCAGCCCCAGACTTGAGGTACAGCTCAAAGACTTAGAAAACTGGCAGAATAATTTGCTCCCATCCCGTCAGTTTGGTTTCATTGTACTGACAGCCTCAGCTGGCCTCATGGACCGTGAGGAAGCAAGACAAAACTCACAGGAGGGAGACCCCTGGGCTTCTTTTTCTAGGGGTGTAAAGAAAGCAGACACATGGGCTGGAGAGATGGCTTAGTGGTTGAGGCACTTGCCTGCAAAGCCAAAGGACCTTGGTTCAATTCCCTAGGACCCACGCTAGCCAGATGCACAACGGGGTGCACTCGTCTGGAGTTCGTTTACAGGGCTGGAGGTCCTGGCACACCCATTCTCTCTCTTTCTCTCTACCTGCCTATTTCTGTATCTATCTCTCTCTCTCTCAAATAAATAAATAAAAATAAAATATTAAAAAAAAAGAAAGCAGACACATGAATAAAATGCCTCAGCGGAAAAAAAAAAAAAAAAGAGTGACAAGATAGAATACCTCTCCACTGCTGATCCACCCACTGGAGAAATCACTGTCTCTTGAAATCTTCCCTTTCTTTCTTTCTTTCTTTCTTTTTTCTTCTTCTTTTTTTTTTTTTTTTTTGGTTTTTCAAGGTAGGGTCTCTCTTGCTCTAGCCCAGGCTGACCTAGAATTCACTATGTAATCTTAGGGTGGCCTTGAACTCATGGCAGTCCTCCTACCTCTGGTGTCTGCCACCATGCCTGGCTGAAAACTTCCATTTCTTTTTGAGGCTTGTGGGGGCTTGTCCTGAAGGTGGGGACTGTTAGACTCTTTTCATGGTGAGATCTTGTCTAAAACAAACAAACAAACAAACAAACAAACAAACAAAAAACCAAAAAGAGATAGCATTACAGACAGCATAAGAAGTCACAAACAAAAGTACTGTACAAGTCTCCAGTAAACAAAATAATATTGAAGGGCTGGAGAGATGGCTCAGTACTTAAGGCACTTGCCTGCAAAGCCTAATGACCTGAGTTCAATTCCCCAGTACCCATATCAAGCCAGATGCACAAAGTGGTGCATTCATCTGGAGTCTGTTTGAAGCCACTGAAGGCCTTAGTGCACCCATTCTCTCTTCCTTCTATCTCTCTCTGCTTGCAAATAAATAAATAAATAATAATATTTAAAAATATTAAAGGGTGTAAGGATAACTTAAGGAAATGAAGAGATATACTGAGATTAGGGTTGAGAAGAAACACTGCAGAGATGCATATTTCTTTATCTTTAAAATACATACATTCAACTCCATTCTAATGCAAATCATAAAAAATACATTTGTGGGTTGGAGACATGGCTTTGTGGTTAAGGTGCATGCCTGTGAAGCCTAAGAACCCAGGTTTGGTTCTCTAGGTCCCAAGTAAGCTAGATGCATATGGTGGTACATGCTTCTGGAGTTTGTTTGCACTGGCTAGAGGTCCTAGCATGCCCATTCTCACTCTCTCTTTCCCTCCCTCTCTCTGTCTCTAATAAATAAATAAATCAAGGTTGGTGAAATGGCTTAGCAGTTAAGGTGTTTGCCTGTGAAGGTTAAGGACCCTGGTTTGATTCCCCAGGACCTATGTAAGCCACATGCACAAAGGGGCGCATGTGTCTGGAGTTCGTTTGCAGTGGCACACCCATTCTCTTTCTCTTTATCTGCCTCAAATAAATAAATAAATAATCTGTCTCAAATAAATAAATAAATAAAATCTTAAAAAAATACCTTTGCGAAAGCTGACAAGTATATTCTGAACATTCTTTTTTTATTTTTTATATTTCTTTTTCGGGGGTAGGTTCTTACTCTAGCCCAGGCTGACCTGGAATGCTCAGGGTGAACTCGAACTCATGGCAATCCTCCTACCTCTGCCTCCCGAGTGCTGGGATTAAAAGCGTGTGCCACCACACCCGGCTTATTCTGAACATTCTTGTGGAAGAATAAAGGACCAAGTGCAAGTGAGAAAATGTTGAAGGAGAATAAATAATTCATTAAAAAGTAAAGTATAAAATACTCAAAAAGGAGTGAGAATAATGAATTCTCCCTAGAGGATTTTAAGGGTTACTTTAAAGCCATAACAGAGACACCTCGGAGAGTAAGAGCAGGCCACAGGCTCTGCTCAGCTCAGCGCGTTGGACCAGCTGAGCTGCCCGCAACCCCCTCCCCCCCCCCGCTTTTGCTTTGGGTACCGCATACCCCGAGCTCAGCTACCCTTTTGCCATTCCCTGTTTGACACTGATTCTGCCAAGGTGGTTTTTAGGGGGCCACGTCTCAGCTATCTTTCTCATTTGCTTCTACTTCTATTGGATTATGAGAAGGGACTATTTTCTATGAAAGCCCTACTTCAGGGCATTTATTAAGATTTTTTCCCATGTGATAATACATGACCAATTTCGGTAAGTGTGGTATAAGGAAAGAAATTGCTCTCTACTTAGAGTACAAAGTTATAAAACTACTTATTCATTTCAGCTACCTGGTTACATAATTCAAATTCTCAATAGCCTTCCTTTTTCTGGATCTATTTAATCTGTTAAATACAATCATGTGTCACTTAATGATGGGGATAGTTTCTGAGAAATGCTTTCTTTGGTAATTTTGCTACTGTGTGAATACTAGAAGGTATTCTTACATAAATCTAGATGGCATGGCCTACGACCCACCGAGGCTAGATTATGGTCTGATAGGACTACCATTGTTTCGGTGGTTGTTGACCAACATGTGGGCCTATCATTAGTGTGCACAGGTGTGGCCCTTTGCCTTGTTGTGACCAAAAGCACACGAACAGCCGTGGGGTGTGAAGCTTTGGACAGAGGCTCCACAAACTTGTGACTGAGGGGTTACAGATGAAATTCTAGCATAGGTGGCCTGGGACAGAAATGAAATTGGGTGCTCTTGCTCACACCCTCCGTTTGCCTTCTCAGTGGCTGGACCTAGATGGGGTGATAACAGAAGCTTCAACCACATGACTAACACAGAGCCCGAGTTTCAAGGCGTATAGAGTTGCTGTATTGGCCTGGGCCATTTTCCCCAAAATTGATAGGTAAAAAATGCAATAAATGTCTGAATTCTTTTCTAAAAACATTTTAGTTAAATTCTTCTGTTTTCTGAATGTGCATGTGTGTGGGGGGGTGTGCACGTGTGGGGGTGCACACATGCACTGCAGAGGCCAGCGGTTGATGGCAGGTGCCTTTCTCAGTTGCTCTCTGCCTTATTTACTGAGGCGGGGTCTCTCATCTGTACCCCAGGCTTGCCAGTTTGGTTAGTCTGAAGAGCCAGCTTGCCCCAAGAATCTGCCTGTCTCTCATTCAAGTGCTAGGGTTATCCATGGGCAGGCTGCCATGCCTGTGCAGCATTTGCGTGGGTGCTGGGGGTCTGCACGCTGGTCTTCCCACTTGTGCAGCCAGTGCTTCATTCACTGAGCCCTGGCCCCAGCCCCACGTCTGCATTCTGTAAGTCACGGTTTTCTTTTGCAAATCTTTATTAGGCTATTAAATCTGTCCCCTTTGAGTGCAGTCTAGGTCCGGATGGAGCCAAATCCCAGGCTCCTAGTAGGGAGAGGCACAGCGTTGGAGACACTTTCACACCTGGTGCCTCCCTTGCTGTGGGGTCTGGTGTCCCCTGCAGATTGAGGCTTGTCACCTGGGTGTGAACCAGGCCTGACAAGATGGTGACAGGTCCATGGGTTGATGAAGACAGCAGAGTGGGGCCCTGGGGATAGCTGCCCTTCCTTGTCTCTGGCCAGGGTCCCCCTGGAGCCCTCTTCAGTGATGGACACAGTAGAGATGGACACTTCCGCTGATTCGGAGCTCCCGCACTCCTTCCAAGGTCCTTTGGTCCAGGCTGGTGGCCCCCAGCCCCTGCCCATTGAGTGCCAGTTTCAGCCCTCCCTCCTGGCACAGAAGCAGTACCTGGTAAGGAGAGCCTGAGTGGGTGATAGGCTTTCAGAAAGTTCTTCCCCTGCCTGCCTGATGTGCTACTTATAGAGACCCTCCTCCCCGGAGAGGACACAAAGACTGGACCTCGAGAAGGCCAGGGACTCTGTTTCACCATCTGCATTTGGATTGCTTCCTGTTGAGAAGTAGGCTTCAAACCTGGCTTCACATGGGAACCGTTAGGAAAGATTGAGACAAGGTCTCTTATAATCCAGGCTGGCCATGAGGATTAGGAGACCCTCCTGTTTCTGCCTCCTGAAGGCTGGCGCTATAGACATGCACCACCACGCCTGGCTTGGGGGAGCTTTTGAACACGATAATTCTTGGCTCCTACCTGCATTAGTGATGCCCGAGTTTCTGGGCCCAGGATGCCTGACATCAACATGGAGGGTTGAAGGCCAGTGCCTGGATGGTCTCTCTGCTAGCTTCCCAGCCCCATGGCATTGTCTTACCCTCCTACCCCAGGATCTGCCCATGGCTCTCTTAGATCATGACGGGCGGGAATCAGCTCTGCACATTCCCTTCACCCCCAGGGATGTGGCTGCTTGGCTCAGACCTACCTCAAAGAATCGCTTGGGGTAAAAGAGGAAGGGGGCTGAGATCAGCTTCTTGCGTCCCCACTGGGAGACCCAGGCCAGCGTTCTGTCTGTGAAGGAAGCCTTGAGTGTCACAGGAACGTGGGAGGCCTCATCTCTCAGGCTCAGGGTAAAACTGCAGGAAGCAGGCCACAGAAGGGGCATAAGCCTCCACTGCCATCAGCCATGTGCACCCCAAGGGGAGGATAGAGGTGGGACAGCCATTAGAGGCTGTAGTTTTTCAAGTGGTCAGAGTCTGGACTGGGTGCTTGGACATATAATAGCACCAGGGAGGAGAAAGAACACCTGAGATTGTATCCCGGAGTTTCCATTCTCTTACTGGAGGACTGTCATATGTGTGCGGTAGAAGGAGAGGCAAGGGGAGTAATTACCTAGCCTGAGCTTAGTTTGTCCTCTTTTTAATTTATTTTTATTATTTATTTTGAGAAGAAAGAGAGACAAAGAGGAAGAGAGAGAGAGAGAGAGAGAGAGAGAGAGAGAGAGAGAAAATGGGTGTGCCAGGGCTTTAGCCAGTGAGAATGAACTCCAGACACGTGCGCCCCCTGGTGTGCATGTGTGACATTGCATGCTTGCGTCGCTGTACACCTAGCTGCGTGGGACCTGGAGGTTCGAGTTCTTAGGCGTTGCAGGCAAATGCCTTAACCACTAAACTATCTCTCCAGCGGTTTGTCCTCTTGACAATGGGGACACTTGTGATGATCATGGTGGCATCTGACATTTATCGTGTACTATTCACTTCCAATTACTTTTGCAAATAGTTCAGTGGCTAGAGCCAGGCTTGGGTGTGGGGGTTGTTAATCCTGGAGGGCTGCTTTCTAGTCCTGTGACCTTGGGCAAGTCACCTAATCTCTGTGTCTGTTTGCTCATCTGTAAATCAGAGATGGAAAGAGTTCTGTACCTGTCCTGCGGGGCTATTAGAATTAAATGGGGGAGTACATCGAAAGTACTTGTGTAGAACAGCATGCGATAAGCACTCAAATTGTATCTATCATTTAAAACACGTGCGTGGACACACACACACACACACACACAGAGAAGCAGGGAGGAAATGCATGTGACGACAGTAGGTGTCCTACAGAAGCTAGGGCTTGCCTTTCCTGCATCTTCACAGAAAGCCTGGGCTGTGAAATTTAGCTGAGAGAAAGTTACAGGAGTTACTCTGTTAGTAAAAGCTGTGTGGTCTCGGTTGACCTGTGAACCAGGATCGATGACTCCAGATTCAGTGAGGTCTTTTTAACTGCCTGGCCCTGCCCTGGGCTCCCTCCATGTCTGCGGAGCTTCCCCACCTTCTCTGAAGCGTCACTGCTGAGGCTGCTCTAGCTGACCCCTTGGCCGTCGGAAGCAGTTGAGGGTAAGTGGAAGCACTGAATGAAGATTATGGGGTGAAGGAGGAGAGAAACCCTGCCTGGGGGAGGGTGGCTTTTAGAGACTCCCATATCCAGATTTCCTCTGAAGGAGGCTCCGTGGATTTCAGCTTTGGCAAGGAGACAGCCAGGACACAAGGCTGGGAAGAAGCTGGGAGGCAGGCGTGTTAGGGAGCAGACATGGAGCCTCTGCCCCACTGTGGCCAGGAACTGGTAAGATCCAGACCCAAGCCCCTGACGGCTTCACCACCTCAGACAAGGCCACCTCCCCACCAGCCTGAGAGCCCTCGGAAGCCTCACTGTCCCCTCATGTCACACCCATCCAGGACAGCCCTAGACTGTTAAGCTCTTTGCTACAGCCATATTTTCTATTCTTTCTCTCTCTCTCTCTGTATGTATACACAAAGATTTTCACAGTAAACGAGCCCCCGTTCTTCCAAACTTTGCTCACACCATCAGTTTTTCAGAAAATAGCTGCAGGACAGCAATGGCAGCAGGTTCCTGGCCACCTTGTCCAGGGCAGGCATGGCGCTGAGTGTAGGTGCTATGGCTCACAGCTGAACTGGCCTGTAGGAATGTTTTGCCTGGCCCACGGTACTCATTGTTGTAAAACAAATACCCAATTCAAAAATAATGTTTATATGCTGGATGTGGTGGTGCACAATCCCAGCACTTGGGAGGCAGAGGTAGGAGGATCACCGTGAGTTCAAGGCCACCCTGAAACTATATAGTGAATTCCAGGCCAGCCTGAGCTAGAGTGAGACCCTACCTTGAAAAACAATAAAAATAAAAAAAAATAATGTTTATAGCTGGGCACAGTGGTGCATCCCTCTAGTTCCAGCACTCAGGAAGAGGTAGGAGGATCACCATGAGTTCAAGGCCAGCCTGGGGATACAGAGTGAGTCCCAGGTTAGCCTAGGCTAGAGTGAGATTCTGCCCTGAATCTCCCCCTAAAATAAAGTTTAAATAAAAGATGGTTTCCAACTTCTCTTTACAAATAACTGGGAGGAGCCTGGGGACATGATAGCTTAGTTGGTCTAGTGTTTGCCCTACAGTGTGAGAACCCAAGTTCTGTCCTCACAAACTACATTTAAAAGAGAGAGAGAGAGAGGAGAGAGAGAGAGAGAGAGAGAGAGCTGGCTATGGTGGCACACATCTTTTAATCCTAGCCCTCAGGAGGCAGAGGTAGGAGGATCACCATGAGTTCGAGACCACTCTGAGAATACAGAGTGAATTCCAGGTCAGCCTGAGCTAGAGTGAGACCTTACCTCGAAAAACCAAAGAAGAGAGAGAGAGAGAGAGAGAGAGAGAGAGAGAGAGAGAGGGCTTAGTGGTTAAACTGCTTGCCTTGTGAAGTCTAAGGACCCAAGTTCAACTCCCCAGAACCCACATAAGCCAGATGCACAAGGTGACCCATGTGCACTGGTGAGGCATGTGTCTGGAGTTCAATTGTAGTGGCTAAGGCCCTGGTGCCCCAGTTTTCTCTCTCTCTTGCTCTCTCTCTCTCATATCTTAAGAAAATAAAAATAAAAAGCTATCACCAAGTGTGGTGGCACATGTGTTTAGTCCCAACACTCAGGAGGCTGAGGTAGGAGGATCGCTGTGAGTTCGAGGCCAGCCTGGGACTACAGAATGAGTTCCAGGTCAGCCAGAGCTAGAGTGAGACCTTACCTTGGAAAAACAAAAACAACAACAAAACAAAAAGCTCTCTTCCTCTCTCTCTCAAATAAATAAATAAAATATATTTTTTAAAAAAGACTGGGGAAATTGCTTAGTGGTTAAGGTATTTGCCTGCTAAGCCTAAGGACCCTGGTTCAATTCCCCAGACCCACGTAAGCCAGATACACAAGCGGGCACATGCATCTGGAGTTTGTTTGCAGTGCCTGGAGGCCCTGGCATGCCTATTCTTTCTCTCTATCTGCTTCTTCCTCTCTCTCTCTCTCTCAAATAAATAAAATATTTTTTTAAAAAATAAGCTAAGTATGGTGGTCTGTGCTTGTAATCCCAGTGCCTGGGAGGCTGAGACTGCAGGATCTCTGAAGCTCATTGGTCAGCAAGCCTAGCCTATGCAACAAGCTTCGGGCAATGAGAGAGCCTGTCTTAAGAAAGATGGACCAGGGGAGACTGAGGAGATGAATCAGTGGTAAAGGCGCTTGTTTGAAAAGCCTGGGTTCAACTTCAAAGCACACATAAATCTGGATACACTCCTAAGATTGCCGTTGCCGAGGCAAAGAGACCCCATCTCAGAAGGTGGAGCAGACTCCTCAAGGTTGCCCTATGACTTCCACGTGTGCGCTGTGGCACACTTTTGCACCCCCTTCACACACACAAATAAATAGAATAAATAATGTTTAACATAAAGGTGGATGGCGGCCGGGTGTGGTGGCTCATGCCTTTAATCCCAGCACTCAGGAGGCAGAGGTAGGAGGATTGCCATGAGTTCGAGGCCACCCTTAGGCTACATAGTGAATTCCAGGTCAGAGTGGACTAAAGTGAAATCCTGCCTCTAAAAAATAAAAAGGTGGATGGCATTCCTATGAAATGACACCAAAGTTGTCTTTAGGCCTCCATACGTGCATGTACACCTGTGCGCACACAAACATGCATGAATGCGTGAGTACACACACAGACACGCACGCACGCGCACACACACACGACTAGACCATGTGACATGACTGGACCCCTGGAAATACTTTCTCCTCCACTGCTTTCCTATCCCATTTTTGTGGGACCTATCTGCCCTAGTTTAATTGGATTTGAGTCACAGGCCTGGGTTGGAGCGCCCCCTGGTGGAGAATCCAGAGAACATCGTTCAGTAACTGTCCCTCCAGGTCCTGGTTTCCAGGTACCAACTAGCCCTCCTTTCTATGGCCCTCTGATTGTTTCCTAAACCAAGCATTGTATCATGGTGGAAGGCCAATCCTCTCTCTGGGCCTCATCTGGTACCCGCAAAGGCTCTTTCCTGGGACCTGTGATGTGAGGCTGGTTCGCCTGACCAGAGAGAGGCACTAGTAGGGAAGATGCCCCACAAATGGGCCTGATGAACCCCAAACCTGACTTGCAGAAACTCTGCAATATGGGATAACTTACTCTGCTACAAGAAAGAGATTAAATATTTTGAGCTTAAAAAAGGGCTGTTTCAGTTGGATACTCACTCCTTCGGCTCTTGCAACACCAGTCCCCGAACTATGATGACTTGCCCGGGCCAGAGACCCCGAGGAAGAGCACGTGAGCAGGGAACCTCCTGACAGACATGGGAGATGATGCAGAAGTGATTCCTGAGCTCAGGGAAGGCCCTCACTACCAGGGACAGCATTCTGGTCCTGCGTCAGGGACCAGGGGAACACAGAGGTAGGCATAGGCTTCTTTATAGCCTTGCGGCCAGGAGACTCAGCTCTGGGCTCAGCACAGAGAAGTATTAAATACTCATTGGATGAGTAAGTGGAGAGAAGGTAAGATGAACTCGAGTTCAGCCTGGCACTGCCTGGTTCTACCATAGCTGAAGTTTCCCACAAAGTAAGGGGAGCAATGAAGCTGAGGAAGCCAAACCCCCCTGGAGCCAGTGGCAGGGGGTGGGGGGTGGGGTGGCGGGGGAGGAAGATCACTTACCAGCCTGGGGCTGAACAGCAGGAAGGGCTGTTAAGGAAAGAAAGAGGTGGGAAGAGGCCATTGGTGTTTGTGTAGGAAAAGGGAAAGTCTTGCTACTATTCGTACACATTGGGGACACTTGGGCTTTCTGTCTCTCATAGCAGCAGGTGAGTTACTGAAGCCCCGGTAGGGGAATCTTTTGGGTAAAGACACCCACCATTCCTGCATAGTGGGGGACAGCTGGACAGTGATCTATCATCCTAAACCTTGGGCAAGTTCATGGATATCGTCCATGGAGACAATCTTAGCCACCTTGTAGAGTTGATCTCACAATCAAAACTCCAACTGAAAGGCGTCTCCTGATGGGAATAGTGGGACCCTCCAGGCAGCCAGGCACCCTCACCCATCTTCCCAAGCTGGCCCAGAGATGGGTGAGGAGAGGCAAGTTCAGGTTCTTCAGGGTTTGAAAGGAGCCAGGAGTATACTCGGGCACTGCAGCTGTGAGGGAAGGGGCATCTGGGCCTTGTGCAATGTGAGGTCATGCAGGGACAGGATAGAGGGCCATCCAGCTCCCATAACGTGGCTGCCCAAACTTGCTTCCAAGAAACTCACATATCCAACTGGATACTCTCTGCTGCCCTCCACAAACGGCTGGCGAGAGAAAGAGAGAGAACAGTACTTGAGATCACTCTAAGGCCCTGACTGCTTCACACGACTTGTCAGCATGTTGAGCCTACTTCTTTCTTCCTATTCCTTAGGACTAGCGAATCAGTCCTGAGATCCGTATTTTGCAGTATTGGGGATTGAGTCTAGGACTTCACACGCTAGGCAAATGCTCTACCATTGAGCCATATCCACAGCTCTAGTATTATTATTATTATTATTATTATTATTATTATTATTATTTTGAGGTCTGGTTTCACTCTAACCCAGGAGGACTTGGAATTCATTATGTAGTCTCAGGGTGGCCTCAAACTCACAGCAGTCCTCCTACCTCTGTCTCCCGAGTGCTGGGATTAGAGGCGTGTGACACCCACACCGGGCTATTACTAGATTTTGCTTTGTGTATGTGTGAGTAATACATATGCATGTGTGAATGCATGCTCATATGTGCTTGTGTGTGGGGGGTGTGCATGCATGTGTGTGCATGCATGTGGCAGGCCAGAGATCGATGCTGGATGTCTTCCTCAGCTGTTCTATATCTTATTTTTTGAAACAGGGTCGACCTTTCATTGAACCTCATCAGTTAGGCTAGACTATATGGCAGCAAGCCCCAGGGATTCTCCATGTTGGTATTACAGGCACATGCCACCATGCCCCACTACTGGAGATCTGAACTCAGGTCCTCATGCTTACACAGCAAGCACTTTACTGACTGAGCCATCTTCCCACTCTCCCCTCCAGCTGTATTTTGAATAAGCTCATTAGGTAGGAATGACACATCCAGCAAGCTACAGCCTGTGAGGACCCCAATGAGACAAGCCCTTTGCTCCTCAGGGCCATGCAGATCCCATCATTGGGACAGACTCCTGCCCAAGAGTCCTGGGTTCCCTTTCTGTGTGTGGTCACCTTCTCTTCCTCCTTGCCCCGCTCATCTGACTCTTTTGTACAGGTAATCTTGGTGTACAGGGTCCCCTTCTGTCTCTCAGTCAGGGGTGAGTATATGAGCTTCAGACATGTCCAGGTGAGGGAAAGTCGGAGACTACCACTGACTCAACCTTGGCTCCAAGGGAACTTACATTGATGTTCAGGAATCCAACAGCCTTTACCAAGATGTCACCGAATATGCCCAGGGTATCCACTCTAGACAGTGGGAGCCGGTATCGGTAGTGGAGAAAGTGCTGTCCATTAACACTCACCTGGAGAAGCAGACAGAGTCTAGCTGAACAGCAGCCACTGTTACTCACTGGGCTTCATACAGATTTTGGAAAGTAAGTGATTTGTACTGAGAAGCTCAAGCAACCTTCCTGGGGTCATGGAGCTGGTCTTGAGACCAGGGCACCTTCAATGCCCCTCTTTACCTGTCACAAAAAACTTCTTAGAAGACTTGGCACATCATCATCATCATCATCCCATCTACAGGTGACGAAACTGAGGCTTAAGAAACTGGGAAAGCCAGGTGTGGTGGCACACACCTTTAATCCCAGGGCTTGGGAGGCCAGAGGTAGGAGGACTGCTGTGAGTTTGAGGCCACCCTGAGACCTGAGACTACACAGTGAATTCCAGGTCAGCCTGGGCTAGAGTGAGAACCTACGTCCAAAACCCAAAACCCAAAACCCAACCTCCCCTCCAAAAAACTGGGAGATAACTTGTACTCTTTAGTACCTCCCTCCTGACAGCTGCCTCATCCCCTAGAACCATCTGAAGGTCTCATCATCCTTCTGGTAGTTCACATCAAAGGTCAAAAGGTCAGAGCCTTGAAGTGAACTTCTCTTTGCTTGTCCTCAGCCGTAAGATGGGAATAACGAAAGTACCTATCTCAGAACTTGAGGGGACATATTTAAATGGCTTAGAACACTGCCTGGCATCCAGCAGGTGTTCTCTAAGCACTTGCATGAGCACGGTGGTGGCTCCCACTCTAGAGCCAGGAACCCGGGCACTCTCTTGCTGCTGCATGGGCCAGATCTCCATCTTCTCCCCCGTGCATCACAGGGACATGGGGAATTGGGCAAGAGAAGGGACAGTGGGAGAGCACAAGATCTAGACTGTTTCACGTGCATTCCTTCCACTCACCTTCACCTCCTCGTTCTCAAAGAGAAAGAGGATGAGGAAGCTGGCCCCTCTCTTCAGGGAGAGGCCGGGCCACCGGGTCTCTCTTTGCCACTGTCCACCGTGGAGGGTGTTACAGATGACATGAGGCTTGGTGGTGTGGAAGCGAGGGTTGAAGTGAACGGCAACATCTGGCTGGGGACTCAGGCTGCAGCCACACTGGAAGTCCACCTGAAACCTAGTGGGTGTGTGAGGCTTTCGGGGTACCCTTCTGGTCAGAGGCCCACAGGGATGCTGAAGGTAGAGTAGAGCGAGCCCCAGCTTGATGACCCTATAGCTGAGCTCTAGTATCTTACCTGCGTGCATGTAGAGGGACCACAGCCCTGCAGCATTACCATCTTGCCTGCATGCAGGCCGCCAAAAATTGTTGTGACATAGGGAACCACCTGAAGCAAGGGGACAAACTCAAGTACACAGGTTGGAGACAGGGCCAAGGGACCTCTACGTGTGCTATGTGCCCAGGGGACTGGGGAATAAGAAAACTCAACTTCTCCAACCCTAAGCAGACATGTCCTTGCAGGAAAAAAAAAAAGTTTTGGGCTGGAGGGATGGCTTAGCAGTTAAGGCGTTTGCCTGCAAAGTCAAAGGACCCAGGTTTGATTCCCCAGGATCTATGTTAGCCAGATGCACAAGGGGGCACACGTGTCTGGAGTTCCTTTGCAGTGGCTGGAGACCCTGGTGCACCCATATTCTCTCTCTCTCCTTTCTCTGTCAAATAAATAAATAAATAAGTAAAAATAAAATATTTTTAAAAAAACCAGTTTTGACTGGAATATTCTCTTCTACCGACTCTCTTTTCTTAGACATACGCATCAAAGCTACATTGTCCTAGGAAAGCCCATTCCAGTGCCTCAGGGCACCAAGCAGCTGGCTCTGCCCAGGCTTCTTAGGGCACAACAGGCTGCCATGTTTCCATTGAGGCCTGACATCCACAAGATGCCACCCTGGCCTCAGAGGCCTGGTGGGAGAAGTCCTGAGGCCTGTTTCATGGTCAGAGCCTGGGAGGTAGGAGGCAAAAACAATGGGCAAGTTGGAGCTGGGGTGATGGCTCCATTGACAAGTACTTGCCAAGCAAACATGAGGGACTGAATTTGGATGCTCAGCACCCACATATGGCTATAGTGATGTGCACCTATACTCCAAGTGCTATGGAGTCAGAGACAGAGAATCTGTGGTGCTCATCTATTCTAGGCAGTCAAGCTGCATCAATGACCTTCAGGTTCAGTGAGAGACCCTACCTCAAAGAATAAGGTGGATGACAATTCAGGCATTCTCTTTATGTTGACTTCTGGCCTCCACATGTGCAAACATACATGCACACACATATGCACACACATGCACATGTGAGCCCAGACATATATAAACAGGCATGCCCGCCACACACACATACACACATTCAAAAAAATGGACAAGTTGGGAACAGAGCTGACCTTGATGTGGACATCCTGGAGAGATATCCACCAGTGGCCAGCCTCCCAGACCTATCTTTTCCACACAGAAGGCTGCCTGGCCTTCCTAAAGCACATACACACTTTTTAATCCCCCTGTCTTTTCTGGGTTTGTTCTCTACCTTCTCCTCTCCTTTCATTTAAAAAAAAAATATTTTATTGATTGATTGATTTGAGAAAGAGGCAGATGAGTGTGGGGGAGGGGGGAGAACAGGTATGCTAGGGCCTCCAGCCACTGCATATAAAGTCCAGAAACATGTACCACCTTGTGCATCTGGCTCACAGAGGTACTGGGGAATCACATCTGGGTCCTTAGCTTCACAGGCAAGTGCCTTAACTGCTAAGCCATCTCTTTAGCTCCGTCTTGATTCTTGCTCTAACATCATTCATTTGGGTACCCAAATGATTCTTTCTCTGCTCTAAATTTTTTTTTTTGAACCAAGCCAACAGACTGGCCTCTGAGAGAGAGAGAGAGAGAGAGAGGGAGGGAGGGAGGGAGAGGATTGGTGCATTAGGGCCTCCAGCAGCCACTGTAATCAGACTCCAGACACATGCACCATCTTGTATGCATGTGCAGCTTTGCACATGCATCACCTTGTGCATCTGGCTTACGTGAAATCTGGGGAGCCGAACATGGGTTCTTAGACTTTGCAGGCAAGTGCCTTAACCGCTAAGTCATCTCTCCAGCTCACGTTTTTTGTTTTTTTTTTTTTTTTTTTTTTTCAAGGTAGGGTCTCACTCTAGCTCAGGCTGACCTGGAATTCACTGTGTAATCTCAGGGTGGCCTCAAACTCATGGTGATCCTCCTTCCTCTGCATGCCCGGCTCTACCAAGATTTTTAATTTTAATTTTATTTATTTATTTGAGAGAGATACAGAATAGGGAGAGAGAGAGAGAGAGAGAGAGAGAGGATATGAATGGGCAAGTCAGGGCCTCCAGCCACTGCAAACAAATTCCAGATGCATGCACCCTCTTGTGCATCTGGCTTACATGGGTCCTGGGGAATCGAACCTTGGTCCTTTGGCTTTGCAGACAAGCACCTTAACCACTAAGCAATCTCTCCAGCCCCCAAGTTTTTTTAAATAATTGGGCACACTAGAGCATCTAGCCACTGCAAACAAACTCCAGACACATGTGCCACCTTGTGCATCTGGCTTTACATGGATATTGGAGAATTGAACTTGGGTCTTTAGGTTTTACATGAAAGTGACTTAACTGCTGAGCCATCTTTCCAGTTCTGCCCTGAGTTAAAAAAAAAAAAAATCATGGGCTGGAGTGATGGCTTAGTGGTTGATCCCAGTTCGAGGCTTGATTCCCCAGGACCCACTTAAGCCAGATACACAAGGGCCGCATGCATCTGGAGTTTGTTTGCAGTGGCTGGAGGCCCTGGTGCACCCATTCTCTCTCTCTCTGTCTGCCTCTTTCTCTATTTGTTGCTCTCAAATAGATAAATAAAAATAAAAAAAATTAAAAAATCATTTATTAGAGAGAGAGGAGGCAAGTCAGGGCCTCCTGCCACTGCAAACAACTTCAGACACATGTGTCACTTTGTATCTGGCTTTATGTGGGTACTGGAGAATCGAACCTGGACCTTTGGGCTTTGCAACTAAGTGTCTTTAACCACTGAGCAATCTCTAGAGGCCCCTTGCCCTGAGTTCTCAGAGCCCTTTGCTTACATGGGTAGCTTGGCTCTTGGCCTCTTGTATAGAGAGGGGCTGGCTGTCTGTCTGCTCTGGGAGATCTCAGCCCCTCACAGCTGATTCCTCACTCTTAGGTAGGCTTAGCACCCAGCAGGACACAGTGTGGGCTCTGCAGACATGCTTGCAGAAGGCAGCATTACAAGATCAGCCCCCACGTGTTGCTTGCCAACTCCTAGCAGAGGCCAAAACTGCCCGGGGGTGGGGAGCCCCAGTGCTGCCCTCCAGGTGGTAGCTCCCAGCCTGTGAAGCAAGAGGCTGTGGGAGCCTAGGAGGTGCCAACTGCTTCTGCCCATTACTCAGGCACCGGGGCGGGAGCCAGAGGCCAGGATCCCCACCTGGCAGAGCACGCACAGCTTTGCAGGGCTCAGTAGTTAAGCGGCTTCCAGTTCCCAAGCTCCTGGCAGGCAGTGTAATTAACTGAGCTGATGTAGCCCTCAAGGGAGGAGAGGGCCAAGCAAGCGAAAGTGATAATCAGTGCTCTTTAGCTGTAGAGCCTGCTGGGAGTTCAGCCTTTTGTAAAGCATTGCCCAGCTTCCGACTCTCCTCTGAACCGAGCAGGAGGAGGGAGAGAGGAAGGAACTGCCCACTCCATCCCTGACTGCGAGGATCCCAGGACCATCCCTTCCAGCCTAGAGAAGAGGCTGTCATTTCTAGTAATTAGTGTCCCACTCAACAGTCCCTTGGCCTAACTGTGCATCCTAGGAGAGAACAATACTGGATTTCTGGGTTTCACCAACTTAAAAAATGCAAGAGCCTGGGAGCCCAGCTGTTATGTAGCTGGTTAACAAAGTTTAAGAGGGCCATCCAGAACCCTGGGCAGGTCCCAGCGGAAGTCCTCTCCATCCCACCTTCCCTGGGGCCGGGGAGGAGGCCCCAGACCTGGGCGGCTCCCCTGTGGGCTCGCTCACCGGGTGGAAGACCGGCGGCTGCAGGATGAAGCTGTCAGGAATCGGGTCCAGATTTTCTCCAGGTGGCATGGGGGTGGGGCAACTCCGAGAACTGCGGCAGGTCCTGAATCCGGGAGTCCAGTTTCCCACTGCACGGACTCACCTTTCCTAGCCAGCGTCCTCGGCCTGGGGAACGGCCACGCCAGCTGCTCGTCTCACTTGCGACCTGCGGGGTCCTACTGGCGTTTGGTACTCGGAGCAGCCCTGGGGCGGGGGCGGGGCGGGGGCGGGGCGTGTCCCACTGTCACGACCCACGCCAGCCTCAGCCCGGGCCCTGGAGGTCCACAGCAGCGCTGGCAGCTCGGGCTGAACTGGGGCGGTCAGCAGTGTCCAGGGGCGGGTCGCTGGCACTTACTAACCAGCTGGCCTCGCTGCGTCCGAAGCACATGGCCACTGAAGGGGGAGGTCAGGGGCTACAGGTTGTTTCGGGCCTAGCGAGGGTGTGTGTCTTGGGGGCTCACCGAGTTCTCACTGGGACCGAAGAAGGGGTGTTGGAGTAGGTACACGTGTGCAGGTTCCAGGAGAAGCTCCGCCCCCAGCTTCCTGCAGCCTCCTGCTTCATTTCCCTGCTCTCTCCCCGCCCCCCGCCCCATCTGCTTCTTTTTTCCAAGTCCCCGGTCCCCGGGGCCTCCCATTTCAGTCTTCGTTGGAAATGCCAGCCTGAGTCACAAGAAAGCAGAGTGAGAAGAGGGAAAGGGAGGGAGGTAGTCTCAGGTACAGCGGCCTAGGTCCGCGGGGACACGCAGCTGTGGGAGACAGCTCAGCCCCTGCTCCAGTGTGCTGTGTCCCTGGACCAGTCGCTCCCCTCCCTTGTTCCCCAGCACCCCGAGAGTGTGCCCAAGCAGGGTCTCGCGGGAGGGCTGTGACTGAGAGCGGATCCAGAGACCTGTGGTTTAGGAGAGCCCTTCCAGGTCTGGTTCTGATTTCGGTAAAACTTTCCTTTCAAAAGTAGCTGGGAGCTGGGGAGATGGCTCAGTGGATAAAAACGACCTGAGTTAGGCTCTCCAGCACCCCTGTAAAAGCTGAGCAAGTCCACCTGGGGCGGCATAAACAGGAGTATCACTATCGCTTGCTGGCCCCTGAGTCAGGCCAAACTGACGTGACTCTGGGTTTAGTGAGAAACCATGTCTCAAAATATAAGGTGGAGGGCTGGAGAGATGGCTTAGCGGTTAAGACGATTGCCTGCAAAGCCAAAGGATCCCGGTTCGATTCCCCAGGACCCATGTAAACCAGATGCACGGGGGCTCATGCATCTGGACTTCATTTGCAGTGGCTGGAGGCCCTGGCTTGCCCATTCTCTTTATCTCTCTCTCTGACTCACTCTCTCTCTCAAATAAATAAATAAAATATTTAAAAAAATAAGGTGGAGAGTGTTTGAGGAAGATACCCAGCTTTGACCTCTGGCCTCCACATGCATGAGCATGCACACCTCCCCACATGTGCAGCCACACACGCATAAACATGCATGTACACTCATGCAAAATCAAAGAAAAAGTAGCACTTCTCAACTTTAGCCTGAGTTGGGAGGTCTTGGGATCTAACCGTGGAGTTAAAATTGGCAGCAGGGAATTCCTGGCAGGACCAGGCTGGGCAAAAGGTCAAGTGCATGGGGTGCTAGGAAGACCGAGCGTATGCAAAGCCCAGGCTGTGGCATCTGGCGGGGACTACTCAATTTCGGCTCCTCACCTGGAAGCTTATCAAAAATATAAACTTTTCCAGGTGTGGTGGCACACGCCTTTGATCCCAGCACTTGGGAGGCAGAGGTAGGAGGAGTGCTGTGAGTTCAAGGCCAGCCTGAGACTACATAGTGAACTCCAAGTCAGCCTGGGCTAGAGTGAGACCCTACCTAGAAAAAAACGAAACAAACAAACAAACAAACAAAAAATGTAAGGGCTGGAGAAATGGCACTTGCCTGCAAAGCCAAAGGACCCAGGTTCAATTCCCCAGGACCCACATAAGCCAGCCACACAAGGTAGCACACCCTGGTGTGCCCATTCTTTCTCTTTTCCCCTTTCTCTCTCTCTTTCAAATAAATAAACAAATAATAAATAAAAACAAAATTGAAGAAGACTCTCTGGGGGTAAGGTCCAGGATTCTGCATTTTAATATGCCCTGTGATTATGACTTATGTTAAATTTTGGAAACTCTGACTTAGGTCAAGACTGAAAACACTGGGTGCTGAGCTATGGAATTTGTTCAGCTCCTGCTGGTTGGATGAAGCTGGGGAGTTGAAGGTGCTTGTGTGGGGAGATCTGATGGGGGTGTGTTCTGGAAGAGAATCTATGTACCTGGGAAGGAGAGATGTCAAAGGTGGACAGACCAGTTGAGCAGGAAGGTGGAATCAGATCCGGAGTCTCTGAAACCAGTGGTACTCCTCCCACCTAGCCAGATTCAGTTCTTCTGGGAAATAAGGAAGAATGTATGCACTGACTAGGACAGAATACCCCAAGCTGGGAAGTTGAAATAAGAGAAATCTATTTTGTCACTGCTCTGGAGGACAGAAGTTTAAGATCAAGGTGTGGTTTTTCCCGAGACCTCTCTCCCAAACTTGCCGATGGCTGCTTTGTTCTCATATGGCTATCCCTGGTCTCTATTTTTTTTTTTTTTTTTGTGAGGGAGAGTGGGCATGCCAGGGCCTCTAGCCTCTGCAAGCGATCTCCAGACATGTGCGCCACCTTGTGCATCTGGCTTTGTGTGGGTATTGGGGAATTAAACCTGGGTCCTTTGGCTTTGTTGGCAAGCACCTTAACTGCTAAGCCATTTCTCCAGGCCCCAAAGGGTGAATTTGATCAAGCACATCACAAACATGTATAAAATGTTGAGTGAAAGCCATGACTTTGTACAATTAATATGTCCTAGTCACAAAAAAATAAGAATCAAAAAGGCAAAGGCAGCTAGATGTGGTGGCACACGCCTTTAATCCCAGCACTTGGGAGGCAGAGGTAGGAGGATGGCTGTGAGTTCAAGGACACCCTGAGACTACATAGTGAGTTCCAGGTCAGCCTGGGCTAGAGTGAGACCCTACCTTGGAAACAACAACAACAACAACGAAAAGCAAAGGCAAGGCCAGGTGGGTAGCAGGCACCTGTATGTATTGCAAGCTAAAGATGAGGCAGGATAGCTTAAGTCTAGGAATTCAAGAATTCAAGATCTGCTTGTTTAACATAGTAAGACCCCATTACAATAAATAAATGAATAAGCAAAACAAATAAGAAACAAGGACACCATAGACATAAAACCTAGTGTGGTGAGGGGAGCGGAGTCAGGAGTAAAGCATGTGTACTGAATGTGACCCACTTCTTAAGTAGGATGATGTGTGGATAGTAATTTTATTTATTTGTTCACTTATTGTGTGTATTTATGTGTGTTCGTGTGTGTGCACACATGTGTGCATGTAGAGATCAGAGGGTAACCTAAGTGTTGCTGCTTAGGCACTGTGAACCTTTTCTGATACAGGCTCTCTCGTGGCCTGGAACTCACTAAGTGGACTGGACTAGCTGGCCAGCCAGCCCAAGAGATGAGCTTGTCTCCATCTTGACAGGGTTGGGATTACAAGCACTGACACCCACCATGCCTGACTTTTTTTTTATGGGAGGGGGAGGGACAGAATTGGCTCTCCAGGGACACTAGCCACTGTAATAGAACTCCAGCTGCATGCACCACCTTGTGCATCTGGTTTACTTGGGTTCTGAGGAGTTGAAGCTGGGTCCTTAGACTTTGCAGGCAAGCACCTTAACTGCTAAGCCATTTTTCCAGCCCCATGCCTGACTTTTTTTTTTTTAATTTAATTTTTATCCAGGGAGGTCCCTCATGGTCCTAAAACATTACAGGCCATTGCTGAGGCTTTTGGTTTCCCACCAGGGATAGATCTTAAGACCCTACTGCTGAAGACTCCACATACTTGTGCTGCAAAGTCACTGAGAAATCCTGCTGGAGCTGAGCTGAAAACCTCCTCCATGTAGACCAGCTGACAGAAAGCTGGAGAAAGCTACGCTGCATATAGGTCAGTGGGAGAGAGAGAAATCGCCAGTGAAAATACTCATCAGTGGACAATACAAGCCTTAAATTTTGCCAGCCAGGCCAAATGAGCCAACGGGTGCAATAGTGGCATGTCTGTTATGGGCGTACCAACCACTCCCTAATTGGACTGGAGATCCACTCCACAGGTGGGAATATGTGCCTGATACTGAAAATCTATGACAGGAGTAGTCATGAGCCCTAGGGGTGTAATGTCTGCTGGTGTCTGGCTAAATGTATATACTATGCTCACCAAACTGCCGGTAAGCACTTCTGTTAATGTTCATACCCATATATTAATGTTACTCTCACTTTTGGTTAGAGAAGCTTCTCTTTTCAGATGGCAGTGACCTTGGGATGACTCAAAAGGCACCATGGTGCTGAGAAGAAGTGACAGGAGTGCTCAGCACTGAAACATCTCTATCACATCTTCCAAGGCTCAGGGTCCATTATGGAAGAGGTGGTGGAAAGAATGTAAGAGCCAAAGGAAGGGTAGGACTCCTTACAATGTGCTTCTCCAGACACAAAATGGCCTGGATATCCATGACCTCACAGTGCCTCACACTACCTACACAAGACCATCATAATAGGTGGATGATGACATCAAAAGAGAGACTGAGAAGGGAAAGGGGTATGATGGAGAGTGGAGTTGCAAAGGGGAAAGTGGGGTCAAGGGTTATTGTCTATAATTATGGAAGTTGTCAATAAAAATTAAATTAAATTAAAAAATTACTTTTTAAATTTATTTGAGAGAGACAGTGGGGAGAGAGTGAGAGAGAATGGGCACATCAGGGGCCCCAGCTGCTGCAAACGAACTCCTGACGCATGCATCACCTTGTACATCTCGCTTATGTGGGTCCTGGGAAATCGAACCTGGGTCCTTTGGCTTTGCAGGCAAGCGTCTTAACTGCTAAGCCATCTCTCCAGCCCTCACTATCTTAACTTTTTTGTTTTGTTTGCTTGTTTTGTTTTTCGAGGTAGAGCTTCTCTCTAGCCCAGGCTGACCTGGAATTCACTATGTTGTCTCAGGCTGGCCTCGAACTCACAGCGATCCTCCTACCTCTGCCTCCCGAGTGCTGGGATTAAAGGCGTGCGCCACCACGCCCGCCCGGCTTCATTATCTTAACTTTTAATTCAACTTTCAGCTAGTGTTAAAAATGCTTGGCATGGCGCAGTGGTTGGGGCACTTGCACAGACCTGCGGTGATACCAGGGCCTCCATTCGAGTCCCTCAGGTTCTCCTGCGCTTAGGCTTCACGGTCCCGCCCGCGCGCCGCGCCCTCGTCCCACCCGTCCCGCGCGCCCCCGCCGCCGTTTGCCGCGCGCCCCCTGGCGGCGCTGCTCGCCATCGCAGACTGGGACCCCGGACGGCGCCTTGTCCCCGCGGGCCGGGCCGCAGCGGCGGGATGATGGGTCTGAGCCCCGCCGCGCTCCGGGAGAGCGAGCTCCGCCGCTCGGCGCTGCCACAGCCCCGGCCCAAGCCCGCCCCCAGAAGCTGCCGTACCTGGCCGAGGGAGGGGCCAGCTGCGCCCGGACGCTGGGCCGGGTCCCACTCAGGTCCGCCCGGGAGTGGGCTCCGTCCCCAGGGGCCCGCCGGGTGCCGGAGCCTCCCAGGGTGGTTCTCCATGTCCACAAAAGGCATGGTAGTTGCCTTCCATGCTTCTTCCCATAGACGTTTTCTGATGTTGGCTAACCACTCGTCAACTGCAATGAATATTTCCAAATGGCCTTTGTTGTTTAATGAGAGAGAGCCAGCCATTCAGTGACTCACCTCTCTCACTCTCAGGTTCTGGAAGGGTAATTCCAAAGTGTCTCCTTGCGAAACCCTCCCCAGCGCCGAGTTCCCAGCCCCCTTTCCAAAATTTTATCTAGGGCAAACCAGGAGCCAGGACGGTTCTAGACCAGAGCTCCCAGCCTATCTTCAGGTTTTATTCCCCATCGAAGGCAACTGTAGATTAAATAACTCTCTCCTCTAGTTGAATCAGATGAATCCGTGGGATTTAAAGCGTTGTTGGTCCAGCTCCTGCCTAAACAATCCCAGCACTGCGTGATAGATCAGGGACGAGGCCTCCAGCAGGGGTAAGATGATCTATCTATCATCATCTTTCTATCTATTTGAGGCAGGGCCTAGGCTGACCTCTTTAGCCCCAGGCTGGCCTTAACCTCACAGATCCTCCTACCTGTCTCTACCTGACACTGAAGGTGTTGTGGCTTAGGGGCAGGATTCTTTGTATGAGAGGACTAGGTCTTGGGGTAGGGAAAGGCTTTCTGAAGGATTGACTTGGGTGGTAGTTCTGCAGAGCAAGTCCTGAAGTATTTTCTGTGTGCTTCACTTTACCACTAACCAGGGAGCAGGAGGCTGGTGTGTGGGGATGGGTGATAGATCGCACTAGACGTGGGACCTTGGTACCTTGTAATTTCAACCAACAGGGTCATTCCCTGGAATCCTTGCTGGAGATTAAATTGTTTTCCTTGGAGGTGATATTACAGTATTGTTCCTTACTCTCACCAACCCACAGAGAAGAGGGCAAGGGAGCTTGTCCCTGGGCAGTGTGATGGGGTAAGAAGGAAGGGTGCATTTTATTATAAATTACCGTGTTCTTTCCTTCCTTTATAAATTGACCTGCAAGTATCACTGATACACATTTTTATAAGAATTATCAAATGAGATAAATGAATCTGAAAGCTATGATCAATGGATGGAGAGAGGAGACAGAGAGGAAATGTGTTGAGAGAAAGTAGGAAATATTGCAGCGCACCTGCTATGGAAACCATGAGTGTTTTCCAAGGGCAAGGGTGAAGAGCAATGTTTCAAGGCAAAGCAGAGGATGATGTAAATTGCTTTGAAGCAATACTTTTTGGCTACAGCGTTAATTACAAGGACCAACATGAGCTCTAGTCCACGTTGAGCAAACAGTTGCTAGGCAGGCAGGCGTCCCTGGAGAGTTGAGGACGGATGGTCCCTGCGATGCTGTTTGTGCAATGCTATGGTTTCGTGGAATTGCAGTAGTTCTTGTTGGCAGGCAACGCACACACGCCCAGTTTCCCTCCATGACCTCCCTCTGGCTCTACTTTGTTTACATTTGACACCAGTGATTCCATTTTGGATGTGACCTCTCACACATTTCTCACTACTATCATCAACATTATTTTTTTTATTTTTATTTTTTATTTTTTTTGGTTTTCCGAAGTAGGGTCTCATGCTAGCTCAGGTTGACCTGGAATTCACTATGTTGTTTGAGGGTGTCCTCGAACTCACAGAGATCCTCCTACCTCTGTTTCCTGAATGCTGTGATTAAAGGTGTGCACTACCACTCCCAGCTTTATCATCAGCATTTTATTTATTTATTGTTTAATGTTTTTATTTATTTATTTGAGAGAGAGAGAGAGAGAATGGGCGTGCCAGGGCTTCCAGCCACTGCAAACGAACTCCAGATGTGTGCGTCCCCTTGTGCATCTGGCTAACATGGGTCCTAGGGTGTCAAACCTAGGTCCTTTGGCTTTGCAGGCAAACACCTTAACCACTAAGCCGTCCCGCTAGCCCTTTTTTTGAGGTAGTGTCTCACTCTAGCTCAGGCTGACCTAGAGTTCACTCTGTAGTCTCAGGGTGGCTTTGAACTCATGGCTCTCTTTCTACCTCTGTCTCCTGAGTGCTGGGATTAAAGGTGTGCACCACCATGCCTGGCCAATGTACAGTTTTTTTTTTAAATGGATACTTTTCTTTTTCTTTAAATATATTTTATTTATTTATTTGAGAGAGGAGGGTGAAAGAGAGAGAATGGGCACACCAGGGCCTCCAGCCATTGCAAACGAACTCCAGATGCATGCACCCCCTTATGCATCTGGCTTAGGTGGGTCCTGGAGAGTTGAACCGGGATCCTTTGGTTTTGCAGGCAAATGCCTTAACCGCTAAGCCATCTCTCCAGCCCCCAGTGTACAGTTTTTAAGAGAGAACTTTCTAAGGCAAATGCTTAGAGAAGCAGTGACCTCAGCTACCTCCCTGGGAACTTCAAAGCTTCACTGATCAATATTTGCTCCCAATTTAGCATCTCACAGATTTCCTCATAACCCTAGAGGTGTTTGACTTGGTTCTTTCCCCTTGGTTAATCGTCCACAGAGACTAGCTAACAGATCAAAGGAATGAACTCCCATCATCAGTATTTTAATATTTTATTTTTATTTATTTATTTATTTGACAGAGAAAGAGGGAGAGAGAGTGAGAGAATGGATGCGCCAGGGCCTCCAGCCACTGCAAACAAACTTCAGATGCGTGTGCCTTCTTGTGCATCTGGCTAACGTGGGTCCTGGGGAGTTGAACCTGGGTCCTTTGGTCTTGAAGGCAAATGCCTTAACCACTAAGCCATCCCTCCAGCCCTATCATCAGCATTTTAAACAACTGGGAGCAACACTTGGGGACTGCTTCTTCCATTGACAACACTGAAAGTTGTCTTCAAATCACAAATCTGGGGACTGGGGAGATGGACCAGCGGTTAAAGGCATTTGCCTGCAAGCCTATGAGCTTGAGTTCAATTCTCCAGCACCCATGCAAAAAGCTAGGTGCAATGTGGTGCATGTCTCTTATCCCAACAGGCCTACAGCAATGGGCGGTGGAGCCCTGGGAATCCCAGGCCCACAAGCAACAGTAGTAACAGAGACTCTGTCTCTCATGGGTGGCCAGGGAGAAGAAGCACCTGAGGTGGTCCTCTGACCTCCACACGTGCACTATGGCAAGCGCATACCCATATAACACAACGTACACATATATACATACACAAAAATAAATAATAAAGTAATAGAAAAAAATCCCAAATTTGAAGTGATTAGTTGCCTCGGGCAGCATGTTTGCTTCGGACAGTATGGGGAAAAAAAGAATTGGTCCCAGTTCATTGAAGACACATCAGACTTAGAGCAGAAAGGCTGGCTTGGGAGAGGACATTATCAGGTAATGTCTCTGCCTCTTAGCTCCAGTATGGCGTTTATAGTAAGAGGCGTATAAGGAAGTGATTAACAAGTTTACATGGGAAAGTACATCACAATACAATAACGTCTTTGTGTCTTTTGTTAGTGTGCACTGGGATTTAATAAGAATTTACAGAGCCGGGTGTGATGGTGCATGCCTTTTTTTTTTTGATTTTTTGAGGTAGGATCTCACTATGTAATCTCAGGGTGGCCTTGAACTCACAGTGATCCTTCTACCTCTGCCTCCTGAGTGCTGGGATTAAAGGTGTGTGCCACCACACCCAGCTCAGGGCATGCCTTCAATCCCAGCACTTGGGAAGCAGAGGTAAGAGGACTGCCATGAGTTCGAGGTCACTCTGAGACTACATAGTAAACTCCAGGTTAGCCTGGGCTACAGCAAGACCCCACCTCAAACAACAACAACAAAAGAACTTAAACAAGAGCATTATGACCTAAAAACAAGAGCACTGTGACTTAAACTTAGCAAACAGAAAACAGTGTGAATTGTATGGCAAAAATGTTGAAAAACTTTTGGACTTTATCCATTGCATAGGGTTAGCAGTTCTTCTGAGAACACTTGGAAGCGCTCACTTGGAAGGGAAAATGCTTTCCCCCTTCCTCCTGCTATGCAGGACAAAAGGGTTGGTCCAGATGACTGCTGGACTTCTGCTATGGAATCGGTCTCCAACGATCAGTAGTACAGGTTTTCAAACAACTGAAATAATGTTTTTACAGTGTGATTGCAAACTTGTTTACAGAGAGAAGCTAATAACCAACTTGGAGATTACACCCAGCAAGAAGAGGGCAGAGCTGATTTCAACACCTACGCAGGAGAGTGGAGGCAAAGTAAGAAAGCAAGCAGCTGAGGTGGGTGTCCCAAGGACCTGCACCACAAGTGTTTTAATCTCTTGTCAACTTCTCTCTGTGTTGTGTTGTGTTATGTTGTGTTGTATTATTTTAGACCAGGTCTAAGAAATATCTACACTTGTTGATTTTTTTAAAAATATATTTGCAAGAAAAAATAAAGAAAGAGGAGAGGGAGGGAAGAAGAGAGGGAGAAAGAGAGGGGGGGCATGAGCATGGGTATATGGGGTTATCAGGGTCTCTTCTTGCTGCAAAGGAACTCCAGACACTTGTGCCACTTTGTGCATCTGGTTTTACATGGGCACTGGGGAATCAAACTCTGACCAGCAGACTTTGCCAGCAAATGCTTTTCATACTGATTCTGAGCTGGCAAGATGGGTTAGTGGTTAAGGCGCTTGCCTGCCAAGCCAAAGGACCCAGGACACACATGAGCCAGATACACAAGGTGGCACATGCATCTGGAGTTCGTTTGTAGTGGCTGGAGTCTCTGGCGTGCCCATTCTCTCTATCTACCTCTTTCTCTCAAATAAATAAATAAATAAAAATTAAAAAAAACTAAAAAAAAAATACTAATGCTATCTCCCCAGTCATTTTTTTCTTAAACAGCTTTTTGGAGGTATACTTATTATGTATTTAAATTTTATACATTTAAAACTTGTAATACATGTGGATGTATATACCCAATTATGAAACCATTGCCACAACCAGATAATGAACATCTTCATCACACACAATCTTTTTGTTTTGTTTGTTTCTTCTTTCCTGCATTTCTTTTTTCTTTTTTTTTTTTTTGGTTTTTCGAGGTAGGGTCTCACTCTGGTCCAGGCTGACCTGAAATTAACTCTGTAGTCTCAGGGTGGTCTTGAACTCATGGCGATCCTCCTACCTCTGCCTCCCGAGTGCTGGGATTAAAGGTGTGCGCCACCACACCCGGCTCCTTCCTTCATTTCATATTTATTTATTTGAGAGACATCATGAAAGAGGCACACACACACACACACACACACACACACACACACACACACACAGAGAGAGAGAGAGAGAGAGAGAGAGAGAGAGAGAGAGGGAATGAATGGGCATGCTAGGGCCTCTAGCCACTGCAAACAAACTCCAGGTGCATGTGCCATCTTGTGCATCTGGCTTACATGGGTCCTGGGGAATCTTACCTGGGTCCTTAGCCTTCACAGGCAAGCACCTTAACCTCAAAGAAATCTCTCCAGACCTCAAGCACACATTCTTTTTTATATCTCTTAATCCTTCCCTATTTACTCTATCCCCAGGCAGCACCCAATTTGCTTTCTGTCATTATAGATTAGTTTGAATTTTCTAGTGCGATTGCTTTTGCCTGCCTCCTTTCACAGTTCTTTTGAGGTGCTGCTGCTGGTTGTTATTAGTCAGTTCCTTTTCACTGCTAAGCACTGTTTCATCAGATTGAGATGTCACTGCTCATTCATTTGGCTGTTGATGGCCGCGAGAACAAGACTTTGTCCAGATGTGTTCTTTTTTTCTGGGTGAATCCTAGACCGTATGGTAGGTTTGTATTTGACTCACTGTTTTCCGAAGCAGTTCTGCCACTTTTCGTTCTGACCCACGGTATATGAGAGTTCAGCAGTTCCTCCACATTCTTTCTCATCAGCACTTCATATATCTATTAGGTTTTTTGAGGCAGGGTCTCACTCTAGCCCAGGCTGACCTGGAATTCACTATGTATTCTCAGGGTGGCCTCAAACTCACGGTGATCCTCCTACCTCTGCCTCTCACGTGCTGGGATTAAAGGCATGAGCCAACATGCCTGGCTCCCATTTCATATTTTTATTATTCTATTATTATGTATGTGTTATGTGTGGTTTTATTTTGTATTTCTCTAATAGCTAATGATATTAACCATTTTTTATTTAGTTATTTTATATATTGCATAGTGGTCATAGTCCCATTGGGTTAAACTTTGTGTTGCCCCTCCCCCCATCCCACTGAGGACCCTCCTCAGCGGGGTTATTGGTATTCACTGTGGGGTCATGAATGCACCTGTCAGACTCCAGGAAGGGATAGGAGAGACAATGCCTCACAATATGCCTTCCCACCCTGTGCCTCTTAAATTCTTTTTGCCCCTCCTCTGCAATGTTCCCTGGGCCTTGGAGGCATGTTGTAAGTCTCTCTTAGTGTTGAGCTCTCAGCAACCTCTGGTTTTCTGCTTTGATGAGTTTTGAGTCTTCTCAGTGTCTATCACCGCCTCACTGGAGGAGTTCTCAGGTTATCAGTGAGAGCGGCACTCATATTTAATGAGCTACTTACTCTATGTTTAGACCTGTTTCTCTCCTGTCATCGTCTATGTTCATGTCATATATAAATAGATATTTGTTTGTTTTGATTATTTTTTAAAGTTAGCCTACAATGCAATAGGTTTCATTATGGTATTTTCACAAATATCTGCCATTATATTTTGTTCTAATCCACTTCCCTCCTCCACTGGTAGATCTATTTTTAGATATTTGAGAAGCTTCCATACTGAATTTCATAGTGGCTGTACACACCATTGGTGACTGTCAGTGTTGGATGATCACAAAATGAACACTCAACATAATGTATCATTTAAAGGAGGGTCAGAGGTTCCCTGGAGAGAGAACCCCACACTGACTGTACTTGTTGCTATTGTTCAAGGTTAATTAGTAGAAAACTATGGGGACCTTTTAACTGGATTGAAAGAATGTGATTTCTGACATATGACAAATCATGAGTTGATTGGCTTGTGAATGTCCACACAGCTCACAAGTTGTTTTACTTGTGTTTTTTTATGAGAGAGAGAGAGAGAGACAAACGGACAGAGAGAGAGAGACAGAGAGAATCGGTGCTCCACGGCCTCCAGCCACTGCAATCGAACTCCAAACATGTGCGCCACCTTGTGTGCATCTGTGACCCTGTGTGCTTGCATCACCTGTATGTCTGGTTTATGGGGGTCCTGGAGAGTTGAACACGGGTCCTTAGGCTTCACAGGCAAGCGCCTTAACAAATAAACCATCTGTCTAGCCAGTATGGTGAGTTTTGAGTCATCCCAGAGAAGAAGGGAAGTTTTTCTAACCAAAAGTGAGAGTAGCATTAACATATGGGAATAAACATAAATGTCTAGAGTGCAATTTGGTGGGCATAATATATGCATTTAGCCAGACAACAGTAGTAGTTTCCTCCCTAGGGCTTATGAACTTCCTAGCCCTAGTTTTTCTGTACCAGCCAGGAAGTCCCTCCCATGGAGTGGGCTCCTAGTCCAATCAGAGAGCAGCTGATTTCCCCATAACAGGCATGCTGTCATTGCACCGGCTGGCACATTTGGCCTGCTTGGCTGGCAGCAATACTTTCAGGGTCTACTATTGGTTAAGACCTTTGATGACTTCTTTTCCCCAAAAGGCTGCATGCTGCATAGCTCTTTCCAGCATCCTGACAGCTAGTCAGCTGGGAGGAAACTCTTGATTTCTTTAGCAAAAGAATAATTCTAACAGTCACAGATTTCAATTTCTTGTTAGATGACCAAAGAGGAACTTGTCAATTAACTCTGTAGATTAATTATTAGGATTATAGACATGTCACCTATCATAGAATGATTACTAGACTAGAGAATTATCAGCCTCAACCAAAGACAATTTCAGGTTCTTCTTGAAGGCTTTTTTTCACAGAATGTTACAATTTCTAGCATTGTTAGGAATTTGTTCGAAATATGCTTCCAAGGACTGATTTATTATTAGTAGAGAGTAGAGCAAATTGGTAACTGTTAGGAATATTTACAAGGTCTTCATATTGCATTATACTACAAGGCCTTTAAATGTTCCTGTAAATGTTTTCAATTCAGTACTTTAACTAGTGGGATTTCAAAAATAAGTTCTAGGATGGAGAATAAGTTACAGCTGTTGTCCAACTGTAGGGTAGTCATTGATTTTTTAAAATTATTTATTTGCTAGTACAGCAAGATTGAGATAAGAGAGATAGACAGAGAGAATGGATGTGCCAGGGCCTCTAGTTGCAGCAAACAAACTCCAGATACATGTGCCACTGTGCATTTGGCTTTATGTGGGCACTGAGAAATCAAACCTAGGTCATTAGGCTTTGTAGTCAAGTGCCTTAGCCACTGAGAAATCTCTCTAACCCCCTAAGCCATCTCTCCGGCCCCTATTTTAATTTTAATTTTTTTTGTTTTTGTTTTTTTGAGGTAGGGTCTTGCTGTAGCCCAGGCTGACCTGGAATTTACTATGTAGTCTTAGGGTGGCCTTGAACTCACAGCTATCCTCCTTCCGCTGCCTCCTGAGTGCTGGGATTAAAGGCATGAACCACCATGCCTGGCTCTTATTTAATTTATTTATTTAAAAAATATTTTATTTATTTGAGAGAAAGAGAGAGAGAGAGAGAGTGAGTATGGGCATGGCAGGGCCTCTAGCTGCTACAAATGAACTCCAGATGCATGTGCCACCTTGGCTTATTATTTTATTTTTCTGTTGGGCATGGTGGCACATGCCTTTATGAAAGAGAAAGAGAGAGAGAGAGAACTGGCACACCAGGGCCTCTAGCCACTACAATAAAACTCCAGGTGTGTGCACCCCCTGTGTGCATGTGTGACCTTGTGCATGCATCACCTTGTATGTCTGGCTTACATGGGATCTGGGGAGTTGAACATGGGTCCTTAGGCTTTGCAGGCAAGCGCCTTAACTGCTAAGCCATCTCTCCAGGCTGCCTGTTTACGTTTTGGCTATTACTTTTAAAAAAGACTCTTAAACATTATAAAGGGGTGCTGGAGAGATGGCTTAGTAGTTAAGGGGTTAAGGTGCTTGCCTGTGAAGCCTAAGGAATCATGTTTGACTCTCCAGGTTCTATATAAGCCAGGTGCACAATGATGCAAGCATGCAAGGTCACACATGTGCACAAGGGGGCGCACACACCTGGAGTGCAATTTCAGTGGCTGGAGGCTCTGAGCGTCAATGTCAATTTTCTCATTTTCTGTCTCACTCACTCTTGCATAAAGATGGCAGTTTGTTGGGCTTGCCTCAAAAAAAAAAAATTATAAAGAAGTGGGTGTGGTGGCATGTGCCTTTAATGTCAGCAGTTGGGAGGCAGCGGTAGGAGGATTGCTGTGAGTTTGAGGCCAGCCTGAGACTACATAGTGAGTTCCAGATCAGCCCAGGCTATAGTGAGACCCTACCTCAAAAGATAAACAAAATCCCAAAGCAACCAACAAGCAAACACTGTGTGTGTGTGTGTGATGAATGGATCAAGTGCTTGTCACTCAAGCCTGAGTTCGATCCCCACACCCCACGGAAAAAACAGAAGCTGTAGAGGGCTTTTGTGATCCCAGCATTTGGTGGAGACAGGAGAGGATTTTGGTGGTGGTGTGTGTGCATGTGTGTGGTATGTATAGTGTATGCACATATGTGTGCTGATGTGACACCCCCTGTGATTGCCTGCGATGGCCAGAGAACATCAGGTGTCCCCCCTCCTCCCCACGTGCCTGTTGTTTCCTTGTGATGGAGTTGGTTACTGATTCCAGAGTTTGCTGTTTGCAAGCTCCAGTGATTCTCCTGTTTGTGTCCACAGGACTTGGTTACAGGTGTGTGTGACAGTGCCTCCTAGATGTTTATGTGGGTCATGACAATTCAAACTTGGGTGGTTTCAGGCTCCCTCAGGCCCTCATGCTTAACCACTGAGCAATCTCTCCTACCCATAGTATCACTTTATTTTATTTTTTTATTTTTAAATTTATTTATTTATTTGACAGAGAGAGAGGAAGAGAGAGTGAGAGAGAATATGAATGGGCGTGCCAGGACCTCCAGTCACTGCAAACAAACTCCAGACGCGTGCGCCCCCTTGTGTGTCTGGATAACGTAGGTCCTGGGGAATCCAACCTGTGTCCTTTGGGTTTGCCTTAACCACTAAGCCATCCCTTCAGCCCCATAGTATCACTTAAAAATTTTTTTGTTTTATTTTTATCTATTTATTTGAGGGAGACAGACACAGAGAGAAAGAGGCAGATAGAGATAGAGTGAATGGGTGCATCAGGGCCTCCAGCCACTGCAAACGAACTCCAGATGCGTGCGCCCCCTTGTGCATCTGGCTAACGTGGTTCCTGGCGAATCGAGCCTGGAACCGGGGCCCTTAGGCTTCACAGGCAAGCGCTTAACCGCTAAGCCATCTCTCCAGCCCTAGTATCACTTTTTAATGCTCTGGTATTATCGGATGTCTTAGAGTTTGGGTGACTTACAGTTAGGAAAAACTTACTGTAGGAGTCTGGGCAGCTCTGAGATATTTATTCACCATGCAGTTAAGGATGACTTTGAACTCCTGAACCTCCTGCCTCCACCTGGACTTCATGCATGCTGGATAAGCACTGTATCAACTGAGTTACATCCCTAGCCCTGGTCAGACACTGGCTAAAGAGTCAGTGCATTTTAGGAATGGTCTAGCAGCCTTACATCTTGTTCTCTCAGGAGTTAAAGGCAACACTCTTCCTTTGTGATCATGCTCCTGCCTGTGACAGGCGGAACAAACTTTCTACCCACTTCCTTGCACCACATCCGCCTGATTTGTAAAGCTTTTAGAGTCTGTCATTACCCAGGGTGTCTTATGAAAGACCACTTCTAAGTGTGCGCCTATTTCTGGGAGAAGGGCCTGAGCTGGATTGCCAGTCTGTGCAAAGGAAGTAAATAGCAGATGGATGGTTTGAAATAACAGCTTATTCTAGAAGGAGAAAAAGGTCAAGAAAACCTTACTGTGAAATGGGAGACTGGAGTGAGGGTTGGTTGGGA
Source organism: Dipus sagitta (assembly GCA_036346955.1). Classification (NCBI taxonomy): domain Eukaryota; kingdom Metazoa; phylum Chordata; class Mammalia; order Rodentia; family Dipodidae; genus Dipus; species Dipus sagitta. The sequence goes on from CM070770.1 coordinate 164,992,983, forward strand.
CTGGAGGCCATTGAGAGGAGAGAGAGGTTCTTGTGGTCCACGAAGGCTGGGGAAATGGGAAAGCAAAGCAAAGGGAAGGATGAGCCCTTGGAAGAGCTTCCAGCCTAGCGTAATCTTTACTGCACATTAGAATTGCTGGGAAGCTGGGAATACTTGAAACTCTAGCATTCCACAGCCATAATCCAGGCCCATTTCCCTTCTCAAAACTCTACAACTGGTTTTAGTCTGTAATCAAGACAGAACCAATGCTCAGAAGAATCAGTTCACAGGGAGAGAAAATTTAGCGTGGGTAACTCTAGGTGACTCTTTTTTTTTTTTTAGTGTGGCATTGTAACGGGGTGCTAGGAGTCCATGAAAATCCTTGAATCCCAACGCTAGGTTCATTTCTAATTTTTTGTCTGTTTTTCAAGGCAGGGTCTTGCTCTAGCCCAGGCTGACCTGGAATTCACTATGTAGTCTCAGGGCGGCCTCGAACTCACAGCAATCTCCTACCTCTGCCTCCCGAGTGCTGGAATTAAAGGCGTGCACCACCATGCCCGGCTTTCATTTCTAATTTTAATTAAATAATCAAATAAAAAAGAAGACTGAGAAGGATAATTATTAAATTATTATATTTATTGAGGGAAGAACAGAGCCAAGGAAAGGTACTCATGTGGCTAAAGATCCTGTGTGGAGGGCCTGGAAAAAAGTGTGGAAAGAAAAGAGAAAAGAAAGTTCAAGGAGCTCCTGCCTGTGGGGAGCTGGAGGGGATAAAGAAGCCCATGTGGAGAGTCAGGGTTAGGGGCCCAGTTGAGGGAAAAACTCACCCACAGCTGGAAGTTCCTAGGTGCTCAGAGAGCCTACCCTTCCTTTGCAAAAGATATTTATAACCTTTTAGTCATGGTGGGCTGTCTTTGGGCTCCAGCTGGTTGGTTAGGCCTCGGGTCTGTCTCAAGAAGAGGTTAGTCCTTGTACCAAATTCCGGGGGCTGAACTTGACCAACCACAATGTCTAAATCCTATGAAAGCCCTCCCTCCCAGGAGGGGTCCTGGTTGTTTGTGGATGAACAGGTCTAGGGAACTAGGCAAGAGAAAAGAAATCAGATCATCATTGATTTCTAGCAAGTGCAGACTTTCCTGCCTTTTTTAAAAAAATATTTTATTTTTATTTATTTATTTCTTTGACAGAGAAAGAGGGAGAGAGAGAGAGAGAGAGAGAGAGAGAAAGAGAATGGGCGTGCCAGGGCCTCCAGCCACTGCAAACGAACTCCAGATGTGTGCGCCCTGTTGTGCATGTGGCTAACGTGGATCCTGAGGAATAGAACGTGGGTCCTTTGGCTTTGCAGGCAAATACCTTAACCGTTAAGCCATCCCTCCAGCCCACCTGCCTTTTTTTTAAACCTTTACCTTCAGGGGTCCAGTCATCCTAGTTGTACCCCCCTCTCAGCATGTGTCTGTGCACATGTGGTGCATATATGCGTGCTTGTGCACACGTGTGTGTAGATGTGTGCAGAGGCAGGACACCCAATGTCCTCCTCTATCACTCTTCTACCTGATTTCCCTGAGACAGTCTCTCACTAAACCTGAAGCTAGCTGTTTTATTTATTTATTTATTTGACAGAGAAAGAGGGAGAGAGAGAGAGGGGGGGGGGAGGGAGAGAGAGAGAGAGGGAGAGAAAACGGCCGTGGCCACTGCAAATGAACTCCAGATGCGTGCGCCCCCTTGTGCATCTGGCTTACGTGGGTCCTGGGGAATCGAATCAGGGTCCTTTGGCTTTGCAGTCAAGTGCCTTAACCACTAAGCCATCTCTCCAGCCCGAGCCAGCTGTTTTTTAGTTAAACTGGCTGATCAGCAAGCCACAGTGATCCTCTTGTTTCTGCCCCCTAAATGCTAGGTTACGGGAATGCAAAGCCATGCCTGGCTTTTTATGTGGGTGCTGGGGACTGAGCTCAGGTTTCACGCTTGTGCGGCAAGCTCTCTTAACCCACTCAGCCACCTGCCCAGCGCCGCTTGACTCTTAAGTCGCTGTGAATCTCATTCAGTTTTTCACGCCGCTGCACATGCAGTGGTGATGGTGCAGACGAGAGAGCATTAAAGAGCTGCAGCAATGCCTTTACGGTCCTCAGATTCTCTTCTCCCCTTCCTCCCAAGCCCCAGCCTTCTGTTTCCTGTGCCTCAAAGCCTGTTCAAGTCTCTGAAGACTGAAGTGGGGTTTCGTTGGCCTTTCCTCCTCGTAGGTGTAGCGTCTCCACACTGCTCTGGCTGCTCTCTCTTAGGCAACCGGATCCCAGGGCCAGGGAGCTTCTTTCCCTCGCCTCTGAATCTCAAACTTTAGACCCTTGTCCGTCCCACATAGAACTGAGGAAGCAGATTCCAAAGAGGTTAACTTATAAGGTTTATTTGAGAAAATTGGTATCCAGGGAAAGGCTGGAGCAGTGGAGGGGCCCGAGCTTCAGGGAGCTTTATTCAGGGGAGGGGCCAGATCCACCGCGGCCTGGGAGCCTATGGGGAAAGCTAAGCTCGGGGACGGAGGCAAACATGAAAGGGGGAAGGTCAGAGCTTAAAAAAACTAAAAAGTAGTAAGAGCAGAGAAAAATGATCTCAGCCTGGCTGCTAGAATGGAGGAGATGGGGTCTTAACTGGTACTGGGACCCCGAGGCTGAGGCGAGGCGAGGAGAGCAGCCAAGAAGGAGAACTAGAGGGAGCCCCTCCTATAAGCCCTGATTTAGAATTTACTTGCTCTGGCGAGTTCTCAGGGAGGGCTGGCTCAGGGGGTCGGCTCAGAAACAGGCCAGCACAGGCATCAAAGGATGACGACGAGACTAGGCTGGATGAAACGCTGAGTTCTCTTTGGGCCCATCCCTAGCTGACTGCCTGAAAGTAAAGGTACCTGATTGATCCCCTTCAGTTCCAGGAAGAGCCAACCAGGATCTTGCCTCCTTTGCGTCATCCACGCGAATGGCCCGGCCAGGTCGCCTGGGAGAGAAGTGGCTGTTTGCTTGGTGGGCAGGATGACTGCGTGTCCCTAGAAAGAGCAGACATGACTGTCCACTGGCTCAGTCATCTGGACGGAGGGAGGGTCACTGTGCAGGACTCTGAGGCTTGGGGTTTGTGCTCCGGTACAGCGAGATGCAGTCAGTGGTGGTCTTCGAGGTAACACGGCATCTCACCTGTGGGGGGCGCTGTGGACCGACTCGGCCCCGCGTCGCCGCCGCCGTCCCTCCCCCAGCAGAGCTTGAGGCACCACCGTGCGCCCCTCGATCATACGTACTGCTCGTCTTTTGTCCTCCTCCTGCTACCCTGTGTCTTTCTTTTCTTCCTCCTTATCTTCACTTATTCGCTGTCAGGACGTAGACATTAGTTGCCATTAGACTACCATCTCATCAAGGATAGGCCCATGGGCTTTTGTGTGTCATGAGGATATAAAAGTAGAAATAGCCACAGCTTAGTGCATACGTGTCCATTTAAAGACATTAGACTGAATAAACAATCTTCCTCTCTCACTTATGTGTAATAGGAAAAATATCATTAGAAAAATCTACGAATAAAAAAATCTGCTCACAATTAAAGGTAATTCAATTCTTTACCTGCATCAGCACATGAAAAATTTGAACTTCTGTTAATTAAAAAAAAAAAAAAAGAATTTAATCTGGGCGTGGTGTGGCGCACGCCTTTAATCTCAGCACTCGGGAGGCAGAGGTAGTAGGATCGCTGTGAGTTCGAGGCCACCCTGAGATTATATAGTGAATTCCAGGTCAGCCTGGGCTAGTGAGACCCTACCTCGAAAAACAAAACAAAAAACCCCCCAAAAACAACAACAACAACAAAACGAATTTAAAAGGGCTTACAATTTAGACTTCCTTCAGACATTTTAAAATATTGCTCTCAGATTCTTTTTCTATTTATCAAGACAGAAGCATCTGGGTAAAATGATCTCGTTACTCTTTGTATCACAGAGAGAATCTTGCTGAGTCACCAATCATTTCTTTTCGCTGTTTTTCAAAAGGGTGAGTAAGCGCTCCCTGCTCGCTGTCGTTGGGGCACTCTGCTGTGCACATTCTTGACACCATTTATGTACGGTTCTCACAGCCCTAGCTCTTTACCTCGTTTCCATCCATACACTAGCCCCTTCTCTTTCTCTAGTCCTATGGCAAAAGAAAGTAAAATCCCTTTCAATTCTACAAGAGAATGACGCTTTCTGGGTGAGAATCCCGGTTTGGGATGCCCTCTAGTGTTGATCAGCTGCCATTGCGTTTTCCCGTTAGTAGGCTTGGTTAAGAACTAGTTGTCACTGACTTGTTTTGGAACCTTGGAAAATCACTTTGTTTCTTTGGGCTTCAAGTTCTTCGATGAAGCATTGTGGTGTAGACTGCATGTCTTGTGTCCATAAAAGGAATTCCTCCAGTGGAAGGATTTGTGGATGGCTTAGTGCAGGTCTCAGTACACCCTCTCCACCCCAAAGCAAGATAAAAAAGCTTTTAGGAATTGCCTGAAGCAGTCATTTAAAGTCTGGAAGTCTGACTAAAGTCATACAAGTTGAGAAGCATTAACTCGGGATGAGCTGCTGGATCTCAGACTCAGAGGGAGCAATGGAAGTCTAGTATTTCAGAGTGCTCTGGGGAGACGGGCACAAAAATCCTCAGAAAAATACTAGCCTACCAATTCTATCAGCATATGTAATACTTTTAATAAATTGATTATGCACAATGATTATGTGAGATTTATTCTAGGATTACAACTTTAGTCTAACACTCCTCAAATCTAACATAGTAGTATACTGTGTTAAGAAATCCAAGGGGCCGGGCGTGGTGGCGCACGCCTTTAATCCTAGCACTCGGGAGGCAGAGGTAGGAGGATCACCGTGAGTTCAAAGCCACCCTGAGACTACATAGTGAATTCCAGGACAGCCTGAGCTAGAGTGAGACCCTACCTCGAAAAACAAAAACAAACAAACAAACAAACAAACAAACAAATCCAAGGGCCAGAAATCATAGAATCTTCTTAATATCACAGGGAAAGCATTTGGCAAAAACTACCATTCATGATAAAAATTCTCCCCCAAAAGCTATGATGAGCTGGGATTTCCAGGTATGATGATGGACTAGTGGCTGCCTCTATGAGAGCTGGTGAAGGAGAGTGAGAAAGAAAAACATGGATTTTATCCTAAACAGTTAAGTAGAGGGACAGTTTAGGAAATCCACAAAGGAAGTGAAAGGATACCGGAAGGAGCAGGAACAAAGACGCGCATGCGCAAAGAAGCAGAGCAACCAGTCAGAGGCAGGATTACCCAGTGCGGGGAGAGGGCTCCAAAATGTAAACAGATGGAACGCCTTATATTTTTCCCCCCTTGTGTTCCTTTTTTATATGAACAGAAGGATTATTATGTCATTGTATTTAAAAGTTATTTGTTTACTTGTGGAGGGGGGAGAGAGAGAGAGAGAGGAGAGAGAATAGGTGCACCAGGCCTTCTGCCACTGCAAATGAACTCTGGATGCATGGATTATTTTGTGCATTTGTCTTTACATGGGTACTGGAAAATTGAACCCAGACCATCAGGCTTTGCAAACAAGTGCCTTCAACCACTGAGCCATTTCTTGAGTCCTAAAAGTTTTTTTTAACCTTTGAGGTATTCAGCACTTCATAATTATTTTTATTTTCATTTATTTGCAAGCAGAGAAAGAGAGAGAGAGAGAGAGAGAGAGAGAGAGAGAGAAAGAGAGAGAGAGAAGAGAGAATGGGCATGCCAGGGCTTCCAGCTGCTGCACACGAACTCCAGATGCATGTGCCACTTTGTGCACCTGGCTTTATGGGTGTATTGGGGAATTGTACTTGGGTCAGGCTTCACAGGCAAATGTCTTACCCACTAAGCCATCTCTCCAGTTCCCCTAAAAAAATTTTTAAAATGTTTTTGTTATTCCACTCTATATATTTATTTAGTTTTGTTTCTGCATTTTCTGTTTGGGCAATTTTCGTTCTTTTCCTCAGTTACTTTTTTTTGTTGTTGTTGTTCTCTGTTTTCCATTTAGTTGTCCCTTAACTTAACTTATTGACTTTTTTTGGTTAATTACATCTAAATTTTAATTTTATAGCATTTATTAAATTTCTCCAAGTTTGTTTGTGAACTTTTTAACTATTAAAAGTCTTTGGTTGTTTTTTTTCTTGCTTTTTATTTTTAATTTTGAGAGAGAGATAGGAAGAGAAGGAGGGAGAGAGAGAGAGAGAAAGAGAGAATGGGTGTGCCAGGGCCTTCAGCCACTGTGAACAAACTCCAGATGCATGCGCCCCTTGTGCACATGTGCGACATTGTGCGCTTGCGTCACTATGTATCTGGCTTATGTGGGACCTGGAGATTTGAACATAAGTTCTTAGGCTTTGCAAGCAAGCGCCTTAACTGCTAAGCCATCTCTGAAGCCCTTCCTCTTGATTTTAAAATCTTTTTGCTCTTTTCTCTTCCTCTTCTTTTTTCTCCTTTCATGTATTTACTATTCTTTTTCTTTTGTTTGGTTCTTTTTCTTTCCCTGCATTACTCCCACATTCTCATTCATTCACTATTTCCACACTTAACATAAATAATTTTTTTTGAGGTAGAATCTCACTGTAGCCCAGGCTGACCTGGAACTCACTCTGTAGCTCCAGGCTGGCCTCAAACTCACAGCAACCCTCCTTCCTCAGCCCCTAGAGTGCTGGGATTAAAGGCATGAGCCACCACACCTGGCTACTCTTAATAATTTTTAACCTGATAGCACATTCTAGAGTAGCTCTTCATTTTCAGTTTTTTAAACTTTGTTTATTTATGAGAGAGAGAGAGAGAGAGAGAGAGAGAGGGAGGGGAGGATGGATGGGTATGCCACAGGGTCTCCAGCCACTGCAAACAAACTCCAGAAACATGCGCCTCTTTGTGCATCTACTTTACATGGGTACTGGGTAATCAAATCGGCTCCTTAGGCTTTGCGGGCAAGCCCTAAACCACTAAGCCATCTCTCTAGCCCAGGGAAGAGATATTTGTCCAAAACCGGAGGATTCCATATGATTTATTTGCATCCTCTTAGATTTTGATTAGCCCTCCCTCCACCTTTCCTTTACTCAATCTCTTCCCCTGAAATTTTCAGTTTTTATGCTCATGGGTGATGTATTAGTGAGCTGTAATAATTTTAAGGGCATTTCTGGATCTTTTATGGTTTAGTGTTGCTGCTACAGCAGTTGCTTCCTCTTCAGTGAGTGGTACTGGGGATTGAGTCTTCAAGATTAGGCTGATCAGTAAGAAGACTCTACCCAGGCCTGAGGATATTGGCCAACCAAGAAATGAACAACTCACAACAGAGAAGTGCAAGAAGCATGAAACACAAGGCAAAGTGACTCTTCCAAAAGATGATAATTTTTCGGCTACTGAACTCATACTTGAAATGGGTAAAAAGCCAGATGAAAATTTAGAAGTTTTCTGCTGAATAATGATCAATGACCTGGAAGAGGATAGAAACAAGGAGGTGAATTTAGGCCAGGACCTGGAGAGGAAAGGCAGCAACATGGAAGAAAGATTCAGCAAGGAAATTGAGATTTTTGATAATAAAACAAACAGAAATGTTGAAATCAAATAAAAACATAGTGGAATGCATCACCAATAGGTTTGACCAATCTGAAGAAAGAATGTCAGAGATGGAGGAAAAAGTTGATTATATCCTGCATTCAAATATTATTAAGGAAAAAAAAAATCATCATGGCCACAACATCCAAGGCTGGGCTATATGATCAACAGATCAAACTTAAGAATCCAGTCAGGCATGGTGGTACACGCCTTTAATTCCAGCACTTGGGAGGCAGAGGTAGGAGGATTGCCATGAGTTTGAGGCCACCCTGAGACTACAGAGTGAATGCCAGGTCAGCCTGGGCCAGATTGGGACCCTGCCTCCAAAAAGCAAAACAAAAAAACAAAATAAAAAACCCCCAAACAAACAAAAAATAACAAAAAAAAAACTCCCCAAAGAAACAAAAACCTAAGAATCCATTGGATAATAGAACGAGTTAAGATAAATGCATAGAGAATCTATTCAATAGTATTATAAAAGAAAACCCCCCAAAATCTAGGAAAGAAATAGACATTTAAACTTAAGAGGCATTTAAAACTCCAAATAGACCTAACCAGAGAAGAATCTCCACAACATACTAATGGAGATGTCAAAAAATACAAAGTAAAGGAACAATATAGTAAGCTATAAGGTAAAAACCTCAACTCATTTACAAAAGTGGAAACATCAGAATAATATTTCTCTCAACAGCAATCCTCAAAGACAAGTGATCAGAGAAGGATATATTTCAAAACCCCTGAAAGTAAATAATTGCTGAGACTGCTATATCTGAGAATGGCATCTTTGAAAAGTGATAGAGAAATGATATTTCAAGGCAAGCACAAACTAAGGAAGTTCATGACCACCAAGTCAGCATTACAGAAGATACTTAAAGGAATTCTGTGAATACAGGAGGGGAAAAGGCATTTTCAATCACGAGAACACAAGAAATCGTGAATTTCATGACAGGACTGTTTGAACAAGGCACTAAGATGGACTCTGTCATATTGAGCACAGTTGAGAAAATCCATGATACTAACAGGGGGAAAGTAAAGAACGAACAGTAATCTGACAAAAGCAGAGAAACAATCAGCAAACTCACAAAAATTAGTCAACATTTATCAATACAAACCTTCAATGTGAATGACTCCAATTCATCAATAGAAACATGAACTAGTTGACTGGATTGCAAAGCTTGATTCAAATCTGTGTTGTCTCCTAGAAACATAACTCACTAGTAAAAACATCCCCAGGCAGGAGTCAAAGGATAGAAAACCATCTATCTATCAAGCAAATGAAAACAAGCTAGTGTAGCTGTTCTGATATCTGATAGATTTGAAACCAAAATTGGTCAGAAGAGATAAAGAAAGCCACTACATATTAATAAAGGGAGCACTTCAGCCAAATCCAATGACATTCTTTGTTTTTTAAAAATATTTATTTATTTATTTATTCATTTATTTGACAGAGAAAGAGGGAGGTGGGGAGACAGAGAGAGAGAGAGAGAGAGAGAGAGAGAGAGAGAGAAAGAATGGGCACGCCAGGGCCTCCAACCACTGCAAATGAACTCCAGATGCATGCGCCCCCTTGTGCATCTGGCTAATGTGGGTCCTGGGGAATAGAACCTAGGTCCTTTGGCTTTGCAGGCAAACACCTTAACCGCTAAGCCATCCCTCCAGCCCCCAATGACGTTCTTCACAGAACTAGAAATAAACTCACACAGTTAGAGCCACCTAAGTTTTGACAAAGCTGTCAACTGCATACATTGGGGAAAAGACAGTCCCTTTAATGATGGCGCTGGGAAATCTGGATTTCCCCATGCAGAAGCATTCAACTAGATCAATGTCTCTCAACCTGTCTGAAAATCAATTCAAAATGGATCAAAAGCCTTACTGTACTACCTGAAACTTTGAAGTTGCTAGAGGGAAGCATAGGTGAAACATTTCAAGATACAGGCATAGGCAGGGATTATCTGAACAGGACTCCCAACAGCACAGAAAATAACCCCACGAATTGACAAATGGGGTTGCAAGAAATTAAGAAGCTTTCTTTAAAAATTTTTTTTGTTTCCTTACACTAATTTATACATTTTTAATTGGTTGCATATATTAACATGTACTATAAGATTCTTTTCTAAGAAGCATTACATAATAAATGGATACTGTAAAAAGATTGATTAGTTAAAAGTGACGAGCATTAACAGATACATACAAAACTCAGCCTGTTCAGACTGGGTGGGAGTCTGTAATGGAGCTGTGGCACCAGCCTTCCCACAGGACCTTCAAGGAGGGGCAGGGGTGAAAGACCACAAGACCATTAAAAAAAAATCAGATTATTAGACACAGACGAACTGTGAACAGTTCTCTCACTCTAGTGGACACCAAGAGTAATAAGCTTCCAATGCCCACTGCACCCCAGAGCGGGGTCTCCAGCCGCCTGTTCTGCCATACGCAGGGCTCATGGTGGGCAGCTGTCCCAGGAGCCATGACAGGCATAGGTTAGAGTTCTTGTGTTTTGTGTGTGTGTGGGGGGGAGGGGTGTGATCGTATCTGGTGGGGGGGTTCTTTTGGCAGCTGGATGTGAGAGACCACGTTCTGTTCTGTTGAGAGGAGGAGGGGTTTGTACTGAAGGCCTAGGTGTGTTCTTGTCTATGAAGGACTCTGCTCTGTGCTCACGACCCCTTCAGCAACTGCAGCTCTCTGCTGAGGCCTTGGCCCGGTCATTCTTGTCCAGTTTGATAGCTTCAGGGAATTCATTGTACAGCTCCACCTCCGTTTCCTGTTTAAGTGCATTCTGAGCAATTGTCTGGAAGGCCTGCTCCACATTGATGGCCTCCTTGGCACTGGTCTCGAAGTAGGGAATGTTGTTTTTGCTGTAGCACCAGGCCCTGCACCCTCTTTGTGCCCACTTGTCTGTTCTCGAGGTCAATCTTGTTTCCCAACACAACAAAGGGGAAGTTTTCAGGATCCCGGGGACTGGCCTGGATAAGAAACTCATCTCTCCAGCTGTCAAGGGTTTTGAACGTGTTGGGAGCAGTCACATCAAACACCAGGACACAGCAGTCTGCACCCCTGTAGAAGGCCACACCGAGAGACTGGAACCGTTCTTGACCGGCTGTGTCCCATATCTGCATGGTAACTAGTCTGTCATCCACCATCACCTCCTTGGTCAGAAAGTCTGCTCCGATTGTGGCTTTGTAGTGGTTACTGAACTTCTTGTTCACATACTGGTTCATGAGGGATGTCTTACCGACACCAGAGTCTCCCAGGATGATAACCTTCAGCAACACTTTCTTCCTAGAGGTCATCCTTCAAGCACGGCCGCAGCGTGGAGTCCACTGAGGAGGAGACGCGACGCAGGATGCTGGGAGAAATCCAATTCTGGACCCACTAGGCTCCTCGGCGCTCGCCCAGCCTCAACGCCGCCACCGCCTGGGCTTTATGGCCAAAGCTCTGGCCCAGCTCCAATTGAGAAGCTTTTGCAGCCAAAGAAAACATTAGTAGACTGAAGACACAGCCCACAGAATGGAGAATATATCTTTGTCAACTATACAATAGACTTGGAACTAATATCCAGGATATATAAAGAACCCAAAATTATCCAATTAATTAATAGGCTAGCCAATTGAATATATGGTTCTCCAAAGAAGAAATAGAAATGGCCAATACTACTACTTTTTTTTGTTTGTTTGTTTGTTTTTTGGGGTAGGGTCTTGCTGTAGCCCAGGCTGACCTGGAATTCACTGTGTAGTCTCAGGGTGGCCTTGAACTCACAGTGATCCTCCTACCTCAGCCTCCCAAGTGCTGGTATTAAAGGTGTGTACCACCACGCCTGGCTGCCAATACTTTGTAATTTTTTTTTTTTTTTCGAGGTAGGGTCTCACTCTAGCCCAGGCTGACCTGGAATTCACTATGGAGTCTCAGGATGGCCTCAAATTCACAGCAATCCTCCTACCTCTGCTTCCCAAGTGCTGAGATTAAAGGTGTACACCACCACGCCCGGCTCAATACTTTGTAATTTAATTTAATTTAATCTTATTTTATGAGAGCAAGCAAGAGAGAAAGAATTGGCGCACCAGGGCCTCTAGCCTCTGCATTCAAACCCCAGATGCTTGCGCCACCTTGTGCTTATGTATGACCTTGTGTACATGTGTTACCTTGTGCATCTGGCTAATGTGGGTTCTTGGGAGTTGAACCTGGGTCCATAGGCTTCACAGGCAAGCAACGTAACTGCTAGGTCATCTCTCCAGCCCTGGCCAATAAGTTCTTGAAAAAATGTTCAACAGCCTTAGCCCCCATGGAAATGCAAACTAAAACTGTTTTGAGACTCTGACTCACCCTAGTCAGGATGGCTATTATCACAAAAATGAATGCCAACAGATGCTGGTGAGAATGTGGAAGAGAGGAACTCTCATTCACCCCTGGTGGGAATGTAAACTTCTGTGGCCTCTATGGAAATCAGCTTGGAGGTTCCTGAAACAATTGAAAATGGGATGCCTTATGACCCAGCTATACTACTCTTGGGTATACACCTGAAGGACTAAGTCAACATACCACAAGGGTACTTGCACATCCACATTTATGGCTGCTCTATTCACCATAGCCAGGAAATAGAACCAGCCTAGATGTCCATCAACAGATGACTGGATAAAGAAAATGTGATACATATATACAATGGAACTTTATGCAACTATAAAGAAAAAAAATCATGAAGCCGGGCGTGGTGGCGCATGCCTTTAATCCCAGCACTTGCGAGGCAGAGGTAGGAGGACCACCATGACTTCAAGGCCACCCTGAGACTACAGAGTGAATTCCAGGTCAGCCTGAACTAGAATGAGACCCTACCTCGAAAAAACAAAACAAAGAAAACAAAAAACAAAAAAACAAAACAAAAAGATAATGAAATTTGCAGGAAGATGGATGCAACTTGAAATCATGTTAAGTAAAATAAATTAGACTAAGAAATACAAATATTACATATCTTACATGCAGAATCTAGACATATATGTGTGTGTGTGTGTATGTATTTTTAAAATATTTTATTTATGAGAGAGAGAATGGGTGCACCAGGGCCTCCAGCTACTGCAAAAAAACCCAAGATGCATGTGCCACCTTGTGCATGTGGCTTATGTGGGTACTAGGGAATTGAATCTTGGTCCTTAGGCTTCAGAGGCAATTACTTTAGCCACTAAGCCATCTATCCAGCCTTGTGTTTGTATTTTTATAGGACATGAAACTAGAAAAGGGATCATGAAAGAGGAGGAAAAGATCTTAATGGGGGTAAAAAACAGGATAATGGAATACATATAATGGAAAAGCAGAAGGGGGACTAACAGGAGGAAGAGAGGAAACCAGCTGGGGGAAGGGCAGGGCTGGGGGTGAAGATGCTCCGATGAAGCCCATTGCTTGTATGACAGCCTAAACAATGGATCATGAAACTTGGAAAGAAAAAAAGAATACCTAATTGAAAGAATTTCTTTAGCCTGGAAAAAGGAAATCTGAAAACCCTGCAACTAATGTACTTACTAGTGAATGACTAGATTGGAAACTAGGCAAGGATTTTCACTTAATTACTTCTAATCAATGAATGTCGACAGACCTCAGGAATCTATAAACATGTACTTAAAACTATCGTAATCACTAACTATATTTATCAAGGAGGCAGGCTAGAAGATTAATATACAAAAATCAGGGGTGTTTCTGTGTACTAGCTACAAGTCATATGACAGTAATAATTTTATTCACAGTAGCATAAAAGCACTCAGGAATAAGTGTAGTATTATAAAGTCTACCAAGTGTTGGCAAAGTGAGATTAAAATTTTATTTATTTTTATTTGTTTGACAGAGAAAGAGGGAGAGAGAAAATGGGTGCGCTAGGGCCTCCAGCCACTGCAAACGAACTCCAGATGCATGTGCCCCCTTGTGCATCTGCCTAATGTGGGCCCTGGGGAATCGAACCTGGGTTCTCTGGCTTTGCAGGCAAATGCCTTAACTGCTAAGCCATCTGTCCAGCCCGAGATTAAATTTTTAAATAAAAAGTTACTTTATGTTTGTGCATTTGGAAAATGCTATAATACTAATGTATCAGTCTTTAACAAATGAATCTATAAATAAATGATATTGCTGTAAAATAACAATATACTTTGAGTTCTTTTTGTTTGGTATAAATTGACAAAATAAATGATTCTAAAATTTATATGGAAAAGTAAAGGACCCAAAATATCCAAAACAATATTGAAAAAGAACCAAGAGACTAATTAAGCAAAATGTGTTATATCTGAGCTCTGCTGCAACGTGGATAAAACAAAACACTATGTTAGGAGTCTGTCTGCGCATCATCCCCTGACCCGGCTTCCTCACCCCACTTCCCTCAGCCCAGCTTGGTCCAGCCCAGTTCTGGAGAATGAAGTTTATGAACAAAGAGGTGCATCTGAGGATAAGAATGTCTAACAGAGGGATGGAGAGATGGCTTAGTGGTTAAGGCATTTGCCTGCAAAGCCAAAGAATCTCGGTTTGATTCTCTAGGACCCACGTAAGACAGACGCACAAGGGGGCACATGCATCTGGAGTTTGTTTGCAGAGGCTGGAGGCCCTGGCATGCCCATTCTCTCCCTCCCTCCCTCTCTCTGTCTCTTTCTCTCTCTCAAATAAGTAAAAAATTAAATATATTTAATATTTAAATTAGAATTTATATATAATATATAATTTATACATTTTATAATATATATTTTATAATTATATTATGTTAATTTATAATATAATATATACTTTATAATATATATTTTATATAATATATAGGTTATATTATATAAAATAAATAATAGATATACAAATAAATATAATAAATAAATAAATACATATATATCTATATATAGTATTATAAAAAAGAAGATCTAACAGAAATACTCACACTGGTCCAGTGATAATAGAAATGGTTCCCAAGGTTCAGATAGGAGACCTGGACAAAAAGCGGTACCTGGTGGTTCTGATCTCACAGTTGGTCAGTTCTACTTCTTGATTCAGATGTGAACTCATCTCAGAGGATGCCTTGTTTGTCTTTGCCAACAAAGGCTTTCCATTCACCAGTGCCACCATGGGCCAGCTATACCAGCAACACCACGAAGACTTCTTCTGCACAGTGCCTACAGTGATGGCAGTGTCTTGAGTCTGTGAACTGCAGTCCTGAGGTGGGGGAGGGGGGCTGTCCCATTCCACATTCTACAAAGAGAAGTGGTGCCCTTCCTTGACCTCCACCTCCTGCCTCAAGGCTCAAGGACTATCTCCCTTCTTCAAGACAGTGTCTCTTGCTAAACTTAGAGCCCGCTTCTTTGGCTAGACCAGCTAGCTAAAAAGCTGTAGGATCCTGGTACCACCACCTAGCTTTGGGATTATAGGCACGTGCTGTTGCACCCACCTTTTGTATGGGTGCTAGGGATCTGAACTCAGGTCTTCATGCTTATGTGGTATGTACTGTATCTACTAAGACATCTCCTCAGACCTCCCCCAATAAATGTTTTTAATAACGTGGAAGTCCCTCATATTCTCAATGGCATATTTACTCCTTTATGAATATTCTCATTCTCTGTGTCTGTCCTTGAAACACACCCATGTTCATGCGTACTCATGCACACACACATTACCTGCTAGATGATCACTCTCTCTTGTCAAAGCCTCTCTGAGAGCCCGTATATTGTCAGCAGTCTGGATCCAGTGAGGAGATCAAAACCACATAGTAGGTTAAGCAGGAAGAGTTTGGAGAATTATTAAGCTGTGATGAAAGACTGTCTATAAAAATGTGAGGACACTGTGTAGGGTGCCCCAGGACCGAGGGGGAGCACCCAGGGAAGGACACTGACTTTTGTCGGGCTGCAGCTGGTGTGTTGTTACTGTGCAGTCAGGGCTGGAGTGTCCCAGCCACTGGTTTGGGCCCATGGGAAAGTGGGCACTTTTAGGTGGGCCATCTAGGGGCTTTGCTGAGGAAAGCAGGGTGCCAGGAGGGCAACAGACCTTGGAAAATTGATCATCCTGTGATGATGTGCTCCAGAGAGGTAAGGCTGCAAGATGGGTGGGGCTGAGGAGTCCGGGTCAAGGCAGAGCTCTACCAGGTCTCCTCACGTCTCAGTACCACCAGCATCCTGCCCACCCCACCCAGAGACCACAGGAGGGCCCTTCCCCTTGCAGTGCCCCTCAGAGCTCTCTACCCTGGAAGCTTAAACATGTCCATTTCCAAGGGGAAGTGCTTGGAACAGGGCGCACATTGGTACATTTGAATGTTGGTCGCTGTCACAGACAACCTCAGTACTTGTGGCGGTGTGTACTGTAGCAGGAGCAGGACACCCTACGGTCTTCTGTGTGGAGAGAGGGCTTAGGCGAGGTTTCTTTCTGTCCAGCGCTGAACCTCAGAGATCCACGCGGATCTACATTTTGCTGAGCTAGATAGGTGCTCTCCAGACAATGTCTGTGGAATTCCTTGGGCATGTGGAGTTTACCTTTCGCTTATTTCCCCATCATAGGGCAAACCAAGACCCAGACCTGGAGACCTGATTGAGATTTTTCGACTCGGCTATGAACACTGGGCCATCTATGTGGAAGATGATTGCGTGGTCCATCTGGCTCCCCCAAGTAAGAGTGCATACGCTGTTGAAATATTGATATGGAAGTCAACAAAGTAAACAGAAATATAGTCAGTTACCATGCTCCTCCGCAGCTGTCCCTCTTTAGCAGAACATTCCTGGACCTTTATTTACTATATAATAGACTTTGGTCTCTGTTCACCAGTCACCACCGTGTGTCCAGCCCTAGGACAGGGACATGAATGTGCAGTTCCCTTTGTAACCATTTTTGCATCCGTCCTCACACTTCTGAGGGTACTTTGGGAAGGCGGAAGACGCTTGCATGCCACTTGTTTCCATTGTCCCCAAATGCTGTTTCTAGTTTCCTGTTCATCCTTGATACCTTCCTGTCCTGTTCTATTGTGCTCCAGGCTGCTTCAAGCTAAATGCACACAGTGCTCATTTCACTCTCAAAGCAGCATTAACACAAGGCTGACACTGAATTTGTGGTTTATGAAAGCTTAGTGGAGACTTGACAGGGGACCAGGTGGTGGGAGGGAGATCACAGCAGAATGTGACACCACTTGAAGTTGAATGTCCAGAACCATGGCTCACTGATTGCCAAGTACACTTCCAGTAGACCTGGAGGATGGGGGACACTGTTACTTACTTGGATGCATTCTGAGTTTTGTATCCTCTGTGACTGTTGCTAGTTCAAAATGGTATTACATAAGGGCACCACCAAAGGTCTTTGGCCCCAACTTGTTTGCAGCTCTGTTTTCTGGATGCTCTCCCTGTGGCCCCATCTTCTACCTTGCTGGGACTTTCCTGTATAGTAGAATCCCCCTTTTCCTCTCCTGTTCTGCCCCATCCACTTCCTGTTCCAATTTCCTGTCTAGGAGCCTAATAAAAGAACATGAAAATTCACCTGTACCTCCCTTGCAGCCTGTGTCCAAGAGTGTTCCCCTCCTCGTATATAACTGAGTAGATGGTCAAGAGTTATACCCCTGTCATTAGGTCTTTCTCTAAAAATAAGTTCTGCCGTCCCTGCTCCTGAACCCTACCACTGTTATAACATCAGTAGATTTTCCTGGAATATGTCAGAACTGAACAAGAAACATTTTAATATACTTTATTTATTTATTTGCAAGGAGAGAGAAAGACACACAGAATATGAATGGGTATACCAGAGCCTCTTGTCACTGCAAATTCCAGATGAGTGTACCATTTTTGTGCATCTGGCTTTCCATGGGTACTGAAGAATTGAACTCAGGCTGGTAGGCTTTCAATCAAGTGTCTTTAAATCACTGAGCCATCTCCCCAGCCTAGGAACATTTTTTTTTTGGAGTATGTGTGGGCAGTGTATGCACAGATGCATGTGGTGGAGGATGTGAGGGGATCCTCCTCTATCCCTCTTCCCTCTTGTTTCCCTGAGACAGTCTTGCACTGAACCTGGAGATGCTGTTGTTTGGTTAGACTTTCTGACCAAGGAGCCCTGGTGGTCCCCTTGGTTCTGCTTTCCTCAACACTAGGGTCACAGGCACGTCTGGCCATGCCTGTTTTTTTATATGGGTACTGGGGATTGAACTCAGGGCATCATGCTGGTGCAGCATGCTTTCTTATCCCACTGAGACATTTCCCCAGCCTCAGAAGAAGCAACATTTTCTGCCTGAGAAAGAGGGAGACATATACTTGTATAGCCAAGTTGTTGTAACAGAAAAATGTTTTAAAAAGATAGTTTTGTTTTTCATTGATACAATGATGGTAGATATTGTTGAGGTAGAATATGATGTTCAGATACATGTATATTATGTGTAATGATCACATA
Source organism: Dipus sagitta (assembly GCA_036346955.1). Taxonomy (NCBI): domain Eukaryota; kingdom Metazoa; phylum Chordata; class Mammalia; order Rodentia; family Dipodidae; genus Dipus; species Dipus sagitta. Next base: position 165,010,903 of record CM070770.1, read on the forward strand.
CAGGTAACTAGCATATCCACCACCTCAAACATGTATCTTTTCATTTTTTTTGGTGTGAGAAGTTTCAAAATTATCTCTTTGGCCTTGGGCAGTTCCTGACCCTCTTAGAATCCCCGTGTCTTCTAAGGCTCGAGTATGGGAAGCGACAGCTTTTACTTGCTTCTTTATCTCAATGTCATGGAGCCATGTTTGCAAAACAAAATCCATATTTGAATATTGGTGAAGGCCATGGGGGATGCTGGTGGGAGTGGACACCATTTCGAGTCCCATCTGCTTGGCCCTACTATGCCCCTGACGTAGCCACACATGGAGGCATGTTATAAAATCATTGTGATCATGAACATGACAGGCTCTTATCCAGGAGGGTTGATATTAGTGAAGTTTTATTAGAAAGCAAGACTCAAATTCCAGGACTTGGTCAGGTCAATACAATTCAGTCCAGGGCCCCACCAGAAGGTATTTCTAGAGTTCCTAGTATAAGATCTTGTGGAGGTGGAGAATCAAGAACATAGTGCAGGATGAACTATTCCTTGGGAAAGTTAGTCCTCTTTGGTCCATTTATTCCAACTCTCCCTGTCTCCTCTTCTGTGCCCTTTGTTGATGATGACACCGAGGCCCCCGGGAGGAAGCTGACGAAGGTCTCAGGTGGAGCTGGCTGGGCCTGTCCCCACTCCTCTGTGCAGCTTTCCGAATTTTGCTTGTCTCTGCTGCCTAGGTGAGGGCTTTGAAGTGGGCAGCATCACTTCCATCTTCAGCAACCGAGCAGTTGTCAAGTACAGCCGCCTGGAGGACGTGCTGCACGGCTGCTCTTGGAAGATCAACAACAAGCTGGACGGGACGTACCTGCCCCTGCCTGTGGACACGATCATCCGGCGGACCAAGAAGATGGTCAACAAGATAGTGCAGTACAGTCTGATCGAGGGCAACTGTGAGCACTTTGTCAATGACCTCAGATACGGCGTACCCAGGAGCCAGCAGGTGTGCTCCTGCCCGCTCTTCCGGGGTCCTCGTGGTGCTGCGCTGGGCTCCGCCAGCTCATCAGTGAGCAGGGCGGCAGCTGCTGTTTTCAGTGCATTTTGTGTTGTTAGTGGGGCCTTCCATTTCTACAGGACTGCATGGTTCAGGAGGCACTGTCACCTCTATTTCCCCAGGGAGGAGAAGAAGCATTAAGCTAATAGGAAAACCATCTGTTGGAATCCCAGCTCAGCCATTGACCAGGGTGGCTTTCTCCTTCCTTCAGTTGTTCTGTTTCTGGCTATTCCGTGTGTGTGTGTGTGTGTGTGTGTGTGTGTGTGTGTGTGTGTCTGTATAAGCCAGAGGACAACCCTCAGGTTGTGCTCTTTCCTCGGTAGTACTGTGTATCTATCTTTTGTTTGTTTGTTTGTTTTTCAAGGTAGGGTTTCACTGTAGTTCAGGCTGACCTGAAATTCACTATGTAGTCTCAGGATGGCCTTGAACTCATGGTGATCCTCCTACCTCTGCCTCCTGAGTGCTGGGATTAAAGGTGTGCGCCACCATGCCTGGCTATCTTTCTTTTTTGAGACAGGTTCCCTCACTGGCCTGGAATTTGCCTATAAATTAGTGAGACCCAGGGATCTACCTGTATCTGTCTTCTTAGTGCTTGGATTTTAAATGCACACATGTGGGCTGGAGAGATAGCTTAGCAGTTAAGGTGCTTGCTTGTGAAACCTAAGGACTCAGGTTCGATTCCCCAGTACTCTCATAAGCCAGATGCCCAAAGTGGTGCATGCGTCTGAAGTTTGTTTGCAGTGGCTAGAGGCCCTGGAGTGCCCATTTTCTCTCTCTCTCTCTCCCTCCCTCTGTCTCTAATAAATTAAAAAAACAGGCTAGAAAGATGGATTAGTGGTTAAGACACTTGCCTGTGAAGTCTAAGGACCCAGGTTAGATTCTCCAGGTCCCACATAAGCCAGATGCACAAGGTGGCGCACGCATCTGGGGTTTGTTTGCAGTGGCTAGAGGCTCTGGCATGCCCATTCTCTCTGTCTCCGTGAAAATATGAAATGAAATGAAAATAATATAGAAAATGAAAATAAATATAGAAAAAACCTTAAAAAATGAAAAAGAAAAGCATGTGTGTGTGTGTGTATGTGCAAGTGCATGTGCACATGTGTGCATGTATACGCAGCGGCCAGAAGATGACGCTGGAGGTCTTACTCAGTTACCCCCTACCTTATTCTTTGAGACAAGTCTCTTGCTGAACCCAGAGCTCACCAGCTAGGTTAGGCTAGCTAGTCAGTGAACCCCAAAGGTTCTCTGTCTCCTCTCCAGCCCTGGGATTAGTCATGAACTACAATTATTGGCATTTTATGTGGGCTTTGGGAATCCAAACTGAGGTCTTCATGCTTGCACGATGAGCACCTTACCCACTGAGCAATCTCCCAGCCCTGTCTTTTTCACATGGGTTCAGAGGATGGAATTCTGGTCTTCATGCTTGTGAGGCAAGCACTTTACTAACAGCTGTTTCTGCAGCTCAGACTGGTCCTTTCTCCACTAAGTGTGGATAAATCAGGGTAGATACTTTGCTATTAAAATTGCAGTAGTAGTAGCCCACAGGATTACATCTTGGCTAAACGTGTGTGTGTGTGTGTGTATGTATGGATGTATGTGTAGCGTGTGTGTGTTGCACACCCATGCAGAGGCCAGAAGAGAATGTTGCTCATTCATGTGTTTTCTTGAGATACAGTCTTTCCCTGGAGGCTGCCATGTACATTCACACCGATGACCAATGAGCCCCAGTGATTCTCTGATCACCACTCCCCACAGTACTGGGGTTACAGGCACGAGTGGCCACATTCAACATTTATTTACTTATTTATTTTTGTCCTTTTCAAGGCAGGATCTCACTGTAGCCCAGCCTGAACTGTAACTCACTCTATAACTCCAGACTGGCCTCAAATTTAGGGTGATCCTCCTACCTCAGCCTCCTGAGTGCTGGGATCAAAGGTGTAAATCACCATACCTGGCTGTACCCAGCTTTTTCTGTGGGTGCTGTGGAATTGAACTCAGGGTGATCAGGCCCTTATGGTTTATTTATTTATTCAAGGTAGGGTCTCACTCTAGGTCAGGTTGACCTGGAATTCACTGTGTAGTCTCAGGGTGACCTCGAACTCATGGCGATCCTCCTACCTCTGCCTCCCAAGTGCTGGGATTAAAGGCATGTGCCACCATGCCTGGCTGTTTTTAAATTTTTTTTAAAAAATTACTTTATTTATTTATTTGAGAGAGAGAGAGAGAGAGAGAGAGAGGGAGGGGAGGGAGAGAATGAAGGAGCATAAATGGGTGTATCAGTGCCTCTTGCTACTGCAAAGTAGCATGCACTACTGTGCCTCTCGTCAAGCCTTCACATTGTGTGGCAAGCAGCCGTACTCACTGGCCATCCTCCCAGTCCTATTTTAAAATTTAAGTTACCTATTGACTTTTCTATAATTAAAAATACAAAGCCGGGCGTGGTGGCACATGCCTTTAATCCCAGCACTTGGGAGGCAGAGGTAGGAGGATCGCCATGAGTTCGAGGCCACCCTGAGACTCCATAGTGAATTCCAGGTCAGCCTGAGCTTGAGTGAGACCCTACCTCGAAAAACCAAAAACAAAACAACAAAAAAAAAAAAAATACAGAAAACTTACAGAAAATCATCTGGATTTTCAACCAACTGATGAGAACATTAGGTCAGCATTCCAGCACAGGGACCCTCTGCTCTGGGTGGTGTGTGAAGGTGGGCATGCCACCTGCCAGCTCCAGTCTTACTACCTGCTTGGCTTGTAATGCATTTGGCTCTGTGATCTTCCCCCTGCCCCATATAGGGTGGTGATAAACTAACTGCAGTACATACAGTGCATGTGAAAGAGCCTTGAAAGCCTCAGTGTCTGTACCAAGTTAAGCTTCTATGGTTAATAGCTGACTCTTCCTAAAAGCCCAGAGGTAATACATATTAGTCCCTCTGAAATACATGAAAAAAAAAATAAGGGATTAAAGGTGGAATGTCAATGTTCTCTTTTTTTCTTCTTTTTGCTTCTTAGCTTCTCGAATCCCCCATTGGTCTCCCTATGAGTCTCTCTCAGTGAGCAGGGCCCTCCCCCCACTCCCTCCCCATTTGCTTTCTGCATCTTTGTCTTCCGAACTCTGCATCTTACATGTACCTGTCAACCATTCTCATGAGGCCATTGTACTTGAGCATGGGGGCCTCTGGTAGGAAGGACCTCCTATCTCATGAGCATTTGTATGTGAACAAAAGACCACAAAGGGCTGAGGAGAGGACCCCGTGGGTCAGGTGCTTGCCATGTAAGCACGAGGACCTGAACTCAAATCCCCAGCTCACACGAAAGCCGGGAGTGGTAATGTGCACCTATAATTCCAGTGCCGGGGAGGTGCAGGCAGGAGGATCCCTGGGGCTTGCTGGCTGGGTAGTCTAGCTGAATCACTGAGCTCCAGGTTCATGAGAAGCCCTGCCTCAAAAACCAAGGTGGAGAGCAGCCAAGGAAGACACCTGACGTTGACCTCTGGCCTCCACACACACGTACACCTGTGCACACACACCCATACCCATATGAATGCACATACCCTCTGCGCCCCCCCCACACACAGTAAAGAAAAAAAGATCCCAAAGATGGAGGGCATGATAGGAGGCCCTCTGAAGAGCTGTGGGCCTAGGAGTTGCAAGGCCCAAGCCCAAGTGCTAAGTGTGGATCCTGATTCACTATCCGGTTTTGCCCAAGTGAATTCCCTCCTCTGGCTCTCAGACCCCTGTTATTGAGTGAGGGCCTCAGTGGCTATAATCTTTCTCTGTAGAGATTGCTTTCTTTTTCTTTTTGCCTCTGAGCACTAGTCTAGAGGCAGACCCGTGTGCTGACTGTGTCTGCAGAAGAGAAAGGACCGGAAGTGTGTGTGCCTTCCAGGGGAAAGGAGGCCCGTGCCCCTGGGTGTGTGTCTTCAGCAACCCCAGCTTCTCTTGCAGCTCTGGGGCGTTGGGGAATGTAGGCTAGCATAGGTGGGCACCTCCTCTAGGAAAAGACTCCAGTTTGGGTGGGTCTTGAAGGGGAATGGTGGGGTAGAGGCGGGGAGGGGGGCTAAGCCCGTGATTGGCTCTGACTGTCCTGTGAACTGATGTGCTTTGCAGGTAGAGCACGCTCTGAGGGAGGGAGCCAAGGCTGCAGGCATCCTTATTTCTGCCGTAGTGGATAGCATGAAACCCAAACCTGTAACTGCTTGAAGGTGCTGAAATCCCAAGCAAAGGAAGAGCTGCGGACAGAAGATGCCTCCTTTCCTCCTCTTTGCCGTTCCCTCCCAATGGCCCAGTTTCAGAAAATTGTGTTTCTGGAAGATCTGGAATGTATCTAATTACCCTCCCAGAAATACATCTGATCTATGTGATCACCGACCTGCAGACTCAGGATGGGAAGATTATCTGTTGAGTGTCTTTTATGTGCCGCCCACTGTAATTTAATTTTACTCACTTTGTAGGAAGGACCTTTGCTGGTTTCTTAGGCCAACTTTAGTCTGTGATGCTGGAAAACCATCCTGTCCTGAAAATATCTGCTTGAACATTTCCATGAACAAAGAACTTCCCCCAGAAGTTCTTTTTATTGAATTAAAAAATGTCTCTAGCCTCTTTCCATTCATCTTAATGTTGTTCTTTTAGACACACAATGCACGTTGGTGGTCAGTGGGGAGGGGAGGACTTCAAGAAAAGCTATGGCTGACTATTTAGGACCAACTGTACCTTATTTTGGGAACACATTTATGACAAATACTTTTAAAACTTATATATTGAATTTGTTTCTTACTGTTTAAATTTTTTGAATGGTTTATGTATTTATTCACAAACAGAGACAGAGAGTGAGACAGAGAGAATGGGCGTGTCAGGGCCTCTTGCCATTGCAAATGAACTCCATATGCATGTGCCACTTTGTGCATCTGGCTTTACATGTGTACTGGGGGGTGGGTGTGTGTGTCAAACCCAGGCCAGCAGGCTTTGCAAGAAAGTGCCTTTAACTGCTGAGCTATCCCCCTACCCTCTCTTTTAAAGTAGTTGATCTATAGGCTGGAGGGATTGCTTAGCGGTTAGGGCATTTGCCTGCAAAGCCAAAGGACCCAGGTTTGATTCCCCAGGATCCATGTTAGCCAGATGCACAAGGGGCTGCACATGTCTGGAGTTCGTTTGCAGTGGCTGGAGGCCCTGGCATGCCCATTCTCTCTCTCTCTCTCTCTTTCTCTGTCAAATAAATAAATAAAAATAATAAAATATTTAAAAAAATAGTTGATCTAAAGTATGATTGAAGGGCTGGGGAAGATAGCTTAGTGGATAAAATATTGCCTTGCAAACATGAGGGACCCAAGTTTAACTCCCAGTACCCACATCAAAATGTTAGGCATGGGCTGGAGAGATGGCTTAGCGGTTAAGCGCTTGCCTGTGAAGCTGTAAGGACTCCTGGTCCAGGCTTGATTCCCCAGGACCCACGTTAGCCAGATGCACAAGGGGGTGCATGCGTCTGGAGTTCGTTTGCAGTGGCTGGAGGCCCTGGTGCGCCCATTCTCTCTCTCTCTGCCTCTTTCTCTCCCTATTGTTCTCAAATAAATAAAAATAAACAAAAAAATTAAAAAAAAATGTTAGGCATGGTGACACACATCTGTAATTCTAGAAGGGGCGGGGAGACAGAGATAGGAAATTTTCTGAATAGAGGAGCTTAAGGCCATGAGAGACCCTATCTTACAGGAGATGGATGATGTCCTTGAGGTTGACATCTTGGGTTGTCCTTTGACACACATGTACACATGCACTCACATACACATGTGCACTCATACACATGCAAACATGCACACACACATACACAGCACACAGTACACACACATACAATCGATAAGACCAGTGCTTGCTTTCCTGCCTTATAGTTGTCAATTTGAAGTTTCTGTTCTGATTATTTCAGATGAATGTTTAAAACATTTACATCAGCTGATCACTACTGTGAGAACCAAAGGAAGAGGTGATGTTTGTGGGAAGGAAGGTCTGCCTGAGCCGAAGCCAGCTAAGACAGCTTGAGAGTGTTTCTCCTGTGGCTCTGGAAATGCCCAGCAAACATGGAGGATATGGAAGGCACCAGCAAGATGGAACCCTCTAAGGGTTTCAGATAGACTCAGTGATGCGCTTTGGTTTTTGTGTTCCAGCGCTTTCTCAGCAATGGAAACTAGATGGCCTTCTTCAGACGCTGGGGCCTGGGCCATGTCTCTGGTGTTATTCCCTATTTCCTTCCTGAGCAGGTTTCTTCTGTGTGTGGCAGTCCTGGGTGCTTTCAGGGGAGCAAGCTTCCATTTCTACGTCCCATGATGAGGTGGAATCCAGTGTCCCTAGCTCCTCTTCTACCTCTCCCTGATACCTGGAAAATCAGCTGAGATCCCAGTGACTCTTTGTTGTGGTTTGATTCAGGTGTCCCCCATAAACTTAGGTGTTCTGGATGCTAGGTTCTCCAGCTGATGACAATTGGAAATTAACACCTCCTGGAGGGAGTGTATCGTTGGGGGCGGGCTTATGGGTGTTATAGCCACTTTCCCCATGCCAATGTTTGGCACACTCTCCTGTTGCTATGGTCCACCTTATGTTGGCCAGGGGGTGATGTCCACCCTCTGTGCATGCCATCATTTTCCCCTGCCATCATGGAGCTTCCCCTTGAGCCTGTAAGCCAAAATAAGCCTCTTTTTTCCCAGAATCTGCTCTTGGTTGGGTGATTTCTACCAGCAATGTGAACCAGACTGCAACACTCTTCATTCAGTCTTTTTTTTTTCTTTTCAATTTTTTTATTAACAACTTCCATGATTATAAAAATATCCCATGGTAATACCCTCCCTCCCCCCACTTTCCCCTTTGAAACTCCATTCTCCCCATCTCACCGGTTTCTCTTTTATTTTGATGTCATGATCTTTTCCTCCTCTTATGATGGTCTTGTGTAGGTAGTGTCAGGCACTGTGAGGTCATGGATATCCAGGCCATTTTGTGTCTGGAGGGAGCACGTTATAAGGAGTCCTACCCTTCTTTGGCTCTTACATTCTTTCCGCTACCTCTTCTGCAATAGACCCTGAGCCTTGGAAGGTGTGATAGAGATATTGCAGTACTGAGCACTTGGTCATTCAGTCTTTTAACTCATTCTGCTAACCTATATTGAAACAGAACATTTAATAAGCAGGCATTTAATAAGATGTATTTCTTTCAGCTTTACTAACTCCATTATGTTTTAGTGAACCCTTTAATCTGAAGATGACTTTCAACTCATGGACCATACTGATCTCTAATCAAACTGGAATTTGCTCAACAACCCATCCCCCTCTCCAAAAAGTGTTTAGTTACTCTGGAACTGCAAATTCATCTATCTTTTGCTTGCTGCTCTGGCTTCTTTCTGGTTTGACCCCCATGGGCAGAGACATGAGCAGAGGGTATCAGTGGTCATGTTCATTTTTCACTGAAATTTTTGAGGTAGCCATGACCACCTGCACCTTTGCTCGAGTCCATAAGTAGTGGTTCAGGGTGGGTAGGAGACATTTTGAGTCAGTTGGGAAGACAAAAGCACAATGGAATATAGGGGCATATGCCACTTTCTGGATAGCAGTCCCTTGTACTTCCAGATTGTCCTTAAAACCATAATATCTGGAATATACATCTTTACACCTTGAAGATGCAGACATGAGATTTATTAGTGTTTTTTTTTTTTTAACCAAACTCTAACATTTCTGCACTCTGCACTAGAAACTGAAACCTCTGCTCTGAGTGAGACCACGCGGATTTTCCTTTCTAGTCCTGTAGACCCAAGGCACATGCCCACTGTGGATGGCAGAAGGGAGAGAAAAGCAGGAAATCCCAACAGGAAGTAACCTGAAAGAAATGTTTCTGAGATTAAGTACCAGTCTTGCTTTTGGGGATGAGACTGGTATTGCTTCACTTGGCATGCCACGTGACCAATCAGAGATCTTCACTGTTCCTTAGTGGTTAGGGAGACCTTAGTATTAGCGACAAGTATTGTATATGATCCAGATGTTCTGCTTAATGACTTCAGGAATCACCTCTTCAGAGCTTTTAATGATCATAAGGAGACTCTGGCTTTGCTAGCTGCTTGTGGGAGAAAGGTAGTGGAGATATGTCAGGCAGACATGCTGATTGTTCAAAGGTGAACAGACCTAGGGCTGGGATGTTGGCTCAGCTGGAAAGCACTCGCCATGCAAGCATGAGAGCCTGAGCTCAGATCCCCAGCACCCATGAAGACAGTGGTATGGAATCATGTATCTGGAATTCTAGTGTTAGAGATGTGAAGACAGGTGGCTCCCCAGCATGAACTGCTTAGCTAGACTAGCCTAATTGGTGAGCTCTGAGTCCAGTGAGAGAATCTGTCTTCATTAAAAGTTGGAGAGCAATTGATACCTGACATTGACTTCTGACCTTTCACATGCATGTGCACACATGTGCATGCACACCTGCACCCACATACCACACATATCCATGCACAAAAGGGGAACAGACCTTACCACAGAGGGTGCTGGAGGTATAAGCCAGAGATTTAATGAGAAAGGTCTAGAGGGGGGCTCCTTTGTGACACCAGGAGTAAAGACAAACTGCATCCTGTTAACAGTTAAGTTCTTGTCTTACAATCACTTTTTGTTTCTTTAAGCTTTGTTCTCAGCTGTGCTTGGGGAATAAAGGGAGGGGCCAAGGTCCATGGTTTGTGGTTCCTGGACAGAAGAGGCTCAAGGTTCACCAGCCATGGTCCATAGGGCACAAGCAGACTAGAGGGTTCCAGATTGGTTTAAAATGTGTCCTCCTGGAATCCTCTGGAATTTTGACAGAGGACTGGTTCTTCTGCAGTTATGCAGGAAGAACAGGCCCAAAAGGTAAACTTTTGAAGGGAAGGATGATGACTGAGTCTGCAGGATTTGCGTGCTTGCATCACACATGAGCAAGCACAGGAAAAGGAGTGGGACTCACAGCATACCCGTGATCCTATACAGACACCTCAGTCCTCATGCTGTTCCCATAGCAACTTCCTCCCACCACCTTAGCAGAACAACTAACAGTCATGTAAACTGTAAGAAGGGTACTGAGCCACTTACTGTTCTGTTCTCTAAGTCTTTTTCCAGTGCTTTTTTTTTTTTTTCGAGGCAAGCTGAACAGACTGGCCTTTCTTTCTTTCTTTCTTTTTTTCTGGAGCAAGATTTTATTTAAAGGAGTTGTTGGATAAATTTTTTTGTCACAAAACATTTAAAATTTTTATTTTATTTATTTATTTGCGAGAGAGAAAGAGGAAGAGAAAGAGAGAAAGAATGGGCATGCCAGGGCCTCCAGCCACTGCAAATGAACTCCAGATGCATGTGCTGCCTTGTACATCTGGTTTATGTGGGTCCTGGGAAATTGAACCTGGGTCCTTAGGCTTTGTAGGCAAATGCCTTAACTGCAAAGCCATCTCTCCAGCCCCAAAAAACATTTTTAAACTGGTCTTTCAGAAGAACAAAAATTTCTAGGGCTGAAGAGGTGGTTTAGGGTTAAAGGGCATTTGCTGGCAAAGCCTGATGGCCTCTGTTCAATTCCCCACTACCATGTAAAGCCAGACACAAAAAGTGGCATTTATGTCTGGTGATAGTGTGCTGTTGCAAGAGGTCCTGGGGTGCCCATTCTCAGACTGGTCTTTCTATATGAAACAGAGCAAGACTGAGAGTGAGAATGAGCTCAAGAGAGAATTGGTGAGCCAGGGTTTCTAGCCACTGTATTCAAACTCCAGATGCATACACCAACTTGTGCACATGTGTGACCTTGCACATGCGTCACCTTATGCATCTAGCTTATGTGGGATCTGGGGAGTTGAACATGGGTCCTTAGGCTTCTCAGACAAGCGCCTTAACAGCTAAGCCATCTCTCCAGCCCTCCAGTGCTTTTGAAGCCAAGTTTCAGCTGGGCAAGATCTTTAATGAAAAATAACTCTTTATGGTGTTTTGTTTAAGGTTTGGTTATGGTAGTGTTTTAAAAATATTTTTACTTTCTCAGATTACTCCATTTTCTAGGAGAAGTATAAAAAATGAATTTATGTTTCTGAGACAGGATTTGACTAGCCCAGGCTGGCCTCCAATTTTTGATCCTCTTGTCATAATCCCCTGAGTGCTGGATTGCGTGTCCCAATGCCTGACAAAAGATTACTTTTTACATTTGCTTTTGAAATGATTACTTAAATTTTAACTTTCAAGTATTTCTGGATGTTTTCTTTTTCAAGGTAGGGTCTCACTCTAGCCCCGACTAACCTGGAATTCACTATGTAATCTCAGGGTGATCTCAAACTCATGGCAATCCTCCTACCTCTGCCTCTCAAGCTCTGGGTTCAAGTGAGAGATCTTACCTCAGGAAATAAGATGGAAAATGATCGGGGAGAACACCTAATATCAATCTTTGGCCTCTACATATATGTATACATGTATGCACATACATATGCACACATATGTGCATCCACACACATGAACATGCATACATATATAGTCATAGACATGACCACAGTAAAGTAATAGAATAAGTTACCTTAAAAGCCCAGATATTTAATTCTTTTTTGTTTTTGAGTTATCACTCGAATAAAACTACTAATGCATGAAAATGATAAAATGGAGACTGACTTCTAGTATGTTTTATAAATTGGCTTCAAATTTTTACATGAGTTAAGCTATCCATATTTTCAGTTTCTTAATGAGTTCATTATTTCTTCTTGGGATGATTGAACATATCTGTGGATAAAGTTCTTTCCCAGCCTCTCCTCTACTTTTGTTTGAGTAATTCCTCTCTCAGCTCAGATGACTGGATAAATAAGATTTTCAGCTAATCTTTAAAATTTTTTTATATTTTATTTTTATTTATGAAGGAGAGAGAGAGGGGGAGAGAGAGAGACAGAGAGAGAGAGAGAGAGAGAGAGAGAGAGAGAGAGAGAGACAGAGAGAGAGAGAGAGAGAGAGAGAGAGAGAGAGAAAGGGAGAGAATGGGTGCTCCAGGGCCTCTAGCCACTGCAAACAAACTTCAGATTTATGTGCCACCCTGTGCATCTGGCTTACTTGGGTTCTCAGGAGTCAAACCTGGGTCCTTAGGCTTTGCAGGCAAGTGCCTTAGCCACTAAGCCCTCTTTCCAGCCCTCAACCAATCTTTATAACACCCGAATAAATATTTTTGAACCCAAAATCAAATATTTGCTTGGGCAATTTCCCTCCCATGGCATGCTAACTCCTGCCTAGGTTTAATGATTCACTTCTAGCTACCTGATCTGGGAAGAAAAGCTCAGGTAGGATAACATTAAGAACTAAAGGAAAGGTCTGTTGGTAGTGAAGGAGGAAACTTGTTATAACTATGCCCAGATGACAAGTGTAAACTGGGTCCACTTTGGGCAAACCAGGATGTATTGGTGATATTACTGCATAAGTGAAGAAAGAGAGAGAGAGAGAAAAGAGTGTTTGGGGAGGGGAAAATATAAAACATATTAATATTCTAAAACAGTCAAATTACTCTGTATAAAAATTTAACATATGGCTGGAGAGATGGCTTAGCAGTTAAGGTGCTTGCCTGCAAAGCCAAAGGACCCAGGTTTGCTTTCACAGTACCCATATAAAGCCAGATGCACAAGGTGGCACATGTGTCTGGAGTTCATTTGCAGTGGCAAGAGGCCCTGGCTTGCCCATTCTCTCTCTGTCTCATTCTCTTTAATAAATAAAAATATTTAAAACAATTTAACATAAAACACCACTGCTAAATATTCCAGGTCTTTTAGTTGACTTGATGATATAATTTTGGCATTCTGTGTAACATTTTAATATTTTTTTATTTATTTGACAGAGAAAGGGAGTGAGAGAGAGAGAGCGAGAATGGGCACACCAGGGCCTCCAGCTACTGTAAATGAACTCCAGACACGTGCACCCCCTTGTGCACCTGGCTAATGTGGGTCCTGGGGAATCAAACCTGGGTTCTTTGGCTTTGCAGGCAAATGCCTCAACCACTAAGCCATCTCTCCAGCCCTCTGTGTAACATTTTAAATCATGCTCTTTTTCTCTGCATTAAGTTCAGAGTCATATGGCTAAGACAGATTATTACTAATTCAAGCCAAAAAGATGTATAATTTCTTAGAATGCCTGATGATTTTCTTTTTACTTCAAGAACAAATGTCTGAAACCCTCTCTCCCTTCTTCCCTTCTTTCTTTCCTAAATACAATCACTTTCTTTTCTAAAGTATTTATTTATATAGAATGCATATGCCAGGGTCTCCTGCCACTGCAAACTTGAGATGCATGCACCATTTTGTGCACCTAGCTTTACATGGGAACTGGGGAATTGAACCTGACCCGTCAGGCATTACAAGCAAACACTTTCAACTGTTGAGCCATCTCTCCAGCCCATATCCCCTTCATTTTTACATTTTATACTCATGGAAAATTATCTGTTAGCTCTCCTGGATTTTCTCAAAAATGTCCTTTAATAAATCTGCCTTTAGTATTTCTCAACTCGGGACTCACTAGAATTGACCTCATTAAAACCAGCTGGATTCCACTTTCTAACACTTTTCATTTCATTTCATTGTTGTGCCCTTTAACTGGAGGTTATACTTGAGTTATAATGCCCTTTTTATTTTCATATGACACATTTAAAATTCTTTTCACATATAATTTTTGTAATTAGTCTTTTGTTAGGATACAGAATAATGGGCTTCATGATATAATTTTCTTTCTTTTCAAATTTTTTTTATTAACAACTTCCATGAGTATAAAAAAAAATCCCATGGTAATAACCCCCCTCCCCCACTTTCCCCTTTGAAACTCCATCATATCCCCTCCCCATCTTAATGTCATGATCTTTTCCTCCTATTATGATGGTCTTGTGTAGGTAGTGTCAGGTACTGTGAGGTCATGGATATCCAGGCCATTTTATGTCTGGAGGAGCATGTTGTAAGGAGTCCTACCCTTCCTTTGACTCTTACACTCTTTCTGCCACCTCTTCCACATTAGACCTTGAACCTTGGAAGTACTCCAGTCACTTCTTTCCAGCACTATGATACCTTCTGAGTCGTCCCAAGGTCACTACCAACTGAAAAGAGAAGATTCTCTACCCAAAGTGAGAGTAGCATTAATATAAGGGTATGAATATTAAGAGAAGTGCTTACTGGGCAGTTTGATAAGCATAGTATATACATTTTTCCAGACATCAGCAGATGTTACATCCCTAGGGCTCATGACTACCCCTGTTTTAAGTTTTCAGTATCAGGGATGTATTCCCCCCCCCCCCCCCGATGGAGCGGGCCTCCAGTCCAATTGGAGGGCAGTTGGTTTCCACCATGACAGATTGCCACTATTGCACCCATTGGCTCATTTGGCCTGGCTGGCCAATTATAAGGCTTGCAGTATCCACTCTTGAGTATCTTCACTGGTGGTATATCTTTCTCCCACTGAACTACACGTAGAATGGCTTCTTCCAGTTTTCTGTCAGCTGACCTCTTTATTTCATTAAATTGGTTTCCTGTGTCTTCTTTGATTCCTTTGATTTCCTCTTTGACTTCTTTGAGCATATTTATAATCATTCTTTGGAAATCTTTCTCAGGCATTTCCTTTAACTCATTCTCACTGGAGGTCATTTCTGATGCATTAATACTTTTTGGTGGATTTATATTGTCTTGATTTTTGGTGTTTCTTATGTTATAATGTATATATTTTTGCATCTTGGATTAATTTAATGCTTGTATTTTCTTGTTAGCTGCAGTATTATTAGATGTATCTATCAATCTGATGTTATATATCTTCAGGGTAGGAGCTTAAGGTGCTAGGTGTGGCTCTCAAGTCTCTCAGAGTATTTACAAAAGTGACCCTAGATGTTGGGTTTGCCTGCTATGAGAGTATTTAAGTAGGCTGAGTGGAACAAAATGCAGGCAGATTCTAAAATTTAACTAAACAATGTACACATTCAATGAAAAACAGCAGAGTATTTATTCAAGAGTAGGTATTATGACAACCAGATCCTCTAACAAAGTCACAATCCCTTAGGGTGTGTGGTGCCCCACACCCTTAATCCTGTCAACAAGGAAGTTAAAATTTATGGTCTGTTGAGGGTTCCAAGTCAGCTTGTGACCAAGTGAGCCCTTTCCTAATGTACAACAGAAGAGGAAACAAAGCCACTATAAATCAAGAAGCAACACATAACAAGCCCAAAATATAGCTTATTTAAGAATGGCAAATCCGGCCAGGCATGGTGGTGCACGCCTTTAATCCCAGCACTTGGGAGGCAGAGGTAGGAGGATTGTGAGTTCGAGGCCACCCTGAGACTACATAGTGAATTCTAGGTTTGACTGGGCTAGAGCAAGACCCTACCTCAAACCCCCCCCCCCCCAAAAAAAGAATGGCAAATCTGACCATCCATCAGATTTAACATATAATTTATCCTGATTTGGAAGGTGCAATTAGCATTTCCCTTTCAGGCCTACATACCAGGCTTATTTGGTGGGTACTGACCTGATGTAATCCCGGTTATCTTTTGGGATGATTTTGGTCTCAGTTATGCTGTGCTCCTGCTTGGGTCCTTCTTTGGTGCACTGTGGGTTCAAGTAGGCTGGCTGGGTCCTTGGATTGCTGCTCTGGTCGCCGGTGCTGTGATCTTCCTTCCCCTGGTCTCTGGTGCTTGTGCTGGCGGTGGGGGAGGGGAGGCTGTGGATGGAGGCGCTAGTTCTCCCGTTTGTCCCTGTGATCCTTTACCTCCTGATCTGCTCCTCCGTTGTTCACTGCTGTTCTCCGCTTCTTGAGTTTGTGAAGAGCTTTGGTATGAGTGGAAAATCCCCTCACCTGGCTTTTCCTGCAGCTCAAGCCTAACCTTGCAGTTGTGGCCCCGCATACCTGGTGCCGCTGCTGTTGGAGCTGCTTCTGCCTGCCTATGTGGGCTCTAGATGCTCTGGATCTTTCCTACTTCTCTGCTGCCATTGGTAAATTCTTTAAAATATATTTTATTCATTTATTTATTTATTTGACAGAGAGAAAGAGGGAGAAAGAGAAGGGGAGAGAGAGAGAAAGAGCGAGCCAGGCCTCCAACCTCTGCAAAGGAACTCCAGACGCCTGCGCCCCCTTGTGCATCTGGCTAACGTGGGTCCTGGGGAATTGAACCTAGGTCCTTTGGCTGTGCAATCAAATGCCTTAACTGCTAAGCCATCCCTCCAGCCCCATTGGTAAATTCTTACACACCTCACTTTTTAGTAGAAGAGTGTATAGAGTGTATTTTGCTGGTTTTTTTTTTTTTTTTTTTTTTTTTTTTGCTTTTTCTCCCCTAGGCTGCTTTGGCATGGTTCCTACACTGCCAACTTAACCGGAAGTCTTCATGATGTAATTTTCATATACATATATCATTGTATTTTGTTCACACTTGTCTCCCAACTATCTTCCCTCATTGCTCCCCTGCCCCTCTTGCTGACTGCCTTCCCCCAAATAGTCCTCCTTTCTGCCTTCATGTCACACACATGCCCATTTGTGTGTATATGTGTGTGTATGTAAATCTAGATTCTGTACATAAGAGAAAATTTATTTTTAAAAAGATTTTTATTTATTTGCAAGCAAAGAGAGATAGAAGAGAGACAGACAGAATTGGCATGCCAGGGCCTCTAGCCACTGCCAACGGGCTCCAGATGCATGCACCACTTTGTGCATATGGCTTCATGTGGGTACTGAGGAATCAGTCTTGGGAATTCAGGTCATTATGCTTTGCAGGCAAGTGCCTTAACCACTGAGCAATTTCTCCAGCCCTATATTTTATTTTTAATTTATACATACTAGTTGTATTGATTTATGGGATATAGTATGATATGTGGTATTTCCATATGTGTACATAGCACATAATGATCAAATCAGGATCATCAGCTCAAACATGTATAGTTTCTTTGTGACAAAGCATTAAAAATCTCCTAGTTATTTAAAATATGCAACACATTATTACTGGATGTAGTGAGCCTATTGTGCAATGGTATCTCAAGATTTATTCCTCCTAGCTAACTATGACTTTCTTTTAACCTATTGACCAACCAATACCCACCTCAGCTCTCTCCATCTGGAAACCATATTTTAAATGTGCCTTTGGCTTCCTTTTGGGTCTCAGATTCTGCTCTTCTCTAAGGTGATTAAAACTGCTTATGCCCTTGAGATAGTTCCAAGGTCCACCAAAGGATTACCTCCCAAATAGCTTCCACATTAATGGACTCCACTGGCAGCTATGTGTGATGTTATACAGAGAGAACGTAGACATTATTTATATAGATAATGGCTGCCGGGTTCCCCCGGCAGGTAGTGCTAGGGAAGGACCAGGCCCACTGGTTCCTCCCGAGGGGTTGAGGAGGAGGGTGGGTGTCGATGGCCAGGAACACACCAAGCCGGGAGTCTTGTCAAAGCAGGATCTCACTTTATTGTAACAGGCAGGTGTTTATATAGCGTTGAGAACGAAGGCGGAGATCTCAGGAAAGGATGAGGTGTAAGGGCCAATAGCATATCGCGACTTTTGAAATGACTGGTTCTAAGCGCGCGCAGGAACTCTAACTCCCTATGCAGAAGTAGCCGGCCAGAGGCAATTTGGCGCCCTGCTGAGTCCTAGCTGGCCAGAGACAGGTCGCCAAACTTTAGCTAGGCTCAGGAGGTTTCACTAGGCCTCGCGCCCAGGCCTCTCAAGGCCCAACATCTCCCCCTTTTGTTTTTGTAAAAACATGGCCCCTGTCTTAGGTTGTCCCCCTTGGGGATCTTACCCGTCATTGGGTACCACATCTTGTAGTTCAGGGGGGCGTCACTCCATGGCCTGTCTTAGGTTGGTCTGAGGTGTGTAAGGACGTATCCATCTTTGAACCTTGATGCAGTTTTGCATATCTGTCTTAGGTTGTCTCAAACATTATCTCAGCCTTACCCATCAGTGGACACACGGAGGACAGAGGAGGTGGTAGTGGGTCATATGAGGAACTTAATTCCTGAGTTGCCAGCCTGTGGTAATGTATCTCAACCTGATAGAGTTTTATTGCCTCTAGCCATTGGTGAATGAATTGTGTAATTTTGTTAATTACACAAGGCCCGACAATGAGGATAAGGATAAGGAGAAGGAGAAGGAGGGGCCCAAGTAGGGGGAGAAGGTAGGGTAAGAAGCCATGTAAGCCTGTCCACATGGGTTGTCTTGAAGGTCCCACCATCTCCTCTCCAGGTCCTCTTGAAGTCTTTTGATCTTGTCTTGAATGATTCCCAATCTATTGGCATAGAAACAGCATTTTTCCTGTAAAAACAAGCATATGCCTCCCTTTTTGGCCATTAATAGGTCTAGTCCCCTCCTGTTTTGTAGGACTACCTCAGCCAGGGAATCTAGCTGTTGCTGGAGATCAAGGATATTGGTGATTATTGCAAGTGGCCAGGGAGGCCCACATCAGAGGCAAAGCCAGCAATCCTCGGCAAGGGAGGGAGCCGTTTGGTTTAGCAGGGTGAAGACCATTTTTAATATGGATTCAGTAGGGGGGTCAAGTGCTAAATTGCCCTGATTTTCAGGAAGGGCAATAGGCTGATAATTAAGCTCTGGGTACTGGGCCAAAACGAGCTGTTCTATCCATCTGACCCAGGTAGAACTGTAGGTGACGGATGAGGACCAATGTTTTTGAAAAGGGGATAATTGTTTATCTTCTTTAGAAAAAGTTAAAATATTTAGGGTAAATAATGCCTTTTTTAGTTGGTCATGTGGGGGTAAGGATTCTCCCTTTTGTTTTTGTAATTGAGACTTGACAGTCTGATTATATCTTTTAACGATTGGGGTTATATGGGATGCCTGTGGAGTGTGAGATTCTCCAGGTCTGGAGAAAATTTACAAAAGCCTTGCTTATAAAGCAGGGGCCATTATCAGTTTTGATCTGATCAGGTAATCCAAGGGTGGCAAAGCATTGAAGCATATGGCTAATAGCATGTTTAGATTTTTCCCTGGCATGTGCTGATGCCCAGCAGGCACGGGAAAAGGTATCCACTGAAAGAAAAATATATTTAAGCTTTCCAGATGGAGAATACTGTGTGACATCAATTTGCCAAAGATGATTAGGGCGGAGCCCTCGAGGATTGCTTCCTATAGTTTCAGTGGTGATATAAGCCTCAGCTTCTCCAAGTACATCCTGACTAGGAGGTTGGCCATTAGGCCGGACACCACCAGAGGGCGCACCGCCCCATGGTTACCGTCACAGTCAGTCCAGGGCTGCCAGTTGGCCGTTTCCCAGGAGGTTGACTGTCCGCCCACACCAAGTAAAGGTGGACCAGGGACTAACTGACATGAAGGAGGGACTTCCTCCTTTCTAATTAGTATTACACTGAGGCATATAAGCCATTCTATTAGCCAAATTGTTTCCTTGAGAGAGACAGTGCGGCCGGCCCCAGTGTCATTTTTGGCCTTAGTCCTGGAATCGGGGGCACAGTCCAGTGTGTAACGGGGCTGGGGATAGCCCCTGGGGGAGTTTAAAGGCTCACCCTGAAGGCTGAACTTGGATTTGCAATCCTTGGCCCACTGGAACCCCTTCTTACATTGGGGGCAGGGCATGCGAGGCAAATTAGGGGCTGTAGGAATTGCTGGGGCATTCTTGGCCTGGTTGGGGTACTCTCTTTTAAAATGATCTTTACCGTGCCCCAAACAAGACCTCCCCTTTCCCCCCAAGGCCTGTTGAAAGGCACAAACTAGGGCGGCCATATCTTCACGGCAGGCACTCTGTAGGGCTGACGCTGACTAGAGACAAAATGGCCAATTGTCTCTGACAAAGAAAAAGGAGTACAGCATATAACTGTGGTTCTCTTTAGTTCTCTTTTGAACACCTAAAGTCACATCTGTTAGATAAAATTTCTCTCTAGACAAAATGTCAAATAGGTAAACTGAGTCAAGGTATTTGATCAAGTTAAAAACTCCTTACATAAGACAAGCATCAGGCTTACCTAATATGTATATCAGGGTAACGGCCCCTTCACTAAAACACTTAATTGGATTAAATCTAGTGTTTACATTATGCCAAGGTTTTAATCAGTGGAGAAACTGAGTCTTATGATAAGGCCTCACTCATTAACAGGCCACTGATGCTAATTTGTTATGATTTATGGGTTATAAAACTGGCTTTAAGACTCTCTCAGTAAAGTAAATTAGGTTCCTCTTTTCATCAAGGTTTTAACTATTCTTAAGATAAAGGCTCACATAGAAGTGGTTAACTTCCAAAGGTGAAGTACTCATACCTAAAGACATTGTGACTTTAAAGATAGCTTCTGTCTTATTTATGCTAATTCTATTGGATGGTCATAACTAGGTTTAATCACTTAGGATTAAGTGATTTAATTTCAGTAATAGTAACTTTCATCTTCCTGGGATATGTTGGGATAGCTTACTTAAGCTTTATCAAATTTAAGTCATGGGTAAAACATAAAATTGTTTTATGTTAATAAAAATTTCTGTGGTACATAAAATCAATAGCTATCAAGTTTTAGCCAAAATCGTGGGTTGTCAAATAATGTTTTTCTTTCAAAAAGATTTATCAAGCGTTATATTAGAATTTAGCTAGCTGTTTTGGTTAAAAAAAAATTAAGCTCTGTGGTTCTGTTTCCAATGTTCTCTGGGTAATTTGTACCAACACAGGTATCTAAACTAATCAAAGATGTTTTCAAACACAGGTGCTAAGACTTTATACTGTCTTACTTGTCCTTTTCTGACAATTTCTAGGTTAAATGAGTTAGTCGGTAAATCAATTGGTACTGTTTTCAAGACTGGTAACAGGTTCTGCCTATATTTATAAATGTTAGATATTTAAAATGTGAGATATTTATAAGTATTAGATATTTAAAATATGAGATGTGTCTACATTCTATACCTCATATATAAGGCTTATATATGGCTTGTAGTTTTTCTGCTTAAAGGGTGTAAAGGGAAATTTCCTTCCTGAACTTTTCATTTCATAGCCAGATAAGCTACGCAGGTCCACATGGATGCCCAGAAATCCAGAAATGACCTGGATGACTTCTTTCAAAAAGGAGGCTGCCTCCCTCTGGGACAGCTAATTCCCTTAACTTTCAGAAGACCACTTATTCCGTGAATCTGAGATATACATACACACACACACACACACACACACACACACACACACACACACACATATATATATATATATATATATATATTTTTTTTTTTTTTTTTGGTGGGAGGCAATGTTACCCATGACAGAGAAAAATTAGAAACACCAAGGCCAGAGGGCACTGTTCCCGAGGGCTGATTAGCACATGGGGGATTCCCCAAAGCTCCGGGCGTGAGCTTGTCCACAAGTTTAAGAGGCCAGGTGACCTGCCCTACAGGCTTTTAAGAGGTCGATGTGTTACCAGTTTTTTGTGTGTCAGAGAGAAATAGATAGAGGGTTTTTGCCAACACCCAACGGGCTGTTGGGGTCCAGGCAGAGGACGGCTGGCCTTCAGTCAATACCAAAGAGTGGCCTTGGCCAAGAGACATCAGTTGCCAGTTCATCATGTCTGGTCCCGCGCGATGGCATGAACTGAAAATAAAGGAGGAGAAAGAGAAACCTGCCAGCCCTCAAAACATGGAGGCAAGGCTGCATGGGCCGATGTCTCCCAGTCCCTCTGGGAGAGCACTCACCCACCCTGTCCATCTGATAAGGTCCCTGTTCAGGCACCAGCTGTGGGTTTGGTGCCTCTTTTGGGTGTAACTGCAAGCACCTGTAAAGGAGGGGGTGAGGAAGGGAGGAAAGACTTCACCTAGGGGAGAGGCTCTTCTATCAGGTTCCTCCAGGTCACAATATAAGGGATTTGATCAGGGTGTCCACTCCTAGGGTGAAAAACAATTTTTTTCAACCTCAAGTATAGTATTTAGGTGAAAGGTCCCCCTGGTGGCCATCCTACATTGAAGGTAGGCCATTCAGAGGAACAAAATGTAATCCATCTGTCTTTTTAAACGTTTACCCCGTTGTTATGGGCAACTGCATTGACGTCCTTCCAGTGTGCGAGGCAGAGTCCTAAAGGGGAGGAAGGAATCTGTCCCATGTTATTGAGTCAGGGGAGGAACGTCCATAGGATTAGGGCAATGACAAAACACACAAGACACAAGACACAGACACACAGGGCCCAAAAAATCAGATGTGCGCTATAGAGTCAGATTCAGATCCGTGGTGGCCAGAAGACTCTGAATCCTTAGGGGACGGCTCAATAAGGCCAAACATGATACGGATGGGAGCAGATCTCCCCAGCAGGTTTGCTCTGTCTTCCAGGATGGAGCCCCCACTCAAATGAGGGGGCAATACACCTCAAGTCTCCTCCAGGTCTGCCCACATGGTGTGTCCACCAGGGACGCACAACCCATTCAAAAATACAGACACTGCAGATGCAGCTTTCTGGCAAACTGAAAGTGAAAGGAAAGAGAAAGGGAACGAAGAGATGTTGACAAGCAAGCACAGGTTACAGAAGCAAAGGTCAGCACATTAGATCTGAGGACTACTTCATAACTTATGAGGGTACACTCACCTGCACACCAACTGACCTCCTCAACGAGAATGCCTCACACAGGGCACCAGTCTGCCGGGGGTCATGGGTTTGTGCCCCAAGTTGGGCGCTAGTCTGCCAGGCTCCCCCAGCAGGTAGTGCTGAGGAAGGACCAGGCCTGCTGGTTCCTCCCGAGGGGTTGAGGAGGAGGGTGAGTGTCGATGGCCAAAACACACCGAGCCGGGAGTCTTGTCAGCGCAGGATCTCACTTTATTGTAACAGGCAGGTGTTTATATGGCGTTGAGAATGAAGACAGAGATCTCAGGAAAGGATGAGGTGTAAGGGCCAATAGCATATCGCGACTTTTGAAATGATTGGTTCTAAGTGCACGCGCGTGGGAACTCTAACTCCCTATGCGGAAGTAGCCGGCCAGAGGCAATTTGGCGCCCTGCTGAGTCATAGCTGGCCAGAGACAGGTCGCCAAACTTTAGCTAGGCTCAGGAAGTTTCACTAGGCCTCACGCCCAGGGCCTCTCAAGGCCCAACAAATGGCAAAGTATTAAAACTATCAAACATAAGTGCATAAGCTCCTCTGTATGGGCAAAGATAGTGGAGCCACCAAAAAGGAACTGGTGGTCTAGCAGGCACATACTAATGGCTAGGTGGCTCAAAATGTTTGCCCTTCCTGTAAGAGCACCCAAAGATGACTTGGGAGCACCACAGCGTGTGGAACATGAAGGTAGGAAAGAAGAATCGGCTCTCTCCTCCACGTATGCAGTATCATAATAGCTGCTCAGAAACACACACCTTCCAGCACGCAAGAAGTGAAGGATGGGAACTGCATACAGAGAAGCAGAGCAAATTCCATCTGTACCTGGTCCTACACTACCCTGATACAACTTCACTGATGTGTCTCCACCCTTGGCTTACCCGTTCATGACTGCAGAGAATGGTAAAGGGGAATGGGTCAGGTCACTGGAGACTCACTGTGAACAAACAGCTCTCTCCTGTTGTGCCAAGTCCCCTGACCAGGAGCCAAGACCCCTGGTCACCCAGGAGTCACCCAGAGAACCGCCACAGAAGCTGAGACACTCGAATGTAAAAGCAACAGGTTTCTTTATTGCAAGCCTAGGCCTGGGCTCCATCCCTACAGTCCGGCACAGCAGTAGTGAGGGAGAGAGCCCCTTTCTTTTGGGGGAAGAGGTTCATATAGGAATTCGAACAAAGAAGTAGGGGATAGATACATGATTGGTTGATTTAAACAGTTCTGATTGGTTTGGGTTTTCGGTGGGCAAAGTTGGGGGCAGGAGCTAGGGGCACTCCAGGCAGATGAGGTAATCTCCATTGTGATCGGCTAAGCAAACAGTGGTACTTTACGACTTTTGAATTGACAGGTTTATCTAAGCAGGTGGTTGGAGGCCAGAGGCCCCCCGCAGTGGAGTATTTCTGGAAGGTCCTTGAAGTGGAGATTCCTCAGTTTCTTATCTAAGCAGGTGGTCGGAGGCCAGAGGCCTCCGCAGTGGAGTGTTCCTGCAATGTCCTTGAAATGGAGATTCCCCAGAAACTTTAGGGAGAAAGGCAGCAATTGAGCAAGCAAACAAAGTTTACAGAAGCAAAGCTCAGCACATTAGCTGGCTAGTTCTCTATCTAAGTCAGGTTATATTTGGTCTCTCATCCTAAGAGTTCAAAACTTGAGTGAAGGAAACTCACAGCAGGAGGATTTTCAGTGATGAGTAATCGTAATGATTCACAGGGGCTTCAGATGCCTTGTGCCCAGGCTGTGTCATCCTGAGATCTGGAACTTCTAAGCTACCCCAATATCCTTAACAAAATGGGCACTTTTTCTGGTTCCAATGTGGTTTGCAGCTGGGTAAGTCCCAGCAACACAAATCTTGTTTGATTTTTCAAGAACTGTTTTTTGGGGCTGAACTGAGTCAAATTTCAGCGTTCCCTATTCATAGATGGGAAAATGGCAGACCATGGTGCATGGTGGTGTGTAGTGAGAGAGATGTCCTGACCTGTTACTGCATCCAAGTCTGTTTGCCAGCCAGATGCATGTGCCCTTTTGTACATCCAGCTTTACATGGGCAATGGGAAATTGAACCTGAGCCAACAGGCAAGCAAGAACCTTTAACTGCTGAGTTATCTCCCCAGCCCATAGACTTAAGTTTTGAGACTACATTCCAGGAATGGATCCAAGGGCATAGAGGTTATTGGACTTATCACCTGTCTTCTGCTAGAGGTGCAATGTTCACTTCAGTGGCATATCTTGGGGTGGCAACAGACCTCTTTTATTCTCAGAGGTGTGACCTTGTCTCACCACACTAACTCCTGAGGCAAGCTTATACCTGGGTGTCACTGAGGAAAAGAAACCCTCCCAGCCTTGGTCACTTGAGAGCTAAACACATCTGGTTGGTCACGCCAACATGACCTCCAAGGGAAACTTTACAAACCAAAGTGGATAAGAGGGTTATTCACTGTCCTGGAGAAAGCAAAATCCTGGCCACCCATAGGGCTCTCAGATCAAGAAATATTGCTGATGTTCCTATGCATTACATTGAATATTTTATGTGAATAAACCCACACAGTTACCTGGATTTGAAGACATAATTACTGAAAATGTTATTTTGGAAGTGATTTTGGACAGGAATGGATTAGACAGATTCTGGATTTAACTCTAATTATTGTGGTCTGTGGCATCAATTAATGCAATGAAATTTAACCTTTGGGATTTTCACTAGAACAGTAAACACTTAATTCAAAGACTTGTGTGTTGGACTGAAAATACTAGTGGTTGGGCATTTGCCTGCAAAGCAAGGATCCTGGTGAATTCTACAGACAGACACAAGGGGATAAGTAGGAGTTCGTTTCATGGCTGGAGGCAATGCCTGCCCATTCTCCTCTCTTTCTCTCTCTCTGCTCTCGATAAAAATAATAAATAAAGAAAAAAAAAGAAATATTGCTGAGAAAGGAAGATGGTAGGTGTCAACACTGTCAGCCGCATGCCTGCTCCCTACTGCTCTGAAGAGCAGCACCAAGTGCTGGCATGGGACAATATGTGCTATCTGCTGTGGATTAGCTGCCCCTGCCCTCTGTATCACACTTGGAGAGTAAAATGTCTCCCACAAGGAAAAAAATTAGCCCATTACCATTGTGGACTATATCAGACTATCTTTTCTGTTTATTTTTTGAGGTAGGGTCATACTCAAGACTAGGCTGACCTGAAATTCACTATATAGGCTTAGGGTTGCCTCGAACTCACAAGTGATCCTCCTACCTCTGTCTCCTAAGTGCTGGGATTAAAGGCAATGGCCACCACGCCTGGCTGTATCATGACATTTCTGATTAAGTATACTGTATGCTTTTCTGATTTCTTAAAGTTCTAATTCCTTTGTTTTCAACTATTGCTTTAGTTTTTCCTTTCTTTAATTGTGCCTTTTCAAGTTTTAAATTATATTATCCAGTTGTGAAGATTTTTCTTCAAGTTGTGCCTTGGTACAGTTTTCTATGTCAGTAGTCTTTTCTTGTAATAATTTGATGTGTTAATCTTTTTGTTATAAACAAGATTTTAATTTCCTAATAGCTTTAGTTTGGTCTTCTATGATTTTGCTCTTTCTTCCTCTTCTTCTTCTTCTTCTTCTTTTTTTTTTTTTCCTGAGGGAGGGTTTCACTCTAGCCCAGGCTGACCTGGAACTCACTACGTAGTCTCAGGCTGGCCTTGAACTCATGGCGATCCTCCTACCTCTGCCTCCCTGAGTGCCTTTATTCTTAATGTATCACTTTTACTTTCATTTGCTTTTCTAAGAGATTCACTCTCTCTACAAAAACTTTCAATTAGGACCTCTAATTTTCCACAATTTTGAGCTAGAGATGACCCCTGTTGTGCCAATCCATGTCCTCTTACTCTTCTTTCTGTCTGTAAACCACAAACCAGTGACTCTGGCTGCTAACTCAGAAATAAGCTATTTTTTCTTTTTTCATGATTGAGGAGTTCTATTTGAATGCTCTTCTACTTATCATCTTCAATAAAAATTTCAAGAGTGTTGCTTTTTTTTTTTTTTTTGTAAATTTGCAGTTGCTTCATGTTTCACCTTGGAAACTTCTAGGAGTTTGGCTTTTTGTTCCTTTACCTTACAGGTCAGATCTTTAATTAAAGAGGAAGATTCATTTTCTTCTCATTGAGCCCAGATTAGAGCGTGTTTGCTCTTGGCTAACTCAGTTGCAACATTTTCAAAACCATCTTAACATCTTTAAATCTTCTGGCTTCAACAGTCAAAGAGATGCAAAGTAATTCATTTTCTAAATGCAAATACTGCTGGTTTAAGACTTCAATCTTTTCTTGGTATTCTTTGATTTCTTGCTTATGCTTTTTCTTCTTTGGCTATAACCTTAGTTAATGCATCCTGGAACTCAGTATCACTAAAAAACTGCCTAGTTTCCATTTCTTTCCTGTGTTCCTGTGCCTTCAGTGACAGAAGTTCATGGAGCTGCTGCACTTGTTTCTTTTCTTGGTGAAGGGAATTGTGCAGCAAGTTCTCTATCAGCAGCTGAAGCTTTGAGCTCCACCTCTTGGATAAGTCTCATCTGTGCCTGTTGCTGCTGTGCTTTCTGCCTCTCCATTTTCTCTAATGCTTTCTCCAGGGTTCTCAAGTGTCTAATGTCATCTTCCTATTGGACTTTTGCTTTTATTAATTTAATAGTTTTTAAAATATTTAATTTATTTATTTGAGAGAGAGAGAGAGAGAGAGAGAGAGAGAGAGAGAGCGAGCACGCCAGGGCCTCCACCCACTGCAAATGGACTCCAGATGTGTGCACCCCCTTGTGCATCTGGCTACCGTGGGTCCTGGGGAATTGAGCCTGGGTCCTTTGGCTTTGCAGACAAATGCCTTAACTGCTAAGCCATCCCTCCAGCCCAATAGTTAGTTTTTAAATTTCATTTTGAAGTTTGTTAACTGTAATTTCAAGTTAAGTCTTGGAACGTCTCTCCTTAAAAATAGTGTCTTTTAGTCTATCTGTGGTAAGTAAAGTGAGGCTATGAACATCTTTTTTCTTGCTTGCTTATGCAGCTCATCAATATAATCCATAAGTTTCTTTTAGGCTTGTTCAGCTTTTCCCATATCATCTCTTTCTCTTGGCCTGCCTAGCTGTTCCACAAGGGACCAATAAGTGTTGTTTTCTGAGCCACTTTTGTCTACCTCAATTATCTCATTCTTGTGGCCATCTAGTTCTTGTAATATATTACAGTTTGCTTAAGATGGCAACTTATAAAAGCACTGTTTTTTTTTTTTTTGAGGTAGGGTCTCATTCTAGCCCAGTCTGACCTGGAATTGCTATGTAGTCTCAGGGTGGCCTCAAACTCACGGCAATCCATGTACCCCTGCCTCCTGAATGCTGGGATTAAAGGCATGCTCCACCATGCCCGGCTTGTAGCACTGTTGTTTTTATTGTGATGCTTAATAGTTTCAATAGTTCTGGCATAATATGGCATTTTTGATCATCTAGGAATTTTTCTATGGCATTCTTTTTATTTTTATTTATTTATTTGATAGAGAAAGACAGAGAAGGAGAGAGAAACAGAGAGAGAATGGGCATGCCAGGGCCTCCACCCACTGCAAACAAACTCCAGACCCATGTGCCAGCTTGTGCATATGGCTTTGTATGGGTCCTGGAGAATCAAACCAAGGTCCTTTGGGTTTGCAGGAAAGCACCTTAACTGCTAAGTCATCTCTCCAGCCCTATGGCATTCTTTTTTGTTTTCATAATCACTTTCAAAAGTTATATCTGTGTCTCTTTTTGGTCTGCTTCATTAGGAGCATCATTTATGAAAGAATTAGAAGTTTCATTGAGAAGCTGTAAAATTTGACCATCTAACTTCTGAAATTTCATCTCATTTTGAAAATCATTTTAATGATTAATTCTCTCTGGCTCAGAAGATGGATATACAGATAAAACTGAGGTTACCACAGTGTCTGTTGGAGTAGTTGTAACTCCAAAGGTGGCAACAACCTGTGAGTGGTGCTACCACTGGCATGTTTTCAATTACCTCATCTTATATTGAGGGGGAAATCAGAAGAAACCAAATCATCTAAAAAGCCTTCTAAGCACTGTAGGCACGATGAATACAATTCTGCCAAATTTATTGGCTCACCAAATATGTTCTTGCAATCTAAGATTCTCAGCTACTGCAAAGTTTGTAGAATGATTAATTTTTAATTCACCTTTGTTTAAGTTCTCAGGACATGGAAAGAATTCAGCCAGCCTCTGTGCTAGAACATCACACAGATTGATTCCAGCCCAATCCCAACAAAGTCCCCTTTTCCCTCTGAAACCTCATAAGCCAAGCCTTCACGGTCCTCAGTTTTCTCTGCAGTTAGGTCTTTGAAACAGTCACCACAATGGCCCATCAAGCTCTGCTTACAGCACTGCAAGAATTCTCTCATCCAGAGTTCTAAATATTTACATATTACTCCCTCAAACCAGTTCCAAAAGACCAAAAACCATATGGTCAGGCCCATTGCAGTAACAACCCCACTCTTGGCACCAACTTTCTGTAGCAGTTACTTTCTATTTGCTAGGAAAAAAACACCTGACCAGAAGCAGCTTATGGAAGGAAAGGGTTTATTTTGGCTAACAGTTTTGAGGGAAGTTTGATCATGGCAGAGCAGACAACTGCAACATTACATCTTGTCACAGCAGCAGGAGGTAGTCTGGCAAGGGGGTAGACTATAAAGTCTTAAGACCTGTATCCAATGACACATCTCCTCCAGCAAGGTTCTACCTGCTGGTGATTAAGTAAGAGGCTTAATCACAAACATTTGAGACTATGGGGTCTCAAAATACTCCAGCAAGTATTTGTTTTTCAAGGTTGAATCTCGCCCTAGCCCAGGCTGACCTGGAATTCACTATATAGTCTCAGGGTGGCCTTGAACTCACAACAATCCTCCTACCTCTGCCTCCCAAGTGCTGGGATTAAAGCATGCACCACAATGTCCAGCTTCCAGTGAGTATTTTTGTCTAAAATCAGGTAGCTATAGCTCCATGGGTCAATGTCAACATCAGGATCTCCTATTCCATTCCACTGATCTATCTTTATGTTTTAGTGCCAGTACCATGTTTGTATTACTATGGCTCTATAATATAGCTTGAAATCAGGCTTGGTGATACCTCCTGCTGCATTTTATTTATTTTATTTTCTCAAGATTGCTTTGGCTATATGAGTTTTTTGTGCTTTCAAATACATTTTAAGATTGTTGCTATTTTTGTGAAAAATGATATTGAAGTTTTTGCAGTGATGGCATTGAATCTATAAATTGCTTTTTGTCAGTTAACCATTTTTACTGTCTTACTTCTGCCAATCTATGAGTGTTAGTGATCTTTCCATCTTTCACTGTCTTCGATTTCTCTCCTGAGTGTTAAATTTTCATTATAGAGGTCATTCACTTTCTTGGTTATATTTATTACTAGATTTATTTTTGAGTCAATTGTGAGTGAAGGTGCTTCCCTGAGTTCTTCTTCAGCTTCTTTGTTACTGGTATATATGAAAACTTAGCCAGGCATGGTGGTGCATGCCTTTAATCCCAGCACTCGGGAGGCAGAGGTAGGAGGATTGCTGTGAGTTCGAGGCCACCCCAAGACTCCGTAGTGAATTCCAGGTCAGCCTGGGCTAGACTGAGACCCTACCTCAAAAAACCAAAAAAAAAAAAAAAAAAAAAAAAGAAAGAAAGAAAGCTAAAGTTTTTTTTTTTTTGTTGTTGTTTGTTGAGATAGTATTTAACTCTAGTCCAGGCTGACCTGGAATTCACTATGTAATCTCAGGGTGGCCTTGAACTCATGGTGATCCTCCTACCTCTGCCTCCTGAGTGCTGGGATAAAGGCGAGTGCCACCATGCCTGGCTTTGAAGGCTAAAGATTTTTTTTTGTGTTAATCTGACACTTTGCTAAAAGTGTTTATCAGTTTTAAGAGTTTTCTGTGGAGTCTTTAAGGACTAGTAGGAGGAGGGGAATGGAGGCACAGGAAAGGAGGAGCAACAAGAACAAGGTATGCATGGAAACCTTATAATGAAACCCATTACTTTATGTGCTAATTAAAAACAACTAGTAAAAAGTAAAAAAAAAAACCTATTTCTCACTGTTTAGCTTTTGGTTCCATCCATATATTATATGAGATATATAATAGTGGTGGTATATTATTGGACTTACATGTCCCTGGTACAAGGCTAATTTTCAGTAAGCTTTGGCTATATTTTTTCCTATCATCATAATTGGTTGCTTTAGATAACTATTGAGACTTTTCTTTCTTCCTCCAACAAGAATAAAAGTGCTGGAAAGTCTCTTCTGACACTAACAGTGGACCCTTGAAGTCTCATACCTGGTTATGGTGGGGAACAGTTCATTTGCATGCACCACAGAACTGGAACCAGAGGCATAACAAAATCCTCCTCCCAAAGCTGCCAAAACTATACACTTGGTCTGCATTTTTTTTCTTTTTCTTTTTTTTTTTTTTTTTTTGAGGTAGGGTCTCTCTCTAGGCCAGGCTGACCTGGAATTCACTATGTAGTCTCAGAGAGGCCTTGAACTCACAGTGATCCTCCTACCTCTGCCTCCTGAGTGCTGGGATTAAAGGCATGTGCCACCATGCCCAGCCAAATATATAATTTTTTTTTTCCAAGGTAGGGTCTCACTGTAGCCCAGGCTGACCCGGAATTCACTATGTAGTCTCAGGGTGGCCTTGAACTCACAGTGATCCTCCTATCTCTGCCTCCCAAGTGCTGGGATTAAAGGTGTGAGCCACCACACGCCCAGCTCATCTTTTTTTTTTCTTTTTCTTATCAGTGTCTTCACCTGCTTCTTCACGTAGGATGTAGGACTGTCATGGGGGAAATTACTATAGACTGAAACTTGTTTCATTCAAACACCCAGCACATTTATATCCACGTACAATATTACATCAGTATGCAATATTGCTGAAGGTAGTCATAAAAAGTCAGACATATCTTGGTGGACAAGGTGGAGATTAGCTTGTTTGCAATAATGTCTCATGACTCAAGAATAAGGATTTCTGTTAGAAAAAATGTCAGATGTTGGAACCCACTGAGGAGAAACTCCAAATAGTTTTCTACTCAAGTAAAAATAATCTCATGAGAGCTTTAAACTTTGGAGTGTGTCTTGAGGTAAGGAAGCAAACTACTACTATCACTGACATTACAAGAGCTGTGGAGCCCACCAGCATGGAATTTTATAAAACACAGTACAGTCCTGGGTTTCAGCAAAGCCTGATGACTCTTTGGGTTTTCTACTCATTATGCATATCTATTTAATTTAGGAAAGTTAATTCTAACGGCCTTCAGTGTTTATTGATACTGTTGTATACTTCAACACATTTTTTTTGTTTATTTTATTTATTTGAGAGCGATAGACAGAGAGAGAAAGAGGCAGAGAGAGAGAGGGAGAGAGAGAGAGAATATGGGCACGCCAGGGCTTCCAGCCACTGCAAGCAAACTCCAGATGTGTGCGCCCCCTTGTGCATCTGGCTAACGTGGGTCCTGGGGAATCGAGCCTCGAACCGGGGTCCTTAGGCTTCACAGGCAAGCGCTTAACCACTAAGCCATCTCTCCAGCCCTACTTCAACACATTTTAAAAAATTATTTTCTTGAGGTGATCAACTCCTCAAACAAAGGTTGCATTTGTGGTGTCATAATATGAGACTCATGAGCAGATGCATAGAATTCATGAAATAAATTATCACTGAAGCTGAAGTAATAAAACAGAGCTGGACAGAAGAAAGGATAGTAAGTTGTGGATATTTTAGAATAGATTTAAAAGACCTAGACCCTACATGCTTTTTTTCTGAAAATTATAATTGATCAATGAGTAAAAGATCCATTGCTGACCTACAGAAACTTGGGAATCAATGCCACTGGTTTCCAAATACTTCTTGAATGTAATAAAGACATTAATATGTTCAAATCAAATTTTACTGATTTTGTGCTCTTCTCTGAGCTCCTTAATGGAAGAATGTGCCCTAAATGTCCAAATTGGTTATAAGAAGTCCTTATACTGGATTTTTTTCTAATTTCATATATGCAGAAATGGGAAAGTCCTGAGAAAAGTGAGGGAGACATTTTTTGTGTTCATCCTATACTCTTTCCTTACCTTGAGGTACAAATAGGAGAGGCCAGAATCAAGATTCCCTCCAAGAACATGAGAAGTGGTTGACATTTTCTTCTGCCAATGCAATTCAGTGCAAAATTTGCAACATAGTTAACTGGGATATTGACTGCACCAAGGGACACTGCAATAGGAAAACCTTACTCCCCAGGTATTGGAGGTGGATAAACATGCCCAAATCAGATACCCATAATGCAAATCTGTAGTGAAAAAAGAAAAACACATTCTATAAAGTTACAGGTATGTCTAACACAATGCCCAAGATAACTAAGAATGCAGCCCAACACAAAATTGTAAACTTATAAAAAAATTGTAAACTTATTTAAAACATTGTGATTTTTTTTGCCATTTTATTTTGTGACTTGATTGCATTGTTCTTAAGCACAAATACTGTAGATTGCAACATTGTGCCACAGTTTCAAAAGGCTGGCCATACCTGGTAGAGTTTATGTCCTACAGTTGACAATAATGTTGGCTCAGTCAGACGATTTTATTTGTTAAAATATAAAAACATGTTTTCTGGGGCATGTACTTACATGTGATAAATTTATAGTCACCACAGATGATTTTTATGATGATGGAACACATCATTACTGTTGAAGTTTTTGAAGGGGGTAGAGGGTTTGTGCTGGATATTACAGCTCTTTCCGGGGTTTTAGAATTTTTCCTATATCTTGATCAGATTCCTATATTTTTATATCTTAATTTGATTCTACAGCTTTACATCTGTATCTATTCATTGAGATTTAGATACTTATGCACTTTATGGTTAGAATTTTATCTCCCTTAAAATGGGAACAGACAAATGGGGAAACTTAGAGCCCAAGTTTGTATTACTGAAAGTTCTGAGCATCAGTCTCCGGCAGTGAAATGACAAATGGCACTCCTTGCTGGACAGTTACTTCCATGCGGCTGTTCTCAAAACCCTTTGACTACCTCCAAGTACAAAACCCCCTCATCCTTATCTTCACATCTATTCATGGCACAAGAAAGATTCATCTTTCCGCTGTAGTAACAGGGACTGTGGGAAGCCTGCCTCACAAAGAACATGAGACAGATCCACTTACACAGGTTGGAACTGCGGAACAAGTCACACAGAGAAGGTCCGGATTGTGCTGCCTCCAGCTCCTCCTTCATGGTGGACCTCACAGTCTTCAGCACAGCACCAACGAACTGTTCAGTCGTCACAATATGACAGGCATTGCAGGGCCTAGTGTGCTCTGCAGGGTACAAGATAGTTGACTATTTTTTTTTCTGTCTCGTGAAAACCATAGTCATAAAACAAGCAATGGTAAGCATAAAGGTGGTGAGAAATGTGAGCCTAGGAGTTAGAGGAAACTCGGGGGACATCTACAGTAAGGACATATTAAATAGAAGACTATGGAGGGCTATAAATATTGAGAAGCACGTGTAGGTAGATACACAAATTAGAAAGGAAACCAAGTGAAGAATTATGTACATCATGGTTCAAAGTTCTACTAATACCACTTCACTTCGAAAAACTTGGAAAGTGAGCTTGAATCTCTACTAATTACTGATGGTATAAAAAACAGTTTTAGGAAGGAGAGTATTTTCTGAAAATTTTTATTTTAGTTTTTGGGTCATCTTAACACAGGAATTGGGGTTCTCTGCCAATGCACCAATATGATACACCAATATGCTGATATGATATGGGAATTTTTTTTTTTTTTCGAGGTAGGGTCTCACTCTGGTCCAGGCTGACCTGAAATTAACTATGTAGTCTCAGGGTGGCCTTGAACTCACAGCAATCCTCCTACCTCTGCCTCCCGAGTACTGGGATTAAAGGCGTGCGCCACCACGCCCGGCTTGATATGGGAATTTTGAGGTGTCTTAGTGAGCTTGAGCACATTGTTGATTGTTTTTCTTTTGCTATAGAAGCTTTTCTTTACATAATCTCTTATGTTGGTTTTTGTTTCTATTTCCTTTAAGGTCATCCTAGAAATCCTTGCCCATAGCAAGGTATAATGCCTTTTTCTCTTATATTTTCTTATAGTAGTTTTGGAGTTTCTGGTTTCACATGTAAGGTTCAGAAAGATTTTATTGCAGTTTAGAGTTTTAGGAGGGAGAGCTTTAAGAATGGGACAAGTTAAGGAAAGGAAGGAAGACATAGCTTTTGCCAAAAGAGGAAAAGAGGGAGTTTGAGAAACCCACCTTGAGATTCAGATTTTTTTTTTTTAATATGAGTCCCCTGGATGGGCAATTGGTCTAACCACCCTAGTTCTGATGTCAGGTGTCTAGGAAAGGGCAATCTTCCCAGAAAACTTAATTTTCTAGAAAGAGCCTTCTCAGAAGGAGATGGAAGGACTCCACAAGGGGGCAGAGAAAAAAACAGGGCAGACAGAACTGTAGTAAATGATAATGACCTTGATTTCCCACACAGGCCCAAGGACAATTCCCATGTTTAGTCAAGGAGTAAGCTATTTATTTTGGGACTCTGTTGTTCCTAAACTGCCACAATCCTATTCAAGGAAATTCCTGGCATGCTATATGTCTAGGAACAGCATGTCTAGACTTAAAGTTGAGGATGGTATTATGGTTTGCATCTGAATGAAATATACCCACACAGTCATGTTTTAGTGCTTGTTCCCAGATGGTGGTGATGTTTAGGGAGACTGTGGAGCCTTTAGGGGTAGAGTCTTTCAGCAGTAGGTCAATAGTGGTGGGCCTTTGAAGCTATGGCCTGGCCCTTGGTTCTAGCCATATTTCCTGGTCCATCATGATATGAGAAATCTCTGACACAAACACCTGCCTCCTTGAATGTTGTCATGTATATCCATCATGATTAATTGAAATCTCCTAGATCTATGAGCCAAAACAATCAGGAAGGAGAAATAAATAAAAATGTTCACATTGAGAAAAGAAACTAAAATGTTCCAGTTCACAAATGACGTGAGCTTATGTGTAGAAAATGCTAGCAATTCCATAAGAAAAAAAACCTGTTAGAGGACTGGAGAGATGGCTTAGTGGTTAAGGTGCTTGCCTGAGAAGCCCAAGGACCTAGGTATGACTCCTCAGAACCCATGCAAGCCGGATGCACATGGTGGCACATGTGTCTGGAGTTCATTTTCAGTGGCTGTAGGCCCTGTTGCACCCATTCTCTCCCTTTTTCTCAAATAAATAAATAAAATAAAATATTTTAAAAGACCTTTAAACAAGCTGTTACAAGTAATAAACAAATTCAGTAAATCTATAGGATACAAAAATCAGTAAGTAGTATTCCTCTACACTAGTACAAACTATCTGAAAAAGTAGTAAAGAAGGCAATTGCATTTATAAGAGCTGCAGAAGAAAATATCTGGGAACCAAGGATGTCTACTGTCTCTACAATGAAAGGTATGTAACATTGATAGAAGATATTGAAAAAGATACAAATAAATAGAAATAAGTGTTGTGTTCATGGATTAGAAAGGATTAATATTATATAAATGCCCAAAACTATCCACAGAATTAATAAAATACCTATAAAGCATCAATGAATCAGAAATAGAAAAAAAGTCTAAAACATTATTAAAAAAACTAGAGGAGCTCTTGAATAGCCAAAGTAATGTTGACGAAAAAAGAACAAAACTCTGTAAAACCCAAAATACAATGTTGGGCACATCACAGTCTTTGGCTTCAAAGTATACTATAGTATTGGTATAAATTCAAATATCCATTACAGTGTAACAGAATGGAAAGCCAGAAATTACCCACACATTTATAGTGAGTTAAAAAATTTTTTTAGTTATTATTATTTTTTTAGAGAGAGCGAGAGAGAGAGACAGAGAGAGAAAGAATTGGTACACCAGGGCCCCAGCGGCTGAAACTGAACTCCAGATTCTTGTGCCACCTAGTGGAGATGTATGACCTTGCAGTTGCCTTACCTTTGTGCATCTGGCTTATGTGGGATCTGGAGAGTTGAACATGGGTCCTTAAGCTTCACAGGCAAGTGCTGTAACTGCTAAGCCATCTCTCCAGCGCATGAAACAGTTTTCAAAACACAGGTGCAAAGATCACACACTGGAGGAAAAAGTCATTTCAATGAATGAGTCTGTGGAATGAATAGTCATATGCCAAGGGATGAAAATAGACCCTTACTTACCATCACATACAAATTTAAACAAATGCATTGAAGACTTACATGTGAAACCAGAAACTCCAAAACTACTATAAGAAAATATAAGAGAAAAGCATTATACCTTGCTATGGGCAAGGATTTCTAGGATGACCTTAAAGGAAACAGAAACAAAAACCAACATAAGAGATTATGTAAAAGAAAAAGCTTCTTTATAGCAAAGAAAACAATCAACAGAGAGACAACCCACAGAATGGGAGAAGACATTTGTCAACTATTTGACAAGGATTTTTTTTCTCTAGAGTTTATAAGGAAATCAAAACTACTCATTAAAAATAAATGGACAGGGGCTGGAGAGATGGCTTAGTGGTTAAGGCACTTGCTTGCAAAGCTAAAGGACCTCAGGTTTGATTCCCCAGGACCTACCTAAGCCAGATGCACACAAGGCAGTGCATGCATCTGGAGTTCATTTGCAGTGGCTGGAGGTCCTGGCATGCCCATATTCTCTCTCTTTCTCTCTCCCTCGGTCTTTCACTCTCTCAAATAAACAACAACAAAAAAATGAACAGGGCTGGAGAGATGGCTTAGTAGTTAAGGCGCTTGCCTTCAAAGCCAAAGTGGCTGGAGGCCCTGGCGTGCCCATTCTATCTGCCTCTCTGTCTGTCTGTCTCTTTCTTTCTCTCTCTAATAAATAAATAAAAATAAAAAAACTAAAAAAAATGAACAAAGAAGAATTTAAAACAACCTGATCTACACATAGGCAAAAGATGTGAAAAAATATTTCTCAGAAGAATTTACATGGATAGCCAATAGGTATATAAGTAATATTTAACATTACTTAACATCACAGAAATGCAAATACAAATATAATAAAATATGACTTAGAATGGTTATTATCATAAGAACAAAGGATAATAAATGTTGGTAAGAATAAAGAAACCCTTACATATTGTTGATGTGAATTAAAATTAGTATAGTCACTATGGAAAATAACATGGAGTGTGCTCCCAAAGCTAAAAATAGAACTACTATAGGTGCAAAACTAAAGCATATATATCCAAAGGAAATGAAATAATTATGCCAAAGAAACATTTCACTCACATGTTTATTGTGTCATGACAATAGCCAAGGTATGGAATCAACCCAAGCATCCATCGATACATGCGAGAATAAAGAAAGTGTGGTACATAGAGAACCTCTGACATATAATGATTCCATTTACAATTTTTACTTTAGCAGGGTGCCAAAGATAGGCACTCAATAGGAACTTTATTTGAATTTTGATCTTTTCTCCAGATGGTGGTCTGCTGCTCAATGTCTTCTTCACATGATAAGGCAGCAGGAGTGATCTGCAGCTCCCTGCCACCCACGTGAGCTCAAGGGTAAACTAGTGATGCTTGGTAGACTGGCTGCATTGAATGCCGTTTTTGTTGGTGTGTGTGTGTGCCTATGTGATGTGTGTATGCATGTGCAGCTTAGCGTACGCCCATGTTCGTGCCCTGTGGCGCCTGCTGTGAAGATCACTTTCCAGTGGTGTCCAGAGTGGAGCAGCCGGTGTCCCACGTCATTGCTCTTTCATCTGGTCTTGTTTTGACCAGGAGTCATTTCTTTGTACTGTTTCTAGATCTTATGGAGTTCTGTTGCTTCTTGGGTCTGGGGTGACAGGTGCATGTGGCCATGCCCAGCCATTTTAAATGGGAGACTTGAACTTGGGCAGTCTTCAGCTCCCTTTGGCCCTCATGCTTGCACAGGAAGAACACTTGACCACTAAGACATCTCTGCAGCCCTGAAATCCATTTTTTAAAAAACTAATTAACTAATTAATTTATGAGAGAGATAGAGACGCAGATAGGGAATGGGTGCACCAGGGCCTTCTGCCACTGCAAATGAACTCCAGGTGCATGCGCCACCTTGTACATTTGGCTTATGTGGGTCCTTTAGCTTTGCAGGCAAGCACCTTGACCACTAAGACATTTCTCCAGCCCTGAAATGCATTTTTGATAACTTATCATGGGTTTACTGATATATAACACTACTGTAAACAGGACCATCTGGATACAAACCTGGTGGCACTGTTTTGGAAGACTGTAGAACCTCTGGGAGATGTGACCTCACTGGGAGTGAGTCTTTGGGCAGCAGGCCTTTAGGTTTATAGTTTGGATCCACTTCGTGCCCTATCTCCGCTCCTTGGTCTGCTTGATATAAGCAAGCAACTGCGAGCATCTGCAGCCACAGCCCTGACCATGCACCCCCACCCACTTCCCTGCCTTGATGGACTGTGCCTTCAAACTATGAGCAAAAAAACAAAACAAAACAAACAAACAAACAAACAAACAAACACACCAA
Source organism: Dipus sagitta (assembly GCA_036346955.1). NCBI lineage: Eukaryota > Metazoa > Chordata > Mammalia > Rodentia > Dipodidae > Dipus > Dipus sagitta. Next base: position 165,049,979 of record CM070770.1, read on the forward strand.
TTAGTGTGGGCTGGAGAGATGGATTAGAGGTTAAGGCACTTGCCTGCACAGCCTAAGGACCCAGGTTCGATTTCCCAGGACGCACGTAAGACAGATGCACATGGTGGTGCATAAGTCTGGAGGTTGTTTGCAGTGGTTAGAGGCCCTGGAGCTCCCATTCTCTCTTATAAGTAAATAAATAAATAAATAAAAATAAATATTTTAAAAGAAAAATAAATTCTTTGCCTGGAGAGATGGCTTAGCTGTTAAGGTGCTTGTCTGCAAAGCCTAAGGACCCAGGTTTGATTCCCCAGTACCCATGTAAGAAGATGCACAAGGTAGCACATGCATCTGGAGTTCGTTTGCAGTGGCAAGAGGCCCTGGTGCACCCATTCTCTCTCTGTCTGTCTCATCCTCTCTCATTCTCTCTCCCTCCCTTTCTTTCTCAAATAATAAATAAATAAATAAATAAGCCTTCCTTATGTTGCTTCTGTCAAATGATTGGTCACAATGATAAGAAAAGCAGCTAATATCATCACACACTAGGATGATCTCCATTAACACAGGATGCTGAAAGGCTTCCATGTTTTGTAGTGAAAAAAAGAAACAAAACATCAGTGATCTATTGAAGATGGATTGTATGTCCAAAAGTCTCCTGTCAGATTCTTGCTTTTCTTTGAATTTCAACATTTTGATTATCATGTGTCTTTTAGTTTTACTACTTAGATTTGAGCTGCTTGCATTTGCATACTATTGTTCGCATCAAAGATGACAAGAGTTCTTTTAAAGACATGTCTGTCCACTTCTCTCTCTCCCTCTGTCCCTTCTGATACTCCTATATGCATATGTTTGCTCTGTTTGATGATGTCCTACGAGTCCCTTGAATGCTAATTGCTTTTTAACCTATTTTTTGGCTTCTCTTAATAATTTCTACTTTTCAGTTTGTGTGTGCATACACGCATGTGTGTGCGTGTGTCTAGTATGTATATAGTAGATGCACATGTGTGTGTCCAGATGTACGTGCATGTGCACAGATGTGTGCCCCCATGAGCATGCATAGGAAGGCCAGGAAGGTCGAGAGAGTGTCAAGTATCCCTTACTGCTCATGCACATATTTTCTTGAGATGGGGTCTCCTTCAGCCTGGTGCATTTGGTCAGAAAGCCGCAGCAATTCTCTAGTTTCCCCCCCCCCGCCCATGCCCAGTTTAAAAAAAATTTATTTATTTTTAGTTATTTATTTGACAGAGAAAGGGGGAAGAGAGAGAGAAACTGCAAACAAACTCTTGTGCATCTGGCTAACGTGGGTCCTGGGGAATCGAACCCAGGTCCTTTGGCTTTGCAGGAAAACGCCTTAACTGCTAAGCCATCCCTCCAGCCCTCTCTACTTTTTTTTTTTCAAATTTTTATTAACAGCTTCCATGATTATAAAAAATATCCCAAGCTAGGTGTGGTGGCACATGCCTTTAATCCCAGCACTCAGGAGGCAGAGGTAGGAGGATCACCATGAGTTCAAGGCCACCCTGAGACTGCACAGTGAATTCCAGGTCAGCCTGCGCTAGAGTGAGACCTTACCTTGAAAAACCAAAAAAAAAAAAAAAATCCCATGTTAATACCCTCCCTCCCCCCACTTTCCCCTTTGAAACTCCATTCTCCATCATATCCCCTCCCCATCTCAATCAGACTCTCTTTTATTTTGGTGTCATGATCTTTTCCTCTTCTTATGATAGTCTTGTGTAGGTAGTGTCAGGCAGTGTGAGGTCATGGATATCCAGGCCATTTTGTGTCTAGAGGAAGCACGTTGTAAGGAGTCCTACCCTTTCTTTGGTTCTTACATTCTTTCTGCCACCTCTACCGCATTAGACCCTGAGCCTTGGAAGGTGTGATAGAGATATTGCAGTACTGAGCACTCCAGTCACTTCTTCCCAGCACCATGATGCCTTCCGAGTCATCCCAAGGTCACTGCCATCTGAAAAGAGAAGATTCTCTACCAAAAGTGAGAGTAGCATTAACATAAGGGTATGAATATTAAGAGAAGTGCTTACTGGGCAGTTTGATAAGCATAGTATATACATTTAGCCAGACAGCAGCAGACTTTACACCCCTAGGGCTCATGACTGCCCCTGTTTTAGGTTTTCAGTATCAGGGAGGTATTCCCTCCCATGGAGCAGGCCTCCAGTCCAATTAGAGGGCAGTTGGTTTCCACCATGATAGACGTGCCACTATTGCACCTGTTGCATGCCCAGTTTTTCATGTGGGTTCAGAGGAGTTGAACTTGGCAGCCTCCAGCCCAAGAGGCCCTCAGGCATAAACAGCAAGCACTCAACCACTGAGCCTTCTCCCTGGCACTACCTTTCTGTTTTAAAGTCCATTAATTCATTATTATGCCTGTTCCCAACTTCTGCTAAATACCTCTAATGATTTCTATTCAGTGACTGTACTTTTCATGTCCACCTTTCTGTTTTGCTCCTTTATATAACTTCTATTTCATTATTGGCATTTTCATACATTAATTTTTGTACCTTCAGAACCTCATCCATATTCTATTTACCTTTTTATTTAAGGTATGTGTTTTAAAGCAGTTGTCAGGTAAGTCGCATAAACACCATTTCTAGTATTTTCTTTTTTGAATTGGCCATGGTTCCCTTATTTTCATGTTTTGTTACTTCATTATTCTTGTAAAAACAGGGCACTTGAGCATTATAATGTAGAAACTCTGGAATTAACAATCGACATCTTTCACAGGGGCTGCTCTTGATTCCTTTCATTGTGAGAGGCGGTGCTCAGCACCACTTCTGACTCGAATGATCTCTTTTTGCAAAGACTTCTCTTTGTCATGTGGTATTGCTGAGATCTCTGTCTTTGCACATCATTCTGATCTAAAGTTTTGACACCTATTTCCTGGAATGTCAGGATATTTCTTTTTTTTTTCTTTTTCTTTTTTTTTGGTTTTTCAAGGTAGGGTCTCACTCTAGCTCAGGCTGACCTGGAATTCACTATGGAGTCTCAGGGTGGCCTCGAACTCACGGCGATCCTCCTACCTCTGCCTCCCGAGTGCTGGGATTAAAGGCGTGCGCCACCACACCCGACTAGGATATTTCCTTGATATTAGCTGTGACACTACATGAAGACTAAACTAGTTCTGGTCTGAGGGTAGAGATCAGTCTGATGTATACCCTTAGGATTTCTGTGTTTCTTTGAACAGTGGCCATGTGCATAGCTTTCTACTTTCATACATATACGTATGCAGTCCATGCTGAATGTCCTACCTTCCTAAAAAATTTCACCCAAGATTTTTTAAAATTTTATTTGAAAGAAAGAGAGAGAGAGAGAGAGAGAGAGAGAGAGAGAGAGAGAGAGAGGAGAAAGGACACACCAGGGCCTCCAGCCACTGCAAGTGAACTCCAGACGCATGTGCCACCTTGTACATCTGGCCTATGTGGGTCCTGGGGAATCGAACTTGGGTTCTTTGGCTTTGTGGAAAAGCGCCTTAACCACTAAGCCATCCTGCCAGCCCCACCCAAGCTTTTTAACTCAACAGCAGATGGTATTCATCATGTATCACTTGCCCTAGATGTCTGTGGGCCCTTACTCACTTTGTAGCTTGCTGCATTAAAACAGAAGGATTAAAATTTAAACAAATATAAAGTGATACAGTAAATATAAATATTTCAGAAATTGCATCACATATGAAGAGACCAAAAACTCCAATGGGAGAAGCAGATTCCCAGGCATGGTGGCATATGCCCATCAATCCTAGCACTTGGGCAGCAGAGGTAAGGGGATCGCTGTGAATTTGAGGCCACCCTGAGACTACATAGTGAATTCCAGGTCAGCCTGGGCTAAGGTGAGACCCTACCTTGCAAATCCACAAAAAAGCAGAGATAATAAGAATGAATTTAAAATAAAATCTAAATTTGAACATGGCTCCTTGACTAAATGAAAGAAAATGTAAAATGAAGGCATGCCATGCAAGCTGTAAGAATAAGATGGTTGAAGAGGCTATGTTGATATCAGAAATTCATTACAGGACAATGTATTCCCAGGTGTGGTGGTACACACCTATGCTTTCAGACTTGGGAAGTTGAGGCAGGAGGATTGTGTTTTCAATGCAATCTTTGGGCACATATAGTTTAAAGCAAGTGTGGGATGCACAGTGAGATCTATGGGGGAAATCCCTCCTCCCATGCTCCCTTGGATCCCAATTTGTGGGAGCAGTCCCAGTTCTTGTGCCACTGAGGGAGAAGAATTCACACTGGGACACAGAGAGTGCAAGTAGTCAGAGTTTATTTTTAGCAAGCAAGTAATCAAAGTAGGAAGTACACTCTACCAACAGGCCTGCCCCTAGTGTTTGAACTTGTATAACTTGGTCTATCAATTCTCCTCCCTTTGCCCATCTCGGGGGCTGTGCAGGGTGGTCTTCTTAGGACAGGCAGAGGCATTGTAGGAAGCCATCCTTACCCACAATTCAGCCTGTTACAACTAGATACATTAGATGTAAGAATACGTACAAAGGTGTCACCACCTGCACACTTGAGAAGTTTACAAAGGAAAGGGGCCATGGTGTCTTCTGTATTTCTCAGAGAGAGGCTCACGGGATCTGGCCAGTGCCTGCTGAGAACAGCTTTATCGTTTTTTCCAGAGTCCCACCCTTCCTCCTGCCTGGCTAGCTTGGCTATCTCTCACCTGTTTAAGAGCTTTGTTATTTCTATTCCCCAGCACTCCCAACCTCACCATTTAACCCTAACATCTGCTTAATACCAACAGTTCCAGAACTTGGGAAATTAAGGCAGGAGGATTACAATTTCAAGTTCAACCTGGGATATATACATAGTTTGAGGCCAACATGAGCTACACAGTGATACTGTCTTTAAAAGAACAAAAATAGGGCTGGAGAGATGACTTAATGGTTAAGGTGCTTGTCTGTGAAGGCTAAGGACTGAGGTTCAATTCCCCAGTACCCACATTAGCCACATGCATAAGGTGGTGCATGCATCTGGAGTTCATTTGCAGTGGCCTCCTGGAGTGTCCATTCTCTTTCTCTCATCTGCCTCTTTCCCTCTCTCTCTCCCTCTCACAAATAAATAAATAAAAATAAAAAACGCAAATAGTAATGAATAAATAAATTACAAAGGAATGATAAGTTATAGTGCTAAAATGTCACCCCTTTATATACATACTTTAGTTTTATTTTATATATTTTAAAATACACCAAATAAAAGTACAAAACTAAAGGAAAAAATAGACATTTCCACAGAATGATTTTATTATTACTCAGTAAAAAGTCCCACAAGTGGAGAACATACCACAATATTCAGAATGTATAAATGAACAATGCTTCCAACCACTAAGACTTGATAATTATACAGCCCTATTCCCATGAAGAAACAATGTGCATTTGCTATGGCCTGAATGTCCCTCCTTGCTACTCCTTTGGAGTGTTCCTCCAAAATTCATACTTGGAAACTTACAAGCCTTTCAGATGTCATTAAATATGTGGGTGAAGCCTTTATAGTGGAACTATGCTGTTTCCCATAATAACATTCAAATACGAAATGAATGGAATGCCAATCTTTGTCTGTTTCCTTAGTTAACTAACTCTCATCTTTCTCAACCATGTGGTGGCTGCCACCTTCTCTCTGTACCCTATTCTGAAACACGTCGTGTCTTATGGGGATACTATTTCTGTGTCTCTCACACAGCACACAGACTTTTAAGCATAATTCCTATTGCTTTAGCTAAAAATTTCCATTTGTGTATGTAGGATCAAAGGTACCTCCAGAAAATTGTAATTTGAAATAAAAACTTCATAATGGATGACTCATGAACCAGAAAACAAAATAATCACTATGAACCAGAGATACTTACCTGTCTGTTAAATGCCACATAGGATATTTCCTACCAACACTTCAGTCATGAATATAAATTTGGCTATTGAACTCAGTGACTGAAATTCATGTACCAGGTCCCACTGGAAGAGAAGGAAACCAGCATGCTAAAACCTCTCAGTAGAATCAACAGAATTCAACAGGACTCCTGAGTTTCATCCACCAGCCCTCTGTCTTCCTGTCTAGAACCCCTTTCAACATTACCCGACTTCTACCTTCCAGATCTCTGCTTAGAAAAACTTTTCCCAGAATGTCTTCCCTCAGTCTAAAGTTTACATCAGTGATGTATAACCTGTTCTAGGACATTCTCGAACTTGATTATATTGTACAATAATTTGAGGACTTGAAAGAATCTACTGGATACTGAATATCACTCCAGACCCTTTCCTATGCCTCCCGTAGGTGGTAGAGCGTGGCGACGAAGGGTTGCTTTTGGTTGGTGTGTGTGTGGGGTGGTGCTAAGGTTCAAATCCAGGGTTTTACGCAGCAAGGGCAGTTGCCCTTCCAAATAGCCACATTCTAGCCTGTAAAAGTAGGTAAACATTGAGTTTTTGTTTTTGCAGTGTTCTGGATTGAAGCCAGGGCCTCACAAAAGCACTCTATCACCAAGCCATACTCCCAGCCCGTAATTGAGATGTGTGTGTGTGTGTGTGTGTGTGCTTAGTCTGTATGATGTGGTATGGTGTGTGTGAGTGTGGGTGTTGCATACCCCATACATATGTGTGGCAGCCAGAGAATGTTGGCGTTCTTCCTCCATCACTTACCTGCTTGTTTCCTTGAGACGTGGCCCCAGAGATTCTCTAGTCTCTGCTCCCCACTGGGATGGAGTTATAGACATGGGTGGCCATGGCAAGCTGTTTACATGAGTACCGAGGAATTGAACTCAGGCAGTCTCAGGCCCCCTCAGGCCCTCATGCTTGCACGGGAAGTGCTCTTACCAGCTGAGCCATCTCTCTAGACCCCATCATCGAGGTTGCGATCAAACTCCCAGATATTCTAAATTTGAAATCAAGGCTGAATAATTCTGAGATGACATAACATTTATAATAAAATATGTGAATTTCTTGCTTAAACCTACTTGGCTTCACATTAAACAACACACGAGTGACCTGCTGAGCTGTGGCCATCCCAAGAATGAAGGACCATAAGAGTCACATCCTATTTATTTTCAAAGTCACTGCACTAGAAAATGTGATTATGTGACTCACATTTGCTAGAGCAGTAATCAATATTGGCTGAAAATGAAAATGAAGATTCAGCCGGGCGTGGTGGCGCACTCCTTTAATCCCAGCACTCAGGAGGCAGAGGTAGGAGGATCACCATCAGTTCGAGGCCACCCTGAGACTCCATAGTGAATTCCAGGTCAGCCTGAGCTAGAGTGAGACCCTTGAAAAACTAAAAAAAAAAAAAAAAAAAGATTCAAAGCATACACACTACTGTGCTATTTCCAAACACCCAAGTCATGAACTCATGAGAGGAAGATAAAGCCGTACCTCATTCACAGTGGTGGAAAGGAAGGAGTTTTGCTCATACAACCAGCCATCCACTCAGGGCTCTGTGTCTGGCTCACTCATGTTTGAGAAGGTCGCATTCGTGTGAAGAAGCATTCTCTGTGGTTGGGTGAAATGGCGACACTTCTCTGGCCTCTGGCTTGAGTCCAGTAGGATGGAGATTCTCAGGAGGGCTTCTTGGCTGAGCATCCCAGTGTCATTGTCAGAGGTTGGGTCATTGTCAATGAGATGGATCCAGCAGTGATGACCAGGGGTGGCTGAAGTAAAATTCTCCAACAGAACATGAGGGACAGCCATGATATTGCACATAAAAAGGAAAGCTATCTGGAGGATCTGAAACCCTCCCAGGCTGCTGACTTGATTTAGGAGGTCCTGAAAGGCCATGCAGCCTGAATGGCTATCTCCAATGGGAGGAAATGATGATTGTCCTACATATGTGCAAAGAAAAAAAACAGTTCTGTTTCACTGACAGGCTAAAAAGGGTTAATCCTGACTCCACTTCCTAACAGGTCTCTTTCTGCTTTTGCATTATGGTCACAGGACTAGGGTCCCCTAGTGATGTGGGGATTAGGTGAAGAGCTGTTTCCATTAGTCACCTACAAGAATGTTTTGCTAATGTGCAAAATTATCTGTTATTTAATCTGTTAAAGTTCAACTTGTAAGAAATCTTGTCCTCACAAGGTCCCATAGTTAACTGTGGACATTGGTCTGCACATTCTCTTAAAAGCAGAATAACTCATCTGTTACATGACATCTAATCCTTTACAGAGTATACAATTTGTGAGACTCTGAAGTGAAGTGCTTCAGTTTTCTTTTTCTAAAAAATATTTTAGGGGCTGGAGAGATGGCTTAGTGGTTAAGTGCTTGCTTGTGAAGCTTAAGGACCCCAGTTTGAGGCTTGATTTCCCAGTACTCATGTAAGCCAGATGCACAAGGTGGCACATGCATCTGGAGTTCATTTGCAGTGGCTGGAGGCACTTGGTGCACCCATTCTCTCTCTCTCTCTCTCTGCCTCTTTCTCCATCTGTCGCTGTCAAATAAATAAATAAAAATAAGCACAAATTTAAAAAATACTTTATTTATTTGAGAGAGAGATTGAGAGAATGGACACTCCAGGGCCTCTTGCAACTGCAAATGGGCTCCAGATGTCATGTGCCACTTTGTGCATCTGGCTTTACGTGGGCAGTGGGGAACTGAACCCATAGTAACAGACTTTGCAAGCAAACACCTTTAACCGCTGAGCCATCTTTTCACCCCAAGCATTTTATTTTTCTCTTCCAGGAAACTGAGTGTTTGTTTAATATTGACTTTTCTTAAAAGAGCGAATGAAAACAATGTGAAATTGAATGGGTAAAAGAGAAGTATGGGGCTAGAGAGATGGCTTAGCTGTTAAGGTGGGGGGGGTGCATGTGTTTGGAGTTCATTCACAGAGGCTGAAGAACCTTGGTCCACCCACTGTCTCTCTCTGCCTCCCTTTCAAAAATAAAATAATTTTTAAAATGAAGTATGGTGTAATTCTTTACTTTTGCTAACTGACCTTTGGCTTCAAGTCGAATCATGCCATTAATTCTCATTGAAATGACATTTTTTAAAGTAGGTGAAGGGAAGTGGAAAGCTATCATGGAACTTTATTGATTTAGATAATATTTGTGTCGATATTTTCTGTTCTAGTTGTAGAAATACAGTAAGTTTATTTAACATTTGAGGGTATTATGTCCAATGAATAAGAGAGAAGTGCATAAACATCTATATTCTGCTATTATGAATATTTCTACACATCTATGAGACACAATGCAGTATAGAAGAAACAGAGGCAAGATATGGGTGGAAATCTTATGTTAATGAGGTTGAAACCTTACTACCAGCTACATCTCACTGTAAAAACTTTCAGAATTTTAAGAGCTGAGGGGCACAGCACAGAGGTCTGGTGCTTGTCTAACATGTGCAAGGCCCTGCATTTGATTCCTCAGTCATTGATGCAGCTATGTAATCATCACCACTACAGGGCATTTCCATTTCCACATGAGAAAACCATACCCACTCCCCACTACTACCCAGCTCTTACACACTGCTGATCTGTGAAGCCACTCATCATGTTCTGTCTATGGACTTGCCTACTGAGCACTGGAAACAGACTGATTTGTAAAGCACTTGGTCTTTACCTGTCTTCTTTCAGTTAATGTTTTTGATCTTCACTTGTATTGTGGCCTGTATCATTCCTTTAATACCTTATTTCTTTTTGCTTATCCATTCTGAAGTTGATGGGCATTTGGGCGGTTTCCATTTTGGGCCACGGTTAACAATGATTTTAGGAATGTATAAGAAATTGTGGCCTAATCCAAAATCAGTGTGATTACTCTCATATTCCATTCCAGAACTTTTACATTTAGGTCTATGAATCCTTCTTAGTTCTTCTATTTTTTATGGTATAATGTCAATTTTATTTTGATGCTATTGTCAAGTTGCATTTGTAGTAATTTTTTGAAAATGTCTATCAAAAAAGTCTATCAGAGGTTAGGGAGATGGCGCAGTGGTTAAGGCACTTGCCTGCAAAACCTAAGGACACAGGTTTGATTCTCCAGTACCCACATAAGGCCAGATGAACAAGTGGTACATGCATCTGGAGTTCGTTTGCAGTGGCTAGAAGCCCTGGTGCATCCATTCTCTCTCTCTCAAATAAATAAAATATTTCTAACTCAATTTCCCAATCAAAAGACACAGACTAAAGCCGGGTGTGGTGGCATATGCCTTTAATCCCAGCACTTGGGAGGCAGAGGTAGGAAGATCACCATGAGTTTGAGGTCACCTTGAGACTACATAGTGAATTCCAGATCAGCCCTGGCTAAGTGAGATCCTACCTTGAAAAACCAAAAAAGAAAAAAAGAAAAAAAAAAAGACACATATGCCACCATGCCCGGCTTTAGTCTGTGTCTTTTGATTGGGAAGTTGAGTCCATTATTATTATAACTGTGAGGTTTGACTTAATCCTTGTCATGTTGAAGGCTTTGTGGAATTTGGCCTTTTCTTGAGTTTTGTATGCTTTCATGTTGTTATAGTTTTGGTTACTTTTTTTTTTTTTTTAACCTCTTGTAGCCTCTTGAGGATGTTTGTCTCTTCTGTGTGGAGTATTCCCTACAGAGTTCTCTCTATTGTTGGCTTCATGCTCATATATTCATAGAGATATATTTTAATGTGAAATGTTTTTCTTTTCACCATCTATTACAAGGGATACTTTTGCTAGGTGTATTAGTTTGGCTTGGCAGCCAAGGTCTTAATATTTGGAGAATTCTATTTCAAACTCTTCTGGCTTTTAGAGTTTCCATTGAAAAATCAGAGGCAATTCTGCTGGGCTTACTTTTGTATGTTACAAGCTGTTTTTATCTTGCTGATTTTGGTAGCCTTTCTTTGTTTTTCAGTGTTTAGAGTTTTAAGTATAATGTGACATGGAGGGTTTCTTCTCTCATCTTGTGTATTTGGTGTTCTGTGTGCCTCCTGTATCTGGATGTGTCTCTGATTTTGTTGAAGATATTCTCTATGCCTTTGGCCTGTATTTTCTCTCTTTCTATGCCTATGCTGTGAATATTTGTTCTTTTTAAGATGTTCCATGGGACTGGGGGGATGGCTTAGTGATTAAAGCACTTGCCTGCAAAGCCAAAGGACCAAGGTTCGATTCCCCAGGACCCACATAAGCCAGATGCACAAGGTGGCACATGCATAGGGAGTTCATATGCAGTGGCTGGAGGCCCTAGCATGCCCATTCTCTCCCCTCTCTCTCTGCCTCTTTCTCTCTGTCAAATAAAAAAGTGTGTGTGGGGGGCTGGAGAGATGTCTTAGCAGTTAAGAGCTTGCCTGTGAAGCCTAAGGACCCCGGTTTGAGGCTTGATTCTCCAGTACCCATGTAAGCCAGATACACAAGGTGGTGCATGCATCTGGAGTCCATTTGCAGTGGCTGGAGGACCTGATGTGCCCATTCTCTCTCTCTCTTTCTCTCTCTGTCGCCCTTAAATAAATACATAAAGGTGTCCCATATTTCCCTCATGTTCTGTTCACACATTTTTAAAACTTGTTGTACTTTTTGGACTCCCTGTCTGCTTCCTTTGTCTTGTCTTATACTTCTGATAGTCTCTACTTGGCATGAGTTATTCAGTTATTGGGGCTTTCTACATAGGTTTAAAAGAGAGTTATTTCATTTTTGTTTTCCATTGTGTTTTTTTCAGCATTTCTATCTCTTTTGATTTATTTTTTAGAGAAAGTGAGAGAGACAGAGGGAGACACACACACACACACACACACACACACACGAGAGAGAGAGAGAGAGAGAGAGAGAGAGAGAGAGAGAGGGAGAGAGAGAGAGGGAGAGAGAGAGAGGGAGAGAGGATTGGTGCTCCAGGGCCTCAGCTACTGAAATTGAACTCCAGATGCTTGCACCACCTAGTGGGCATGTGAAACCTTGCACTTGCCTCACTTTTTGTGCATCTGGCTTACATGGTGTTGCAGTCAGGTTCGCATTGCTGGTAGAAACCGCCCAACCCAGAGAAGCTTGTGGGGAAAAAACAGGTTTATTTTGGCTTATAGGCTTGAGGGCAAGCTCCATGATGGCAGGGAAAACGACAGCATGAGCAGAGGGTGGACATCACCTCCTGGCCCATGTAAGGTGGAGAACAGGAACAGGAGTGTGCCAATCATTGGTATGGAGAAACTGGCGATAACACCCATAAACCTACCCTCAACAATATATCACCTCCAGGAGGCTTTAATTTCCAATTGCTATCAGCTGGGGAGACTAGCATTCAGAATACCTAAGTTTATGGGGGACACATGAATCAAACCACCACGTTCTGCCCCAGACCCCATAAACTGATATCCATACATGATGTAAAATACAATGCATTCAGTCTAACTTTAAAAGTCCCCATAGTTTTTATCAATCCTAATGATGTTCAAACATCCCCATAGTCCAAGATCTTTTAACTGAGCCATTATACCAAAAATAACCTCAAAAAACCCATAATGGCACAGAATAAACATTCACACTGAAAAAGATGTCACTGGGCATAGCAAAGAAATATTCAACCAATACAAGATTTAAACAGGGCAAACATCAAACTCTGTACCTCCAAGTCCAACAACTCTGGTCAATGACAAATCTCTAATTCTAACCAACAACAAGTCTCTGGAGTTCCAATTCCTCCCTTCTAGTTAGGCTATGCACAGTCCTGGAAAACTTCATCTGGGGTCAGCAACTCTCTTTAGCAGCCATCTTGTGGTCCCACTATCTCCACTGGGTCTCTGCTGCACTCGGTGGTTCATCCTCACGGCTCCATAGGGTCTCCATGCAGGCATCCAGCAAACCTGCTTCACACTGCCCATGGTTGTTTTCAAAACACAAGACCATGTTGAAACTCAATGACCCTCTCTTTCCTGCATTTCTTATATTCCACAATACCAGGTAGGGTGCCAATTTGTTAATCCAGGGGGGAATAAAGCAGACTTTGAAGAACAGGACACTCCTTGAGCACTCAGGTGCCTCCAAAAGAGTCTACATTCTTCCTGTTTCCCCAATGAAGGTCAGCTAGCCCAATCTCAAAGGTTGTAATCTCTCAATTGCAGCCGAATGGGCAGCAGTTCACCCAAAGATTTTTCTTTCTGTGCCATATCCCTCTGCTCACACCAGTTCATTTCTACGCAAAGCAACCATGCACAGCTTCTCAGGACATGGGCATAACAGCAAGCTTTTCACACAACTTGTCTCTAGCCCAGTCCAAGCAAAGCTCTTTCTCACCCTCATAAGCCAAACCTCACAGTCCATGGTTCTTACTGCATTCAGGTGTTTGAACTCTGACCAGAATAGTCCATGAAGCTGTATTTACAAGCACTGCAGGGCGTCTCTTAGGCACTCTTCCACATTCCTCTTGAAAATCAGCTCCAAAAGGCCAAAGCTACAGTCAGGTGTCTATCAGCAACCCCACTCTTGGTACTACTTTACTGTTGCAGTCAGGTTATCATTGCTGGTAGAAATCATCCAACCCAGAGCAGCTTGTGGGGGAAAAAAAAGAGGTTTATTTTGGCTTATAGGCTCCCAGGGAAGCTCCATGATGGCAGGGAAAATGACAGCATGAACAAAGGGTGGACATCACCCCCTGGCCCACGTAAGGTAGACAATAGGAACAGGAGAGTGTGACAAACACTGGTATGGGGAGATGGCCTATAACACCCTTAAGCCCGCCCCCAACAATACACTGCCTCTAGGAAGCTTTAATTTACAATTGCTATCAGCTGGGGAGACTAGCATTCAGAATACCTAAATTTATGGGGGACACCTGAATCAAACTACCACACATGGGATCTGGAGAGTTGAACATGGGTCCTTAGGCTTTGCAGGCAAGAAAGCATCTTAATTGCTAAGCCACCTCTCCAGCCCTCTATCTCTTAATTGAATTCCATTTCAGTTCTTAATTTGACTTTCTTGTCTCTTGGATTTCATCCCTGCATTTGAGTGATCATGTCCTCATTGAACTTGACTGCTGAGTTCATGTTTGTGTTGATTCTCCTTCAATTCATTTATCTCTTTATTGAGATCCTTTGGATTCTCTTCAATTTTGTTGAGGCATCTGTTGAGAACTATATGTCATTATTGGTTCTCTTCTGTTGTCTTCATGTGTTTGTTGAATTCCTTTTTTTTTGTTTTTTTTGTTTTTTTGAGGCAGGGTCTCACTCTAGCTCAGGCTGACCTGGAATTCACTATGTAGTCTCAGGGTGGCATGGCATCGAATTCATGGTGATCCTCCTACCTCTGCCTCCCAAGTGCTGGGATTAAAGGTGCGCACCACCATACCTAGCTTGTTGAATTCTTTTTGTTGTCTCTCTTCCATTTCACCCATCCATTTGTTCATGACCTCATTAAGTTTGTTTAATATGCTTCTCATGTTTTCATTTTGGGATTCTATGTCTGGAGTATAGCCTCTGTGTTTTCACTGGAAACTTCCATTATGGGACTAGGCATTATTGGTGGGGATCTCTTGGCTTGATGCCTTGTATTTGTTTTGCACTGGGGTTCGCACAACTCTAGATTGTCCTTTTGTTTTGCTGAGAGTGGAGCACTTTTACCTCTTGTGGTGTGTTTATGACCTCTTGTAGTGTGGCTGTTCAGCTTTGATCAAGGTGGGGGTGGGAAGGTGATCTGCTTCACTGGGCTGGGTGCACTACAGGCTAGCAGGGTCCTCCTTGCTTGTGCAGCTTGTGCAGGCAGGTCTGGGTGTGGCCCTGGGCAGCTTGGTCTGCTCAGTGTTCAATCAGGGTTCTGGTCTTCCAGTACTATTCACTGCCTGGGGACTTTGGAGAGCAAACAGCTTTGGACTCTGTGGGCACAGGGCTGGTGCTGCAGGCCTGGCAGGAAGGGTGTTCCTTGCTAGTTGGATGTTTCCCTGCTTGCAGCAATTGTAGGAGCTGGTAAGTTCAGGGATGGAAACTCACTTGGACTTAAATGCCCTTCCCACGAAGCTTCCCCACTGGCTCTCCCCAGGTGTGGCTGGTGATTCCTTGCCCCCTTGTGGCAGACCACTTCCCTACTCCCTCCTGTTCCAGAGGCGAGGAATTTCCCCACCCACAGCGCTTGTCTGGTGCACTTCCCAGCTGCCTCTGGGGCCAAAACCATGCTTTATAAGTAGTTGCTGAAAACTCTTTACCGTTCTTCAGTTAGGTTCTCTCCTGGGTAACAAATTATTTACCAACCTTCTTTTCTTGGAGGATGGGTGTATTGCATAGAATTTTGTCTCTATTTCCCAGTTTCCTTGGTGTGATTCTTCCACCATCTTAACAGGAAGCACTGTTGATGACAATTTTTTTGGCATTTTTTAAATTCTCAATTTCCATACTTACAAACAATAATCCATGATAATTCCTTCCTCTCTCCCACTTTCTCCTTCACAAATCCACTCTCCATCATATCCCCCCCTCCACTAGTGTCTCTTTTATTTTGATTTCTGCATCTTTTCCTCCTATTATGTGGGTCTTGTGAAATTAGTACCAGGCACTGCGAGGTCATGGATATCAAGGCAGTTTCTGTCAGGACAATTTCATTGTAAGCAGTCCTACCTTTCCTTTGGCTCTTACATTCTTTTTGCCACCTCTTCCGCAATGGATCCTGAGCCTTGGAGGGTGTGGTAGAGATGTTTCAGTGCTGAACACTCCTCCATCACTTCTTCTCAGCACTATGGTGCCTTCTGGGTCATACCAGTGGTCACTGCCATCTGAAAAGAGAAGCTTCTCTAACCAAAAGAGAGGGTAGCATTAGTATGTGGATATGGAATGTTAGGAAGGGAGTTTGGTGAGTGTAGCATATGCATTTAGCCAGACAAGAGCAGGGGTTACGCTCCTAATGCTCATAACCTTCCCCATCATAGGCTTTTGATTAGGTTTTTAGTACCAGGTATGTATCCTCTCCCATAGAGTGGGCCTCCAGTCCAATTAGAAAGCAGCTGGTTTCCCTCATAACAGATACGTTACTCTTGCACTCATTTGGTCTTTTGGCCTGGTGGGCCACACTTGAGGCTTGCAGTGTCCACTGTTTTCACTGATGATGACTTCTGTCTCCCATAGGGCTGCATGCAGTGCAGCTTTTTCCAGCTTTCTGTCAGCTGGTATATGGGGAGGAGGTTTTCAGCTCAGCTCCAAGCAAGATTTCTCAGTGACCTTGCAGCAATAGGGTCTTACCATCTATTTCTGGTGGGAAACCAAGAGCTTTGGCAATGGCCTGTAATGTTTTGGGGGCATCAGGGACCTCCCTGGCCAACAACTCACTGGAAGATATCCCATCCCTGGCACTGAAATGTTTCATAGTAGCAGTCTATGGCTTCTAGGTGTGCCATTATCCAAAAACATAAGTTTTCATGTGGCTCATTCCCTTCCGCTCCCCTACTTTTTTTTCCAGTTTTTTTGAGGTAGAGTTTCACTCTAGCCCAGGCTGACCTCATGGCGATCCTCCTACCTTTGCCTCTCGAGTGCTGAGACTGAAGGCGTGCACCACCATGCCCAGCATCCCCCACTCTACTTTTACTGAATCTCTTCCCCTGACCTTGCTTATGCCATTATATCCCCAGTAATCTGTTCTACTTATATATATACAATACGATCCCCTTAGGTCCTCCCCTCTTCTCCCTTCCTTATAGCCCTTTTCTCGCTTACTGGCCTCTGCTACTGATTTTTTGTTCCAACTCTCACACAAGTCTAAACATTTGTAGTTAGGATCCACATATGAGAGAGAGCATGTAGCGCTTGACTTTCTGGACCTGGGTTACCTCACTAAGTATAATCCTCTTGAGATCCGCCCATTTCCCGGCAAGTTTCATTTTTTTTTAAAACTACTGAATAGAACTCCATTGTGTAAATATACCACATCTTCATTATCCACTCATCAGTTGAGGGACATCTAGGCTGGTTCCATTTCCAAAGTACTGTGAGTAGAATGGCAATAAACATGGTTGTGCAAATATCTCTAAGGAAGTTAGAAAAGTCTTTAGGATATATGCCTCAAAGTGGTATAGCTGGGTCATATGGTGAATCTATTTTTAGCTGTCTAAGGAACTTCCACACTGATTTCCACAATAGCTGTACCAGATTACATTCCCACCAATGGTTTAGAAGGGTTCCCCTTTTACCATATCCTTGCCAACATTTATTGTCATTTGTTTTCTTGATGATAGTCATTCTGACAGGAGTGAGATGGAATCTCAAAGTAGTTTTAATTTGGATTTTTCTAATGGCTAAGGATGTAGAACATTCTTTAGATGTTTATATGCCATCTATATTTCTTCTTTTGAGAACTCTCAATTTGGTTCCAAAGCCCATTTAAAAATTTATATTTATTTATTTTGAGAGAGAAAGAAAGGGAGATAGAGAGAATGGACACATGAGGGCTTCTAGCCAGTGTAAACTCCAGATGCATGTGCCCCCCCGAACATCTGGCTTACATGGGTACTGGGGAATTTAACCTGGGTCCTTAAGCTTCTCAGGCAAATGCATTAACTGCTAAGCCATCTGTCCAGCTTCCATAGCCCATTTTTAATTGGGTTGTTTGATTTCTTATTTATTTATTTATTTATTTATTTGAGAACTACAGACAGAGCAAGAAAGAGGCAGAGAGAGAGAGAGAGAGAGAGAGAGAGAGAGAGAGAGAGAGAATGGGCGCGCCAGGGCCTCCAGCCACTGCAAACAAATTCCAGACGTGTGCGCCCCCTTGTGCATCTGGCTAACGTGGGTCCTGGGGAGTTGAGCCTCAAACCGGGGTCCTTAGGCTTCACAGGCAAGTGCTTAACCACTAAGCCATCTCTCCAGCCCGTTGATTTCTTATTACTTAGTTTTCTGAGTTTTTTTTTTTTTTTTGTATATCCTGTATATTAATCCTCTGTCAGATATATAGCTGGCAAAGATTTTTCCCACTCTGTAGGTTGCCTCTCTGCTCTATTCATGGTGTCCTTTGATGTAAAAAGGTTTTGTAGTTTCATGTGATCCCAGTGATTGATTAGTGGTTTTAGTCCCTGAGCAACTGGGGTTATATTCAGAAAGTCATTGCCTATGCAAATATGTTGAGGGTTTCCCTGCTTTTTCCTCTAGCAGTTTCAGAATTTCAGGTCTGATATTTAGGTCCCTGATCCATTTGGACTTGATTCTTGTGTATTGAGAGAGATAAGGATCTATTTTCATCCTTCTACATCCCTCTATAGATATCCAGTTTTCCCAGCACCATTTGTTAAAGAGGTTATCTTTTCTCCAATGAATATTTTTGGCATTTTTGTCAAAAATCAGATGACTGGAATTACATCTAGATCCTCTTCTCTTCCATTGATCTAAATGTCTATCTTTATGCCAGTACCATGTTGTTTTTGTTACTATGGCTTTGTAATATAGCTTAAAATCAGGTATGGTGATACTGCCAGCCTTATTTTTGTTGCTCAAAATTGTGTTGGCTATTTTGCCCTGGCCAGTGGGGCTTCAATGGGAGCACGGACCCCAGAAAACCTGAAATGAAAGGGACAAGAGACACAAGGAACCGACAGCAAGACAGGAGTCTGATCAAGCTGCCAATTTTAATTTTTCTCAGGGTGCCTCTTATACAGCAGAACAGGGAAGTTTGTCAACAGTTTAGGTATTGCTACAGTTCCGTTTCAATAGGCTAAGGTTTTGGCCCCAAAGGCACAAGATGTTTCACAGGATAAGGCCCCAGCCCCAAAGCCATGAGATAACGACTTTCTCATTCTTTATGGGTTACATTATTCTTTTTCCGTGCATGGGTTAACAACTGCAGACCTTGTGACTTTCCAGAACAGACAACTTATTACAAAATGGAGTCATTATTTAAGATGGAGGCACTTTTGGTTTCCTAGTGCCCAATGGTTCCCCACACTATTTGAGGTTTTTTGTGCTTCCAAATGAATTTTAGGATTTTTTTTTTCTATTTCCACGAGGAATGCCATTGGAATTAAATGTATATATTGCTTTTGGTAAGATTGCAGTTTCAGGGCTGGAGAGATGGCTTAGCGGTTAAGCGCTTGCCTGTGAAGGCTAAGGACTCCGGTTCGAGGCTTGATTCCCCAGGACCCACGTTAGCCAGATGCACAACATCTGGAGTTCGTTTGCAGTGGCTGGAAGCCCTGGTGCGCCCATTCTCTCTCTGTCTATCTGCCTCTTTCTCTTTCTCTTTCTCTCTCTCTCTCTGTCACTCTCAAATAAACAAACAAACAAAAAAAAGATTGCATTTTCACACTATTGGTTCTTCCAATACAAGAACATGGGATATCTTTCCATTTCCTAGTGTCTTCTCCAATTTCTCACTTGAGTGTTTTAAAGTTTTCATTGTAGAGATCCTTCACTTCCTTAGGTAAGTTTATTCCAAGGTACTTTATTTACTTATTTATTTTTGAGACAATTGTGAATGGGAATGATTCCCTGATTTCATACTCTGTATGTTTGTTGTTAGCATATAGAAAATCTACTGATTTCTGTGTATTTATTTTGTATCCTGCTACATTGTTAAAAGGGTTTATTAGCTCTGTCAGTTTGCTGGTAGAGTCTTTAGGGCCCTTTATGTATAGAATCACATCATCTGCAAATAATGATACTTTGACTCTTCCTTTCCAATTTGTATCCTGCTTATGAGTGTCTCTTGTTTTATTGCTATAGCCAAGACTTCTAGTACTATATTAAGTAAAAGTGGGGACAGTGGACACCCTTGTCTTGTTCCTGATTTTAGTGGAAAAGCTTCAAGTTTTCCCCCATGTAGTATTATGTTGGCCATAGGTTTGTCATAAATAGCCTTTATTATGTTGAGATATGTTCCTTCTATTCCCAGTTTCTGTAGGGCTTTTACTATGAAAGGATGTTGGATTTTTTTTTTCAAATGCCTTTTCTGTATCTATTGAGATGATCATGTGATTTTTGTCCTTCAGTCCACTTAGATAGTGTATTACATTTATTGATTTGTGTATCTTGAGCCATCCTTGCATCTCTGGGATAAAGCTGCTTGGTCAGGGTGAATGATCTTTTTGATAGATTCTTGTACTCTGTTTGCCAATATTTTGTTGAGAATTTTTGCATCTATGTTCATGAGAGAGATTGGTCTGTAATTTTCTTTTTCTGTTCTGTCGTTGTCTGGTTTAGATATCAGGGTGAAGGTGGCTTCATAGAAAGAGTTCAGTAGTATTCCTTCCTTTTCTATTTTATGGAAAAGTTTGAGGAGCATTGGTGTTAGTTCTTCCATGAAGGTCTGGTCAAATTCATCAGTGTATCCATCTGGGCCTAGACTATTTTTAGTTGGGAGATTAAATTTTTTAAAAAATTATTTATTTATTTAAAATTTTTTCTTATTGACAACTTCCATAATTGTAAACAATATCTATCCCATGGTAATTCCCTCCCTCCCCCCACTTTCCCCTTTGAAACTCCACTCTCCATCACATCCCCACCCCCTCTCAACCAGTCTCTCTTTTATTTTGATGTCATGATCATTTCTTCCTATTATGATGGTCTTGTGTAGGTAGTGTCAGGCACTGTGAGGTCATAGACATCCAGGTCATTTTGTGTCTGGAAGAGCACATTGTAAGGAGTTCTGCCCTTCCTTTGGCTCTTACATTCTTTCCGCCACCTCTTCTGAAATGGACCCTGAGCCTTGGAAGGTGTGATTGAGATAGTTCAGTGATGAACACTTCTCTGTCACTTCTTCTCAGTGCCATGGTGCCTTCTGAGTCATCCCAAGGTCACTGCCATCTGAAAAGAGAAGATTCTCTACCAAAAGTGAGAATAGCATTAATATAAGGGTATGAACATTAAGAGAAGTGCTTACTGGTCAGTTTGGTGAGCATAGTATATACTTTTAGCCGGACAGCAGCAGACATTACACTCCTAGGGCTCATGACTACCCCTGTTGTAGGTTTTCACTATCAGGGATATATTCCCTCCCATGGAGCAGGCCTCCAGTCAAATTAGAGTGTGGTTGGTTCCCCCATAACAGACATGCCACTATTGCACCCGTTGGCTCATTTGGCCTGGTTGGCAAATATAAGGCTTGCAGTGTCCACTGTTGGGTATCTTCACTGGTAATTTTTCTCTCTCCCATTGAACTGCATGCAGTGTGGCTTTTTCCAGATTTCTGTCAGCTGGTCTATATGGAGGAGGTTTTCAGCTCAGTTCCAGCAGGATTTCTCAGTGACCTTGCAGTCCAAGTATGTGGAGTCTTCAGCAATAGGGCCTTATAATCTATTCCTGGTGGGAAACCAAGGGCTTTGGCAGTAACCTGTAATGTTTTGGGGGCATTAGGGACCTCCCTGGCTAACAACTCACTGGAGGATATCCCATCTTGGCACTGAAAATATTCCAGTAACAATCTATGGCTCCTGTGTGTTCCATTGTCCAAAAAACTAGGTTTCCATATGACTTATTTATATCCTCTTAGATTTTGATTAGCCCTCCCTCCACCATTCCTTACTCAATCTCTTCTCTTGACCTCACTTAGGCCTTTTCGCCCCCATTAATCTGTTCTTCTACTTACATATATACAATACCACCCTATTAGATACCCCCTCCCTCCCTTTCTATTCCCTTTATATCTCCTTTCTAGCTTACTGTCCTATGCTACTGAGTTTTCTTTCTACTCACACAGAAATCCAGTCATTTGTAGCTAGGATCCACATATGAGAGAGAACATGAGATGTTTGGTTATCTGGGACTTAAAAAAAAGATGTACTTTTATTTATTTATTTATGAGAGAGGGAGAGAGAGAGAGAAAGAGAGAGAGAAAGAAAGAAAGAGAAAGAGAGAGAATGGGCACACCAGGGCCTCTAGCCACTGAAAATGAACTCCAGACACATGTGCCACCATGTGCATCTGGCTTATGTGGGACCTGGAGAATTGAACCTGGGTCCTTAGGCTTTGCAGACATGTGCCTTAATTGCTAAGCCATCTCTCCAATCCTTAAATTTTGTTTTAATTGTTATTTATTTATTTGAGAGAGAGAGAAAGATTGAAGCAAAGAGAATGGACACACTAGGGTCTCCAGCCACTGCAAATGAACTCCAGACTCATGCACCACCTTGTGCATATGGCTTACGTGGGTCATGGGGAGTTGAACCTGAGGTCCTTTGGCTTTGCAGGCAAGTGCCTTAACTGCTAAGCAATCCCTCTAGCTCTAGTTGGGAGATTTTTTTTTTTTTTATAACTGCCTGGATCTCTGTGTTTGTTATAGGTCTATTTAAATGCTTTATCTTAGTTTGACTTAATTTTGATAGGACATATAAATCTAGAAAATCATCCATTTCTTTCAGATTTTCAAACTTAATGAAGTGTATGTTCTTAAAGTATGTCCTTATTATTTTCTGAATTTTTTAGCATGTTCTGTAATAGTGCTTTTTTAATCTCGAATTTCTTAAAAATTATTTACTATTTATTTATTTGAGACAGACAGAGAGAGAGAGAGAGAGAGAGAGAGAGAGAGAGAGAGAGAGAATGGGCTTGCCAGGTCCTCCAGCCACTGCAAACAAACTCCAGATGCAGGCACCACCATGTACATCTTGCTTACATGGGGCCTGGAGAATTGAACCTGGGTCCTTAGGCTTTGCAGGCATATGCCTTAACTGCTAAGCCATATCTCTAGCCCTTCATCTCTAATTTTATTAAATTGTGTCTCTTCTCTCTTTCTTTTGGTCAGATTTGCTAAGGGTTTATCAATCTTGTTTATCCTTTCAAAGAGCCAACTCTTTGTTTCATTGATTCTTTTTATTTTGGAAATAATGAAGACTAGGGCAGAAATTAATGAAATAGAACATTGCATTAATTTCTGCCCTAGTCTTCATTATTTCTTCCCATCTACTGATTTTTGGTTTGTCTTGTCTTTTTTCTCCAAGGCCTTAAGGTGAAGCATTAAGTTGCTTACTTGCAACATTTCTAATTTATTAATATAGGCACTTTAGAGCTATAAATTTTCCTCTTAGGACTGCCTTCATTGTGTCCCAAAGGTTTCATTATGTTGTGCTCTCATTACATTTGATTCTATGAATTTTTTTTTTTGTTGTTGTTGTTTTTGGTTTTTCGAGGTAGGGTCTCACTCTAGTCCTGGCTGACCTGGAACTCACTATGTAGTCTCAGGGTGGCCTCGAACTCACGGTGATCCACCTACCTCTGCCTTCCAAGTGCTGGGATTAAAGGCATGCACCACCACACCCAGCTTGATTCTATGAATTTTTTGATGCACTTTTTGATTTATGCAATGACCCATTCATCATTAAGTAGTGTATTGTTTAATCTCCATGATTTTGTGTATACTTTGTAGTTTTTCTTGCTGCTGACTTGTAGTTTAATCCCATTGTGATTAGGTAGAGTACAAGGAATTATTTCAATTTTCCTATATTTGTTAAAATTTGCTTTGTGTTAACATATGGTCTATTTTAGAGAATGTTCCATGTACTGCTGAGAAAAATGTGTATTCTGCAGCTTTTGGATGGAATGTTCTGTAGATATCTATTAGGTCCATTTGTTCTATGATATCATTTAATCCAGATGTCTCTCTGTTTATTTCTTTTGCTGGGATGACCTGTCAATTGATGAGAGTGGGATATTGAAGTCACCGAGTACAAATGTGCTTGGTGTTATCTGTAACCTTCAGTCTAATAGTGTTTATTTGATGAAATTGGGAGCACCTATGTTAGGTGCATATATGTTTAGAATTGTAATGTCTTCCAGTTGAATGTTTCCTTTCATCAATATAAGGTGACTTTATCTTTCATCACTAATGTTCATTTGAAAGCTTTTCTGTCAGATATTAGAATAGCAACACCTGCTTGTTTCCTAGACCATTTGTTTGAAATACAGTTTCCAATCCTTTCACTCTAAGATAATGTCTGTCTTTTATGGAAAGGATTTTTAGAGGTACAAAACAGAAAGATTCTACCCTCTAATACACTTTTGCAAGTCTGTGTCTTTTAGTTGGAGCATTGAGGGTATTGATATTAAGAGTTATTACTGAAAGGTATGTGTTATTCTCTCCATTCTTTTTGTTTCATAGGTGCTTCCTGTTTCTCTTTACTTTCTTGTATTAACTGTCATTTGAGTATGGTGTATTTTTTTTCCTGTTTCCTCATGTGTGTGCATTCCTTTCTTTTCAGTGTGGAGGATCCTTTCAAGCATTTTCTATAGAGCTTGCTTAGTTGTCATATATTCCTTTAGCCCATTTTTATTGTGCAATGCCCTTATTTCTCCATCAATTTGGATGGATAGGTTTTCAGGATAAAGTAACCTTGGTTGACAGTTGTTACCTTTCAGAACTTGGAATACATTATTCCAAGCCCTTCTTGCTTTTACAGTTTGTGTTGAGTAATCTGCTGTTATCTTAATGGGCTTGCCTTTACAGGTGAATTGATTTTTCTTTCTAGCTACTTCCGATATATTTTGTTTGGTTTGTGTGTTTGGTAATTTAATTATAATATGGTGAGGAGAGGTTCTTTCTAGGTTTTGTGTGTTTGGTGCTCTAAATACTTCCTCTATCTGCTTTGGCATCTCTTTCCCAATTTGGCAGAAATTTTCTTGTATGATTTTGTTGAAAACACCTACTGTACCTTTGGAGTGAAATTCTTCTCCTTCTACTATACCATAAATTATTATGTTTGATCTTTTCATAGTTTCCCAAATATCTTGAAATTCCCATTCATACCTTCCTATTATATTGTCTTTCTTTTTGTTGGAGTTTAGATATTCTTTTTTCCCCTTTATCCATTATATTGGTGAGGCTTTCTACTGAGTTTTTAAAATTTGATTTACGGTGTGCTTCATTGCTAGTATTTCTGATTGGTGTTTCTTCAGTATTACTATTTCCTTACTCATGTCTTGTATTGACCTCCTTATTTCATTAAATTAGCTTCCCATTTCTTCTTTGATTCATTTGACTCTTCAAACATAGTTATAATCATTCTTTTGAAATCCTTGTCAGGGATTTCATCTGAATCAGTCTCACTGTAGGTCATTTCTGATGGATTTGTAATTTTTTGTGAATTTATATTGTCTTTTTTGTGTTTCTTGTATTATAATGTAGATATTTTGCATCTTGGATTAATTTGATGCTTGGGGTTTCTAATTATCTGCAGTATCTTTAGAAGTATAAATCTGATGTTATATATCTTCAGCTGTAGGAGCTTAAGGTGCCAGGTGTGGCTCTTAAAAGACTCTCAGAGTAACAGCAAAAGTGACCCTAGGTGCTGGGTTTGCTTGCTATGCGAGTATTCTAGTAGGCTGGGTGGAGCAAAATACAGGCAAATTCTAAAATTCAATCGAACAATATACACATTCAATTAAAACCATCACAGAGTATTTATACAAGAGTAGGTATTAAAACAAACAGATCCTCTAACAAAATCAAAATCCCTAAGGTTGTATGTTGCCCCACACCCTTAATCCTGTCAACTGAGAGGCTGAGACTTCTGGTCTGTAAAGGATTAAAAGTTCAGCTTGTGGCCAAGTGAGATCCTGCTCCAACAAATGGCACAAGAGGTAGACAAAGATAAATCATGAAGCAATAAAGGACAACCGCAAAATATAGCTTACTTAAGAATGGCAAATCTAACCATCTGTCAGATTTAACACATAATCTGCCCTGGTATGGCGGGTACGATTAGCACTTTCAATGCAGGTCCATACACCAGGCTTTGCATGGATATGACCTGGCGTAAGCCCAGTTACCTTTTGGGATGTCTTTGGTCTCAGCTATGCTGTGCTGTCGGCTCAGGTAGGCTGGCTGGGTTTTTGGGTCACTGCTCTGATTGCCTGTTCTGGATGCTGTTTAGGTGAATTCCTTTCCCTAGGTCTCTGGTGGCTGCTGGTGCTGGAGCTCATGCAGGTGGTGGGGGGAGGGGAGGGGAGGCTTTGGAAGGTGTCTGAAGTTGTACTGCTGGTCCCCAATATCCTCTTCCTCATGATCTACTCAGCTGGTCCTTTTTGTCTTTCCCTTCAGGTTTCTTAAGTTTGTGAAGAGGCTGGTATAAGCGGAAAATCCCTTCACCTGGTTTTTCCTGCTGCTCAGGCAGAGCCTGGTGGTCTTGGCCACAGCCACACACACTGGGGCAGCTGCTGGAGCTGCTTCTGCCTGCTTCTGTGGTCTCTAGATGCTCTGGATCTCTCCTACTTCTCTGCTGTGTTTGATAGTTTCTTATATACTTCACTTTTCAGTAGAAGAGTATATTTTGCTGTTTTTTTCTTATACCCCTCCTCCCCCCCAGGCTGCTTTGGCATGGTTATTATGCCACCATCTTACTCAGAAGTCCTCTAATGACAATTTTTTAAAACTCTTTTTTAATTTTAGAAAGAGAGAGAGAGACAAAAGATTATTCCTCAATTAAGTTGGCTTGAAACACTGGCTTCAATACTTATAATTTTAGAGGATTTTGGTGTGAGCAAAGGAAAGCATGACAACCCAGGAGATGAAGTAAAAATTCTATGACAGAGCCCTAATCCAAGCCAGGATACAAGCAATGATTACAGAAGCAGAGCACAATGTGTATTCATCTGAAGGGGTTTGTTTTAGTCAGCTCCATGCTGCTAGGATGAACTTCCAAACAGATACAGGTTTATGGGAGGAAGGGATTTATTTCAAGCTTAGAGGTCTAGGGGGAAGTTCCATCAGTGGAGGAAGAAGCTTCTTCCATATATCCAAGCAGAGAGAAACCACCACAAGCCAGCAAAATCAAACACAACAAGCAAGAAACTGGCAGCAAAAAAGCAGGGGCCCCAGCAGAGCTCAGACCTCTCTGTACACCTTTTGGCTGGAATTCAGATCTGCCTCCAGCATACCTTAGAGCTGAACCCCATGATCTACCCCCAGTGACACCTCCTCCAGCCAGGCAGCTGGAGATAAGTTTTAATAAAACATGGGGGACATGCATTCCAAGTACCACAGTGTTGTAACAAATGTTCTCAGAATCAGAGTGTGATAAGTGAAATTCAAATGAAATCAGCTGAAATGTGTTCATCTTCAACTCTTTTCTTGGAAATAGGGCAGCCAATGTGTTTGTTCTCATAGTTTATAGAACACTAGCCCAGTTAACTAGGCAGGGCAAGTAAACTTACCCCCAAGTACTGCATTTTTCATTTAAGCCAAGGGAAATTAGTGCACAAGCCACAGACTTCTTGAGATAAATAAATGATAAATGATTTAAAAAATTTGTCATAGCCAGGTGTGGTACTGCATGCCTTTAATCTCAGCAGTCGGGAGGCAGAGGTAGGAGGATCACCATGAGTTTGAGGCCAGCCTGAGACTACAGAGTGAATTCCAGGTCAGCCTGAGCTAGAGTGAAATTGTACCTCCAAAACTCGCCCCCCCCAAAAGAATTCATCTTAATGTTTGACATGTAGTAAGAGCACATGTTCGTTGCCATCCTTCTGATTTTCTGTTGGCATCATTTGTCCTTCCTCTAAAATGCCTCATACTTATATTCACAGGATATCGATTCTTGGCCTTTGATATTGTTTTCTGTTCTTGGCTATTAATTTCCACTTTTTGGAAGGCATGTTGATTTCAGCATTCCTTCTGTCTGTACCATGGGAATTAGAAAATCAGAATGTACCCTGTTTGCGATCTCAAAGGTAGAAAGAACACTGGTCAGAATAGCAGCAGCAAGATTTGTGACTTAAGATCTGTTTTGACGACATGACACCATAGTATTCTTTACTAAGATATTGATGCAGTAAATATTAAGGCAAGCTAATATTCTTTGGATTTCTGACTTCTTGATTTGTGACATAGGATAATAACGTTGTGGGAAATGAAAGAGAAAAAATACACAAAGTTCTTTAGCAACATTGTCATATAAGAAATGCCTAATGAGTTATAAGGTAATGTAATTATTATTATCAATGTTTTAAAACCATATTACTCTTTGCAATAACTCTGAGTAGCCTTTATACTTTGTAGTCATACTGTTTGCTCTTCCTATCTTTATATTGTAATATAAAATTTAATTTTAGCTACAAACTGATTATGTAACACATTTTTTAAAGTTCTGTGGCAGATATGAATGCTTAGGAATGCTGGTAAGGTATAATTACTACCTTTTCATTTTTTAAACTTTTTAAAGTTTTGAGGCAAGGTCTCACTTTAGCATAGGTTGTACTAAAAAATTCATAGTTATCCAGCATAGTGCTGGGATTATAGGCATGAGATACCATGCTTGCCACTGCTTTTTCACATTTTGATCCTAGGACTCTCTTTACATAGGGTTTGCTTAGTGTGAGAGAATTTCTGTATATTTGGGCCATAAGTCATTATATAAGATGCTCTGCAGGTGATAATCCTGAGACCAGTGAGATCTCCTCTATGGACTGAAGTAAATACCTTACTTTGTCTTACAATTGTTTAAACATTTTAATTTTCATTTCCTGATATTCTCCTACAATTCCTATGACATTTGGTTGCTGAGTATACTCTGCGGTATATTTTGGCACAGTTATATATTTTTGGTCTAATTTTGATAAACTTTCTTTCTTCACACTTTCACTCACAGTATCAGCCCTTCTTTGTAAATTTCTTGATTTTCTACTATATATAAGTTGGGAGAAAGTGGGGCCAGGATCAATAACTGATTTCAAGTGGTTTGGCTACAATTGGCATCTCATCTTTACTCCTGTACACAGTGTTCTCTCTCTCTCTCTCTCTCTCTCTCTTCCTCCCTGCCTCCCCAAATCAAACAAATTAGCTATGTAACTGCCTAGCTCAATGATGGGATTGTTGAAGACCTGAACTATATTCAACTATTCAGCTATATTCAACTATTAACACAGGAAAGACTACTTGAAAGGCTATCTACTGAAATGGTTTATCTCATCTTGATTTAATTTTGGAGGATCACATACATCAAGGAAATCATCTATTTCTTTCAGATTTTCAAACTTAGAGGCATATATTTTCTTGAAGTATGTCCTTATAATTTTCTGAATTTCTTTGGCATCTGTTGTAATGGTGCCTTTTTAATCTCTAATTTTATTAATTTGTGTCTCTTCTCTCTCTCTTCTGGTCATATTTGCTAAGAGTTTATCAATCTTGTTTATCCTTTCAAAGAACCAATTCTTTGTTTCATTGATTCTTTGGACTTTTTTGTTCCTATTTCATTAATTTCTGCTCTAATCTTCATTATTTCTTCCTATCTACTGACTTTTGGTTTGCCTTGTTCTTCTTTTTCCAGGGCCTTAAAGTGAAGTTGTTTACTTGTAAACTTTATAATTTATTAATATAGGCACTTAGAGCTATAAATTTCCTCTTAGGACTGTCTTCCTTGTATCCCAAAGGTTTTAATATGTTGTATTCTCATCATCATTTGATTCTATGAACTTATTGATTTCCTTTTTGATTTCTTCAATGACCCCATTCATCATTCAATAGTGTACTGTTTAGTCTCCATGAATTGTGTATTATCTGTAGTTTTTCTTGTTGCTGATTTGTAGCTTAATCCCACTGTGGTCAGATAGAGTACAAGGGATTATTTCAGTTTTCTTATATTTGTTAAGATTTGCTTTGTATCCTAATATATGATCTATTTTAGAGAATGTTCCATGTGCTGCTGAGAAAAATGTGCATTTGAATGAAATGTTCTGTAGATACCTGTATGTCCATTTGTTCCATGCCATTATTTAATCCAGATGTCTCTTTGTTTATTTTTTGCTGGGATGACCTGTCAATTGATGAGAGTGGGGTATTGACGTCACCCACTGCAATTGTGTTTGGTGTTATCTGTAACCTTAAGTCTAATAGTGTTTGTTTGATGAAATTGGGAGCACCTATGTTAGGTGCATATATGTTTAGAATTGTAATGTCTTCCAGTTTAATGTTTCCTTTCATCAATATAAGGTGACTTTTATCTTTCATCACTAATGTTGGCTTGAAATCTATCCTGTCAGATATTAGGATAGCAACACCTGCTTGTTTCCTGGACCCATTTGTTTGAAATACAGTTTCCAATCCTTTCACCCTGAGATAATGTCTGTCTTTTATGGAAAGGTTTTTTAGAGGTACAAAACAGAAAGATTCTATCTTTTAATTCACTCTGCAAGTCTGTGTCTTTTGGTTGGGACATTGAGGGTACTGATATTAAGAGTTATTACTGAAAGGTATATGTTATTCTCTCCATTCTTTTTGTTTCATAGTGCTTCCTGTTTCTCTTTATCTTCTTGTATTAACTGTCATTTGAGTATGGTATATTTTTTCCTGTTTGCTCATGTGTGTGCTTTCCTTTCTTTTCAGTGTGGAGGATCCCTTCAAGCATTTTCTATAGAGCTGGCTTAGTTGTCATATATTCCTTTAGCCCATTTTTATTGTGCAATGTCCTTATTTCTCATAAATTTGGATGGATAGGTTTTCAGGATAAAGTAACTTGGTTGACAGTTGTTACCTTTCAAAACTTGGAATATATTATTCCAAGCCCTTCTTGCTTTTATAGTTTGTGTTGAGTAATCTGCTGTTATCTTGATGGGCTTGCCTTTATAGGTGACTTGATTTTTCTTTCTAACTGCTTCCAATATATTTTCTTTGGTTTGCATGTTTAGTAGTTTAATTATAACATGGCAAGAAGTTCTATCCAGATTTTGTCTGATTGGTGTTCTGAATGCTTCCTGTATCTGCATTGGTATTTCTTTCCCAATTTGGTGAAACTTTTCTTCTATTTTGTTGAAAATGCCTACTATGCCTTTCGGAGTGAAATTCTTCTCCTTCTACTATACCCTGAATTCTTATGTTTGATCTTTTCACAGTTTCCCGAATATCTTGAAATTCCCATTCATACCTTCCTATTAGCTTATATTTCTCCTTGTTGGACTGTATTAGATCTGCCACCTGGTCTTCCAGTTTAGATATTCTGTTCTTACCTTCATCTATTCTACTAGTGAGACTTTCCATAGAGTTTTTATTTGACTTACTGTGTTTTTCAAGGCTAGTATTTCTGCCTGTTTTTTCTTCAGTATTTCTACTTCCTTACTCATGTCTTGTAATGACCTCCTTATTTCATTAAGATAGTTTTCTGTGTTATCTTTCAGGAGCTTATTTTCTTCTTTAATTTCAGTGTTTTCTTCTTTGATTCCTTTGATTTCTTTGAGTGTAGTTAAAATCATTTTTTTAAAAAATCTTTGTCAGGCATTTCATCTAAACCAGTCTAATTGGGGGTCATTTCTGATGGATTTATAATTTTGGTGGGATTGTATTGTCTTGATTATTTGTGTTTCTTGTATTATAATGTAGCAATTTTTCATCACCTGAGTTTATTTGATGCTTAGGTTTCCTTTCTTTCTTTCTTCTTATTTATTTAAGTTATTTATTTGTTTTTTCCAAGGTAGGGTCTCATTCTAGCTCAGCCTGACCTGGAATTCACTGTGTAGTCTCAGAGTGGCCTCAAGCTCATGGTGATCCTCCTACCTCTGCCTCCCAAGTGCTGGGATTAAAGGCATGCACCACCATGCCTGGCGATGCTTGGGTTTTCTAATTATCTGCAGTGCTCTTAGACATGGAAATCCAAGTGTAGCTTTTGTAATCCAATCCAACCACAGAAATAATCCTAGGTGTTGAGCTTTCCTGCTATTCAAGTATTCTAATGGACTGGGTGGAACAATTTACTGTCAAATTCTAAAATACAACTGAGAAATATACACATTCAATAAAAACCAGCACAGAGTATGCAAATGTGGGGTTTAAAACAAACAGATAACCTTATAAAGCCAAAATTTCTAAGGGTGTGTTTTGCTCTACATCCTTAATCCTGTCAGCTGGGAGGTTGAGATTTCTGTTCTGAATAAGGCTCTGCCCCCAATAATGACTGGAGAAAAAGACAAAGGTCCTACAAATCTGAAAGCATCAAAGGCAACAATAGTCAACCCCCAAATACAGCTTAATTGAGAATGGTAAAGCTAACCAAGATTATGTAACCCATAACCTGCCCTGACATGGAAAGAGAGATGAGCACTTCCAGTGTTGGCCTATGTATCTGCTTTTTTGTCAGTTGGCATCATTACCTTTTGGGGTGGCTTCCAATCTCACCGATGCTGAGTGCCCACCCTGATCCGTCCATGTTGTGCTGTGGATCTGGTGTTCTGATCAGCTGTTCTGGATGCCCTGCCACTGGGGGCTGAATGAGTTTTCTGGATGTTCTGATGGTTATGGGATGGGAGAGTGAAGGAAGTTTGGAGTTGTACTGGAACTGCTCAGCTGGTCCCACCAGTATCCCCTTCAGCTGCTCCTCAGCTGGTCTCTGCTGCCTCCCCTTCAGGTTTATTGACTTAGCAAGGAGGGTGATGCAGTTGGAAGATCCTTGTGTTTGATCTCTGCTCCTGAAGCTTAGTGCCTGGCTGGGTGGGGCACAAGGATCTGTGTGGATTGGGGCTGCAAATGCCTCGGTGGGATTCTGGTCAGTTTCCTCCTTTCTGGAAGAGCATGGTCTCTCCTTCTTCTCTGCTGTGGCTGATAATAACCTATATGACTTCATTTTTTGGAAGAAGAGTGTATTTTGCTGTGGTTTTGCTTAAATCCCTCCCTAGGCTGGTTTGGCGTGACTCCTATGCCACCACCTTACCTTGTGTTTTGATTTTACAGGCTCACAGTTAAGAGACTATCTCAGATGAGACTCTGGACTTTTGAACAGCATTGAGGGAGATGAAAGCTATGGGAATTTTTAAGGCTGGACTGAGTGCATTTTGCCTCATGGGATGGTTGTGAGTTTAGGTGGGCTGGGATGGAATGTGCTTGTTTGAATCTGATGTCCCCCATGAACTCATATGCTTTGAATGCTTGGTCTCTAACTGGTGGCAGTTTAGGAACTGGAGCTTTGCTTGAGGAGTTGTGTTGTTGGAGATGGGCTTTGGGGTGTTAAAGCCCTGCTTTTCCCCATCAAGATCTCAGCTCACTCTCTTTCTGCTTCCTGCCAGCTGCAGTGCTCAGCCTCTGCTCTTCTATCCTTTCCCTGCCTTCATGAAGCCTTCCCCTTGAGAATGTAAACCCAAATCAGTCAGATTTTCTAAGGGTTTATCAATCTTGTTTATCCTTTCAAAGAGTAAGCCAAAATTGTAACCTTGTCTCCTGTAAGCTGATTTTGGTCAGGTGTTTTGTCCCAGCACCATGAAAGTAACAACAGATCTCACAAGTTACATTTTCTGTAAATTACTGAAGATCTTATACCAGCCTTACATTTGTTTAGGTAACACAGTATACACAGATCAGTGTTTAATACTGGTTTTAGGAAGCTGCTGAGAACATGGCCATTCACAGGGATTACCTTTAAATAGATTTTAATTTTCAACTGTCGTGTATATCTTTGAAAAACTTATCTTTGTATAAAATGTATTAAATTAGGTCAGTAGTGCACAGCCTTGGTTGCACATTAGAAACACCTGGGGAGACTGATTAAAAGGAAAAAAGAAAACTTTACTCTCAGGCTACATGTCAGTTCAGTCAAATGAGAACATCTGGAGAAGAAATCCATATAACAATGACAGTATTTCTATTTTTTATGGTAACTTTAATGCGGTACAAAATTTTAAGACCAAGTAGACTATGGAATGGAAAGCGAATAAGAAGAGAGGGTCCTATTTTAAATTACAACTTTAGAGTAGTCTGCCTATGAAATAAATTTATGCTTAAGATGAGACCTGAAAATTTAGTTTAGTTATTTTAGTAAAGAAAACTAGTGGTACAAGTAGAAAATTAAAAAAAAACAACAAAATTCTGACATTGTTTCCAACTGTTGAAAAGTGATAAGGTGGGAATAATGGAATATTTGAAGAGCTGAAAGTAGTTCAATATTTTTGACATGTGGGACATGAGGCAGGAGAGATGGACAGGTACCTAATAACAGCAAGCCCTGCAAGTCATTTTCAGGTGCTCAGAACTTCTCGTAATTAGTTTATTTTATGTTATATAACAAAATACCCAAGGATGGATAGTATTTAATTAGCTCACAGTTCTGGAAGTTCAAGGTCATGGGCAAAGCCAACACAATGGCAGAAGTACCTGTGGGAATGAAAGATGGTCATATTGCAAAACACGAATACAGTGAAGCTTGGCAGTGACCAGTTCTGTCGTTGTGCTTGATACTGGGAGTGCGTTACGATGTCACCCTCTTTTAAAGTATGGACACTTGGACTTCATTCAGATTGAAGCCATAAACTAGCAAGGTGGGAGAAATGCCACATAAATGTCAGTGGCAACCAGCTAGAGGAAAGACCATCTGAGAGTCAGTCATCTCCCACACCTGAGAAACAGACCCAAGTACTATTAAACCTGAGGTAAAATGGCCTCAAAGGCTTGCCACCCAAATAGCACAACTGACAACTTGATCTGTTACCATTTCCTGGGAGATTCATAATGCATTTTTACATAAGCAGCTCTGCTTGACTAGCCATACTTTACAACTGTCACATCTTAAGTTCATTAATTATAGCGCTTCTTTAAAATTTTTAAATAAATAAACACAATACTAAGTTGTCAAAGTACTGAGACTTAGTGATGATTGAGTGCTCATACTAAATGAAACATCTTTATCATGCCAAAAGAACATTGCAGAAAAAGAGGCAAAAAGTCTGCAAGAGCCAGAGGAGGGAGAGGAGTACTTCGGGTGAAATCTTCCAGACATAAAGTGACTATTACTTCATGATCTCACAGTAGCTGTTGTTACCTTCAGAAGACTTCACAATATTGAGCTCACCAACATTTCAGCATGGATGATGGAGGAGGCAAAAAAGTATCAAAATAGAAGAGGAACTAGTTGGAAAGAAGGAGTTCAGTAAAGGGGGAGGGTGGCATAGAAAGGTGTTGGGAGGGGATTATGATGAAATTACATTATACTCATATATGAAAATTGTCATTAAAAATCATAAAAATTATAAAACTTTTTCCCCTCTGAAATATAAATGCCTATCTTAATGCAGTCCCACTGTTGTATTTTAGAGGCACATAACATATATAGTTATGTAAGTTCACATCTGGAGTTATTTGTCTCAGAATTATCTGAAGGTCACCCATATCTGATATAAATGATTTTTAGCAAATACTTTGTATTTTAGACTTTAGAGATGATTCTGGAACCAAGAAAGGCTTTGGGATATGGATATTTGAATAATTATTCCAGTTTGTTGATATTTTAACAATTATTCCAAGTGTTCTAACAATAAACCAAGATAATCTTTTCATTTATTTGTATGTCATCTTCCGTTTTGTTCACTGCTGTTTTACAATTCTCGCTGTAGAGATCTTTCACCTCCTTAGTTAACTCCTGGGTATTTTATATTTTGTAGCTATAACAAATGGAATTACTTTCTTGATTTGATTTTTCTTAAAGATAGGTTGTTATTGGCATAGAGAAAGGCTATTGATTTTAAATGTTGATTTTTGCATATTTGTAGTTCAAATGATTAGTTTATTAGTTCTAAGACGTTTTGGTGGAGACTTTTATGTGATCATGCCCTCTACAAACAGGTACAATTTGATTTTCTCCTTTCCCAACTTGTATTGATTTCTTTCTCTCTTGTCTAATCACTGTACCACAGCTGTCTTGAATAAAACTGGCAAAGTAGGCATTTTTCTCCCATTCTAGACCTTAGTAGAGAACTTTAAAACATTTTAAGGTTTAATATAATGTTAGTTGTAGGTTTATTTTATATGGTTTTCCTGTGTTCCCTCTATGTTCTGCCTAAATCTATTCTGCCAAGATTTTTTTTTTTAATAAAAAAGGAATAGTGGGGCTGGAGAGATTGCTTAGTGGTTAAGACACTTGCCTGTGAAGCCTAAGGAACCAGGTTTAATTCTCCAAGTCCCATGTAAGCCAGATGTGCAAGGTGGCACATGTGTCTGAAATTTGTTTTCAGTGGCTAGAGGCCCTGGAATGCTCATTCTCTCTTTCTCTTCC
Organism: Dipus sagitta; assembly: GCA_036346955.1. Classification (NCBI taxonomy): domain Eukaryota; kingdom Metazoa; phylum Chordata; class Mammalia; order Rodentia; family Dipodidae; genus Dipus; species Dipus sagitta. The sequence continues at coordinate 165,085,760 of CM070770.1, forward strand.
TCTGTCTCAAATAAGAATTTTTTAAAAAAAGATTCTTTAAAAAAAGGAATACTGGCTGGGCATGGTGGCGTACGTCTTTAATCCCAGCACTCGGGAGGCAGAGGTAGGAGGATTGTTGTGAGTTTGAGGCCACCCTGAGACTCCACAGTGAATTCCAGGTCAGCCTGGGCTAGAGTGAGACCCTACCTCAGAAAAACAAAAAACAAAAAATAACAAAAAAAGGGATACTGAATTTCATTGATTTTGATTTTTTAAAATATTTTTTGAGATGATCCTGTAGATTTTGTCTATTCTGTTGATGTGACATGTCATCTTTATTGATTTGTATATGTTGAACTATCCTTGAGTTCCTGAAATAAATCCCATCTGATCATAGTGTATGATGTTTTGAAGCACTGATGTATTCTGTTTGATTATTATTATTATATATTTGATTATATATATAAAATATATATATATATATATATATATATATATATATATATATATATATATATTTATTTTTGTTTTTTTGAGGTAAGGTCTCACTCTAGCTCAGGTTGACCTGGATTTCACTATGTAGTCTCAGGGTGGCCTCGAACTCATGGTGATCCTCCTACCTCTGCCTCCTGAGTGCTGGGATTAAAGGCATACATCACCACGCTCAGCTGTTTGCGGATATTTTGTTGAGAATTTTTACATCTATATTCCTTAGGCATAGTGCCTCATAGTTTTCTTTTTGTTGTATCTTTTTTTTTTTTTCAGTTTTGTTGTCAAGGCAATGCTGATTTTATAAAATGAGTTTGGAGTAATGAAATCTTGTTCAGTTTTTAGGAATAGTTTAAAGAGCATGTGTATTCTTCACAAACATTTGGTATAATTCAGCAGTGAAGCCATCTGGACCTGAGCCTTTATTTGATGAGAGACTTAAAAATATTTTATTTATTTATTTGATACAAGGAGAGAAAGAGTGGGGGAGAGAGAGAGAGAGAGAGAGAGAGAGAGAGAGAGAGAGAGAGAGAGAGAATGGGCATGGTAGGGCCTCCAGCCACTGCAAATGAACTCTAGATACATGTGTCACCTTGTGCATCTGGCTTATGTGGGTACTGAGGAATTGAACCTGGGTCCTCAGGCTTTGCAGACAAGGGTTTTAACTGCTAAGCCATCTCTCCAGCCTCTGATGGAAGACTTTGATTACAGATTCAACCTTCTTAATCTTTATTCATCTTAAGTTTTCTAGTTTTTATTGTACACTCCTGGTAGGTTGTATGTTTCCAAGAATTAACCCATTTGTAACAGTTCCTAATAACCCTTTGTATTCCTGTGGTATTAGTTGAAATGTTTTCTTTTCTACTTTTTGCAACTTTTAAAAAAGATTTATTTTTATTTATTTATTAGAGACACACAGAGAGGGAGAGAGAGAATAGGCACATCAGGGCTTCCAGCCACTGCAAATGAACTCTAGATGCAGGCACCACCATGTGCATCTGGCTTACATGGGACCTGGAGAATCGAACCTGGATCCTTAGGCTTCACAGGCATTCACCTTAATTGCTAAGCCACCTCTTCATCCCTCTTTTTCCATTTTTATTGTTTAACATTTTTCTTGACAACTTCCATAAATATAAACAATATATCATGATCATAATCTCCTCCCACAACCCTCCTTTTCCCCCTCCCAAATCCCCTTCACTCAATTCTTTCTTCTTTCTAACTCGTCTCTCTTCTATTTTGATGTCATCATTTTTATTTCCTTCTATTATGCAGGTCTTGTGTAGGTAGCATGAGCCCTGTGAGTCATGAGTACCATGACCATTTTGTGTCTGGAAGACAATGTTTCAAAGCATTCCTCCCCTTACTTTGGCTCTTTCTTACATTGTTTCCACCACTTCTTTTGCAATGGTCCCTGAGCCTTGGAGGGTATGATAGAGATGTCTCTTTTAGTGCTGAAAACTCCACTGTGACTTCTCAGTACTTTGGTGAGTTTTGAGTCACCCCAGCGGTCACGTGCCATCTGAAGAGAGAAACTTCTCTAAATAGCATTAACAGTAGCATTAATGTATGGGCATAAATATAAGTATTTAGAAGACAATTTGGTGGGCATAAAATATCAATTTAGCCAAACAACAGCAGCAGTTCCTCCCTAAGGGTTATGACCTCCCAAGCCATAGCCTTTCCATTGGGTTTTTGGTACCAGGCAGGAATTCCTTCTTGTAGAGAGGACCTCAAGTTCAATCAGACAGCAATTGGTTTCTCCCATAACAGATATGCCATCATTGCACCAGTTGGTACATTTGGCCTGGCTGGCCAGCTGTATAGCTCACAGGTCCACTGCTGGTTAATACAGTTGATGATTTTTCTCCCCCAACAGGATACATAGATCTTTCCAGCATCCTGACAGATAGGCAACAGGGAAGAGGCTCCCAGCTTAGCTCCAGCTTGATTTTTCAGTGACCTGCAATCTAAGCATGTGGAGTCTTTAGCAATAGGGTCTTATCATCTGGTTCTGGTGGGTAACCAAGAGACTTGGTAATAGCCTGTAATATTTTAGGGGCATCAGGGGCCTCTCTGGCCAACAGCTTGCAGGAAGGTTTCTCATTCCTGGCACTGAAATCTTTCTAATAACAACCTATGGCTTCTGGGTACAACATTATCCACACCACAGGGTACTTCTGCCCAAATGCTCTCTTTTAAAAAATATTTTTACTTATTTATTTGAGAGAGACACACTGAGATTGAGAGACAGAGAGCCCGCGTGCGTGTGCGTGTGTGTGTGCGTGCATGTGTGAGAGACAGAGAGATAAAGGTTATGGGTGTGCCAGGGTCTTTCACCCCTGCAGAAGAACCCCAGACACATTCACCACTTTGTGCATCTAGCTCTATGTGGTCATTGATGAATCAAACCCAGGCCCTCAGGCTTTACAAGTGCCTTTAACCACAAAGTCAAAGAAATGGTAAAGTGCCTCTCAAATCTTAGATTACTCTCTATTACTATATTACTATTATCTCTATTACTATAGTGACCTCCTTAAGGACAGGCCATGTCTTCTTGGTATTCTGTGAGTGATATAGTAAGAGCCAGGCTCTTCAGATGTATGTAAAAAGTTTAAAGTGTAGGATGTGTGTTCTAGTTCTTTCTACCTTCATGTTGATGCTGAGTAGAAGCATTGATCTCATAGTATTTCTTCACTAAGCCAGGGAAAGGATATGTGTGTGGCAAATACTTTTATGAACATTCAGGCTGAAACTTTCAATTCTGAAGGGAGAGTTGCTAAAAGTAGGTCTATGTTACATCCGCTTCTTTGTTTCCTGTGGTTATGATAACTCAAGTTCACAAAACCCTTTGCCTTCCAGAGATAGACCATTGAAAAGATAATCTCAAAGTAAAAAGATAGGGCTGGGGAGATGGCTTAGCAGTTAAGGCATTTGCCTGCCAAGCCCAAGGACCCAAGTTCAATTCCCCAGTACCGATGTAAGCCAGATGCACAAAGTGGCACATGCATCTGGAGTTTGTAGTGGCTGGAGGCCTTGGCATGCCCATTGTCTCTCTCTCTGTCTCTCTATCTCTCTCTCTTTCTCTCTCTCTCTCAAATAAATAAATAAAATAAAATTAATCTATTTGTAAACAAATAAAAAAGTAATTTCTTCACTAAGCACTGTGGAATTTCTGGTGCATGGTATATGACCATACTCTCTCCAGAGTGAAGGTGTATCCTAGATTTATCTGCAGGAAAGTCAGATGAGAGCTTCATGAAGTGAGTGGTTCACTCTGACTCCAGCTATCAAGGTGTTGCTAAGTGCTTTCCGCATTTCCTCCCACACAGATGCTTTGTGGAAACACAAGCACAAAGCAGCCTCTGGAACTGTGCGCCATTCCAAAGAAAACAGGATACATATTCCTGCATCCTTTCTGTGCTGCTCCAATGAGAGGAAGTTTCTGGAAGTATTTTGATACTTTGAAAAAAAAAACCTGTTGTAGTTGTGTTCAGTGGAGACTTGTGCACGTTTAGTCAATTCTGCTGCCAGTGCTACTAGTTTTAGGTTGCAGTCCTTTGGGAAATATCAGTAGCCATTCCAGTTCTTTCTGTATTGAGGACGTTTCATTCCCTCATGGTCTAGAAAGATGGTTATGCTAGCTACGTGATAGACAGAAGCACATAGTGAAATTGGTGGCTCTTGGTTAGAGTTCCAAACCTCCCAGGATGAATTCAGGTTAATAACTAGCTGCCCTTTAACTCATGGTGGTGGTTTGAGTGTAAATGTATGAGCCTCGTAAACTCAGGTGTTTTATTAAGTTTGTCACTTGGATTTCCAGCCACCTTGCTGGAGGACGTGTCACTGAGGGTGCATCCTGGAGTTCAACCTTACGGTGTCACTGGGGGTGGATCTGAATTCCAGCCCACAGTTGTAAGGAGCAGTGTGAGCTCTGGGTTCCCGCTTGCTGCACGTTGTGCTGCTGCTTTTGGTGTTTGCTGGCTGTTTGTTTGTTTCTCTCTGCTTGGATGTATGGAAGCAGCATCTTCTGTCATTTGATGAAACTTCCCCGGGATCTGTAAGCTTGTAACCGCCCCAGACTGTGCCTGGTGTAGATGTTCATCCCGGCCATGTGGAAGCTGACTACAACACTCCCTGACACGAGTTAATTGGAAATCATTTTTCTAAGAAGCCACTCTAGGGATGTTTAACAAGCTTCTCCTAAGGATAAGCAGGTGGCAGTGTTTATTTATTTATTTAAAATATTTTATTTATTTATTTATTTGCAGAGAGATTGGGGATGGGTGCACCAGGGCCTCTTGCCACTACACACGAACTCTAGATGCATGTGCCATGTTATGCATTTGGCTTTACATGAACACTGGGGGATTGAACCAGCAAGTGCAACTGCTGAACCATCTCCCCAGCATGGCTGTGTTTTTAAAACCCTGTTTAAGTGCTCCTTCTGGGCCTGGACTTCCCTAAAGTGCTTACACATTCATATACAGCTGTCGCTGCTGCCCCCCCCCCCCATGGTGTAGAGGGATGTGAAAAGAAATTTGATAGAGAAATCAGGCTCAGATGATCGTCTAAACCAGTTTCTATTGTGTAAGTCTTTACTTGGAAGACAGCATAATCACGAGTCTCCTTCCTATCTATGCAGCTGCACTCTGCTTGGATGTTATCTGGTTAGTGCAACCATAGACACAAACATCCTTGAACTTCTGTAATTTTCCACTTGTAGTCCCCATTCACATAACCCAGAAGTTTAATCCACCAATAGTGTAAAAAACTCAACGGGATGTCAAATTGCCTGCCATATGGCCTATAAAAACTCTGAACTACCAGAGCTCAGTACTCAGGCTTTGGAAGTTACTCCCCTGAGTCCATGTCAACATGAATAAATCTTCTGATTTTCCACTCTATCTCCGGGGCTAGCTCTGTGTGACTCAATTCCCCATAACACTGTAATTGGATAATTCAGTCACATATTGAGTAACCCAATATTAGGACCTTATATATGGAGTCTATATCCTTCTCTTCATAGAGAGAAATTGGTATTCCCCCCCCCCCATTTATAAGATGTAGTGCTAGGTGTGGGATTCCTGCCCAAGAATACCTTTGCTTTTCCTGTTTAATGTGAATGTATGCTGATCAGAATAGAATTCCTGTTGAATAGAATTTCCTCATCTTGTCTCTGCCTTTATCTAAGGGAATTGGCCCATTGTTAGAAGTTTATTTGGTACATTAGGAGTTGGAGAGAGAACCAAGGACTTTCTATCATGCCATGTTTCTGACCTGATTTTTTCTAATGTTATAGTGTTGTGGGAATTTCCTGAATGAGACTCAGAGCCGTTCAGACAGAGGAGAGAAAGATCTATTCACACTAGCAGACTGACACCCAGATCTTACTATAATGGCATGAGCCCTGAGCTTAGGTAAAAGGAGCTTTTTATATCTTTCTTATTACAAGCAAGCAAGGTTACAGAAGCATACATGGCATGAGTGGGCAGCTACATAGTTTAAATTTCTTGTAATTTCTCTTCCAGTCAGCCAAAAACTAACTTGCAGCATGGGCAGGGAGCTTATCTTCATTCACCAGTTGTTCCTTGTGGGCAAGAAACTTACCTCTCTGTTCTGTGGTCTCCCTCTGTGAAGGCTTGTGAACAAGTGGGAGCTTATCTCTCTGTTCCCTGCTCCCTGTGGCAACCAGGGACTTATATTTGTTCTCTGGGGGTAACTTCTGGCCTATTGGGGGGGGGGCAAGTTTCCTTCTTTCTTTCTTTCTTCCTTCCTTTCTTTCTTTCTTTCTTTCTTTCTTTCTTTCTTTCTTTCTTTCTTTCTTTCTTTTTGGTTTTTAGAGGTAGGGTTTCACTCTAGCTCAGGCTGACCTGACAAGTTTCTTTTAATATTGCTATTTCCTGTTAGATACCCTCCTCTTCATCTTCATAAGCCCTATGACTCTTCTAATGGGATCCTCTGATACTGGCAAATGACTTGTAATCTTATCAGTCTGATTCCTGATAAATTGAGTCAAGATGTTAATGAAGTGAGGGCCAAATAGTAAAGCCAAGAGGACCATACCAAGGGCCCAGCTCGGGATGCCAGCCAAGGGCACCAGGAGCTCTGTTAATAAGACATTCCAGCTCTCTCCACATCTTAATTCTTTCTAAGAGTTGTCTGGCCTTTTCTCTTATTACTCCTGACTGATTTGTCTAAAAGTAACGTTCTTCCCCCAGGAAAACATAAATATCCCCTTTCTCTGCCATCATCAGACATAGTCCCCTGTGGTTCTGCAGCATGACTGAGGCCAGGGAATCTATCTGGCTTGGCAGGGTAACTGTACTTTGCTGGACTAGGCTGGGGTCCTCTTTAATCTGATTAGATAGTTGACTGTGTTGAACCTGTTGGAGCCCTATGGCACTCACCCCAGTGGCCATGGTCTCTGTTAAGGCCATGGCCAGGAGGATGGGGGGAGGACTGGGCTTCTCTTCTGCCTGGCGTGGCTATACAGGTACTGGGAGACCTCATTTCCTGGGAGTATTTCTAAGTCAGGGGTCAAGAAGACTAGGGTGCAATCATCCCCTGGGTAGCAAGTGTATGTATCATCCTGACAGGCAAAATAGGTACTATCTGGGGCTCTAGTATTAAGAGCCAACCTCAGTTGTCCTTTTCTCCCATACAGTTTGCTTCTCTCAGAGTCTGTACTGAGGGCTCTGCCACACAGGTGCCATCTTTGGCAGTTGGATTGTCTCAGGTCATTTTGAACAGAGTGAAGTTGGTAATTTCTACCTCATTGTAGGTCATCTGGTTAGCTCTGAAACAGATCCAGCAATCTTTCCCAAGTTCTGGGTCTGCTTGCCTTATCAACTCACGGCTGGTGTTTGTCAGTTGAAGCATTTTTATCAGGGGGGCATCTGAGTTGAACCTGGGAGAGTTAGCATTCCCCTCATGGGCTTCTGGGTCAGGGTTTGGTTGAGGGTCCCAGGGATCCAGTATGTTGACTCTACTCACAGGTAGCAACACATTGGCAGGCCTGATGATTAGCCTGAATGTGATCAGTGGGTTGGCTCCCTGCCAATGGCTTTTGAGACACCAACCTATCTCAAAATTAAAAAAAAAATTTTTTTTTTGCTTATTTTTATTTATTTGAGAGCAACAGACAGAGAGAAAAAGAGGCAGACACACACACACACACACACACACACACACACACAGAGAGAGAGAGAGAGAGAGAGAGAAGAGAGAGAGAATGGGTGTGCTAGGGCCTCTAGCCACTGCAAACTCCAGACATGTGTGCCCCCCCCCCTTGGGCATCTGGCTAACGTGGGTCCTGGGGAATTGAGCCTCAAACCAGGTCCTTAGGCTTCACAGGCAAGGGCTTAACCACTAAGCCATCTCTCCAGCCCCCATCTCAAAGTTTTGAGAGCCCCGTTGTTGGGGCCTCTCTATAGTCAGTTCCCGATTTATTTCATGCCCTTTCCCTAACTTGGGATGGGCATGTTTATAAGACACTGAGACTCCTTGCCTTTTTATAGGGGCTCTCTTCCAAGCCTCTGGAGTGGCAAAGTCCACATAGGAACAATATCTAAGGTGTGATCAGTACCCCCTCCACACACACAGTCCTTAGTGTTCTTTGGTATGCATCCATAGGCCATCTAGCTCCAGTCATCTCCTGTGCATCCATAGCAGTAATTTGGGCATGGCTGTATACTGCAGCACTTCTGAGCTATGATAGAGAGAATTATCAGCCAGTTCAGGTTCAGGAACATCAGGGTCATCTACAGCCACATTGGATTCCTGAGGGTCACCTCCAGGTCGTCTGGACAAGGTCAGCTTCAGTGGCTGGTCCAGGTGCAGTTCTGGTCTCCACTCGTGGTTTGGATCTGTGGTAGCCTTGGCGTGGGTGTGGTGAACCCATGGCTTGACACCTGCAACTTTAAAAGCTGAGGGAGTGGTTAGTATAACTTGATACGGCCCCACCCATCTTGGGTTTAAGCTTCCCTTCACAGGGACCTGGATTTAGACCCAAGCCCCTAGATTCCAGGGGTGAAGGGACCTTGAATTATAGGGGGGGGGATTTAAGTGTCTAGTTATCTCCTTTGCAGTGTTGACCAAGTCTTTTAGAAACCACTCTCAGAGGTCGCCAGAGTCCCTTCGGAGCACTGGAGAAGGATGTGCAAACAGGATTTCAAAAGGGGAAAACCCGAGTTTATGGGGTGTGCAGCGCACACTGAACAACACAAGCAGCAAGATTTCTGGCCAAGTCAGGCCTGTCTCCTGGCAATATTACTCATGGCAGTTTTCAGAGTTCTGTTCATCCTTTCAACTCTGCCTGAGGACTGGGATGGTACCATGTGTGCAGATCTCAAGTTAGTTCTACTGCCTTTGACATTTGCTGGACAATTCTGCTGACAAAAGCAGGACCATTATCTGACCCTGTGCTCGTTCCCTCTTGGGTGTTGGGGTCTCAGTTTGGGCACTCATTTGGCAGGGGGGGTATCTGCAAATTGTTCAGGGTTTGTGGCATCTGGGGGGTGGGCTGAGTAATCAAATAGGCTCAGGCAGCTTGATAAATGCATTTCCTCGCATCAGAGGTGAAGAGGGTGGACAGCAGCTGGCAGCAATCATCCCAAGTTGGCTGGTGACTGTGCATGATTGTGGCCAAAAGATCTATCATGGCTTGGGGCTGCTCTGAGTATGGCAGAGTATGGCGATGCCAGTTCAAGAGGTCAGTGGTGGGCTGGAGAGATGGCTTAGCGGTTAAGCACTTGCCTGTGAAGCCTAAGGACCCTGGTTCAAGGCTTGATTCCCCAGGACCCATGTTAGCCAGATGCACAAGGGGGCACATGCATCTGGAGTTCGTTTGCAGTGGATGGAAGCCCTGGTGCGCCCATTCTCTCTCTCTCTCTGCCTCTCTGTCTGTCTGTCTGTCTGTCTGTTGCTCTCAAATAGAAAAAAAGAGGTCAGTGGTGGTGGAGGGATGATAGGTATATTGTATTGGCCCGGTCCCATACGTTCCATCTACCCTGGGGAGGGACTGGCCTGGGATTTGTTGCAGTGGGTAGATGGGCACTGTCCCCCCCCACACAGTTGTCAGGTGGCCTGAGTTTCAGAATCTTCCCAGTTTCTCAGCTTTAGGGGGTGCTGCTGGTAGAGGGACATCCTGCTTCTCTTCCTGTGGCAGGGCCAGATAAATGGAGAGTGGTGTTGCCTCTGGTCCGGGACTGGTTGCAGGAAGCAACAAGGGAGATACAGGGAAGGCTCAGTGTCCTGTTCAGGGGCCTGATGAATCAGGGGTTTCTCTTCTGGTGTGGTGGATCTTGAGGCCAGCACTATTGCTGAATTTCTTTGTATGTGGAAGCATAGCCAGTCAGGTGGACACAAAGCCAGCACATGCCAGCAATCAATGTCTGGGAACTGATCAGGATGGCCTGGGTTGCTGGTGTAAGCTTCTCTCACTTGGCAGATGGCAGCCAGGTGTAGGGTGTCCTTTAGTGGCCACTCCTCGCCAAAGGATGTCCAATCAATTTCACAGTAAGTCTCTAATTTTGATGGTTTCAGCTTGATACCATAATTTCCAGAATATCCTGCTTTACAATTTTCTGGAGCACCATCTGGTGATTTGACTGGGAAGAACCCATTTTATATGTGCCTAGGGTATATTTGGTGTGTACACAGGGAGGGGTGGAGGGTCTGGAGACTCTCCCTCAGTCAGATGCCTGCCTGGCTGGCCACCTTGCAGAGACTTAAGGGGTCTTAGTAATGAAGGCTGTACCTATACACCCTGTGCCTGATCAGAGCTCCTTATTATGGGGAGATGAAGGCCCATTTAGTTGAAACGACCCCAGTTGAAATGCAGGTTAGGGCCCAGTCAGACTCTGTAGCCTCAGGGCCATGGAGCCATCCATATTCACTCTCACATCTGTGCCCAACCACTCAATTTAAACAATTTCTTATTCTGCTAATAAATCTGATTTAGCTAGATACCAAGACCAGAGCAACATAGGTCTACCTGGAAGAAAGAGGGCCATCACCTTGGAATTGCACTGAGGTTCAGGGATTCCTCTTGCAAGGATCAGTCCACTCCAGCTCCTTCTTATACTACCTGTTCCAGGTTTCCTACCTGTTCCCATCAGCTGTTCCCAATCCTTTTTCTCACTCCTCCACTTGGGTGCCATGGTCCATGGCTCAGCAGTCTTCCTCCTGGTCTCCTGGTAGGAGACCCCAGAATTGCACCAGGGGTGAACACTTCTCGGTCCCAGGGGCTGTAGTGGGCTGCACAGCCCAGAAGCAGTGGCCCTGTCTACCCAATGAGAGTTCCAGCAGTCTGATCTTGCTGGGACCTCCAGGAAATGTTTGGGAATTTCCTAAATGAGACTCAGAGCCATTTAGACAGAGGAGAGGAAGATTTATTCACACTGGGGGGCTGATGCACAGATCACTCCATAATGGCATCATCCCCAGGCATAGGCAAGAGGGGCTTTTTATATCTTTCTTCTTACAAGCAAGCAAGGTTACAGAAGTGTACATGGCATGATTGGACAGCTACATAGTTTAAATTTCTTGTAATTCTTGTTCTAGTTAACCAAAAACCTATCAGTAACTCGCAGCATGGAGAAGGAACTTTTCTTCATTCTCTGGTTGTTCCTTGTGGGCAAGAAACTTATCTCTCTGTTTGTTAGGTCACCCCCTATGAGGGCTTGTGAACAAGCCAGAGCTTATATCTCTGTTTCCTGGTCTCTCCCTGTGTGTGGCTCAAGAGCTACCAGGGACTTATCTATGTTCTCTGTGGGCAACTTCTGGCCTGTTTTGGGGAGGGGCTCTGAAACCCAATGCAAGTTTCTTTTAATATTGATATTTTCTGTTAGAATAGAAGAAATCCTTAAGCCTACTAACTCACCATTTTGCTTATATGCTTGTTATGTAGCAGATTCCTCTGAGTTAAAATATTCTCTGCTGAAGAGAGGAAGGAGGTTCTGATTCAGGGAGTCAAGTCTTGGAGACATGAAACTTAAGGCAACAACTCTCTAAGGTTATATTAACTAGAAAATGAAACATCCTTCTTGGAGTCGAGGGAGAAGTTCCAGAGACTCATAAAGTCAAGAAGTCTAGGAAAGGGTTGCAAGATCCTGCCCTAAGGCCAGAAAAGAGAAAACTACTGCTTAGAGTGAAGACTCTCCAATTTAGCTGTCTGTAAATCATGTAATGTGATTGAGATTTTCCAATCAACTGAGTAGCTTGTGTGGTGTGCTCCAGAGATGCAGCTTCTGGGAGCCATCACTTATGCTGGGGTTGGCTTTTTGGTGATGCAGTTGCCTTTGAGTCAAAGCAGCTATGAGGAGATTGTCATTAAGGATGAGATGAAGCTTCTTGATGGTTTGGCTGCTTTGAGGTTTTTATGGTCTCTATGTAAGCCCTCACCCCTGAGGCTGAGGGAAGAGCATCTGGGGGGATAATCCCAAAATAGGGAGCTCCACCTAAGTGGCTATGGGGAGGTCGTCATCCAGGATGGGGTGAGACTTCTCTGTGGGGCAGCTGCTTTGGGGTCTCCATTGCTCCTGTAAGTAACCCCTCACCCTGCTTTGTAAGTAACTCCAGTAAACTTATTGATTCACCAAAACCAGTTTTTTGTGTAACTGTGTTGTAGAAATTCTCTGGAAAGATCACTCCAATGCCAGTATGAGTAGAAGTGGAGGAGTTTATTACCCAGGAGCCAAGGAGCTTGAGGTAACACTCGGAAGAAGCTTTGGCCCCGAGCTGGGATTTTATTTCCATTTTATAGTTTTCATAGCCAAGGGGAGAGGTAAGTGAACAAACAGGATGTGGCAATTTTCATATCAATCATTTCTGTAGTCAGGCCTCCCTGACAATGAACTCCATTTTACCTTGTTTTGCCCTAAATTGTCTTTCCTTTTTATCATCCCTTTGGGCCCTTTCTGGACAGTTCCTTCTTTGGGAATTTTCCCTCTACTGATCAAGATAAGTTTTAGATGCTTAGCAATTAACTGTTACAGTAACTCAGTGAATCAGTTCAACTTTTAGCTTTTTGTTTTAAACACAACTGTGCTTTGGTCTGTTGTTTGTGGTGAGCAGAAGTGTTTTTGCATTTCCCAGAGGGAAAGTGCTTCCTTTATTATATGTATTAGAAGTTTTTACCACATATTTACACAACCTATGTTATCTCAGGATGGCAGCTACTGTAAAGGGATGCAATAGACTGTGTTAAACATTCTCCCGTGTGGCTGTTGCCTCTATGGCACAAATGATGGAGGTCATAGGACACTACCCAAGTCAGGTTTCTTTTCTTTTTTTTTTTAAGTCAAGCTTCTCAACAGATAAAAGGAGAAGTTTCAGGAATAATTACCATAGGCTTTCTTGTGAAATGCAGGTGCTTTTTGTTATCTGCACATTAAGGAATGTCCCTAATGTACTATGACCCCTTTGTTTAAAGTAATCTTTGTGGTCTTGCCTTTGTTCTGTTTACAGGATGAATAGTATGGAATGTTCTTTTTTCTTTCTCAGTTCAGTTCTGCTTTCATGACTCATGAATAATTTGTGACTTTTTTAGCTTGTGACTTTTAGAATGACCACCCTGTTTAACTGTAACTTTGTGTAACTTTAACTCCTATCCTGTTTTCATAACAAACATTTTGTGGTTCTATACAATAAAAGCTGATCCCCCACCACGAGCAGCTTGGGGCTGTACTCAGAGATCCCGACCTCTAGGGTGTAGCCCTGATACATCAGTCTTTTGCCCAATAAAACTTTGCTTCACATTCTGTGAGTCAGTGGTCTTTCTTACTTGTGTGACAACAGACTCCATAACTTATTGGGGGCTCATCCAGGATCCACATTTCAAGACCCCCCATCCTGACACCAGGGTGGCCAGACTGGGGAAAGACCCCTAATCTGGGTCTGGGAACCAGATCTCTGTCCTGCATGTTCCTGGTTTTGGAGTTGGTATCAAGCCGGTGATGGGGAGCTTTCTCCTAGGACAGCTGACCCCTTCCTTTGCTGGGTAAGAAACCTCTGGAGGTGCTTTTAATTTTTTTTTTCCCTGGTTTTCTGGTTTTGTGTGCTTTTCTGGGTCCAAAAGGGAAGCTGGACACAGCATTAATTCCTCTGGACAAGGGATCAAGGGGCCACCCTTGACCCTTTCTGACCCCATTCAGAGATTTTGAATGGAGGTCTGTTTCTGGTTCATTGTTGGTTTGGCAGCCACATGGCAGTGTCAGGAGAGCTGTTATTGCTAGTATATTTGTGTTTGGTGTTGTGTTCATTTGTCTTATCCTTGTCTTTGAAGATATGGGTCAAAATCATTCTGTTGAGAAATGTCCTTTAGAACTAGTTAAAAAGCACTTTAAAGATATTCAGAAAAGAGCATCAGAATCAGGTCACCAAGTCTTTCCTGGAAAACTAAATACTTGTTGTTCAATTGATTGGCCATCATTTGATCTAGGATGGCCACCAGAAGGCACCTTTAACTTATCTTTAATTTGCTCCATACAAAAAAGGACTTTTCCTCTCCAGGTCACCCCGACCAGGTTCCTTACATCATCGTATGGTGCCATCTTGTGGATACCAACCATCTTCTTGGCTAAAGAATATGCTCCCTCCCTCTAACAGCACCACCATTCTTATTGTTAAACCTAAATCTTATTTAAAGCAAGTTCTCTCTCTGAATGAAGTCTTCAATGCATCAGCCATCTTCTAACCTGTATCCACCCCTACCTGTACCAGAGAAACCCCTTCTCAGCCCTCCTCATACTTGCAGTGGTTCTCGATACCAGCCACCCTCTCAGCCTATCCATTCTGACCCTCCTGAAACATTTGGAGCCTCTGTCCCCATCCTGCTGCCCCAATAGGCTCCTCCAGTGGCTAATCTGCCACCTGATGTAGCCTCCCCCCATATGTTTATGGTTTATACCCCCTTTTCCACTAGTGAATCAGAATCCCTCTTTTTTTCAGAAAAAAAAAACCCAGAATTTGACTTCATGAAATTACAAAACTTTTGTACAGCAAAGGACACTATGAATAGAGCAAAGAGGCAACCTACAGAATGGGAGAAAATCTTTGCCAGCTATACATCTGACAGAGGATTAATATCTAGGATATACAAAGAACTCAACAAATTAAATAATAAGAATTCAAATAACCCAATTAAAAAGTGCTGGCCTGAGACTACATCATGAATTCCAGGTCAGCCTGGACTAGAGTGAGACCCTACCTCAAAGAACCAAAGAAAAAAAAAAAAGAAAAGAAATTCTGGACTTATTGGCTGCCATTTGGACACCTGCTAAAGTGGCTATTATCCACTGTCTGGGTCATCAAAAGGGGGAGACCACAGAGGCAAGAGGGAATAGATTGGCAGACATCACAGCAAAGAGTGCTGCCTCTCAGCATCTATCAGATTGTCTGGTCATCCTCCCACACCCACTCTTCCTGAGCGACCAACATACACATAACAGGACCTACAGCTCACCTCTCATCTGACAAAGGAACAGACCCCACAAGGATTATATCAACTGGAGAATGGACGACTGTTGTTGCCCCAAGCCCTAGGATGGAGCCTGGAGAAATAACTACATGAAGGAACTCACCTAGGAAGCAACAAGCTATCTGAATTAATAAGGAAAGAGTTTTTCTTCCCAGGTATGGACTCAATTATCAAGGACATCACCCCCCACTGTCAGGCCTGCCAACAGACAAATGCCTCATCTGATAAGGTACCACCAATGGGGACAAGGGAAAGGGGAACAGAGCCAGGTAGATATTGGGAAGTTGATTTCACAGAGGTAAAGCCAGGTCAGTATGGATATAAATATTTACTTGTTTATGTTGATACCTTTTCAGGATGGGTGGAAGATTTTCCAAGGAAGTTTGAGACAGCCCAAATAGTTACTAAGAAATTGTTAGAGGAGATAATTCCCCACTATGGCTTGCCCCTCAAGATAGGATCAGATAATGTGCCTGCCTTTGTGTCAAGAATCACTAGGGAATTGACTAAGACACTGGGGATTAATTGGAAAATACACTGTGCCTATCATCCCCAAATTTCAGGACAGGTAGAAAGAATAAATCAGACCTTAAAGGAAAATTTAGCTAAATTAATTCTAGAGACCAGCAAAGGTTGGGTGGGATTCCTCCCATTCTCCCTATTAAGGGCAAGATGTCCTCCTTATATAAAAGGAACTACTCCATTTGAAAACCCCTCCCATCCTGCCCCAGGTGGGCCTTGAAAAATTGACTGACTTTACTAATGAAAGGCTTCTTTGCTCTATCCAAGCCTTACAGAGAATCCAGGAGTCCATTGTTCCGATAGTTAAGGCTGCTTTTCAGACACCCCTAGTTTGCCCCCATTTCTTCCAGCCCGGCAACAGAATTTGGATCAAGAAGCACTGTATTGGGACATTGGACCCCCGCTGGAAGGACCCCACTAGATCATCTTAACCACTCCAACAGCAGTGAAAGTGGATGGGGTATGCATCTGGATTCACCACTCTCAAATAAGAAAGGCAACAGTTTCTGAGGATCCTCTAGAAGGATGAAAAGGAGACAAGAAGTTGCGGATCCAAAAATTCACTAGCCAAAGTGGTATTACAAACTACAAGAGGACTAGGTTTGCTTTTCATGAAACAAGGGGGCTATATATGGCCCTAGGGATACTTGCTGTTTTTACGCTAATCAATCAGGAGTAATTTGAAATACCTTAGCCGTAGCCAAAGAAAACCTTAAAGAAAGAGAACTTCAAAGGCAAGCCACTGGTAGCTGGTTTCATCCATGTTTAACTGGCCCCATGGTTAACTACTCTTCTTTCTGTGGTTGCTGGCCCTTTACTGTTATTACGGTGAGGCCTCACTGTAGGACCTTGTATCATTAACACTTTGATCAAGTATGTTAGAAATAGAATAAGTTCTGTTAAACTCATGGGATTGCGATCTCAGTATACCCCTTAGCTGAAAACACCTTAGACACTGTTTTTCATGAGTCAAACATTTGACATAGTGTCATATCAGAGGGGGAAACGTAAAGGGATACAATAGACCGGGTTAAACATTTTCCTCTGTGGTCCTTGCCTCTAGGGCACACATAATGGAGGTCATAGGATGCCGGGTCCTCCGGCAGGTAGGGTTGTCGGAGAGCCGGTCCCGCCGGTCTCTTCCTGGGGCTGAGCCGGATGGTGAGTGTTGACGACCCAGTCCTTGTCTAGGCACCGGAGAAAAACCACACTGGGTCGGGAGATTTGTGGAAGCAGGATCTCACATGACTGTAACAGGCAGGTGCTTATATAGCTTATATAGAATGAGGGCGGGGATCTCAGGAAAGGATGAGGTGTAAGGGCCAATAGCATACCGCGACTTTTGAGATGATTGGTTCTAAGCGCTCGGGAACTCTAACTTTTTTGCAGAAGTAGCAGGCCAGAGGCAATTTGGCGCCCTGCTGAGTCCTAGCTGGCCAGAGACAGGTCGCCAAACTTTAGCTAGGCTCAGGAAGTTCCACTAGGCCTCGCGTCCGGGCCTCTGAAGGCCCAACAATAGGACACTACCCAAGTCGAGCTTCTTGACAGATAAAAGGAGAAGTCTCAGGAATCATTACTGCAGGCTTTCTTGTGAAATGCAGGTGCTTTCTGTTATCTGCACCTTAAGAAATGTCCCTAATGTACTATGGCCCCTCTGTTTAAAGTAATCTTTGTGGTCTTGCCTTTGTTCTGTTTACAAGATGAATAGTATGGAATGTCGTTTGTTTCAGTTCAGCTCTGCTTACATGAATCACGTAAGGAGTACTTTGTGACATTTTTATCTTGGACTTTTAGTAATGACCACCCTGTTTAACAGTAACTTTGTGTAACTTTATCCTGTTTTCGTAACAAACATCAAACATCTTGTGGTTCTCTGCAATAAAAGTGTTATGCCCAGTTCTTGGCACCCCCAGTGTCCACCAAGGAGAACCAAACACGTATGCAAAGGGCAAGGAGCTTTATTTCGGGCTTAAGCTCGGACTCTTGACTTCACCAACGCAGTGGATCCGTACAAGAGCCCTGAGCAGCAGGGGGCAGGTTTTTTATAGGGATTTGCACAAAGAGGTAGGGAGAAATAGGGGAATGGTTACATGATTGGTAGATTTAAGTAGTAACTGCACTTGTATTTTTCTGATAGGCTTAGGATACTGGGGGGCAGAGCTGGTGGGAGGGGGCTAGGGGCATTTCAAGCAGATTAGGTAACCTTTATTGTGATTGGCTATGTGTGTTTGAGGAACTTAAGCAACTTATCTTATGACTATAGAAATGTATGGCATAAGCAGTTTGTGATCTTTTTTTCAGTAACTGTTAAATTCTTATTTAAACCTTGCTGGGAAACAGACACTTAGGCCTACTGGTGACTCTGAAGCCTGTCATGGCATCCCTCTGGTTCCTGACTTTGTGTAACTTTATGGTCTAATTCCTATCCTGTTTTCATAACAAACATCTTGTGGTTCTCTACAATAAAAGCTCACCCCCAAAGCAGCTCATGGCTGCACTCAGAGATCCTGACCACTAGGGTGTAGTCCTGATACATCAGTCTTTTACCCAAAAAAACTTTGTTTCACATTCTGTGAGTCCATGGTCTTACTTGTGCAACACTAGACCGCATAACACCATCTTTCATTGTGAGTTCCAAAGTTTTTGGTTCTTATTATGCCAAGTAATTTTATATTGTATTGTTAATACTTTACAGAATCAATCTCTGTGTTTTGCTAATACCTTAAGGAATGTTGTTTAAGGGTTTATCAGCCCATTTGATTTCATGAAGCTCTTTCTATGGGTTGTGTTTCCAGTGTCTATTCAGTTTCACAATTACTTGCAGTATTATTCACATCTACTGCCCATGCTCATTATGAGTGAAATTTCTGTGAAAGGAGAGCATATACTTCATCTATTTTTCAGATGTTGCATGCTTATGAGACCAGCTAGGCAGGAAGTTAGATATGGTAAAATAAAAATTTGTCTTCAGATAAAATGAATGAAATTTTACAAAATGGAGAAGGAACAATGAGAATGAAGCCAGAAAGCTTAAGCATATCATAGGAGGTTCAAATAAGTCACAAGAAGGTTTACACAGATTGAAACTTATATGGTGAGTACATATATGATAATTATATAAAACTAGAAAGTATGATTTTAAACATATATTTATGATTTAAAAAATATTTATCCACTCTTGGGCTGGAGAGATGGCTTAGTTAAGCACTTGCCTGTGAAGACTATGGACCCTGGTTTGAGGCTCAGTTCCCCAGGACCCACGTTAGCCAGATGCACAAGGGGGCGCACGCATCTGGAGTTCGTTTGCAGTGGCTGGAGGCCCTGGTGTGCCCATTCTCTCTCTCCCTCTTTCTCTCTCTCTCTGTCACTCTCAAATAAATAAATAAAATAAAAGTATTTTAAAAATATTTATCCACTCTTAATAATACTTATAGGAACTGGCCTAAAGAACAAAGATTTTTACCAAAATTACATTGTTACTATGTCAGAGTTTTGGAACTACTTAGGAAACTGGGCTTAATGAAATCAGAATTTATTTTTACTTAATCTTTGTTTAAATCTCACAAAAAATGTTTCTACAGTTAAGACTTAAACCCAGTACTCCTTCAAAAGTGATCAAACTGTTCCTTGTGTGTGTTCAACAACCAAGACCAGAGGCCAAAGCCAAGGAGGATAAAGAGATTAAGAGTGCGGTCAATATGCAGACCCTTGACCTCTAACTTCAACCAGAAATGAGGGGATGATGGGGCCACTCCAACGGGGTGCTGCAGCTCTGGTTTGTCACCTATCCTTTTGACCAGAGAGGTCATGAGAACCAATTCCAGTGATTGGACTCCAACCAGTGCACATCCTGCAAGGAGGAGAGTCATTGGAGGGGAAAATGTCCCCAATGTTTCCAAAAGAAGACACATAGTTGGCAGGACCCTGACTCATCCAGCAAATGACACAATTGGCAGAGGAAAAACTAAAGAGCAAAGAACTCCCTAAGAAGCCTCAACTAACCTTATCAGTGAGGGGGTAAAAGTATGAAAGAAGAGAAAACAAAAAGGTTTTCTGGGCACTTGTATCATCTTGAAAACATAGTAGGGAAGTATGAACAGTAAGATGATTGATAATATTATAAAACAAAATTCTCTCGGCCTCCACCAGAATTTTCATCCATGGTTCAGCTGGGTCACCTGGTGTTCCTAAAGACCCACAAAGATAGTCATCCAGGTGATTAGCTTCAGCACACTTAAAAGGGGGATTCTGCCAGACCTTAAGTGTTCCAGCAGCTGTCAAGCTCAAGAGAATAACTAACTTGATTCAACTGTCCCATGTAAAACCTCATCCTCTAGGATGTACTCGAGGTGAGAGGCAAGAGAGTCTGACTAGAATCAATCAATCCATACCTTATGCTTTCTCTTCAAAAGGAGCCCCAAAGGCCAACTTCAGATTAAATAAATCTATGAATTCATGATCCATAGCACCTTCTTTTGAAATTGTCCTTGTGGGAGGTGTTCTTACAATACTTATTCTGTCCCTGACCAGGCAAATCATATCTTGGTTGCCATAAAATCCTTTCAAGATGTTGTACTCTTATGTCAACCTGAATTTATTTGGCTCTGAGTGAATAAAAATTCAACTCTCTCCAATATAGCTGGACCTGTCCTACTTGTCCTCAGTCTTAACCTATACAGTCTTTATTTTGTCCCAGGTAATTGTTATACACTAATGGATCATATCTAAATCTATTTACATCTTGTTTCTCTCCTACTTCATGGAAACATCTGGAAAAAAACCCCTAATCCTCTTCAAACACACACACACACACACACACACACACGGAACAACTGTTGACTTCCTGATCCTTCCCTTCCCTAATGAGTAGAATTTTTTCTTTCTTTTCCATGAAGGAAAAGGGACCTAATGGTGTGGGTTTTCTTTTAATGATGATATGGTTTTGACCTAGTAAGTTTTTCTTTTTCTTTTTTTCTTCTCAAACAGTTTAATAGGAAATAAACAAAGGAAGGTGCCACACTTGGCAGATACAAAATGACTTTTTGTCCGTGTGTCTGTGCAATTAAAACAGATTTAGGTTTCATTGGGACAAAAGGAAAACACACAAAAGGGAAGGAGAGTCCCTTTAAACACATACTCCCTTGCTTCAAACTTTGCAACAACTTTCTTCTTCTTTTTTTTTTTTTAATCTACTACACAAACTGTTATTAGGTAAGAAAAGCTACAAGGGCCCTTCTTGCCTTTTTAAAAAAATCATTAAAGCAAAAATCCATAATTTTCTACAGAGTACAACACAAGTTCACACAAAAAGACATTTTCTTTTGCAAATCAAAACAGGAAAAAAGGAAAGCTCAAACAAGGTCAAGGAAAAGCATTTCTACGGCTGAATCACGACTTTGAGTTGATTGAATCCCGTTGTGGCTGCAGAACAGACTGTCTAGTAAGTTTTTCTAATCATTGTTTCGATGATGTGGCCATGGTTGGCCCCTCTTATCCTAGTAGGATTCCTCATTTTGCTCTTCATGTTCATTCCTTGCTTCCTTTCACAGCTATTACGGTTTATTTTTTCCTAGAATTTAAGAGATTTACCTTCAAATAGTTATGCAACAAAGATATCAGCTTGAATGTTAAGATATCATACTCTATACTGAATGGAGTGGAACACAATTCTGTGGTATTTTCCAGTCAACAAGATCCATTCTTGCCTATAGCAAAAAAGGTTGCATCCTCAAAGTGACTAACCTTAGTTGTCCTACCAAGACAGGTGGGTAGGGTTTATGTCTGTCTTTAGACTGAAGAAGTTACTAAGAAGGGAAATTCTGCCCCTCCTCTTTTATAAGGTTACAAGTATCCATACTCCTTGACAGGAGAATAAGACTGGAGAGTCAAGGAATTAGACATAGGCAAAACTGAAGCTGTGTCTTGATAGTTGTTTCTTTGTTTAACCCAATATTTCCACATGTCTTTAAAAAAATATATATGTGTATATATATATATATATATATATATATATATATATGTATATTTGTATACAAATCATATATATCTCACATATATATATATGTGATATATCACATATATATATGATTTGTATACAAATATGCTCTTTTACCCTCTCACCCTTGGTCCTGTTTCCCTGGAGTACTCCTCAGTGGGGTTATGGTATTCGCTGTGGGGTCATGAAGGCCTCAGTTAGTCACCATGAGTAGTGGGAGGACTGTGCCTCCGAGTATTCCTGCCCACTCTTTGGCTCTTACAATCTTTCTGCTTCCTCTTCCATAATGTTCCCTGAGCCATTTTAGGCCTGTTGGCAGTTTGATTCAGTGTTGAGTTCTTTGTAGTTTCTAGATTTCTGCTTTGATAGGTTTTGATGGATCACCATGTCTGCCACTTGTCACCTTGGAGCTGGTTGTCAGGTCAGCGGTAGGAGCAGTATTTATGGTGCTGCTTCCACTGAAAGTTCTCCTGGGACCTGCCAGGTGTGTGAGACATGGCAAGTCTCCTGGTGAACAGTCAGTTATCTTCTTGTCTTATTGATGGATCTTGGCTCTCCTCTGTCTTCTCTGCCATCTGTAAAATAAAGCAGATTCTCCAAACAAGAGTGAGAGCAGCATGTGTTAAAGGGGGTGTGGTGGTTTGATTCAGGTGTCCCCTATAAACTTAGATGTTCTGAATGCTAGGTTCCCAGCTGATGGATATTTGGGAATTAACACCTCTTGGCGGCAGTATATTGTTGGGGGCAGGCTTATGGGTATTATAGCCAGTTTTCCCTTGTCAGTGTTGGGTACACTCTCCTATTGCTGTTGTCCTCCTGATGTTGGTGAGGAGGTGCTGTCAGCCCTCTGCTCATGCTTTTGTTTTCCTCTGCCATCATGGAGCTTCCCCTTGAGTCTGTAAGCCAAAATAAACCATTTTTCCCCACAAGCTGCTCTTGTTCAGGTGTTTTCTGTCAGCAATGTGACCCTGACTGCAACAGTAAAGTTGGTACCAGAGGAGTGGGATTGCTGCTAGATACATGACTGTGTGGTTTTGGAGCTGATTTTCAAAAGGAATGTAGAGGGATTTGAAATCTTGGCCTAAGAGATGCCTTTCAGTGCTTTAAGTACAGCTTGATGGACTATTATGGTCAGAGTTGAAATACCTGAATGGAGTAAGAAATATAGACTGCGAGGTTTGGCTTGTGAGGGTGAGAAAAAGCTTTGTCTGGACTGGGCTAGAAGCAGTTTGTGTTATGCCTACAGGCTTGCTGTTATGCCTGTGTCCTCAGAAGTTGTGCAGGGTTGCATTGTGTAGAAATGGACTGGTGTGAGCAGAGGGATATGGCACAGAAAAAAATGAAATCTTTGGGCCAAAACTGATGTTTGTTTAGTAATTGTATGAGAGATTACAACCATTGAGATTGGGCCAGCTGACGTGCATTGGGACAACAGGAAGAAGGCAGTCTTTTGAAGGGGCTTGAATGCTGATGGGTCCTGTTCTTCAAAGTCTGATTTATTCCCCCTGGATTAACAATTTGGCATCCCACCTGGTATTGTGGAGTATAAGAAATACAGGAAACAGAGGGTCATTGAATTTGCAATGAAGGACTCAGGAACCAGATAGACGCCATGACAGGCTTCAGAGTCCTCAGTAGGCCTAAGTTTCTGTTTCCCCGCAAGATCTAAGTTTTTTATCTTCTGGTAAGGGTGGGTTTAACAATTACTGGAAGCTGATTATGCCATACATTCCTGTAGTCATAGATAAGTTCAATTCCCCTAGACCCAGCCCGCCAACTTTGCCCGCCAAAATCCTAAGCCAACCAGAAGAGTACAAGTGCAGTTACTGTTTAAATCAACCGATCATATACTCATCCCATTCTTCTATGTTTAAATCCCTATAAAGACCCTACCCTCCCACTACTCGGGGCTCTTGTACGGATCCACTGCGTTGGTGAAGTCAAGAGACCGAGCTTTAAGCCCGAAATAAAGCTCCTTGCCCTTGCATATGTGTTTGGTTCTCCTTGGTGGTCACTGGGGATGCCGAGAACTGGGCATAACAGCAACATGGTATTGTGTTTTGGAAATGGCCATGGGTAGCGTGAAGCAGGTTTTCTGGATTACCTGCATGGAGACTGGATGGAGCTGTGAGGATGAACCATGGGTTGCAGTGGAGACCCAGTGGAGATGTTGGCACCATGAGATAGCTGCTAAAGAGAGCTGCCTGTCCCGGATGAAATTTTCCAGGACTGTGAGTAGCCTAGCTGGAGGGGTGGAATTGGAACTCCAGACACTTGTAAGTGGTCCTCCCACCTCCAATATTCTGCCCTCCCCTAACTTGTCAGGTAACTCTTTCTCTGCTTTTACTGGTGTCATTCTAGCTTTATGCCCATATTCCTGGTGCTGACTACCATTTGCACTCATCTCTGATCCCAGTTAGAAACTGCAGATGAGAGAGTATATGCCGCCTTAATCTTTCCATGCCTGGACCCGCATAGTTTATCTGGGTAGGAAATGAAAATTTCAGGAAGGAAATTTCCCCTCACTCCCTTTTCATCTTTCAAGTTTCTCCGCTAGGGCCGTGGTGAAACCGCAAGCTGGCTGCACAAGCACTCCAATGTGGCTGGGTCGCGGGGGTTCCAGGCCGCCCGGGCCGGTCATTCCTTTCTCCTTTGCGAGGCCAGACTCAGGAGACTCCCGTTCTGCTCCTGAAGACCACGTGCCATGCAGGCCGGCCAGCGGCCCCATGTCTCAGCCCTTGCCTCCATGCCTACCAGACCAGACCCCGGGTGAGAGCCCGGGAGCAGGGCGGGGCTGATGCACAGGTGGGGTCATGCGAGCTCCCGCCCTGCCCAGCCGCTGCCCTGGCACCACGAAACAGCAGGAATAAAAGGTCAGACTTCTGGTCAAGGTGATGTCCGCCTACCTTCACCACACCTCACCGGGACCCTTAAGGTTGGGGAGGGGCTATTTTTTGTTTAGGGGTTTGCTGATTCTAGTAGGCTTTCAGAGGGAGGGTGTGGAGGAGCAAAATAGGGATTCTGCTCATTCCCACACTCTCCAGTAGCCCACCAGTCCCCCAATCCGCTCAAGCAGCCGTCCTAGCTGCGGTCCCAGTAGGAGGTCCCTCCTGCACTAACTGCAGGCCAAGTGGACCCAAGCAAGCAGGCTAGGTCCTCCGCCCTAGGCTTTCCCGCCACTGGACAGAGCTCCACAGGTGCGATCGGCGTCCTAGTCGCCATTCCCACCCAGCCTTGCTGACCCCTGTGCGCTATCGCCAGTCCCGCCTCGGCTTAAGGACCTCCGTGGGCATGCACGCTCGCCCTTCCCGCCGGCCTTGCTGAGCCCCCATGCATGCTCGCCAGTCACGCGCGGCCTTGCTGACGCCCGCGTGCGGTCATTGGTCCTGCTCAGCCCTTGCTGACCCTGGCACGAGATCGCCGTTCAGGCTCAGCCTTGCTGACCCCTGCTCGCGACCACAGGCCCAGCCGCTGTTCCCGCCCAGGCCCTCCGAGCGCCGTGAGCAATCGCCATCCGACTCGCCACTGCCCCCCCCCCCCCCAACAGGGACCAGGCGAGTGTGTCCGCCCTAGTCTTTCTGAACTCGGTGGGTGATCACTGTCCCACTCACTGCCGTCCCCCCAACCTTGGCCAGCAGCTAGAACCCCACACCCTGGGCTTTCTGAAACATTGTGATGGGCAGACCACAGGGAATAAGGAATAGCATGAAAAATCAAATGCAAGTAAATCCAGCTAGATTTCCCTGTCCCACAATGGATGTCTCTAATTAAAACATAGAAGAGACAATAGGATCAGAACCCCAAAATGAAGAAACAAACTGTGAAACCCTGGCCAGGCAAATAGCAGAACTTGCAGAAACTCAACAAAGGAGCAGTAATTGTTATGAATGGTATGCTTAGTAGATTAGACCTACTAGAAAAGAACCAGAAAGGGTTCCTAAGACAGTTAAATGATCTGAAGGAGAGTGAAAAAAAGAGGACCTCAATAATCAGCTGGCTAAGCTCAATGAAGATATAAAAAATACAAGGATGAACGCCAAGAAGCATTAAGAAAATCAGAAAATGACGTCATAAGGGAACTCGACAGAGGGTTGAGAACTATACATTGTGGCTATTGAAAATGGGATAGCATTGTTTCTCTTTTTCTCCATATGTTCATCTTTGGCATATAGAAAGGCTACTGATTTCTGTGTATTGATTTTGTAGCTTGCCACTGTACTGAAAGAATTTATCACCTTTTGAAGATTTTTTTGTGGAGTCTTTTGGGTCACTTATTTATAAAATCAGGTCATTTGCAAATAGGGCTAGTTTGAGTTCTTCCTTTTGCATCACTCTTATTTGTTTCTCTTGTCTTATTGATTGAGCTAAGACTTCAATTACTATGTTGAAAAGCAATGGTGGCAGTGGGCACCCCTGTCTTGTTCCAGACCTTGATGGGAAGGCTTCAAGTTTTCTCCCCATTTAGTGTGATATGGACCCTGGGTGCATTATAAGTAGCCTTTATTATGTTGAAATATGTTTCCTCCATCCCTAGTCTCTCCAGTGTTTTAATCATGAAAGAGTGTTGTATTTTATCAAATGTATCTATTGAAATAATCGTGTGATTCTTGTGTTTAAGTTTATGTGGTGAATCACATTTATTGATTTTTATATGTTGAACCTTCCTTGCATCCCTGGTATGAAACCTACTTGGTTGAGGTGGATGATGCTTTTGATGTGTTCTTGAAGTCAGTTTGTGAGGATTTTTAAAAATTATTTGTTTATTTACTTATTTATGAGAGAGAGAGAGAGAGAGAGAGAGAGAGAGAAAATAGGCAAGCCAGGGCCTTTAGCCATGGCAAACAAACTCTAGACACATGCTACAACTTTACATGGGTACTGGGGAATCAAATTGTGTTCTTTGGCATTACAGGCAAGCACCTTAAGTGCTAATCCATCTCTCATCTTTTTAAGAAAATATTTTGTTGATTGATTGATTTGAGAGAGATAGCAAAAGAGGCAGATAAAGAAGGTTTGTTTTTGTGTCTAAGTTCATTAGAGATATTGTGCTATAATTTTCTCTCTCTCTCTCTGTGTGTTTCCATTTGGTTTAGGCATTAGAGTAATGGTGGCTTTGTAGAAGGGATTTGGGAGAATTCCTTCTTTGTTAATTGTGAAAAATAATTTAAGGAAGTGATTTTAGTTCTTGAATGAAGGTTTGATAGAACTCATCAGTGAGTCCATCTGGGTCTGGACATTTTTTTTTTTTGTTGGGGATTTCTGATTAATTTTTCAATTTTGTTAGAGATAATAGGTGTGTTTAGGAAGTCTATCTGTCCTGTATTTAGTTTTGGAAGGTGATATGAGTCAAGGAAGTCATCCATTTCTTCCAGATTTTCCAATGTGGAATACAGGTTTTTGAAATATGCCCTGATAATTCTTCCAATTTCATTGGTATCAGTTGTGATGACTTCATTTTCATTTCTAATCTTGTTGGTTTGAGTCCTCTCTTATATTCTTTTGATAAATTTTGCCAGTGATTTATCAATGTTTTTTATTTTTTCAAAGACACAACTCTCTGTTTCATCAATTGTTTAATTGTTTTGTTTATTTCCAATTCATTAATTTCTGCTTTGATCTTGATAACTTCTTTCTGTCTGTACTTTTGGGCTTGGGCAATTCATTTCTTTCTAGTACCTTCAAATGGGTATTTAAGTTATCTATTTGGGATGTTTCTATTTTTGTAATGTAGGCATTTAGTGCTATAAACTTCCCTCTTAGAATTGCCTTCATTGTGTCCCATAAGTTTTGGTATGTTGTGTTTTTATTTTATTTTATTTTTTATTTTTGGGTTTTTTTGAGGTAGAGTCTCACTCTAGCGAAGGCTGACCTGGAATTCACTATGTAGTCTCAGGGAAGCCCTGAACTCATGGCAATCCTCCTACCTCTACCTCCTGAGTGCTGGGAATAAAGGCATGTGCCTCCACGCCCGGCGGTATGTTGAGGTTTTATTGTCATTAACTTTGATACATTTATTTATTTCCTTTCTGATTTCTTCAATAACTGTTCAGCCTTCAGGACTTGGTGTGTTTTCTGTTGTTACTGTTATTGATTTCTAGTTTTTTTTTTTTTTTTTTTTTTTTGGTTTTTCGAGGTAGGGTCTCACTCTAGCCCAGGCTGACCTGGAATTCACTATGGAGTCTCAGGGTGGCCTCGAACTCACGGCGATCCTCCTACCTCTGCCTCCCGAGTGCTGGGATTAAAGGCATGCGCCACCACGCCCGGCTTGATTTCTAGTTTTAATGCATTGTGGTTGAATATAATGCACGGATTTATGTTAATGTTTCTGAATTTGTGGAGACATGCTCTTGTCTATTTGGAGAAGGTTCTATGAGCAGCTGAGAAGAAAGTGAATTCAGTAGTATTAGGGTGGAATGTTCAGTAGATGTCTGTTAAGTCCATTTGATATATGGTGTGTTGTCTAGCTCCACTGTTTCTCTGTTCATTTTCATTTTCTACATAGGGGGTCTGTCTGTTGGTGATAGTGGGGTATTAAAATCTCCTACTGTTATTGTATCAGTATTTATATCTATTTTAATGTCTAATAAAATTTGCTTTATAAAATTAGGTGCCCCTGTGTATGGTGCATATAAGTTCATGATTATAATATCTTCTTGCTGATGTGAGAACAAAGTGGCCTATATCTCTTTTGACTATTTTTGGTTTAAAGTTTATTTTGTCATAAATCATTATAGCCACTTCTGCTTGTTTCCCTTTTCAGTTTGCTTAGAGTATCTTTTTCCATCCTTTCACTCAAAGTGGTGTTTATCTGTAATTATAAGGCAGGTTCCTCATAGACAGCAAATGGATGAATTCAGCTTTCTGATCCAGCCTGTTTACATGTGTCTTTTGACTATGGAGCTGAGTCCATTAATGTTCAGAGTTATAATATTGTGGTGTGAATTAATCCCTGCCATGTTAAAAGGTTTCTGGAGTTTGGTGTTTTCTTGGTATTTTCATGCTTGTATGTCCATTCTAGTTTTATTTTTTTTAATTTATCTATTTTATTTATTTATTTGAGACAGAGAGAGGTGGGGAGAGAGAGAGATAGAGAGTGAGAGTGGGCTTGCAAGGGCCTCTAGCCACTGCAATGAACTCCAGACACATGCGCCACCATGTGCATCTGACTTACATGAGACCTGGAGAATTGAACCTGGGTCCTTAGGCTTCTCAGGCATATGCCTTAACCACTAAACCATCTCTCCAGCCCCCTTGTTTTAGTTTTTGAATTAAAAAAATCTTTTGGTTTTTGAGGCAGGGTCTCACTTTGACCCAGGCTGACCTGGAATTCACTTTATAGTCTCAGGCTCGCCTTGAACTCTTTTGATTGTTTCTTTTCCTCTCATGTGCATGTTGGTTCATCTTCAGAGTGTGAAGTATTCCATGCAGTGTTCTCTGTAGGGCTGGCTTGGTGCTCATGTAATCATAAAGCTGATTTGTATCATGAAAGGTTTTTCTTTTACCTTCTGTTATGAGGGATAATTGTGCTGGGTATAGTAGTTTGGGTTGGCAGCCATGATCTTTTAGCTTTTGAAATACTCCATTCCAATCTATTCTGGCTTTAAGGTTTTCAATTTTAAAATCTGAAGTAATTCTTTTGGTCTTACCTCTGTATGCATGCTTTTGTCTTACAGATTATAGTACTCTCTCTTTCTTTTCTGTGTTTAGTGTTTTGATTATGTGTCTCTTCTCTGATCCTATTTGGTGTTCTGTACACTTCCTATACCTCAATCAGTCTCTTTTTTGTAATGTTGGGAAAATTTTCTTCAATAATTTTATTGAAGATATTCTCTATGTCCTTGGCCTTTAGTTCTTACCCTTCTTGTATGCCTATGATCTGAATATTTGGTGTTTTTAAGGTGTCCCAAAGTTTCCTTGTGTTCTATTTCACACATTTTTTTGAACTTGGCAATGTTTTTGGAGTAGCAGCCTAATTCTTCTGTCTTGTCTCAAGTTCTAAAATTCTGTCCTCTATCCGTTCTATTCTGTTGGTGAGACTTTCTTGGGAGCCTTTTAAGAGGGTTATTTTATTTCTGTTATGATTTTCTTCAGCATTTCCATCTCTTGCTTGGATTCTGTTTTCATTTCTTGACCTTTATATTGTCTCTTGGAGTTCATTCCTGCATTTGGATATGTCCTTGTTGAACTTGTTCCATTGGTCATATATTCTTTGATTCTCCTTAAATTCCTCTAGCCTTCTTTTGATTGACTTTGATTTCATTAAGCCATCTATGGAGTACTGTTTCCTTATTCTATTTGGTTTCCTTCCACCATTAATTGAGTTGTTCTTGTTGATTGTCTCCCATTTCCTTCATATATTCTTTGAGTTATTTTGTTTCATTTCTTCCACCTCATTGAGTCATCCTTTGAGTTGTAATTTGAATTCTTTTTGCTGATTTGCTTCCATTTCCCTTATCCATTCTAGGAGTTTCTTTTTGATTATACTTTATCCTATTTTTTTCAGCATTCACACACGTTCTAAAGAGTCTTCATTCTCCTGTTGTAACAATGTAGATCAGCTGTCCCAATCCACTGGTTGTAATCTCTCCAATAATTGCAGCTGAATGGACAGCAGTTTCAGCCCAAAGTTTTTTTAATTAATTAATTAATTTTTATTAACAACTTCCATGATTGTAAAGAATATCCCATGGTAATGCCCTCCCCCACCCACTTTCCCCTTTGAAACTCCATCATATCCCCTCCCCCTCCCAATCAGTCTCTCTTTTGTTTTTATATCATGATCTTTTCCTCCTACTATGATGGTCTTGTGTAGGTAGTGTCAGGCACTGTGAGGTCATGGATATCCAGGCCATTTTGTGTCTGGGGGCGGGCACGTTGTAAGGAGTCCTACCCTTCCTTTGGCTCTTACATTCTTTCTGCCACCTCTTCCACATTAGACCCTGAGCCTTGGAAGATGTGATAGAGATATTGCAGTGCTGAGCACTCCTGTCACTTCTTTCCAGCACCATGATGCCTTCTGAGTTATCCCAAGGTCACTGTCATCTTAAAAGTGAAGGTTCTCTACCAAAAGTAAGAGTAGCATTAATATATGGGTATGAATGTTAAAGAGAAGTGCTTACTGGGCAGTTGGATGAGCATATTATATATGTTTAGCCAGACAGCAGCAGACGTTACACCCCTAGGGCTCATGACTACTCCTGTTTTAGGTTTCCAGTATTAGGGATGTATTCCCTCCCATGGAGCGTGCCTCCAGTTCAATTAGAGGGGCAGTTGGTTTCTACCATGACAGATGTGCCACTATTGTATCTGTTGGCTCATTTGGCCTGGCTGGCAAAATATAAGACTTGCAGTGTCCACTGTTGAGTATCTTCACTGGTGTTTTCTCTCTCCCATTGAACTTCATGCAGAATGGCTTCTTCCAGCTTTCTGTCAGCTGATCTACATTGAGGAGGTTATAAGCTCAGTTCCAGCAGGATTTCAGTGGCCTTACAGCCCAAGTATGTGGAGTCTTCAGTAATAGGGTCTTACCATTTATTCTTAGTGGGAAACCAAGCAGCCCAAAGATTTTATCTCTTTCTGTGCCATATCCTTTTGTTCACACTAGTCCATTTCCATGCAATGAAACCCTGCAAAAATTCTCAGAACACAGAAAACCTCTCACACTAATTGCTTTTATACCAGACCCAACAAAGCTCTTTCTCCTCCCGTAAGCGAAACCTCACAGTCCATAGTTCATACTGCATTCAAGTCTTTCAGCTCTGACCAGAATGGTCCATGAAGTTGTACTTACAGCACTGGATGGTGTCTCTTAGACCAAGGATTCAAATCGTTCTACATTCCTCTTGCATATCAGCTCCTAAAAGCCAAAAGCCATGCAGTCAGGTTACTAGCAGCAACAACCCAACTCCTAGTAACAATTTAACTGTTGTAGTCAGCCTTGTGTTGCTGGCAGCAAACATCCAACCAAGAGAAGCTTGTGGGAGGAGAGCATTTATTTTGGCTCACAGACTTGAGGGGAAGCTCCATGATGGCAGGGGAAAACGATGGCATAAGCAGAAGGTGAACATCATATCCTGGCCAACATCAGGTGGACAAGAGCAGCAGGAGAGTGTGCCAAACACTGGCAGGGGGAATCTGGCTTTCCCTTGCCACCCATAAGTCCGGACACAACAATACATTACTTCCAGGATTCTCCAATTCCCAATTTGCCACCAGCTGTGGACCTAGCATTCAGAACACATAAGTTTATGGGGGACACTTGAATAAAACCACCACACTTTCTTTCCCATCAATCCCTATCTTACTTTCATACCTTTTTCTTTAACCCATTGAGTTAAATTTGGATTGTTTGCATGATCATGGGTGGAACTGTACCGTGGAACAGGCAGCTTACCAGTGGCTACACCACTGATAATTGGTTGTTGTTTTGAACCTAAACTTACCTTGTCCCACCACTGCCATTCATACTCTATAGCTTTTGAATATTTTGTGTGTGCATACTCATCTCGTATGCATTTACTGTACTTATGTACTCCTTATTCTCTGATTCACAAATTGGCTTCCTGTCCCACATTCTTTCATATGCTATTTCATTGCCTCAGTACTCTAACTCAAGAGTAGGTAAAAGTTCACTCTGGCAGTATTGATTCCACTTCCTCCATAACATGTACATAAGAATATTAACATTTTCTATTTTAATTCTTCCACAGCACATTGCTTGTCTTTGTTGTCATTATCTTAAGACATTGCCATGAAATAACTTTATGTACATATCTCTCCTA
Source organism: Dipus sagitta (assembly GCA_036346955.1). Taxonomy (NCBI): domain Eukaryota; kingdom Metazoa; phylum Chordata; class Mammalia; order Rodentia; family Dipodidae; genus Dipus; species Dipus sagitta. Next base: position 165,118,011 of record CM070770.1, read on the forward strand.
TTAAATGGACTATAAGACCTTGTGATACTATTGTATTTTGATCATTTATTTGCAAATTTGGAAATAAACATTACCAATATAGTTGTACATTATAGCTTATGTAGCACTGCTTTATTTACAGCAATGACATCAGAAAGTTCAAGGTGCTAGTGTGTAAAATTTTTATTCTGGGGAGACTTGAACACATGAACACATATCTACTCACTCCAATAGGGCAAAGATGACAGACTAAAGCACGATCACACCAAAACCAGTTTGGTGGGGCTAGAGAGATTGCTTAGTGGTTAAGGTGCTTGCCTGCAGAGTCTAAGGACTCATGTTTGACTCTCCACGTCCTGTGGAAGCCAGACACACAATGTGATGCAAGCGCGCAAGGTTACAATGCAGTCAAGATGGCACACGCACCTGGAGTTTGATTACAGTGGCTGGAGGCCCTGGTATTCCAAATTTTTTCTCTCTCCCATAAAACAATTAAAATTAAAATTAGGGAAAAAAGCTAGTTTAGTAAACCAATGAGTTTATTTGGGGTTATTACAGAGCATAGATGACTCAAAGGCATCTGCATCACTAAACAGCCCACTCCAACATAGGTGATGAGTGTATCTCTGGAGCTCACTGCAAGACTTGCAGGAATTCTGCTGATCTAAGAGTCTTCCTACTACACCAGAAGTTGTCCTCTGCTTTTCTAACCTTGGAGAGGGGTCTTGTGCCCTTTAAAGTCTCAGCTATCTAAATCTTGTTTTACCTCTTGAACCTCCCTCTGTGAGGAAATGTTTCAATTCAGTGTTCTAATTTGAAGGAAATTGCTACACCACAGCAGGAATCAACAAATCTGGTAAAATAAGCTACTGCATAAAAACACTGTTTCCTTCTCCCTGCATCTAATCTGTATTGCTCTATTTCAAAACTCTTAAACCATTAACACTGATGTGACTTAGAGTGAAGCAGAACTTCAGTTACCAACTGTCAGCACTGGTGATCCATATTTCACTTTGTTTTAACTAAGACTATCAATCATTAACTTGTAGGTGACAATGAGCCATAACCAAGAAAATATATAGCTCTGTTCTTTGCACAGAAACACCAAAGGACTGTTCACTTTTGAGACTCCAGCACTCCTTTCCTGAAAATCATTGCAAACCAGTGAACAGATGCATTTTAATTTATGAGATTACTTATACCTGAATGTCTACTGCCAAGAATTTGGGATGCTGAGGAAAGGATCATTCACAGAAACAGGTTCAGTTGTCAACTACTAGAAATTTCTTTGATGAATAAATACCTTTATTGGAACTCTCTGACCACCAAGACCCAAGAGACTCGGGGAAACATCCTCCCACTGTTCTGCACTGGTGAGGTAAGGCAGGGCTCATTGAAGAGATAGTGAACTTGGAGTCAACATAGTGTTACTGGACTTAGTGAAACAAAACGTTTTTCCATTCAACCTTATCTCTGTAAAGTCACTGTTTTCTCTTTGAGACCCCTGCTCAGCTTCAATGACCTTTGATGTGCTCCTGGATCAAGCTGGAGGCTGGGGAAGATTTCAGACCCTTCAGTTGGTTCTGTTACTTATCTCTTGTACCCTCTCATACACTCATGTTATATTAGAGAGCTTCACTGCAGCCATCCCTGAGCATCGCTGCTGGGTCCATATCATCGACAATGACACCACCTCTGACAATGACACTGGGATGCTCAGCCACGAAGCCCGTCTGAGAATCTCCATCCCACTGGAATCAAACTTGAAGCCATCTAAATGTTATCGCTTCATCCATCCCCAGTGGCAACTCCTTCACCTGAATGAGACCTTTACAAACATTAGCAAGGCAGAGATAGAACCCTGTGTGGATGGCTGGGTATATGACCAAAGCTTATTCCTCTCCACTATTGTGACTAAGGTAAGAGGGCTTATTTAAATATTTTGCCTATATGGTCAAAGTGCTTACAGTTAAGATAAAGAATGGATATATGGGCTGGAGAGATAACTTAGCAGTTAAGGCACTTGCCTGCAAAGTCTAAGGACCCATGTTCAACTCTCCAGGTTCCATGTAAGCCAGATGCACAAAGTGGTACAGGTGGGCAAGGTCACGCATGCACACAAGATGGTGTACGTGTCTGGAGTTCGATTGCAGTGGCTGGAGGCCTGGGCATGCCTTCTCTCTCTCTCTTTCTCTTACAAAACAAACCAGAAAAAGGCCAGTCTGTTGGGCTTACCTAAAAAAAAAAAAAAAAAAAAAAGAATGGATTTACTTTATATATTTAGTCCTCAGATATGTACTACAGCCAGTCATTTCTTCATTCCTTCAGCAGGTAGCAAAGGTTTATGCACACCAAACTACTGTCAAGTAAATATATTTTTAGGTTAATTAATGTAAATATGTTTTAAATCATTTAATATTATTATAAAGCCTGTAATTTTAAGAGCGACTTGATTATTGTTAAGCAAATGTTTTATCAGCTCAGCAGTTCTCAATAATTACTGTAGAACAAATGCCCACAGCAAGTAAATCATAGTTTCTGGGGCTATAGGATCCAAACGTCATTATTTTGATGGTTTTAAAGTAATTTGTTACATGACCAAAGATGAGAGCAATTGTAGTAGGCTGAATTATGGACTGCTAAGAGAAGTCAAAGATAGGACCTTATGTTATCTAAATAGAAAAAAGAGTCTTCATGGAAAACAATGGGTCTTTTAGAATATTTTTAATTTTGGTAAGTGAAGTTTGTTAAAATTATGTTTTATCTGTTTTCAATTATGTTACCTAAATAATGTATGTATATTAATGCAATAAAAAGAGTTGGTGGTCTGAGGGGAAGATGAATAAAGACAAATGGCTACAAACGGTTGAAAAGTTGTGAAGTGCTGGGTATGGTGGCACAGGCCTTTAATGCCAGCACTTGGGAGGCAGAGGTAAGAGGATCACTGTGAGTTTGAGGCCAGCCTGAGATTAACTACATAGTAAATTCCAGGTCAGCCTACTTTGAAAGAAATAAAAAGGAAGTTGTGAGGTGAGAAAGAGAATGAGATGAATCTGAGGGGCTGACATAAGTACAGTAGTTTTAGAGTATGGGATACCAGAGGGAGCAGTTGAAGGTGAAGGTGGACAGGGAGGCAGGATCTACATGGAAGAGTTCAGAGTGTTTCCACTAAAGCATTATACTGTTTAAAACTATGCTCCTTTCTTTCTATTTCAGTGGGACATGGTCTGTGAATTCCAGTCTTTAAGATATGTGCTTCAAATCATATTTATGGTTGGGTCACTACTGGGAAGTCTGGTATATGGCTATCTTACGGACAGGTGAGTGTCACCTCACTCTCTTGAGATGATGAGTAGGTGTGGTCTTCATTCCCTTATTTAAGAGATATTTGCTAAACTCTGTGGTTGGGATCATATCACATGCTGCCTTCTATTTTTGAATCTAGGGAGCTACAACAGAACAGAAGTAAATGGTATATAAGATGGAAATTATAATTTGGTGTGATAAATTCATTATGCTGCATGAAGGCTGACAAAATAGCATCTAAATCAGATTAGTTGCAAAAGGCAATTTTAAGAGCAGATTCCAGAATTTTATAAATAGGAATTAATTCAAAAGCAGAGAGGAAGGAGATATGTGAATATTGAAAAGTACAAATTTATAGAACAATGTTATTGGTCTTGACAATGGTCTGAATTGCATCCACTTTGCTAAGATAAATTATTATAGACACTTTTAGACTTCTAGACTGGTCATCCATTCATGCTTGCAGTGTAGGTACATGTGTACAGTGGGTAGTGCCTCCTTGTGCATCTAGCTTACATGAGTACTGGAGAATCAAACCTGGGTCCTTAGAATTTGCAGGCAAGCACATTAACTGCTATGCCATCTCTCTAGCCTGCTACCTGGTTTTAAAATTAAAATGGTAACATTGAGTATGACATAGTATAGTATAGAATTATGACTTAAAGAGTTCATTCGTCTTCAATTTTCAAACTTGAGTCTCTGTACTATTGATATTTCAGATGGAGGGATGGATGGATGGATGAATGGAACAGTCTGATGAAAATGTGAATAAATCAGTGAGCACAGATTCAAGTGAATATCCATCAACAGTAGAATCAAAACACATATGGCATATGCATATAAATTCCTATTTAGGGGCTGGAGAGATGGCTTAGTGGTTAAGTGAGTGCCTATGAAGCCTAAGGACCCTGGTTTGAGGCTCGATTCCCCAGGACCCATGTTAGCCAGATGCACAAGGGGGCACATGCATCTGGAGTTCCTTTGCAGTAGCTGGAGGCCCTGGCGTGCCCATTCTTCTCTCTCTCTCTCTCTGTCACTCTCAAATAAATAAATAAAAATGAACAAAAAAATTTAAAAAATTCCTATTTAGCAATGAGAAAGAACAAAATGTTGCCACATGCATGACCAGCATGAAATTATATGAAAAAGGATTAATAAACCAGGCATGGTGGCGCATGCCTTTAATCTCAGTACTCAGGAGGCAGAGGTAGGAGGATCGCCATGAGCTCAAGGCCATCCGGAATTCCAGGTCAGCCTGAGCTAGAGTGAGACCTTACCTTGAAAAACAAAAACAAACAAACAAACAAACAAACAAAAAAAAAGGATTCATACAAACTGCTGGTTCTGAATTTCATAGAGGTCAAAGCAGACAAAATTATCTGTTAACACTTGTGAAAGTAGTTACCTTTGATGAGGGTAGAGAGAAGAAAGAGTAATATGAACTTCTTGAATGAGAGTTGTGGTGGTTTGAATGTAAATGGCTCTGTAGCCTCATAGCCTCAGATCTTTTTGATTAACCTTCCTACTTAGTCTCCAGCAGGTGGAGCCCTGCTGGAGGAAGTGTGTCAGGGGCAGATCTTGAGTCCAGCCTTATGATGTGTTCAGAGTCAGCTCATGCTTGCTGGTGCTGGCTGTTGTCTCTGATACGGATGTATGATGAAGCAAGCCAGCTTCCTCCACCATGATGAAGCTTCCCCTGGAGTCTAAGCCAGAAATAAATCCCTTCCTCTCATAACTTGCATCTGGTTGCATGCTTTGTGTAAGGAAAGTGAAAGAGAAAAGCAAACCAGAGTTGATCTTAACAGTCAGAGACTGTTTATTGATGCACAGTGAGGGGTTCCATGGGATGGAAGCTAAAGTGCTTAGCATTGGAAGGGGCTTAGCTTATAAGTGCTACTTGAGGAAATAGACAAGAATCAGGTGCAACCTGGTCGGGGTAGACAAGTAACTGAATAGCAGAAATGTTTGTTTTTTGCATCTTCCACAATGAGTCCATTAGCCCTTCATATCCAGACTCTGGAAAAGAAAAAGAAATTGGGAAGTGACGTGGGGGTGTAGAATCCATCTCTAACTACTTTCTGCTGATAGGTGGGATGGTGAGGAGGGGTCTGTTTTTCAGGGTTTGGGGAGGGTAGGGGTGTGAACTGGATTGAGGACATTGATCCTGAAACATCTATTGTGAGGATTCTGGATAGGTAGTGGAGTGAGTAATGGCATTAAGACATTCTAGAAGAAATATCTGTAAAAAATTTAGAAGACAAGGCAAAAATGTAAGTAGGATCATATTAGGAGGAAGGGCATAAGTGTGGGGAGTAACCTGGTTGGAAGTGACCCAAGTCTCAATCCTGAGACGTTGGTATATCTCTGCTGAAGTTTTGTTTGCCTGGTCTCAGAGTCATCCCACCCATTGGCAGTGATTAGGAGGTCAAGTCTTCTGTGACTTCGGAGTTTTATAGGGGCCAGTGAATCAAGATGATCTTGGATAGAGTGATCTGATCTTACATTTCTTTTAGGTCCTTTGACAACTGACATAATAAGAAAGTTTTTTCATGTATAGAAACGGAGTCTAGTTGTTGCTGTGGCCACACCTGTAAAGGTGCTTAAAGTTGTGTGCAAGGGGAGAACAATTATGTTTCCTTTATGCTTTATATTACCAGGCATAAGAATTGGAATAGGGGAGTTAGGAGGCATAATAGATATAGCAGGAGGAAGAAGGCCTAGAGTTTATATGTCAGTCCAGTTAGTGGGGATATATATATATGTATGTATTTCATATTTTCTGATTTTTATGTTTAAGTTTAATTCAACAAACAAAAGCTCATTAAAAATGAATCTTGATTTTGTTAAACAGTCAGTTTTTCAGTAGTCAGAGATTAACAGTAGGAAATATGGGTATAACTCAATTTTAATCTTCATTTGAGACATGGCAATATAAATAAACTTATCAACTTATTACAAAGAGTAGTCTGAATTATATGAACTATTAAGGTGAGAGAAAATATGGAGAATGAAAACTTTTAAGCTAACCCATTTTACCATAAACAAATTAAACCTTTTTCAGTTTAAGTCCTACAATCTTTTTATATCAACTTTCATACCCTTTTAACAACATATCTTAGAACATTCTTTTACCTTAGCCATACCCTTTGTTTTGTTTTGTTTGTTTTTTGTTTTTTTTCGAGGTAGGGTCTCACTCTAGCTCAGCCTGACCTGGAATTCACTATGTAATCTCAGGGTGGCCTCGAACTCTCGGCAATCCTCCTACCTCTGCCTCCTGAGTGCTAGGATTAAAGGCATGCACCACCACTCCCGGCTTAGCCATACCCTTTTAATTTTTTTATTTATTTGAGAGAGAGAGAGAGAGAGAGAGAGAGAGAGGGAGGGAGAGAGAATGGGCATGGCAGGGCCTCCAGCCAGTGCAAACGAACTCCAGGTGTGTGCGCCCCCTTGTGCATCTGGCTAATGTGGGTCCTGGAGATTTGAACTGGGATCTTTTTGCTTTGCAGGCAAACACCTTAACCGCTAAGCCATCTCTCCAGCCCAGCCATGCCCTTTTAACAACATACCTTACAACAATCTTTTACCTTATAAAGTCTTTTCTGATCTAAAAACATGTCTCTGTCTGTAGAAGCAGGATTAAAATTTGATATACATAAATTTTAAAAATTGGTATGCAAATGTGTCTATTATTGTATAAAGCATTAACAAGCATGTTGTCAAAAAACAGAGGTTATGAGCCAGGCGTAGTGGCACATGCCTTTAATCCCAGCACTCGGGAGGCAGAGATAGGTGGATCGCTGTGAGTTCAAGGCCAACCTGAGACTGCATAGTGAGTTCCAGGTCAGCCTGGACTAGAGTGAGACCCTGCCTCGAAAACTCAAAAAAAAAAAAAAAAAAAAGAAATAGAGGTTATTTTAAATATATTGTAAATGTTTTTGTAGTAATTTAGTATCATCTTAAAATACATCTATGCATTTCATAACCCTTAATGGCCATAAGTTTAGTTGTACATAATGACAGAGTACATGAAACATATAAACATATGACAGCATGACAAGTGGCTGACCAGCAATAGACATATGACAGACATGTAATACATATAATATTATTAAAGGAGAGAGATGTTTTATCTTTAAAATTATAGTTACAGTTTAAATTGGTGAGGACTTAATTTGATATTTTAAACAATTTATATGAGTATTTACTTATGAGTAAATGTCAACACATCAGCAATATAAACAATATATTTATAAAATCCTTAGACATAAACACTGTCACAAAGACAGTTACTAGCACTTTGAATTTAAAGTTGACACATTTTTGCCTCTGGGAAGGTATGGAGTTGACAAGCAGGTCTTATTTATCTGGTGCCGCAAAGAACAATTGATGTGGCCATTGCTTATGACCGGTAAATGTTTAGAGATCGAGGGATGAGTAAGAGTTTTGTATAACGAGGCTGAGGCTAAGACAGGATTGAGAGTAGGGGGCTAATAGAACTAGTTCGTGAGCTTGAGTAAGGCAGAGGACGAGGGTGGAGAAAAGGGGAAGTTACATAGGTTTGGCTGGGGAAGAAAAGGATTGGAGGATGGGTCAAAAGCAGAAGACAGTGTTCAGGGAGTAAATGGGGAAGGGGACGCTTGATGGGGAGGGGGTTTGTTAGTTGGGTTTGTATCTGAGAGTGGGTCTTGGTATGGGCATTTCAGAAGGTATTTTTGTGGTACAGGAGTATTTGGTGAATGGAGCAAGGGGTACAGAGGGAGGGGTGGGAGTGGAGGGCAAAAAAGCCCTGGATGTGGGGAACCTCAGACCATTTCCCATTTCATTGGAGAATGTTATCAATGATAATGTTGAAATCAAAAGTGTCAAACTCAGGCCAATGGTGGCCATTCTTTAGAGACTATTGTGGCCAAATTTGACTGAACAAATTGGAGAAATTTGGTGGGTAGGAGCTCAGTTAGTTTGAGTTCCTTTAAATTAGTGCTGAGATGACTTCTGGGTAAGGTGGTGGCATAGTAGCCATGACAAAGCAGCCTAGGAGGGAAATAAGCAAAAAAAAAAAGCAAAACACACTCTTTTACTGAAAAGTAAAGGTATATAAGTTATTATCAACCACAGCAGAGAAGCAAAAAAAAAAAAAAAAAAAAAAAAAAAAAAAAAAAAAAATTCAGCACTTCTAGAAAAGAGGACTCCGGGCCAGAATCCAGCCAAGGCACCAGCAGCCCCAGTCCACATGCCCACCCAGCCGGCACAGAGCTGCAGGATCAGAAACCAGGTGGAGGGGTTTTTCTACTCACATCAGTTTCCTCACAAAGCCAAGAAACCTGAAGGAGAAGACAGAAGGGACCAGCTGATCAGCTGCTGAAGGAGATCACAAATGGGACCAGCTAAGGAGCTCAATACAACTACAGGCATCTTGCACAGTCTCCCATCTGCCAACCATCAGTGCTGTGAACCTTTGGAGAACTAATTCACCCCAGCTGCATGGCATCCAGCACAGCTGGTCAGAACACCAGATCCATAGCTCAACAGAAAGGAATGAGGTGGGCACTCAGCATTTGTGAGATTGGAAGTCATCCCCAAAGGTAACAGGGTCTACTTATACAAAGGCAGGTATGCAGGCCTCCACTGGAAGTGCTAATCTATCTTTTCATGTCAGGACAGGTTATGTGTTACATATTCTTGGTTGGCTTTATCATTCTCAAATAAGCTGTATTTTGGTGTTGAGTATTATTGCCTTTAATGTTCCTTGATTCATAGGGCCTTTGTCTTTTTCTGGCTTTCTCCCTCTCTGTCTCACCTTGAAAATAAATAAATAAAATATTAAAAAAAGAAATTAGAAAGGTTGCAAATAAACAACTTAATGCTTCACCTTAAGGCCTTGGAAGAAAAGGAACAAGGCACACCAAAAATCAGTAGACAGAAAGAAATAATAAAGATTGGACAGAAATTAATGAAATAAAAACCAAAAAAAAAAAAAAAATCCAAAGAATCAATGAAACAGAGTTGGTTCTTTGAAAGGATAAACAAGATTGATAAACCCTTAGCAAATCTGACTGAAAGAAAGAGAAAAGAGACACAAATTAATACAATTAGGGATGAAAAAGGCACCATCACAACAGATACCAGAGAAATTCAAAAAATCATAGGGACATACTATGAGAACATATACTCCACTAAGTTTGGAAATCTGAAAGAAATGGATGATTTCCTTGATTTATATGACCTACCAAAATTAAATCAAGATAAGATTAACCACTTAAGTAGACCTATAACAAGTATGGAGATCCAAGAAGTTATAAAAAAATCTCCCAACTAAAAAAGGTCTAGGCCCACATGGATTCACTGATGAATTTTACCAGACCTTCAGGGAAGAATTAACACCAATGCTTCTCAAACTTTTCCATAAAATAGAAAAGGAAGGAATCCTACCAAACTCCTTCTATGAAGCCAGCATCACCCTGATACCAAAACCAGGCAAAGAAAGAACAAAGAATGAAAATTACAGACCAATCTCCCTCATGAACATAGATGCAAAAATTCTCATCAAAATATTGGCAAACAGAATACAATAATATATCAGAAAAATCATTCACCCCGACCAAGTAGGTTTTATCCCAGAGATGCAGGGATGGGTCAACATATGCAAATTGATAAATGTAATACATTATATAAATGGACTGAAGGACAAAAATCACATGATTAGATGCAGAAAGAGCATTTGACAAAATCTAACATCCCTTCATGATAAAAGTCCTACAGAAACTAGGAAAAGAAGGAACATATCTCAACATAATAAAGACTATTTATGACAAACTTACAGCCAACATAAGACTAAATGGAGAAAAACTTGAAGCTTTTCCACTAAAATCATGAACAAGACAAGGGTGTCCACTGTCCTCATTTTTATTTAATATCTGAAAAAGAGAAGCAGATTCTCCAACAGAGAGTAAAGTTAGCACCAGATAAATGGGATAACCCTTATTTTTTTTTTAGAGAGAATTTAATAGGTGTAGGCCCTCTTGTAGCCCATAATTGGTGGTAGCTTGATAATGGAGAGTGGACTCATTTTTGCATATGGTTCTGACTTGTTTCCCAGCTCAAGCTATGGGTTCCGTTCCACTGAGTGGCTCAATTAGCCAAATCAAGAGCAGTTTCCCACCATGGCTGTGCACCACTATTGCATTTGTGTGAGCATCACAACAGGTTATTTGCTGTTAAGTAGGTTAGACCATGAGTTGCTTGGACAGATATTGGTCATTTTCTCCCAGTCACCCATGTAGCACCTTCTGGCACTAGACCCACTGACTGTCTGGAGACTGACTCTCTTCCAGCTTCCAGCCATGTCACTCCATGTTACACGTCAACTGCATATGCTGTACTCTCTTCCAGCTTCCAGCCATGTCACTCCATGTTATGTGTCAACCGCATATGGTGTCTTCAGCAGTAGGGTCTTACCACTAACATTTGGTGGGTCATCAAGTACTCTGACAGAAATGTCATTCTTTTAGGAAACCTTGTAGGTCTCTCTGATCAAAAGGTCATTGTGGATGATAGCCACCTGCTGGTACTGGGAATTACAGGTCAGTGCCCATGAAGAGAAGGAAGAAAAAGATAAGTAATATAAAAGAGTCAGAGGAGAGAGAGAGAGAGAGAGAGAGAGAGAGAGAGAGAGGCTGTAGAAGATTAAGGTCAGTCTTCATCATACCCTCTCCAGTGCCTTGTGACTCAGGTGTTCCCTCTCAGGGCCTGGTGAAGGTTCAACTATTTGGTCTGCCTTCTAGGATGTAAAATTTTATGGTACCATGGCCATTTGGGTCTAGATTTGGGGCTCCCACCCCCCTCTTACCTTCCTCTCCCTCCCCACCCACCCTATTGTCTAGTCCTCGAGATGTTTGCTGGGTATGTCAGCATCTTGGGTAGATTCAGGTTAGGTGCTGTAGATAAGTGAGACTATGTGGCAATTATCTTTCTGTGATTGGGTAAGTTCCCTGAGAATGATCTGTTCCAGGTTCAACCATTTTTCTTCAAATTTCACTGTGTCATTATTTTCTTACTACTGTGTAGAGTTCCATTGTGTAGATATACTACATCTTGGTTATCCATTCTTCTAGTGATGGACATCTGGGTTGATTCCAGCTCTTAGCTGTTATGAATTGAGCCACTATAAATGTGGTTGAGCAAATCTCTCTGGACTGAGGCTTGCGACACAGAGAAAAATCAACTCCTACCAAATCAGATACCCAGAGACACGGAGGCTCCCAAGACCTCATCACTGAAGCAGACCTAAAATGAACCCAACATGGCTCAGGGAAATTTTGCAGAAGAGGGGGCGGAAAGAATGTCAGAGCCACATGTTGGGTCATGATACGCAGAGACATTTCCTCCTACCCACAATTGAGGGCTAACTCCACAATGCATGATCCATATACCTCAACAAGGAGGGACCAGGGGGTGGGGATAAGGGGGAGGACAGGGAGGAGGCTAACAATGGTACCAACTTGACTGTATTCACTGAGTACAAAACTAATTAATAAAAAAAGGTCAACTATATTTAAAAAAAGAATATATTCTCCAGGAAAGCAGGACAGTGCCTTTTTAAAAAATTTGTTTATTTTTATTTATGTATTTGAGAGTGACAGACAGAGGGAGAAAGAGGCAGAGAGAGAGACAGAGAGAATGGGCGTGCCAGTGCCTGCAGCCACTGCAAACGAACTCCAGATGCGTGCATCCCCTTGTGCATCTGGCTAACGTGGGTCCTGGGGAATCAAGCCTTGAACCAGGGTCCTTAGGCTTCACAGGCAAGTGCTTAACTGCTAAGCCATCTTTCCAGCCTGACAGTGCCTTTTTATTCACCTCATACTCGCAGTGTTTCACAGACCATGGAAATGGAAAAAAATCTTAGCAACTTCATGAATAAAATAAACTGATAAAACTATAAAAAAGGGATAAAATTGGAAAGGAAGAGATTAAGTTATCATTATTTGCAGATGATATGATTCTGTACATAAAGGACCCTAAAGATTCTACCAGCAAACTGCCAGAGCTGATAAACACCTGTGGCCATATAGCAGGATACAAAATAAACACACAGAAACCAGTAGCCTTCCTATATGCTAACAACAAACACACAGAAGATGAAGTCAGAGAATCACTCCCATTCACAATTGCATCAAAAAAAAAGAAGAAAAAAACCTTGGAATACACTGAACCAAGGAAGTGAGGATCTCTACAATGAAAACTTTAAAACACTCAAGTGAGAAATTGCAGAAGACACTAGGAAATGGAAAGACATCCCTTGTTCTTGGATTGGAAGAATCAATATTGTGAAAATGACAATCTTACCAAAAGCAATATCCACATTTAATGCAATCCCCATCAAATTTCCAATGGCATTCTTCAAGGAAATAGAAAAAAATCCAAAAATTCATTTGTAAGCACAAAAAAATAAATCTCGAATATCTACAACAATTTTGAGCAACAAAAATAAGGCTGGTGGCCTCACCATATCTGATTTTAACCTATATTACAGAGCCATGGTAACAAAAACAGCAAGGTACTAGCACAAAAACAGATATGTAGATCAATAGAACAGAATAGTGGACCTAGATGTAATTCCAGATAGCTATAGCCACCTGATCTTTGACAAAAAATGCCCAAAATACTCACTGGAGAAAAGACAGCCTCTTCAGCAAATGGTGCTGGGAAAACTGGATATGTATCTGTAGAAGGATCAAAATAGATCCTTATCTCTCCATGCACAAAAATCAAGTCCAAATGGATCAAAGACCTTAATATCAGACTGGAAACTCTGAAACTGCTAGAGGAAAAAGTAGGGGAAACCCTTCAACATATTGGTATTGGCAAAGACTTTCTGAATATAACCACAATTACTCAGGAAATAAAACCACAGATCAACCACTAAAACCTCATGAAATTACAAAGCTTTTGTATGGCAAAGGACACTGTGAATAGAGCAAAAAGGAAGCCTACAGAATGGGAGAAAATCTTTGCCAGCTAAACATCTGTCAGAGGATTAATATCCAGAATATACAAAGAACTCAATAAGAAATCAAACAACCCAATTAAAAATGGGCTATGGAACTAAATACTACTTTGAAACTCCATCTCACTCCTGTCAGAATGGCTATTATCAAAAAATCAAATGACCATAAATGGTGGTGAGGATGTGGAAAAAGAGGAACCTTTCTACACTGTTGGTAGGAATGTAATCTGGTCCAGCCATTGTGGAAATCAATGTGGAGGTTCCTGAGACAGCTAAAAATAGATTTACCATGTAACCTAGCTATACCACTCCTAGGCATATACCCTAAGGAATCATCATACAACCTTAGAGATACTTCCAAGTCCATGTTTATTGTTGCTCTATTCACAATAGTTAGGAAATGGAATCACCCTAGATGTCCCTCAAATGATGAGTGATAATGAATATGTACTACATTTATACAATGGAGTTTTATTCAATGGTAAAGAAAAATGAAATTATGAAATTTGCAGGGAAATGAATGGATCTGGAAAGGATTATACTTAGTGAGGTAACTCAGGCCCAGAAAGCAAAGTGCCACATGTTCTCTCTCATATGTGGATCCTAGCTACAAATATTTGGACGTGTTTGTGAGTTGGAATAAAACTCCATAGCAGAGGCCAGTAAGCTAGAAAGGGACGATAAGGGAGGGAGGAGAGGGGAAGCCTTAAGGGATGGTGCTGTATATATGTAAGTAGAAGAACAGATTACTGGGGGTGGAAAGGCCTACGTGAGGTCAGGGGAAAAGACTAAATAAAGGAAAAGTGGGGGGAGGGTTAATCAAAATCTAAGAGGGTATGTATAAGTCATATGGAAACCTACTTTTTTGGGTAATGGTGCATCCAAGAAGCCATAGATTGTTACTAGAAAACTTTCAATGCCAGAAATGGGATACTTTCCAGTGAGGTTTTATCCAGGGAGGTCCCTGATGACCCCAAAATATTAGAGGCCATTGCCAAAGCTCTTGGTTTCCCACCAGGAATAGATGGTAAGACCCTATTGCTGAAGACTCCACATGCTTGTGCTGTAAGGTCATTGAGAAATCTTGTTAGAGCTGAGCTGAAGACCTCTGTGTAGACAAGCTGACAGAAAGCTGGAAAACAACATTGCATATAGCTCCATGGGAGAGAGAGAAGGTATCAGTGGAGGTAAATAACAGTGGATGCTGCCAGCCAGATCAAATGAGCTAACAGGTGCAATAGTGGCATGTCTATTATGGGGGAAACCAACTGTTCTGTAATTGGACTGGAGGCCTGCTCCATGGGAGGGAATACATACTAAAATCCTATGACAGGGGAATTCATGAGCCCTATGGGTATATTGTCTGCTGTGTCCAGCTAAGTGTATACACTATGCTCTCCAAACTGTTTATTAATGGTTCTCTCACTTTTGGTTAGAGAAGATTCTCTTTTCAGATGATGGTAAGTTCTGGGATGACTCAAAAGGCACCATGATGCTGAGAAGAAGTGACAGAGGAGTGCTAAGCACTGAAACATCTCTATCACACCCTCCAATGCTCAGGGTCCATTGAGTCAGACGTGGCAGAAAGAATGTAAGAGCCAAAGTAAGGGTAGGAGTGCTTACAATGCACTGTTCCAGACACGAAATGGCCTTGATATGACCTCACAGTGCCTGATACTACCTACACAAGACCAGTATAATAGGAAAAATAAAAGGATGACATCAAAATAAAAGAGACTGATTGAGATGGGAAGGAGATATGATGAGAGTAGATTTGTGAAGGGGAAAGTGGGGGAGGGAATTATTATGGCTTATTGTCTATAATTATGGATGTTGTCAAAAATAGAAAAAATAAAAATAAATTAGTGCTGAGTAATGGAATAGATAATTTACACCCCATTTTGAAGGATAGGGACTAAGTGGTATGGCCTATCCCACCACCAGGGACTGCACCCTGGCTTAGGAAGGGCAACAAGGGAAGACCCAAGGATTAGGAGGAAGCATCCCCACCCTCTCAGTGCCTGGAGTGTCCAGTGGAACAATATGTGGGGGCCTTCTGGAATCTCTGATCATCCATGGACATTGGAGAGTGAGAAACTCCTGGAGTTTCTAAGGTCTGAAACGGGGCACCTCCACAGCAGAGCGAGAGTGAGTACCTTGTCTTAAAAGCTGGAATTTGATGAGGTTGTGAATGGCAGTCACTCAAATTGTGAATGGCTTCTCATTTGAAGTTCAAAAGTCTGAGAAGAGAGGGTTAAAAGAATATGAAAAGGAAGAAGCTGCCGTGTATCAAGCTGGGTTTACAAAAAACCATGAGACTGAATGGAACTTGAGTCATACCCATAGACAAAGGCCTCAAAAGACCAGGGGTCTCAGGTCACAACTAGTGGCTGTTTAGTCCAGAATAGTGAGCGCAGTGGCCATCTGTGCTCCCAAGTAAGTGAGACATGGGTAGGGAGGTAGAAGGAGAGAGAGAGAAGGAAGGGGCATGGGACCCAAAAACCCCTGAGGATTGAGTCACAATGCCAGAAATGTAAGGAAAGTGAAAGAGAAAATCAAACCAAACGACTCAACAGATAGAGACTGTTTACTGAAGCACAATGAGGGGCTACAACCTTCCCGCAGGAGGGAGGCTGAAGCGTACGGCAGGGGACGGGCACAGCTCATGAGGGTGCTATGTGAGGAAATAGACAGGAATCAGGTGCAGCCTGGTAGGGGCAAACAAGTAACTGAATAACAGCAACGTCTGGTTTATTGGATCTTTCCCAGTGAGTCAGAGGAGCTGCCTCAGTGGTTTTCTGCATGGTGGACTGTCTTGAATTGTTTCAGTTCCTCAGAGTTTTCTGAGTTAAAGAATGTCCACCCACCTTTCATGAAGTATGTTCATTCACCCTTCACTTTGTCCCAGCAACGAGAAGGTAACTGCAACAGGAGTAATGTAGAGCTGATTAACTGTGCACACATGCTTTGTGAAGTCACAGACATTTGTTATGTACGCTTTTTATGTGTGTCTTAAACCTCAATGAAATGCCTATTCTAATGACAATAAGGGCAGGGTTATGACAGTTGCATCGGAATGATAAATAGAAGCTAATAGTAGTAGCAAGGAGATCAGTGGTAACAGATTAATTTTAATACCTGTAGCTCAGATTTATAAGATTCTATTAGATATAAAATAGGAAACGATTCTCTAGAAAATAGAGAAGGAAGAGAGAAGACTAAGAAATAAATTTAGAGGAGCTAAAACAAAATACTTGTTTTGATTTTTCTCGGTTAGAAAAACTGTCTGTTAGGCTGCACTTGGAGATTTAGGAAGCCAGTTGTATCTGTGGCCACAGAAGGGATTAAGACAATGGATAATAACTTGAAATGTACTAGTCTGAGAGTGGGAAGAAAAGAAAATTGAGACAAGTAAGGGGCAGTGTTCATAGCTCAGTAGTAAAACTTTGCTTAATATGCACAAACCCTGGGTTCAAGTCCCTGTACCATGAAAAGAAAGATGAGAGAGAACAGTGAAAGAGAGAGGAAGAGATTAAGTAGATCAAACTTTACACCAGCCCTCTTTTATTTTACTTTTAATTTTGAGGGAGGATCCCACTAAAATTGCCCAGGGTTGCCTTGAACTCACTCCAGTACAGGCAGGCTTTGAACTTGTAATCAATCATTTTGCCACAGCCTCTTGAGTCTGAGATTTAGTGCTGTGCCTCCAGGTCAGGACCTTTTTTTTTTTCTTTCTCTTTTTAGATAGGTTTCATAAAGATATTTTCATTCAAGTATATCTTGAACTTTGACTATAGTCAGTCCCCATTATTCTCTCCTTTCTCCCCTCCCCTCTTCTGCTAATCATCTTCCTTTTCCCATATAGTCCCCCTTCTACTAAATGTATGTTTTTATGATAATCATCTGTGGTAACCTGATGTATTTCATCTTTTTTATATGGTTTCCATGACATAATAGCTGTCCAGGAGATGTTTTCCTGAGAGCTTTGACAACGCTGTTGCATCGACTATAAGAGTAGGTTTACATGTCTGACTCTTTTTGTGGACTAGTATAATGGTTTGTGATATCTTAGGTACAGTGTTCTGCTTGTTAAACATTTACCCTGAATTTTAAGATGTGTTAGCTCTTTGTTACGTACTGTTTTTGTTCTTAAATAATCTTCTCTGGTGTGATATTTCGTAGGTTTGGGCGGAAGGTGGTCTACACATGGTGTCTGCTCCAGCTGGCCGCTGCTGACACCTGTGGGGCTTTTGCTCCCACCTTCTTCCTTTACTGCGCACTGCGTTTCCTGGCCGGGTTGTCAAGCATGACTGTTTTGGCAAACTCTTTCTATCTCAGTAAGTCAGTAATTGAGCCTTTTGTTTTTTCCATGCCTTTAGTTTACTTTGAAATTGTCCTTTTTCTGAAGTAATAATTGTTCATATGTTTTCTTCCAGTGTTAGAATGGACAATGTCCCAATCACACTCTATGGCAGCAACAGTGATGCTGTGTTCCTACAACACAGGACAAATATTCCTGGGAGGACTGGCTTTTTTCATCCGAAACTGGCGTACACTGCAGCTGGTCCTCTCTATACCCTTGTTTGTCGTCTTCATGCTCTCCAGGTAAAGACACGCTCCAGGTTCTTTGCCAATAAGGCAGGCTAAGGTAAAAGCAGACAGGAGAATCCTGATGCCTGGGAGCTGGATAATCCCTGGCCAGTTCTAAGCCATGGTGGTCATTAGTCACATTGTACAACTGTGACACATCAGAAAGAACCAATTAATGCTGCCTGGGAAGTCATCACTGTACAGTCATTATCTGTGTATTTTAAACAAAAACTATACTGTTCATAAGAAAATATATTATTTATTTAAGTTTGGATAGCTTTTCATGATAGAGAAGATTTGGATGCATTTTAGCATATAAATAAGGTTAGATAAAATCAAAGGACAGGTGAGTTCCACACCAGTCTGGGACTACAGAGTAAGTTCCATGTTAACCTGGGCTAGAGTGAGACATTACCTCAAAATAAAGAACTGACTCTACTACGTCATGAAAGTTTTGGGTCTCACTCTAGCATAGGCTGACCTGGAACTCACTCTATAGTCCCAGATTGGCCTCAAACTCCTAGTGATCCTCCTACCACTGCCTCTCAAGTGCTGATACTAAAGGAATTCGCCACTACGCCAGGCTAAATGTTTTAATTGGATACTTAAGACCATTTACACTTGATGTTATTACTTAAAGCATGGACTGAAGACTAGTGGCTCTCTAGAAATTCCCCAGGACCTTTAGTGCCAGATTGGGATGCTGAGGCATCAAAAATCTTGGACTGAGAAGCTACCAGGTTCTGAGATTCTCCAGCATGTAGACAGTCATTCTTGGAGCCCATATTGCATATTTAATAAATGCCTCTCTCTCCCTGTCTGCCACTCTCTCTCAAATAAATAAATAAGTAAATATTTATTTTTTAAAGGGGCTGGAGAGATAGCTTAGTGGTTACAGTGCTTGCCTGCAAAGCCAAAGAACCCAGGTTCAATTCTGCAAGACCCGCATAAGCCAGATGTACAAGGTGGCACATGTGTCTGGAGTTCATTTGCAGCAGCTAGAGGCCCATTCTCTCTCTCTCTCTCTCTCTCTCTCTCAAATAAATTTTAAAAAATTTAAAAGAAATGGGTGGGCCACTCTAGCCTAAATAAACCCTGTGTATCTGTGAGCAGCTCAGTCGCTCTCCTCTTCAGTCTCTCCATGGGGTCCAGGTGACTCTTTCCATCATGGATCTAAGCCTGCTGGAAATAGAATCTCTATGAAGGAGGACTATTTTGAGCCAGAGTCAAAAGGATACCCTTTGTGCACGGTTTGAAAAGAATCCATATCCTCACATAACTACTAGGGGACACTTGGTCAAAGAAATTGGCATTTCAGAGTCTCAAACTCTGACATGGTTTCAAAAGCACAGAAAAGGCAGAAATGATTGAAGTTTGAAGGTTGCTTTGAAGAATGTCAAACCCAAGTACAGGATAAGCCTCCATTTAGAGCTGAAGCTAAAGAAGCCCGAGGAACCTGGACACACGCTACAAGATTTCAAACTGCTATCCTAGTTGAAGCTTTTTCAGGCACTACCACGATCTTTCTGAATCTGGGTCCAGATCATGGTAGTGCCTGAAAACTTGTGGTCGACAGGAACTAAGTGGTGAAGGTTGAAGTTTAGCCTCCTGCTTTGAGTTCCATCAGGTTGGGGAGATCGGCAGGTGGTAGAAGCTGCTCCCGCCATGGAGTGATCTGTCTATTCAGGAGACCAGTACCCTTTTAATTTCTTTTTAAACTTAAGAAAGTTATGCATTTTCTTTATCTTTTTTGTTGAAGTAGGGTCTCTCACTCGAGCCCAGGCTAACCTGAAATTCACTATTTAGTCTCAGGCTGGCATCAAACTCATAGTGATCCTCCTATCTCTTCCTCCTGAGTGCTGGGATTAAAAGTGTGTGCCACCATGCCTGGCTCTCCATTTTCTTAAAGTCCCCATTTTTTTTTTTTAAAGTTCTGGTTTTCAAGGTAGGGTCTCATTCTAGCCCAAGCTGATTAGGAATTCACCATGTAGTCCTAGGCTAGCCTCGAACTCACAGCGATCCTCCTACCTTTGCCTCCTGAGTGCTAGGATTAAAGGTGTGCACCACTACTCCCAGCTCCTTTCCTTTCCAACTGAATTTGTTTGTTTGTGTTGTGTCTGTAACATATGTATGGGCATGCCAAGGTCTCTTGCAACTACAAACAGAATGGCAGGTACTTGTGCCACTTTTTGCATCAAGCTTTACATGGGTGGCTGGAGAACTGAAACCCAGCTGGCAGGTTTTGCAAAAAAAAAAAGCCTTTAACAGCTGAACCATCTCCCCAACCCCATTAATTTCTTTTTGAAACCTACCTTCGTAATGTTATTCTGGTTGGCACTGAACTCCTGTGGTCAAGTGAGCCTCCTGCCTCAGCCTCCTGAGTAGTTGGGGCTGTAGGCACATGCCACCATGCCCAGTTTATTTTTATTTTTAATTGTGGTTAAAAACACACTGCTTTATTTATCATTTGTTATGATTCCTAGCTGGAGGTGTGGTTTTTGAGTGCTTCTGGAGGCTTTAGGAGATGGTACCTCGTTGGGTGAACTAGGACACTAGCATGGAGCCTTTGCAGCTTCTAACCTGGCTCCTGATTCCTGTCATCATCCACCATGTGAAGAGTCTCCATCTAACATCTGCTTCTGCTGCCACAAACTGAGCCACTCCATATGCCTTTCCTGTTATGATGCACTGGAACCCTCTGAAATAGTGAGCTTAAATAAACCTTTTTTCCCTTAAAAAAAAAAAAAAGCAAAGGACCATGGATTTTATCACTATAACTATTTGAACATATTTTCTCCAGCTTTAAGGATTGACATGGGGGTAGGTGACTTCTAAAAAAATGACAGAGTATGACTGCCAAAAAGTTTTCCATAAAAGAAATGCAAAACTGTCACAAAAATGTTATCAGAATCTCCTTTTTAGAACTCTAGGAATTAACCAAAGGTTTACAGCATTTCAGGGAATTCTTGTCTTGAAAAAAATTTACTTCCACTGAAAATAGTGAGTGTTTGGAGTATTTTAATATCTGCTAATTCTCAGCTTCAAAAAAATAGAGCTTGGGTTATTTGAAACCCTCATTCAAAAGGGAGTCCTCATCATTTGATCTATCTGGTGGCTTGGCAAAGTTCCCATTGGAAGGCAGTCTATATTTGGCTAGATTCAAAGATATCCAGTGCAGAAATTTCTCTACCAAAGAAGCAGTTCTCAAAACAATGTATTTGTAGGCAAGAATTTTGAAATAACAGCTGCTTGAAATGATGAATGACAACTATAGTACATAATAAGAAAATCAAACAAATTTAAAGCCAGGAGTGGTGGCATACACCTTTAATCTCAGCACTTGGGAGGGCAGAGGTAGGAGGATCACCATGAGTTCGAAGCCACACTGAGACTCCATAGTGAATTCCAGGTCAGCCTGGGCTACAGTGAGATCCTACCTTGAAAAACCGAAAAAAAAAAAAAAAAAAGAAAAGAAAAGAAAAGAAAAAGAAAAAGAAAAAGAAAATCAAACAAGTTTAAAACGAGAAGCTAAGGGGTAAAGTCTTTATAGTGGTTTTGAACAATTAAACATGTTCCTAGTTATCCAGAAGGTCACGACCATGTGTAGGCTGGCATGTATGCTAATGAAAGCTCTGAGGAAACTGCAAGCTTTTATCTATGGATGACCTCGAGGCTTTGCCCATGCAATGAGCAGAGGCTAATGGATTTGTAAATAAGCCCTTACAATACACCCTTAGAGCTGCCAGTAAAGACTAACAGGGTGGTTGATGTTGCAACAAATTAACATAATAGCTGACCACTAAGGCAAGTGGAGTGGTCAATGGTCAAATAGGACAAATACAGATTTTATAAAATCAGTTCAAAGAAAACCACTATTCTTTTTTTTAATTAAGTAGAAACCTTGTATGGACACATCATATATTGATATCATCATGTCCGTCCTCCCTGCTTCATTCCTTCCTACCCTGTGGCTCTTACATTCTTTCTGTCCCATCTTTTTTTTTTTTTTAGAAGTTATGTACACAGTGTATACAGTCATGTTGGTACCATCGTTAGCCTCCTCCCTGTCCTCCCCCCTCCGCAGGGACCCTCCTTGTTGGGGAATATGGGTCGTGCATTGTGGGGTTAGCCATTAGTTATGAGTAGGAGGAAATGTCTCTGTGCATAATGACCCCACGTGTGGCTCTAACATTCTTTTTGCCTCCTCTTCCACAAATTTCCCTGAGCCATGTTGGGTTCACTTTAGGTCTGCTTCAGTGATGAGGTCTTGGGAGTCTCTGTGTCTCTGAATATCTGGTTTGGTAGGAGTTGAGTATTCTCTATGTCTGTCTCCTTTACCCTTGTACTGGTGCCAGGTACACCAAGGAAGCAGCATTCTTGCTTATTTCCCCCAAATTCTCTTAGTTTCAGCTGGAGCCCTTTTGAGGTATGATGGGCTGGTTCTCTCCTTAGAATCTGCATCCATCTGGAAAAGAAAAGCAAATTCTCCAATGGAGAGTGAAGTTAATACCAGATAAATGGGATAACCTTTGTTATTGTTTTTTTTTCAGAGAGAATTTAATAGGGGTAGGCCCTCTTGTAGCCCATGATTGGTGGGAGCTTGATAATGGACAATGGGCTTGTTTGTGGATATGGTTCTGACTTGTTTCCCAGCTCCAGCTATGGATCCATTCCACTGAGCAGATCAGTTAGCCAAATAAAGAGCAGTTGGTTTCCCACCATGGCTGTGTGCCACTATTGCACTTGTGTGAGCATCATGTCAGGTTGTTTGCCACTGAGCAGCTTAGACCATGAGTTGCTTGGACAGATATTGGTCATTTTTACCCAGTCGCTCATGTAGTACCTTCTGGTACTTCTGTCCCCCCATCTGCAGACTTCCTTGAGCCTTGGTGGGTGTGCTTTAATGCTACTTTAGTGTTGAGTTCTCAGCAGCTTCTGGATTTATGCCTTGGTGTGATTTGAGTGTCCTCAGTGTCTGTCAGCATTACCCTGGCCCAGATCATCAGGATGTCATGGAAGCAGCACTCTTATTCATCTCCCCAGTTCTTCTGTGGTTTTCCACAGGCCCTGGCTGCTATATTAGGGGTGGTTCAGCTTCTGTCAAGGAGTCATCTATCTGTTCTTTTCTTGTTGATAAATTATAATTATTTGTGGTTCTTGCTGCTTTATGACAAACAAAAACAGATTCTCCAATGGAGGGTGAGAACAGGATAGGTTAAAGGAGATAAGGCAAGTGCCTTAACCACTAAGCAATCTCTCCAGCCCAAGAGACTTTTTTTTTATTAAGTAGAAATTTTGTATGGACACATCATCTGTTGGTTACCATTCCCCTCCTCCCAGCCCCCATTCCACTGAGGGCCCTCCTCAGTGGGATTGCTGGTATTCACCATGGCATTGTGGGTTATGAGTTGTGAGAGCAGTCAGTCATTGTGTGTGTATGTGGGGGCAGGCAATGTCTCTATATACTCCCTTCCACCCTGTGGCTCTTATATTTCCACCTTCTCTTCTGCAAAATTCCCGGAAACTTGTCGGGTGTGTTTTAAGGCTACTTTAGAGTTAAGCTCTCAGCAACTTCTGGATTTCTGTTTGGCACACCCTGGCACAGGTTGTCAGACTCACCATGGGTAGCAGCACTCTTGCTCATACCACCACTTCCTCTGTGGTTTCACCTGGACCCTAGCTGATGTGCAAGGGTGGCTCACCTCATGATAGTGAGTCAGCTAATTTTTCTTGTCTGCTCTGATCTTAATTATTTCTTTCCATTTGCAGCTCTTAGGGTTGGATTGTTTTTGTTCTTCCAGTGCCTTTTAAGTGGTTATTAATTTGAGATCTCTCTGTCTTTGTTATGAAGGCTTTTGGTGCTATAACTTTTCCCTTTAGGACTGACATTATTGTATCCCATAAGTTATGGTATGTTTTATTTTCATTATCATTCATCTCTAGAAATTTTACAATTTCCTTTTTTATTTCTTCCATGACCCATTCATTGCTTAATAGTGTGTTGTTCAATTTCCAGTAGTTGGTATGTTTTCTGCTGTTATGTTGTTAATTTTTAGTTCTAATGCATGGTCAGATATGATACAGGGAGTTATGTAAACTTTCCTGAATTTATGGAGACACACTTTATGCCTTAATTTATGATCTATTTTGGAGAAGGTTCCATGAGCTGCTGAAAAGAATGTGTATTCTATAGAATTGGGGTGGAATGTTCTATATATGTCTCTTAGGTCTAATTGATCTATGGTGTTGGTGTGCCCTGTTATTTCCATGTTAATTTTCCAATTACATGGTCTATCAGTGATAGTGGGTATTGAAGTCCCCTACTATGATGATACTGGGATTTATTTCTGATTTGTTGTCAAGTAGTTTTGCTTTATAAAATCTGGTATGCAGGGTGATTAAGGCATTTGCCTGCAAAGCCAAAGGATCCTGGTTAGATTCTCTAGGACCCACATAAGCCAGATGCACAAGGGGGTGCATGCATCTGGAGTTTGTTTGTAGTGGCTGGAAGCCCTGTTGTGCCCATTCTCTCTCTCTAACAAATAAACAAATAAATAAAATTTTTTAAAAAATCTGGTATGCCTGTATTTGGTGCATATAGATTTATGATTGTGATATCCTTTTGTTAGATTGTTGCCTTGATGAGTAAAAAGTAGCCTTCTTTGTGTTTTTATTATCTTGGTTTGAAGTCTACTTTGTCAGATATTAGTATAGCCACACCCACTTCTTTCTTGTTTCCATTTGCTTGGAAGATCATTTTCCATCCTTTCATCCTGAGGTGTCTATCTTTAATGGCAAGGTGGGTTTCTTAAAGACAGCAGATGGGTGGATCCTTTTTAAAATATTTTATTTTTATTACTTATTTGAGAGAGAGATACAGAAATAGGCAGGAAGAGAAAGAGAGAGAGAGAGAGAGAGAGAGAACGGGTGCGCCAGGGCCTCCAGCCACTGCAAACGAACTCCAGATGTGTGCACCCCCTTGTGCATCTGGCTTACATGGGTCCTGAGGAGTCGAACCTGGGTCCTTTGGCTTTTCAGGCAAGTGCCTTAACTGCTAAGCCATCTCTCCAGCCCAGATGGATCCATTCTTATGATTCATCCAGTTACCCTGTCTTTTGATTGGTGAGTTGAGGCCATTAGTGTTTAAAGTTATTACTGTGAGGTTCAATTTAATATTTTATTTTTATTTGACAGAGAAAGATGGGGAGAGAGCAAGAGAGAGAGAATGATTGGGCACTCCAAGGCCTCCAGCCACTGCAAATGAATTCTAGATGTGTGCTCCCCCTTGTGCATCTGGCTAACATGGGTCTTGGAGAATCTAACCTGGGTCCTTTGGCTTTGCAGGCAAACACCTTAAGCGCTAAGCCATCCATCCAGCCCCTGTGAGGTTCAATTTAATCCCTTCCATGCTGGAGGTTTTGCAGGGTTTGATGCTTTCTTGAGCTTTGAATATTTCTTTTATTTTTAATTTTTGACAACTTCCATAATTATATACAATAAACCATGATAATCCTCCCCCTTATTTTCCCCTTCACAACTCCTTCATCATATCCCCTCCCTGCTCTCAATCAGTGTCTCTTTTATTTATTTATTTATTTTGGTTTTTCAAGGTAGGGTCTCACTCTAGCTCAGGCTTACCTGGAATTCACTATGTAGTCTCAGGGTGGCCTTGAACTCATGGTGATCCTCCTATCTCTGCTTCCCAAGTGCTGGGATTAATGGTGTGTGCCACCACGCCCAGCTCAGTCTCTCTTTTATTTTGATGTCATCATTTTTTCCCCTACTATTATACTGGTCTCATGTAGGTAGTGTCAGCCACTGCAAGTTCATGGATATCCAGGCCATTCTGTGTCTAGAAGAGTGCATTGTAAGGAATCCTATCCTTCCTTTGGCTCTTACATTCTTTCCTCCACCTCTTCTCCAATGGACTCAGAGCCTTGGAAGGTGTGATAGAGATGTTTCAGTGCTGATCACTCCTCTGTCTCTTCTTCTCAGCACTATGGTGCCATTTCAGTCATCCCAAAAGTTACCACCATTTGAAAAGAGAAACTTCTCTAACCAAAAGTGAGAGTAGCATTAATATATAGGCATGAACATTAAGAAAAGTGCTTATGGGCAGCTTGGTGAGCATAATACATGCTTTTAGCCAGACACCAGCAGGCATTACACTCCTAGGGCTCATGACTTCCCCTGTCATAGGTTTTTAATATTAGGCATGTATTCTCTCCTATGGAGCAGGCCTCTAGTCCAATTAGAGAGCTGGTGCCCAATCCAGACACCAGCAGGCATACACCCCTAGGGCTCATGACTTCCCCTGTCATAGGTTTTCAATATCAGGCATGTATTCCCTCCCGTGGAGCAGGCCTCTAGTCCATGTTTGTTCTCCATAACAAACATGCCACTATTGCACCCATTAGTGCATTTGACCTGGCTGGCCAAACTTAAGGCTTGCAATGTCCACTGTTGTTTATCTCCACTGATGCCTTCAATATCTCCCATGCAGCTGCATGCAGTGTAGCTTTTTCCAGCTTTCTGTCAGCTGATCTACACAGAGGAGGTTTTTAGCTCAGCTCTGGAAAGATTTCTCAGTGACTTTGTAACCCAAGCATGTGGAGTTGTTAGCAACAGGGTCTTACCATCTATTCTTAGTAGAAATCAAGAGCTTTGACAATAGTCTGTTATGTTGTGGGGGGTATCAGGGACCTCTCTGGCCAACAACTCACTGGAATGTATCCCATCCCTGGCACTAAAAATTTTCTAGTAACAATATATGGCTTCTGGATGTGCCATTGTCCAAAAAAGGTTTCCATATGTCTTATTCATACCCTCTTAGATTTTGATTAATCCTCTTCCCACCCTTCCTTTACTCAATCTGTTCCCCTGACCTTACTTAGACCTTTCCACCCCCAGTAATCTGGCTTTGAACATTTTCAAGTCTGCTCTTGTTTGGGTTATTGTGTATTCCCTCTTGTATGCTATTGAGGTTGGTTGTTTGACTTTTCTGTATTCCTTGGGGTATTCTTTTTAGAGTTGGATTTGTGCTGATTTATTCATAGAGCTGGCTGTTATCATGGAAAGTTTTCCTTTCTCCTATTATGAGGGATACTTTTGCTGGGCACAGTACTTTTAAAATTTTGAGGTATTCTATTCCAAACCCTTCTGGCTTTTAGAGTTTCTATTAAAAACTCAGAGGTAATTCTGACATGTTTAGCTTTGTACATAGAGCTTATTCTCTCTTGCTGAGTTTAGCACTCTTTCTTTGTTTTTATTGTTTAGAATCTTAACTATGACGTGCCACTGAGAGTTTCTTCTTTGGTACTATCTGTTTGGCGTTCTGTGAGTTTCTTGTATCCGGATCAGTCTCTCTTTTGTGAGAGTAGGAAATTTTTCTTCAATAATTTTTTGAAGATGTTCCCTCTGCCTTTGGCCTGTATTTTTTTAAATTAGATATGGACATATTTTGTATGCAAACATCACATGTTGGTACCATCCTTTCCCTCCTCCCTGCCCCATTTCTGAAGAGGCCTTCCTCATTGGGGATGCAGGTCAGCCCCATGGGGATGTAGGTCATTCATTAAGAGGGCAGCAGTCAGTTATGGGGGAGAGGCAATGTCTCTGTGAAAAATGTCCCAACTTGTGGCTCTAACAATCTTTCTGCCCCCTCTTCCACAAAATTCCCTGAGCCATGCTGGGAGCATATTAAGTCTACTTTAGTGATGGGCACTTAGGAGCATCTAGATGTCTGGTTCAGTTGAGTGTCCTCAGTTTCTTTCTCCATCACCTTTGTGCTGATATTAGTTTAACTGAGAGTGCAGCATTCTTGTTCATTTCCCCAACTCCTCTGTGGTTTCAGCTGGGGCTGGGTGGAGTGTGCTGGGTCATTTATCTCCTCAAGTCCAGTTCCCATCTGAAAAAGAGAAGCAGATTCTCCAACTGAGAATGAAGTCAGTGCCAGTTAAGTGGGATAACCATTATTAATTTAGAGAGAATTAAAAGGGTTTAGATACCCTTAGTCTAAGGTTAGTGGGAGCTTGACAATGGAAAGCAGAATCATTATCTGGATGTGATTCTGACTTGTTGCCCAGTTGCAGATATGGTTTCCTTTCCACTGAGTGCATCTGTTAGTCAATCCAAGAGCAGTTGGTTACCCACCATGGCTGTGTGCCACGATTGCACTTGTGTGAGCATCACATCAAGTTGTTTGCTTCTGAGTTGCTTAGATTTTGAGTTGCTTGGACAGATGTTGGCCACTTTCCCCTGGGAGCTCCTATAGCGCTTTCCAGCACTAGATGGGCTAATTATCTGGAGACTGACTCTCCTCCAGATTCCAACCAGGACCATTAGCCTCTGGTGGGTAATCAAGTGCTCTGAAAGAAGTCTGTATTGTTTGTTTCTAGAGATCTAGTAGGTCTCTCTGATCAACAGCTTATTGTGGACGTAGACCACATTCTGGTACAGGGAATTATAGGTTTGCCTGTATTTCTAACCCTTTTTATATACCCATGATCCAGATACTTAGTCTTTTTAGGGTATACCACATTTCCTTCATATTCTGTTTGTATATGTTTTTAATTTATCATAGTTTTTGGACTCCCAGTCAATTTCTTCTGTCTTATTCTGTCTTATCTTTGAGTTCTGAGGTTCTGTCCTCTACATGATCTACTCTGTTAGTAAGGGTTTCTAGAAAATCTTTAAAAATATCTATTTAATTTTTGTTCCTCTCCTTCTTTTTTTTGAGATAAGGTGTCACTCTAGTCCAGGCTGACCTGGAATTTACTATGTGGCCTCAAACTCACAGTAATCCTCCTTTCTCTGCCTCCTGAGTGTTGGGAATAAAGGTGTGCACTACCACACCCAGCTTTGATTTTTGTTTTCTATTGCAGTTTTCTACATCATATCCGCCCCTTTATTTTCAATTTCAGGTTAGGTTTGATTTTCTTGATGTTTCTTAGGATTCATTTTTGCATTTGATCATATCTTCATTAAGCTTAATCAGCTGATTGTTGAGACCCTTTATTTGTTGACTCAATTTCATTTCTTTTATCTGTCTTTTAAAGATCTCTCTGAGGCTGGGGAGATGACTCAGTGGCTAAGGGGCTTACCTGCAAAGCCTAACAACCCGAGTTCAGTTCCCTAGTACCTACATCAAGCCAGATGCACAAAGTGGTGCATGCATCTGGAGTCCATTTACAGCAGTTGGAGGCCCTGGCATACCCATTCTCTCTGTCTGTCTCTTCTATCTCTCTCTACTTGCAAATAAATAAATAAATAATTTTTAAAAATCTCTTTGGGGCTGGAGAGATTGCTTAGTGGTTAAGGTGCTTGCTGGCAAAGCCAAAGGAACCAGGTTTGATTCCCCAATACCCATGTAAAGCCAGATGCACAAGGTGGCACATGCATCTAGATTTCATTTACAGTGGGTAGAGGCCCTGGTGTGCCCATTTTCTCTCTCTCTCTATCTGCCTCTTTCTCTTTCTCTCTCACAAATTAAATAAATAAATAAATAAATAATATATATTTATGGTCTACTCTCCCACTGTGTGTGTCAGAGAGAGAGAGAGAGGGAGAGAGAGAGAGAAAGAGAATGGGCATGCCAGGGCTTCCAGCCACTGCAAATGAACTCCAGGCATGTGTGCCCCCTTGTGCATCTGGCTAATGTGGGTCCTGGGGAACCGAGTCTTGAACTGGGGTCCTTAGGCTTCACAGGCAAGCGCTTAACCACTAAGCCATCTCTCCAGCCCAATAGTGCATGTCTTTAATCCCAGCACTTGGAAAGCCAAGGTAGGAGAATCGCTGTGAGTTTGAGGCCACCCTGAAATTACATAGTGAATTCCAGGCCAGCCTGGGCTAGAGTGAGACCCTACCTTGAAAACAAAACAACAACAATGAAACATCTCTTTGATTTTGTTCAGTTATGTTAAGATGAGTGATGAGAGATGTTTGTTATAATTGTTGGTTCTGTTGCATTTTATTTATGTAATTGTTAGTTTTTTGATGATTTCCTTCCAATTCTGCATCTATTTGGTCATGGTCTCATTGAATTTGTTTAATAAGTTTATTATGTTTTCATTTTGGGATTCTATGCCTAGTGTATTGTTGCAGTCAGGTTCGCATTTCTGGTAGAAATCACCCAACCAAGAGAAGCTTGTGGGAAAAAGAGGTTTATTTTGGCTTACAGGCTCGAGGGGAAGCTCCACGATGGCAGGGGAAATGATGGCATGAGCATAGTGTGGACATCACTGCCTGGCCCACATAAAGTGGACAACAGAAACAGGAGAGTGCCAAACACTGGCAAGGGGACACTGGCTATAACACCCATAAGCCCACCCCCAACAATCCACTGCCTCCAAGAGGCATTAATTCCCAACTCTCCATCAGCTGGGAACCTAGCATTCAGAATACCTAAGTTTATGGAAGACACCTGAATCAAACCACCATGTATTGTCTATGTTTTTATTGGAGACTCTCATGGGGCTAGACAATCTTGGTGGAGATCTCTCAGCTTGGTGTCATGCATTGTCTTTTTGAGTTGGGGTTTACTCATCTCGAGGTAGATGCCTTGTTTTGTTAAGGAGGTAACAAATGGGGGCTCTTGTAGGATCTCCCATGAGTGTTCTGTTCAGGTTTGATCCAGATTGGGATAGTGGGATAGTGTTATAACTGCAGGTGTTGGCTGGGTACTCTTGGATACAGAGAGGGACTTTCTTGTGTGTGGTGACTCTTAGTTTCTGAGTGAGACCCTGAGAGGCCTGGTCAAGACTGTGGCTGAGCAGGGTCTTATTCTCCCCATGCTGCTACTTTGTTGGGCTCTTGGTGGTGGGATTGGCTGCATCTGCTGGTGGCAGGCTCAGGGATGACGAGGATCAGCTATTGGGACTGGGCTTTAGGGTGTATGGGGGATGTCTGGTTTGCAAAGCTGTGTGGATGGTCTATTTGTAACCCTTCTGGGTATGTAGAAGGCACTGGTGCTTTGCTGAGGACCACTTTGCATGTGTGGGTCAGACAGAGGCTTCACTTATGTAGGCTCTGTGGCTTATAGGTCAGTATATGGAGGTCATAAGGACCTTCAGCCTGTGTGCTGGCCATAGTGCCACACCTGTGAAGCTCAGGAGTTACTGGGCACCATGACCTCTCTGGTGCCTGCCTAACTCCAGCTCTCCCAATGTGCCCAAGGTGTGCAGGTTGTGAAGGTCACACTGGTAATGCCCTGGTGGGTATGTGCCAAGCCCCTCTGGGTTGGTAGCCAATACTAAAGTGCATGGGTGTGGGCTCCACTCGCTTCCACCAACTGGTCAGTGTTGGAGGTCAGAGGAACCTTCAGCCCATGTTCCTAGAGCCATGCCTCCTCACCTGTGGGGCTTTGGAGCCCTGCTACCTGTGCAAGGAGAGACTGGTCTACTCTCCCACTGCATGTGTCAGGCTTGTTCCGCCCCAGCCAAGCCACCTGCTTTGTGAGTTAGTCCCTTGTCTGAAGGCACAGGGTTTGGAGGAAAGCTGATTACCAAAACAACCTGCCCACTGGAACTCAGGTGGCCCAAGTGGGAGTTAGGTAGGCACCGGCCCACCCCAGTGTAAGATACTGATAGGTTTCCTGTTTTGTGCCTTAGCTGTGCCTCAAGGTGCAGAGCATGAAGGAATTGGCAGATTCCCCTTATGCGTACCACTGTGCCCACCCCGTGGGGAGACCACTAGGTCCAGTCAAGTACTGTAACCCCCAAAATCTTGTCTTCTTTCTCCCCTGGAGTTCTAGCATGGTTATAAATCTTCCATCTTGACTGGAAGTCCATATAGCTGATTCTTGACGAAGGTGCCATTGGAGAAAGGAGAATGTCTCAATAACTGGTGGTAGAAAAACTGAATATCCTCATGTAGAGAATTTAAACTTGGGGGCTGGATAGTTGGCTCGGTGGTTAAGGCGTTTGCCTGCAAAGCCAAAGGATCCCGGTTAGACTCTCCAGGACCCATGTTAGCCAGATGCTCAAGGGGGTGCATGCATCTGGAGTTCATTTGCAGTGGCTGGAGGCCCTGGCGCCCCCATTCTCCCCCCGCCTCTTTCTCTCAAATAAATGAATAAAAGATATTTTAAAAAGAGAGAGAATTGAAACTTGACCCTACCACCCTATCCAAAAATCTTCCCTAGATGGGTCAACAACCTTAGCATAAGACATGGAAGCTCTAAAAATCACTAAAAGAAAACAGAAAGGGAACACCTCAAGGCAATGGTTTCCTGGATAGGATGCTGAAAGGACATTAAATTATAGCAAAATTTTTTACATGGGATCACATCAAACTAAAAAGCTTCCAAACAAATGAAATAATTAACAGAATGGGAGAAATGTTTTCCAACTTTTCATCTAATACCATACAATCAGAATATATAGGGAATTCAAAGCCAACCTAGTTTTCAATGGGCAAATGACCTGAATAGATACTTACCAAAAAAGGGACAACAAATATATGACAAAAAAGTTCAACACCAGGAAACACTGGGCACATTCAAATCAGAGCTTCAATGAGATACTACCTCAGGCCAGTTATAGTGGCTATTATAAAAATTGACTTAGGGATAGAGAGCTGGCTCAGTGGCTAATATTTCTTTCCATGTAAGCTTGAAGGCCTGAGGGGGCCTGAGACTGCCCAAATTTGATTTACCAGTACTCACATAAATAGCTAGATGTGTCCACACGTGTCTATAATCCCAGTCCTGTGGGCAACAGAGATCAGAGAATGATTGTTCTTCACTAAAACTGCAAGCTCCCGAATCAGGAGAGAATCTGTCTCAAGGAAACATGGAGATGAGTAGTGGAGGGTGTAGCAGTTACCTTGTGCTAGGACAAAACACCTGGCCAGAAGCAGCTCATGGGACAAAAAGGTTTATGTCATGCTTAAAGTTTCAAGGGAATTTAGCATGGTTGAGAAAGCATGGCAACCCTCTTACATCTTTATACATCAGAGGAGGGAAGGGGGAGAGAAAACAGTAAGAGAGAAAGAGAACTCTGAACACCCAGTGGCTGGGTATTCCTCAAGGCCTGCCTCCAGTGACATACGTCTTCCAGTAAGGCTCCACCTGCCAAAGGCCACACTAGTTTTAGACTAAGTAAGAGGTGTAATCACAAATGTTTGAGGCTTTGTGGGACATTTTACATTCAACCCACTACAGAGGGGTCACCTGACTTTCTCCTCTGGCCTCCACACACATACAGGGCATCACATTTGCACATACAGGAACAGACACCACACAGAGTACATATACACACCGTACCACACATACCACACACACGTACATATAGAAAATAAATCCACTTATTAATAAGAAACATTGGTGAAAATGAGAACTCTTCCTCACTGTTAGTGGGATGTAAATAAGTACAGCCATTATAAAAAATTAAAACTTAATTTACCACATGACGTTCCCATTCAGGTTTTTGGTACTTATCCAAGGAAATTAAATTAACATAGTTAAAGAATGTCTGCATGTCCATGTTTACTACATCACAATCAAGAGTATCCAGGATATAAAATCCATCCAGGTACCCATTAACAGATCAATACACAAAGAAAACAACATATCAATCAAATTTTATTTTACCAAAAAAAAAAGAATTGGGCTGAAGAGATTGCTTAGTGGTTAAGCACTTGCCTATGAAGCCTAAGGACCCCGATTCGAGGCTCGATTCCCCAGGACCCACGTTAGCCAGATGCACAAGGGGGCGCACGCATCTGGAGTTCGTTTGCAGTGGCTGGAAGCCCTGGTGCGTCCATTCTCTCTCTCTCTCTCTTTCTCTCTGTCTGTCACTCTTAAATAAATAAAAAAAAATAAACAAAAAACAATAAAAAAGAATTAAAACCTACCATTTTCAGAAAAATGCCTGGGACTGGAGGACATTATGTTAAGTGAAATAATCAGATACAGAAAAAATACCATATGTTCCCTTCTCATATGTGGGAGCTGAAAAGTTGACCTGAAAGAGTAATAATGATTACTAGAGATTAAGAAGTTGGGGGGGGGGAAAGACAAAGAAGGAACTTTATATGGATCAGTTCACACTTTATATATGCATCAAAATAATATGTGTTATGTACAATTAATTTATATTGAAGAAAAAAACAGCTTTCTTGAAGTTGTACTGAGGAGTGAGGATGAGCAGATGGGGAAAAGTTGATCAATGGGGTGATGTTTAGTTAGATAAAAGAAATAACTTCTGGTTACACTATTGGACAGTAAGATGAACACAGCCATACTAATATATTATACATTTATTAAGAAAATGTGATGTTTGTTCATGTTTATGTGAAATAATGGCTAAATAAAGTAAATTAATATGTCTATCCTTTATCCAAAAGTGATACAGGATAAAGTATTATCATTTGTTTATAGTGAAATATATTCAAAGTACTCTCTTCTAGACATTTTGAGAAATACAGTACAGTATTGTTAACTTTACTCACCCTATTATGCTATAAGACAGCAGAATTTATATTTCTTAGCTAACTGTAATATTTTACCCATTAACCAAACTGTCCCCATCAGAATTCTCCATTCAGCCATGTCTCTGGTAGTAAACTTTTCTACTGCCAAATTTCTGCATGCAGATATTAAGTTTTCCCAGAACCATGTGTTGAAGACTTAAATTTCTCTATTGAAAGGTCTTGGAATTTTTCTTGTGGTAGTTTGAATGTGGAATGTCCCCCATAACCTCAAGAGTTTGTGATTAAACTTCTTACTTAGTCCCCAGCTGGTAGTGCCTTTAGGAGGTAGAGCCTTGCTGGAGGGTGTGTGTCACTGGGCAGGCCTTGAGGAACATTGAGTGTTCAGAGATAGCTCACTACTGCTGTTCTCTCTCTCCCTGATGCTGGTGTAATAAGAAGCTATGAGTCAGAAGCATGTTTTGTCCATAATGATGAAACTTCCCCTTTGAAACTATAAGCTCAGAATAAACTGTTTCCTCCTGCAAGCTGCTTCTATTCAGGAGTTTTGTCCCAGCAATGAGTAACTGCTAAAGAAAATATATACCAAGCAGTATAGTCATTGCTGTGATGAACCTGGCTATGAGGTGATTGGTCTTTTAGAATTGGTTTGTGGGAGGAATATGGAACCTTGCAATCCTGCGAGCAGAGCTTGATGGGGCTTTCTGGTGAGCATTTGAAAGACCTAAATTCAGAGAGAAGTACAGACTGTGAAAGCTTGGCTTATGAGGTTTCAGGGAGAAAGAAAGGACTTTTTTCATAACTGAGCTACTGGTGGAAAGGCTGGCTCATTCTGCCTATGTCCTGAAAATTTGAACAAAGTTGAATTTAGAAGTAATAGACTGGTGTAGTTGACAAAGTATAGAACAGAGGCCTGTGAAAAATATGAAGTTTATCACAGAAAAAAAATGTAAGCAAGTTTGAAATCCTAAGAACAGAGACTTTCAGGCCACTTGTTGGAGCTGGGAAGATGGCTCAGCAATTAGAGGCACTTGCTTACAAAACTTGCCAGTCCAGATTCACTTCCCAAGTGTCCAAATAAAGTCAGATGCACAAAATGGTGCATATATCTGGAGTTCATTTGCAGTGGCAAGAAGTCCTGATGTACCCATCATTAGATAGTAAACTCTCATTAGCTTAACTTTTATATCCTTTTTATATCAACATTCATCCTTTTTTTTAGAGAGAGAGTGTGAGAAAGAATTGGTGCACCAGGACCTCAGGTACTGCAATTGAACTCCAGGCAGCTATGCCACCTAGTGGACATCTGCAACCTTGTGCTTGCCTCACCTTTATGCATCTGGCTTAAGTGGGATCTGGAGACAGATTGAACGTGGGTCCTTAAGCTAAAAAATCTCTCCAGAGGCCTTCCTAGTCTTTGGCATTGGACTGAAACTGTGCTATTTGTCTCTCTTGTTCTGAGGTGTCCAGTTTCATGGACTGAGAAACACCTGGTCTCCCAGTTCTCCAGCTTTCGGATGGCTGTAGTTGGGCTATCCAGCCTCTGGTTGTGTACATCAATCTAGTAACTGCCATCTTTACAGTTACATGTGCATTATGTTGGTGCTTTTCCTCTAGAGAACCCTAACATAAGCTGCTTCATAGAACATGTATTTTCACATGTAAGACCATATCACTGCAAACAGATAATTTTACTTCCACCTAAAAGTTAGATGCCAGCCAGGCATGGTGGCACACGCCTTTAATTCCAGCACTCAGGAGGCAGAGTTAGGAGGATTGCTGTGAATCTGAGGCCAGCCTGAGATTACATAGTGAATTCTAGGACAGCCTAGGCTAGTGTGAGAGCCTACCTCGAAAAACCGTAAATAAATAAATAATTAAAAGTTAGATGCCTTTTCTATTTCTTGCTGAATTACTCTCACTTAGAACTTGCAGTACAATGTTGAAAAGAAGTGGCAAAGTGGGCATTCTTACCTTTTTTCTGATGTTAGGAGAAAAGCTTTTGGTTCTTCACCATTTAGTATAATATCTTCTGTGGATTTTTATATGTGAAGTTTATTTTTGTGACAGTTTCCTTGTTTGTAGTTTTTTGAGTTCTTTATCATGATGAAGTATTGGATTTTGTCAAGTGTTTTTGCTGCATCAATTAAGATGATCGTGGGGGGTTTTCATTCATCCTGTCAATGTGATGCTTTACACTGATCAATACTTGTCTGTTGAACAGTCTTTAATTGCAGGGTAATTCTCACTTGGTATGGTATAAGATCCCTTTAACATGCAACTGAATTGTATTTGCTCATCTGCTAAGTATTTCTACATGAATGTTCATAATGTATAGTTTTCTTGTGGTATCTTATTAATCAATATTTTAATTTAGCATACAAAGTAATCGATTTTATCATTGTATCCTCATAAATGTGCATATTTTGTTTCCACTTGTTACCATCCACCACTACCCTCAGTGGTGACCCATATCTCCTTAACTTTTTTTTTTTTTTTTTTAGAGAGAAAGCAAGAGAGAGAATTGGCACATCAGGGCCTCTAGCCATGGCAATCAAAATCCAGACATGTGTATCACGGTGTGCACATGCGTGACCTTGTGCGCATGCATCACCTTGTGTGTCTGGCTTACGGGTTCTGGGGAGTTGAACCTGGGTCCTTAGGCTTTACAGGCAAGCACTTCAACTGCTAAGCCATCTCTCCAGCCCTGTGACCCGTATCTCTATCCAGCTTGTTCCTTTTCTCTCCTTAGTTAGTTCCAATTCTGCTTTCTTATTACAGGTACTCTGTTTACCCTTTGTTTCCCCTCTTCCTGGAAATATCTTCCTCCTTCTCCTCCTAGTTTCATGACATACATATATATATATATATATATATATATATATATATATATATAATTTGATAATTTGAGCCAGGCGTGGTGGCGCACACCTTTAATCCCTGCACTTGGGAGGCAGAGGTAGGAGGATCGCTATGAGTTTGTGGCCACCCTGAGAATACAGAGTGAATTCCAGGTCAGCCTGGACTAGAGTGAAACCCTACCTTGAAAAACAAGAATAAATAAGTTGAAATGTATATCCTACATGTAAGAAAATATATAGTATTTCTTGTTCTTAGTGTGGCTTCTTTCACTTAACAATGATTTCCAGTCACTTCTATTTTCCTTGCAAATGTAGTTTTATTTTCCTTTAGAGCTGCATAAAATCCTATATTCTATATGTACCATATTGGCGCTTTACCCATATATCTATATATGGATATCTATACTGCTTAATTTCTTGGCTATTTTTGAGGGAAATTTCTGGGAGTCAAGATACCAGCCTCTGAGTCAGATGAAGGAGAGGAAGTTTGTTTATGCCAGTGGACTGACGCCCAGGTCTCTCCATAATGGTGTCAGCCCTGAGCTCAAGTTTGTTAGGGATTTTATAGTATATGGGGCTAAGCAAGCATAGGTTACAATAGTGCATATGTGACAGTTAAGAACGCCGGTTATAAAAGATTACAAAAATGTAACCATTTGGCAAACAAAGATTACAGTTGGGTATTCCTGGTAGTTAAAGTTAAACCTGCAATAAACTGTGAGGAAGGCAAGGGCAATAAACCACACGAGGCGAGGGAAGCCTTCCTAGCTATCCCCCTCATTCCTTTCTTATTTTTTTAAATGCCAAGTGTCTTCTTTACTTCTTTTGTTATCATCATAGTCTCTGCATCAAGATACATAGCAACAATAGCAGGATTCTTCTTAAAGCTTAGTATTAAATATTAAATATCTTTCCCCATTTTAATTTTACATTATTCTGCTAAGAAAAAAAAATCAAAACTCAGGTTATCTGAAGTCTGGACATAGTTCCATGATTAGCTGGGGTACGTAAACGTTGGTGGATTTATTCTTCCTGCTGTGTAAGCAGGTCTAGGCCCTAGAAAGATGGGACTAGGTTATAATTGTTTTTGAAAAGTGTGCTACAAAAACGATGGCTTGTTAGAAGCCAGGTTACAAAGTAAGGAAAGGGGCAAGGAAGGGATATTTTCTTCAAGAAAAACAAACAAATATATTTTATGAAGAGTTGCAGGCCATAATTTTTTTTCCCAAAATGGTTGGAGGGGGAAAATCTCAATGTGAGTTCCAAAGTCGTGTGTGTGTGTGTGTGTGTGTGTGTGTGTGTGTGTGTGAAGGACCAGTTGTTGCCTTGTTGAGAAGGTGAGGGCTGAGGAGGGGGATGGCTGCGTGGACCATTCACACCTTCCCCAGGCAGAGAATGAAAATGGAAAGTTCATTGCCCGGTGGCTGTGAAAGTGAGCTGAAGCTTGACTGGTATTGAATTCTCTAAGAGGTTTCTTCTAGAAACAAACAACTCAGACTCTTCCTCTTGCTTCAGCAAAGTAGTTACTTTTTAAAAGCACTTGGGAAGTTCCTTCTCCAACCCTTCAGGTGGGAAAGCTCAGAGCAGGGAGGCATCAGTACAGCCACCTTCTAGGCCATCACGGAATTCCTGAAGGTTGGAGACGCCATAGACGTGAAGAAAAGCTGCTGCCACCACCAGAACGTGGAAAATCTGATGAGACTGGAACTGCTCGTGTCTGACGGTGCTTAGGAGTGGCAAACCGGTCCCACTGTGCCACAATGATGGCAGAAATGCCCAAGACACAGACGATGGTGAGGTAGATGAGCCGAGGCTGTGGGGAGCAGTAGAAGGAATAACAGAGCCAAGGAACAAAGCTCCCCATGATGAGTAGAGCAATCCCTGAATAGTCCAATTTGGAAAAAGTCCGGGAGACCTTCTCTGAATGACAATAGACAGTGTGGAAGAGCCAGGAGAAGCTGAGGCAGAGCACTGCACCCAGAAAGAACATCCCCAAAACCACTTTCTCCTGTAGCGGAGCCATGAAGTACACATTTGGTCGGAGCATGGTCAAGATTCCCAAACACAGAAACAGCACAAAACCAAGTAAATGGATCCAGATATTGCCAGTTTCTGTGTGAATGCGAAAGATGCTCTTGAAGCAAGCCCGAAAAGAGGGCCTAGGTGGTCTATGGCCATGTAGCAGGTAGTCCTTGTCTTTCAGCCAGTCAGGAAGCACATCATATGGGATGACCCTCCAACGTCCCCCCCAGACCTCATACACAAACTCCTCCATCTTCTCCGTAGCATGGTGGGCCTGCAGGGGAAGTGTCAGTACGCGCACCTCCTCCTCTTCTTCCTGGGCCACTGGGCAGGTTTGCTCTTCAGCTTTAGTGGTGGTGTTGGCAGTGCCCCGCTTGCTCTTCTCCTCCAGCAGAGGTCCCAGTTCAGCCAGCTCCAGTGTGTGGGTTTCCCTGTTGCTGGTAGGAGCCCCGCTGCCCTGTGCCACCGCACATGCTTTGTGGGAAGACATCTTGCTAATATCTCAATACCCTGTAGCTTCAGCTTGGGGAAAGGTTGGGGGTCTCCCAGGTCCAGGGGGCAGAGATCTTCCCGTGGTGGTAAACAGGCTGGGCGGGATGCCTGTGCCTGGGGCACCGCGGACCAGGGCACTACATCCCGTGGCGCTGGAGGCGGCTGCGCCCGAGCAGCGCCGGATCCCCAGTGGCCTCGGGGCGCGCGACCGCACCCCTCATTCCTTTCTTATCTTGAGGAATTCTGCACTCATAGATACTTTATTTCAGTAACTTTCCATACCCCTACACTATTAACAGTTCAGCAATAAGCATAGATGTGCAGGTATCTCTGTGATACAGAGTTAGTGTCCTTCAGAAATATACCCCAAACTGATGTGGTTGAGTCGTGTGGTAGTGCTATATTCAGTTTTTTTGACCTACAAACTGGTTTCCATAGCTATGGTACAAGTTTACATTCTTTCTCCAGATTTGGGAAATATTCTGCTATAATTTTCTTGAGTAGATTGTATATGCCTTTAGTATTTACATCAGGTATTATTTCTATATTATGGATCCTTAGGTTTGCTCACTTGATTGTATCCCAGAATGCTTACATGTTGTGGCCATGTATATTTATTTTTCACTATAGATGTATTAATGTGGTATTTCATTGACCTTGTCTTCTATGCCTGGTATCCTTCTTTATTTATTTATTTATTTTTGTCCAAGTCTATTGGTGATCCTTTCCAGTGTGTTTTTACTTGATTCATTCAGTTTTTTTAATCCAAGATTTTTATTTGGTGTTTTCCCCCAAATCTCAATTTCCTTGCTGAATTTTTATTCCATGTTGCTCATTTAAAAAATTTTAAACTTATTTACTTATTAGAGAGAGAGAGAGAAAAGATTGGATTGCCAAGGCCTCTAGCCACTGCAAATGAACTCCAGCTTCATGTGTCAACCATGTGCATCTGGTTTATGTGGGTATTGGGGATTCAAACCTGGGTCCTTATGTTTCACAGGCAAGTGCCTTAACTACTAAGCCATCTCCCCAGACCACTTATATTTTAAAATCCATATTTCTGACTTTTTCGTCTACTTTGCTCTGTTTCTTCCATGTTGTCAACTTTCCTCTGTAGCCTGGATTGACTTCATCTGCTTGTTTGTGTCATTGATCATTTTACCAAAAAACTTTTGAAGTATTTATCTGGCATTTTTATGCCTATTTCAATGTATCTTTACATTAGTAGTTGTGATGTTAAATAGTTTGGAGGAGTCATGTCACCTTGTTTTATCATGTGTCTTGCATTTGTGTCTTGTTATTGTACATCTGTTGGTTGGATATCTCTTTTGGTATTTGGAGGGGGATTAGGATCTTCTTGTTGAGTAACCTGTTCTTGAAGGCTTAGTCCCCAGTATCTTGGTGAGGAGAAAACAGCTGCTATAGGAGCAGCAACATCAAGCCACATATGATAGAGAAACACACTAAAAGCCAATTTCAGATAATATAACCTCAAATGACCATATGACTTAAAATGACAAAACTACTGTAGGTAGGGTGTGTTATGAAGTTAATTTTTAAAATTTTATTTTTAATTTTTATGAGAGAGGGCGTGTGTGTGTGAGAAAGAATTGGCACACCAGGGCCTCCAGCCACTGAAGTTGAACTCCAGATGTGTGTGCCATCTTGTGAGCATGTGTGACCTTGCATGCTTGTGTTACCTTGTGTGTCTGGCTTATGTGGGACCTGGAGGGTTAAACATGAGTCTTTAGGGTTTGCAGGCAAGCACCTTAGCCACTAAGCCATCTCTCCAGCCTGAAGTTAATTTTTTTGTTGTTGTTGTTGTTTTTTGAGATAGGGAGGGTCTCACTCTAGTCCAGCCTCACCTGGAATTCACTATGTAGTCTCAGGGTGGCCTGGAACTCACAGCAATCCATCTATCTCTGCCTCCTGAGTGCAGGGATTAAAGGCATGTACCACCATGCCTGGCTCAATGTTAATTTTTTATTATCTCTCAGTGTGCATGACAATGCCCATCGCTACCCAATGGTTTCGGTGAGTTCAGTGTCCCAGCAACAGGGTACCACATCCACTCACTACCAGTCATGGTGAGCTCAGCATTCATGCAACAAAGCCTGACCTCTAGTCATGGTGAGAGCAGTGTTCACATGACAAGGATCCACCTCTACCTGCTGGTCACACTTTGAGTTCAATTTCGGTATCCTCTCTAGGTTCAACTCCCACTTAGGAATCAGCAATAATACTCTATAGCTGAACTAATATCTCTCCCTGGACTACTGAAAAACAAAGCAGGAATAAACTTAGAGTATAGACAAAAGCAGCATTATTGCCTTTTACTGTGGGAAAGGAGATTTAGTTATTGGTTGGTTAGTTTATATGTATGTTTGTGTGATTACATTACAATATATATATTATTATTTATTTACTTATTAATTTATTTGAGAGACAGAGAGAAAGAGGTAGATAAAGAGAGAATGGGCATGCTAGGGCCTCCAGCCACTGCAAACAAATTCCAGACATATGTGCCCCCTTGTGCATCTGGCTTATGTGGGTCCTGGAAAATTGAACTGGGGTCCTTAGGCTTCATAGGCAAATGCCTTAACTTCTAAGCCATTTCCCCAGCCCTGCATTATATTTTTTTCTTGTTTGTTTGATTATTATGTTTTGTGGCATCTGTGTTGAATTTGTCTTTTTAAATAACATTTTAGTACTTTAATTTATCTCCAATTGGTTATATGTATAACTACTTGCAATTTTTATTTATTTATTTTTATTATTAGATATGGATATATTTTGTATGTAAACATCATATGTTGGTACCATACTTTCCCTCTTCCCTACCCCTTTTCTGAAGAGGCCTTCCTCATTGGGGACACAGGTCAACCCCATGGGGATTGTGGGTCATGTGTTGTGGGTGGGGGGAGAAGCAATGTCTCTGTGCAAACTTGTGGTTCTAACAATCTTTCTGCCCCCTCTTCCACAAAATTCCCTGAGTCATGCTGGGAGCATTTTAAGTCTACTTCAGTGATGGGCACTTAGGAGCATCTGGATCTCTGATTTGGTAGGTGTTGAGTGTCCTCAGTATCTTTCTCCATCACCCTTGTGCTGATATCAGCTTAACTAAGAAACAGCACTCGACTATTTCCCCAGTTCCTCTGTGGATTCAGTTGGGGCCGGGTGGAGTGTGCTGGGTTGTTTATCTCCTCAGGTCCAGTTCCCATCTGAAAAAGAGAAGCAGATTCTCCAACTGAGAGTGAAGTCAGCACTGGTTAAATGGGATAACCATTACTAATTTAGAGAGAATTAAAAGGGTTTAGACACTCTTACAGTCAAGTGGGAGCTTGACAATGGAAAGCAGAATCATTATCTGGATATGATTCTGACTTGTTTCCCAGTTCCAGATATGGTTTCCTTTCCACTGAGTGGATCTGCTAGCCAATCCAAGAGCAGTTGGTTACCCACCATGGCTGTGTGTCATTATTGCACTTGTGTGAGTATCATGTCATGTTGTTTTCTTCTGAGTTGCTTTGACTTTGATTTGCTTGGACAGATGTTGGATACTTTCCCTTGGTAGCTCATATAGTGCCTTCCAGCACTAGATGGGTTAATTGTCTGGGGACTCCTCCAGATTCCAACCAGGTCGCTCCATGGTTCATGGCAACAGCATTTGCTGTCTTCAGCAGTAGGGTCTTACCATTAACCGCTGGTGGCTAATCAAGTGCTCTGACAGAAGTCTGTATTGTTTGCTTTGGGAGATCTAATAGGCTCTCTGATCAACAGCTAATTGTGGATGTAGACCAGATTCTCGTACAGGGAATTACAGGCGAGTGTTAAGGGAAAAGAAATAAGAAAAAGCCAGAGTAGAAAGAGAAACAGAAGAAATTTGAGGTTATGTTTCATCTCACTCTCAAGGGTCCTTCAATTCAGGTGCTCCCTCAAAGGTTTGCTTGAGGATTTTACCTTTTGGTCTGACTTCCAGAATATAGGATCCTATAGTACCAGTTCAATTTTGGTTCAGTTTGTGTCACCCCAACCACACTTTCCCTTCCCCAAGCCTACTCTCCCTGTTGTCCAAGACTCAAGATGCCATTCATTTATGTCAGCAACTTGGGCTGATCCAGGCTAGGAAGTGCAGATGAGTGAGATCATGTGATGTTTGTCTTTCTGTGATTGTGTGAGTTCACTTAGAATGATCTGTTCCAAGTTTGACCATTTTTCTACAAATTTCAATTTGTCATTTTTTTTCTTACTACTGAGTAGAATTCCATCATGTAGATACACCACATCTTGGTTATCCATTCATCCAATGATAGGCTCCTGGGTTGATCCCAGTTTTCAGCTATTATGAATTGAGCAGCTATAAACATGGTTGACCAAATATTTCTGAACTGAGATGTGGAACTTTTAGGAAAATGCTCAGTAAGGGAATAACAGGTTCTGTTGGTAACTCTATATTCATCCTTTTCAGGAGTCTCCAAATTGATTTCCACAGTGGTTGTACCAGCTTACATTCCCACCAACAGTGAATGAGGGTTCCTATTTCTCCACAGCCTCGCCAACATTTGTTTTCATTTGATTTTTTTTGTTATTTTTATTTATTTATTTGAGAGTGACAGACAGAGAAAGAGGCAGATAGAGAGAGAGAGAGAGAATGGGCATGCCAGGGCCTCCAGCCACTGCAAACGAACTCCAGACATGTGCGCCCCCTTGTGCAACTGGCTAATGTGGGTCCTGGGG
This sequence comes from Dipus sagitta, assembly GCA_036346955.1. Lineage (NCBI taxonomy): Eukaryota > Metazoa > Chordata > Mammalia > Rodentia > Dipodidae > Dipus > Dipus sagitta. The sequence continues at coordinate 165,162,429 of CM070770.1, forward strand.
AGCCGAGCCTCGAACTGGGGTCCTTAGGCTTCACAGGCAAGCACTTAACCACTAAGCCATCTCTCCAGCCCTCATTTGATTTTTTTTTAAATGTTTGTTATCCTTACTGGTGTAAGGTGGAATCTCATAGTTGTTTTAATATGCATTCCCCTAATGGTTAGGGATATTGAATATTTTCTTAAGTGTGTGTTAGCCATTTGTAATTCTTCCTCTGAGAACTCCCTATTTAGTTCTCTGCACCACTTTTGGAGTGGGTTGTTTGATTTTTTTTATTGTTTAGGTTTTTGAGCTCTTTGTAGAATCTAGATATTAGGTTTCTGTAGATATTAGGTATAGCTGGCAAAGATTTTCTCCCATTCAATGGGATATCTATTGGCTTTGTTTATGGTATGTTTTCTGTGCAAAAGGTTTTTAGCTTTATGAGATCCCATTGGTTGAGTGCTTGTTTAATTTCCTTGGCTACTGGGGTTTTGTTCAGGAAGTCTTTTCCCAGTCCTATATTGTGGAGAATGCTTCCTATTTTTTCTTCCAGTAGTTGAAGAGTTTCAGGTCTTATATTGAGGTCTTTAATCCAGTTGGACTTGATTTTTGTGTATGGTAAACTGAGTGGGTATAACTTCATTTTTCTTCATTTGGGGTCATCCAATTTGTCCAATACCATCTGTTGAAGATGCTGTCTTTTCTCCAGTCTACATTATTGGCACCTTTGTCGAAGATCAAGCAACTGTAGTTGCTTGTCCTAAGGTCTGGGTCTTCAATTCTGTTCCATTGGTTTATGTTTCTATTTTTATTCCAGTACTATACTATTTTTGTCACTATGGCTTTGTAATATAGCTTTATATCAGGTATGGTGATACTACTGGAGTTGTTTCTTTTGTTGAAGATATGTTTGGATATCTGAGGCCTACTGCCATTCCATATGAATTTTGAGATCATTTTTGCAGTCTCTGTGAAGAATGATGCTAATATTTTTATTGGTATTGCATTCAATCTGTATCTTGGTTTTGGTAGAATTGCCATTTTCACAATATTAATTCTACCTATCCAGGAGCATGGGAGGTATTTCCATCTTCTTAAGTCCTCCTCTGTTTCTTTCTTGAATGTTTTTATGTTTTCATTATGTAGTTCTTTCACATCCCTTTTAGTGTTATTCCAAGGTATTTAATTTTTTGTTGCTATTGAAAATGGGACAACCTCAACAATTTCTTTCTCTGTATATTTGTCCTTTGCATATAGAAAAGCTACTGATTTTTGTGCATTGATTTTGTATCCTGCCACTTTGCTGAAGGAATTTATCACCTTTAGAAGTTTTGGGATGGAGACTTTCAGGTCACTTATATATATGATCATGTCATCTGCAAGGTGGGCTAACTTGGCTTCTTCCTTTCCAATTTGAATCTCTTTTATTTCTTTCTCCTGTCTTATTGCTTGGGATAGTACTTCTAGTACTATGTTGAAGAGCAGTGGTGAGAGTGGGCACCCCTGTCTTGTTCCAGATCTCAGTGGGAACTCCTTCAGTTTTTCCCCATTAAGTATTTTTTGGGGGGCTTTAGGAGGTTTATATATAGCCTTTATTGTGTTGAGATATAAACCTACCATGCCTATTCTTTCCAGTGTTTTGATCATGAAGTGGTGTTGTGTTTTGTCTAAGGCCTTCTCTGTATCAATTGAGATGATCATGTGGTTGTTATGGTTCAGTTTACTTATGTGGTATATTACGTTGACCGATTTCCATATGTTAAACCATCCCTGCCTCCCTGGGATGAAGTCTGCTTGATGAAAGTGGATAATGCTTTTGATGTGTTGTGGAATTTGGTTTACAAGGATTTTGTTCAGGATCTTTGCATCTAAGTTTGTTAGGGATACAAGCCTATAGTTTCCTTCCTTGTTGCATCTCTGTCTGGTTTTGGTATTAGGGTGATGCTAGCTTCATAAAAGGAGTTGGGAAGGATCCCCTAGTCTCCAATTATGTGGTATAGCTTGAGATAAATTGGTTTCAGTTCTTCTATGAAGGTTTGGAATTCAGCTGAGAAGCCATCTGGTCCTGGACTTTTCCTTTTGGGGAGGTTTTTGGTTACCTTTTCAATCTCCATGGGTGTGATAGGTGTGTTTCGGAGATTATTCTGCTCTGAGTTTAGTTTTGGTAGGTGATATGTGTCTAGGAATTCATCCATTTCTTCCAGATTATTTAATTTTGTGGAGTAGAGGTTTTGGAAGTATGCCCTGATGATTCTTCCAATTTCATTGAGGTCTATAGTGATCTCTCCTTTTTCAGTTTTGATTTTGTTAATTTGAGACTTTTCTTTTTTTGCTTGATCAGTTTGGCCAGGGGTTTGTCAATCTTGTTTATTTTTTCAAAGAACCAGCTCCTCATTTCACCAATTTTTAAAATTATTTTCTTAGTTTCCAATTCATTAATTTCAGCTCTAATCTTGGTTATTTCTTTCCATCTGGAGCTCTTTGGGTTGGATTCTTCTTATTTTTCCAGCACCTCTAGGTGGGCAGTCAGGTTATTGATTCATGATCTCTCTGTCTTTGTAATGAAGGCATTTAGGGCTATGAAATTTCCCCTTATGACTGCCTTCATTGAGTCCCATAAGTTTGGGTAGGTTGTGTTTTCATTATCATTCAATTCTAGGGATTTTACAATTTCTTTTTTGATTTTTTTTCCATGACCCATTCATTGTTTAAAAATGTGTTGTTTAGTCTCCAGGAGTTGGTGGAGTTTTTGATTTGCCTCTTGTTGTTAACTTCTAGCTTTAAAGCATTGTGATCTGACATGATACAGGAAGTTACTTTAATTTTCCTGAGTTTATGAAGGCATGATTTATGGTGTATATATATAGGTCAATTTTGGAGAAGGTTCCATGGACTTGAGACACATGTGTATTCTGTAGAGTTGGGGGTGGAAATTTTTGTAGATATGTGTTAGGTCTAGTTGATGTATGATGTTGTTGAGCTCTATTATTTCCCTATTGATTTTCTGCTAGGATGATCTGTCTATTGATGATAGTGGAGTATTGAAGTCTCCAACTATGATGGTGTTTATTTCTGTTTTGTTGTCGAGTAGATTTTGTTTTATAAACTGTGGTGCCCCTGTGTTTGGGACATATATATTTATGATTGTGATGTGCTCAGGTTGGATCATTCCCTTGATGAGTAAGAAGTGGCCTTCTTTGTCCTTTTTGGTTACCTTTAGTTTGAAGTCTATTTTATCAAATATTAATATAGCAACACCCACTTGTTTTTTATTTCCATTTGCCTGGAATATCATTTTCCAACCTTTCACCCTGAGGAGGTGTCTACCTTTAGTGATGAGGTGGCTTTCTTGAAGACAGCAGATAGAAGGACCCAGTTTTTTTTATCCATCGTGATAGCCTGTGTCTTTTTTGGGGTTTGTTTTTTGTTTTCTTTTTCGAGGTAGAGTCTCACTCTAGTCCAGGCTGATCTGGAACTCACTATGTAGTCTCAGGGTGGCCTCAAACTCACGGCGATCCACCTAACTCTGCCTCCCAAGTGCTGGGATTAAAGGCGTGCACCACCATGCCCGGCTAGCCTGTGTCTTTTGATGGGTGAGTTAAGACTATTAATATTTAAGGTTATTATTGTGAGGTTTGATTTAATCCCTGCCATGATGAGGTGTTTTATGGGGTTGGGTGCTTACTTTTGTTATGTACTATTTTGAGCCTGGTTTGTTTTGGTTATTGTGATCTTCTTCTTGTTGGCTCTTGAGATTGGTTGTTTGACTGTTCTGTGTGGAGTATTCCCTCAAGTATTCTTTGTAGGTTTGGCTTGTGTTCATATAATCATAGAGTTGACTTTTTTCATAGAAAGTTTTTCTTTTACCATCTATTATGAGGGATACCTTTGCTGGGTAAAGTGGCTTGAGTTGGAAGCCATAGTTTTTCAGACTTTGAAGTGTTCCATTCTAGGCCCTTCTGGCTTTCAGGGTTTTCACTGAGAAATCTGATGTTATTCTAATGGGATTGCCTATGTATGTTGTGAATTGCTTCTCTCTTGCTGCTTTTGACACTCTTTGTTTTCATTGTGAAGAGTTTTAACTATGATGTGTCTTGGAAAGTTTCTTCTTTGGTCCTGCCTGTTGGTGTTCTGTGGGCTTCTTGTTTCTGGATCTCTCTTTTGCAAAATTCAGAAAATTTATTCAAAATTTTGTTGAGTTTGTTCTTTATGCCTCTGGTCTGGATTTTCTCTCCTTCTGGTATACCCATGAACTGGATGTTTGGTCATTTTAGGGTATCCCACAGTTCCCTCATATTCTGTTCACTTGACTTTTTTGAACTTAACAAAGGTTTTGGCTTCTGGATTAATTTCTTCTGTCTTATGTTCCAGGTCAGAGGTTCTGTCTTCCACATGAGTAACACTGTTGGTGAGTGGTTATAGAGAGGTTCTTATAAAGTCTATTTTTTGAGGTATGATTTCAGTTCAAGTTCTGATTTTCTTGATGCTTTCTGTAGTTCATTCTTGCATTTGATCAAGTCTTCATTAAGCTTAATCAACCGGTTGTTGAAGTTTTCCATTTCTTGACTTACCTTCAATTTATTCATATCTCTTTGGAGGGTTCTAACATTTTCTTCAATCAAGGTAAGCCTACTGTCAAAGGCTGAATGCTCTAGGAGATGATACTGTTCAATTTAATTGTTACAATTGTGGGTTGTTTGATAGTTTACTTCAAGTTCAGCAATATTTTTTTATCAGAGTCTCATTGGTTGTTGTGTTTTCATTTTGGGAATGAATTTCTGTTGATTTCTCTATGATTTCATTGGAGGCTTCTGTAGTAGGACTAGACATCATTGGCGATCTCTCAGTTTTCTGAATTTTGTTGGCTTTTTTTTGCATTGTTGTCTACCCATTTTGGGAAGATTCCTTATTTTATCGAGGAGGAAGCAAGTTTTTGGCCTTTGGCCTGTTCACTCTCTGACTACAGTGAACAGGCAATGTTGGTGCCTAGTGGCCAGTCAGGATACCAGAGTCAAAAGCCTGATTGCACAGCTCACACAGGGGCCAGGCCTCCCCAAGCAAGGCACAATGGGACCTACCAGGACCAGGGGATTAGGAGGAGCAAGGGAACAGGGATCTGGCCTACTTCATGCTGTGCACTCCAGGACACAGACTAGTGCAGATAAGCCATACTGGGGAGGTGAGAGGATCCCAGATACAGGGGTCTCGCCTACTCACTCCAGAGAGCTGTGCCCACCCACACACTGTCTGCACAAGCAACTCTGAACAGGGAGGTGGGAGGAGCCTAGAAATGCATCCGGTCTACTCACTCCAGACCACCGTATCTGCCCACACACTGACCAGCAAGCACTACTTGCAATTTTGTACATTAATCATTAGCTCACTGTGATTTAAACTATAAAATAGGCCCCCCAAAACTATCCCTCACTGTTCTACACCTACAAAAATTTCTTCTGTATTTAGACATCTCATACCTCCAACCCATGTACCTTCAATCTCATGCTATACTCTCTTTCCTCCTTTCCTTGTTCCTTTGTCACTTCATGACTATGCCTACTCTTCAAAGTCTTAAAGCAGTTAAACAAGAGAATGATATATAAATGATAAAATAGTAAAGGAAAAAGTTAAATTATCTCTAATCACAGATCATATGATTCTATACTTTAAGACACTGTACAGATTCTAACAGAAAACTTATGTTTAATAAACATTTCCAGTAGTGTTTTAGAACACAAAATAAACATATGAAAGCCAGTAGCTTTCATATATTACCAGTGACAAACTTGGAGAAAAATAACTCAGAATAATATCCCATTTACAATAGCTCCATAAACTAATAAAGTACATTGAAATAAACTTCACCAAGGATCTGAAAGACCTCTACAAAGAAAACATTAAGATACTAAAAATTAAAGAAGATACCAGACAATTAAGAGATCCTCCATGCTTTAGGTAGCAGAATTAATTATGAAAATACCTACAGTTTACTATATTACCCAAAAGACCTCTTATAGTATCTTTGTCTGGATGTGGTATCAGCATAATACTGGTATCATATAATGATACAAAGGGTCACATTTTGAATGATTCCACTTATATTTATATGAAGTGTCCATGAGAGGAAAAGTCCATACAGATAGAATGTAGATACATGGTTGCCATAGGATGGAGAGGGGGGAGAAGGAATGCAGTATGACTGCTGCTGATGGGCATGGGATATCTTAGGGAAGGGGTTAAAGTGTTCTGGTATTAGTATTGATGTTTGCAGATCTTTGCTATTATGTGTAAAACCACTGAGTTGTATCTCTTAAAAATTAATTTTATGGTATGTGAGTCATATACCAATAATTTAAAAATGGAATGTGAGTGGGTGATTTATACCATTTGTTCATTACTCATTTTATCCATAATTACTTTAACAGAGTTTTATTAATAGTCAGATATAACCCCCTTAGGAAGACTTGTACAGTAAAGATGATTTGGGTTTATAAATTACTCTTCCACAGATTATAGAATCTATATTAAATGGACTCTCTCTCTATTTCTTTGATTGCAAATAAATAAATAAATAAAATTTAAAAAACTTATTTAGGGGCTGAAGAGATGGCTTAGCAGTTAAGATGTTTGCCTGCAAAGCCTAATGACCTGGGTTCAATTCCCCAATACCCACATAAAGCCAGATGCACGAAGTGGCACATGTATCTGGAGTTCATTTGCAGTGGCTAGAGGCCCTGGAGCACCCATTCTCTCTCTCTCTCTCTCTCCCTCCCTCTCTCTCCTTGCAAATAAATAAATAAGTAAACTTTAAAAGGTCTATATTAAATGGAAGGGGAAATGTTGCAGTTAGCTTTGTGTTGCTAGAACAAACACTTGACCAGAAGTTTATGGAAGGAAAGGGTTTATTTTGGATTGCAGTCTTAAGGGGAAGCTCCATGATGACAGGGAAAAGATGGCATAAGCAGAGGCTGGACATCACTTCTGCCACAGCAGGTAGAAACAGCAGCAAGTGAGTGAATCAAATACTGTCAAGGAGAAGCTGTCTATAACACCCATAAGCTTGCCCCCAACAACAAACAACATACCTCTTCCAGCAAGACTCTAATTCCAAACTGCCACCAGCTGGCAACAAAGCATTCAAAACACATGAGTTTGTGGGGGACACCTAATTCAAACCACCACAGGAAAGGAATTCCAGATTAAAGGTTATGTGGGAAATAAGCAATGGTGTGTTTACTGTACCTTCATTGTCTTCTTTCATCAGGAATCTTCCAGAGACCACTCGGTGGCTGATTGCCACCAATCAACTGGATAAGGGCTTACAGGAACTTAAAAGAGTTGCATGCATAAATGGAAAACAGAATACTGAAGAGATCCTGACTATTGAGGTGATCTGGAAAAGGGAAACAACTACCAGGATGAAATGACATGATCTGACAACAATACTAGTTTGGGTCCCTGAAATGCTTACAGGCTCATGATTACAATACAACTGAGGTCTTACATCTCTGCCCTCGTTGCTACATGGTAGACAAGGGTTGAAGGCAAGGTTTCATTCCTTTTGTCAGATTTTGACAGAGATGTTGCAGTTCCCTGACAAAATTACACATAAAGGGCTGGGAAGATGGTTCAGTGGTCAAAGGTGCTTGCTCCACAAGCCTGCTGACTAGAGTACAAATGCCCAGAACCCACATAAAAAGTCAGATACAATGTGGTACATGCCTTTGTAATCCTAACCTGCCTACAACAATGGGAGGTGGAGTCAGGAGAATCCTAAACTTGTAGGCCAGATAGTCTGGCCTTCCCAGTGGCAAAAACATGGGACACTCTATCTCAAATAAGGTAGGAGAAGACCAACACCTTATAAGATCTCCCCCCATCCCCCCACACTCCACACATAATTATTTGAATGAATTGGTAATTGTCCTTACCTATAAATGTTTCTTCCTTTGTCATTTACATCGTCCTTACTAGAAGATACTGATTCTCCTCTGTAGGAAAGCTTCGAAGAAGTCTTTCCTTCTTTCAAGTATCCCTCCTTATTACTGGGAGTCAGATCCTCATGTGGCTCATTGAAGGACACTCACATGCATTCATTTAAGAATATTTGAGCCAGGTGTGGTGGCACACACCTTTAATCCCAGCACTTGGGAGGCAGAGGTAGGAGGGTCATCAAGAGTTCGAGGCCACCCTGAGACTACATAATTAATTCCAGGTCAGCCTGGACCAGAGTGGGACCCTACCTCAAGAAAAAAAAAAAAAAAAAAAAAAAAAAAAGAATATTTGGGTTGGGGAGATAGACAGCTCAGCAGTTAAGGTGTTTGCCCACAAAGTCTAATGACCTGGGTTCATTTCCCCAGTGCCCATGTAAAGTTAGATGCATAAAGTGGCACATGCATCTGGAGTTTGTTCACAGTGGCCAGTGGAGGTCATGGTGTGCTCTCTCTCTCTCTCTCTCTCTCTCTCCTCTGTCTCTCTCCTTGCAAATAAATAATAAATAAATAAGTACTACTTATGTACCTATCAACTACTGGCATAGTATTAACTATTAGTAAGGGACTAAGTTGGAGTGTCTACTCTTATAAAACTTAAGTTTTGCTATAGAACACTAATTAAGAGACAATTCTAATAAGAGTAGGTAATATGATAAGGTTATGTGCCAAGTACTTTTGAGAGAAAACAGAGGAAATATGCACTCTAACTTTAATTGGTTCAGAAAGGATTAGACATTAGCTGATACAAAGGAAGGGGAAAGGCTCTACTAGTATCACACAAACTGGTTGGTAAAGGCACAGTTGATAGGTATGATGCTACCACTAAAAGAGAGCAAATGACCACTAGAAGAAAATACTGGTGAAGGAAAGCTCAAATGTTGTACCCTTTGGCTCCAAATTATTCCATCCCTCTGTCATCTTAAATAAATTCATACATGCTTGATGTCCATACAAGTCTTTATTACAGCCTTGCTCAACATCCAGAATCTTTTTCCATTATATTATTGGAGAGTAAATCTATGGCTTTACCCATGCTAGGAAAGTGCTCTACCACTGAGCTGTTCCTCCAGACCCCAGAACCTAAACACTTAAATGAGGCCCAAGTATGGATAATACTTATATTTTCCATATCTGTAGCATCTTTTGTAATTTATACTTCTGTGAAACTAAAGAAACAAAAAATTCCTACCTCAAACTCACCCAACATGTATGGTGATATAAGTATGAAAAGTCTACGCTGGACTTTCCTATTTAAAATTCAGCCATATAAAATTAGGCATTCCTTGAGAAAAATCAAAGGCTTATTGCTGGGGTCCAGCCCTGGCTTGAAGGAGGGTCCCCGAAGAGAGGTGTGAAAGGGAGCGGCGCAATAACGACTCGAAGTCAAGTTTTGGTGCAAGCTGACAGGCTAATGCTGAAGGCAGCTGAGTTTCTCCATCTCTCTCTCTCTCTGTGCTTCTCTGCTCTGCTGCCACAGCTCTTAACCTCAGTCTTTTATTTTCTGATCACGTCATGCAAGAACGAACTTCAAGAAAGGTACAATTCCACAGAATTCATAGAAACATTTTGCTAATTCTTTATATCAAACAATCCTATAATTATTCACCTCAAGTAAAGTCATCAGGCCCCCATAATGATTAGCTGTTTTCACACTTTCCCCGTGTGTGTGCGGTCAAGCACTTGCGATTTCCTGAGCTCCTACTTTCAATTACTATATTAAAGGTGAGAGACAAAACAACCACAAAATGGGGGTTCCCACCACTAATCACTGATCCAACAAACCCATTTATCCCCCAATCATTTATTTTAAATTTTCCTTTTCATGTCTCTCCAATACTTAGACTTTGGTCCCCCCGATTGAACTCTTTCTGACCTCAGTTGTTTTTCCTATAAGGACTCTTGGTAAAGAGTCATAGTTTGCTGCAATTGCCACCATTTAGAAAAAATAGTCATAGAACAATTTTTACTTGTTCCAGCAGGTTCATTGTTTCCTCCTAAGTGTACTGTACTCCATGCCTGACTTTCTTTAAGGCCTTAAGGAAAACAATTATTTCTGACCCACTTTCTTGTTTTTCCAATTCTATACCAGAGCTTCTTTCAGATACATTGACCAATACTTCACTAACATCAATTTTTGCTGGAAAAGTAAACTTAGAGATTGGTGCACCAAGTGAAAGACAGAAAAAGACAAACATTATACAGAAAACCATAGATATCTGTAGCGTAGAGAGCCAAAGATGTTTCTATAGAGGGGCCACATTGGACTCCAAGGAAGAGACAGCTGGGCTGGAACTGTGTCACGCAGCTCTTCAGCGCTTGATCCCTCGTGATCCTGAAATGGCATGCTTGCCATCTCCGGCAGCTTATAAAATCCTAGCAATTTGACTCATATCTCATAAATAATTACAATTATCTATGTTAATGAAAAATAAACCCAAATGGTTAAAAATGCTATCTTGCAGGCTGGAGAAATGGCTTAGTGCAAAGTCTAAGGACCTAGGTTCAATTCCCCAGGACCCACATAAGCTAGATGCACAAAGTGGCATATGTATCTGGAGTTCGTTTGTAGTGGCTAGAAGCCCTGACTCACCCATTCTCCCTCTCTCAAATAAACAAATAAAATATTTTAAAATGCTTTCTTGCAAAGCTGCTAGCCTGAATCCAATTCCCCAGCACCCATATAAACCCAGACACAAAGTGGTACATGCATCTGTGATGCCAGCAAACTTTTGCCAGTGGGAGGCAGAGCCAGGAGAATCCAGAAGCTCACAGGCCAGCTAGACTGACCCATGCAAAGAAGCAAAAACAACCAACAAGAGAGACCCTGTCTCAAGCAAAGTAGAAGGAGAAGACTGTACACACCTTGTTTATTGTTATTTTTCTTAAATTTTTCACATTCATTGGTATCTGCTGATCAACACTGAAAAACATATTAAGTGGTAGGGATACACTCTACACTACGTTTCTGCACCTCTAAAACCAGCCTTTTCCAATTAGTCTGCTACAGCTAGGATTTCACTTGCCATATCACCAGGCTTAGGCACAAACCACACTCCATCAATAAATCTGCTTTCTTTCTTGCCTTTAATCCTGCACTCTAGTCATAAGGAGAGGTCACCTTAAGATGGATTGTTCAGAACCAAAACATAAAGTTCATCCTAAAAAGGGGATGGCAAGTCTCCATGCTAATGGATGGAAAAGAAACCATGAAACCTTTAAGTAAGTACCTTTCCATCATTTTCAATTTATAATGTAAATTTTTGTCAAGACTTTTTGCCTTTCATGTTTTCAATAAACTAGCAATATTCCTATGTGCTTTCCCCAGGACCTTTTGAGATACTATATCACACCCATGTTCCCCACTACACAGAGGTTTCCTTGAATATAGTGAATGTGTTTATTGTATCATCTACCACTTGCCAATAGACTTGACACATTACCTGACATACTCTAAATGCTTGTTATCTCTTATTATTGAAGTTTGTGAAGTCCACCATACAAAAGGATTTGGATACAACCCAGACTAAAGGATCAATTTCTCAACTCCTCCGTACACCTGAGCTGCTTAAGAGAACCTTCCTCCTGGGCATTATAAGGTAAATTCCATAATGACAAATAACTGTAACATGCAACTAACTTTGTCTTTCAAAACCAGCAACATATTTATGGAGGATAGACCAACACATGATATTAAGAAGTACGTGCCTAAATTTCACATTTTTTAAACTTTAAAAAATATTTTGATTTTTTATTTGTTTGTGCATCTGACTTACGTGGGTCCTGGGGAATCAAGCCTGGGTCGTTTGGCTTTGCAAGCAAGTGCCTTAACCACTAAGCTATCTCTCTAGCCCTTTAAAACTTTTTTTTACCCACATTAAGCATTTATTTCAAAGTAATCTAGCAAAATATTACAATAAGTAGAATAATCTTAAAAATCTCTTTAAGAGTACTGGTAAGAAGCTTGCTTCTTGTAAAGATTTCTATATTGAGTTAAAATGCTTAAGCAATACAGTTATTAGTTACAATTTTAGGCCACTTAGCACATGCTACATCAAAACCATAAATACCTCTAGTAGTGTGCTGCATATACTAACCACTCAGGTCAACATTTTAAATTAGGGCCTTTCTTACCTTTAAAGTATAGCTAACTTGTTATTACTTTTATATCCCAAACTATTATGCAAATTTCAATACTATGCTATGTTTAGTCCAAAATATATTTTATATAATAAATTTTTATTACATTAGTTTTTCAGACACAATTAACTAATGTAAATATCACTACAAAGTAATCCATTTCTTCTTATTCTATGTTTTTTTCAAAACATTCTTTCTCTACAAAAGGGAGAGTAGTGTTGTATAGATATAAGTCTTTTGGGTTTGGATCATATTAAATGGTTTTTTCATCTCTAAGAAGACATTTCCTTAAATTTGGAGGTTCCTACACTTGTACAGTTGCCTAGGTGCTCTGTATTTTTTGTTGCAGGGCTACTATGTTATTTTCTTAGTTACACATAAACACTAGTAAGCAACTAAAACGTGTTCATAGAAACTAGATCTTACATATTAGTATCTCCATGAAGTCTGAATATTGAATCCAATCCTCTACATAGATCGAGATCCTTTTCATGCATTTCATGAAGAAGCCTTTCTTGAAGCCTTTAAAACTTTTTGATAGCTTCCATAAATGTAGACAGTATACCATGATCATAATCCCCTTTCACCACCCTCACTTTCCTCTTCCTAAATCCTCCCTCACTGAATCCCTACTTCTTTCCATATACACACACTATACATAAATTTCCCTCTTAAAACTGCCTTTATTGTATCTCATAGGTTTTGGTATGTTATTATTTCATTATCATTTGATTCTAATAATTTTTTTCATTTCCTTCTTGATTTCTTTAATGATCCATTTATCATTCAGTGGTGCATTTTTTAATTTCCATAAGTTTCTGTACATTCTATAGTTTTTTTGCTGTTGATATGTAGTATAATCCTAATCCTATTGTGATCAGATAGAGAACAAGAAACCATTTCAATTTTCCTATATTGTTAAGATTTGTTTTGTGTCCTAATATATGGTTTATTTTATAGAATATTCCATGTGCCACTGAAAAGAATGTGTATTCTTCAGCATTTGGATAGAATGTCTATGAATGTTTATTATATCCATTTGCTATATGCTGTAATTTAAGATGTAATTTAATTCAGGTGCTTTTTTTTTTCCTGGAATAACCTGCCAATTTGTGAGAGTGGGTTATTGAAGTTTCCTATTACTATTGTGCTTGAAGTTATCTGTGACTATACATCTAGTAATGTTTGTTTAATGAAATTGGGTGCATCCATGTTCAGTGCATATATCTTTAGAACTATAATGTCCTTTTGTTGGATTGTTCCCTTGATGAGTACAAAGTGACCATTTTTAGCTCTTCTAACTAATTCTGACTTAAAGTCAATCCTATTCAATATTAGAACAGAAAACTTGCTTGTTTTCTAGGCTCATATGCTTGAAACACCATTTTTCATCCTTTCACTCTAAGATAGTATCTGTCTTTTTGGAAAGGTGAGTTTCTTGAAGGCAACAATCAGAAGGATTCTGCCTTTTAATACAGTGTGCAAGTGTGTGTCTTTTGGTTGGAGCATTAAGGGTATTGATGTTAAGGGTTATTGTTGAAAGATATGTATTCATTCCTATCATCTTCCTTATTTTGTATCACTTGCTATTTCTGTTACTCTCTGGCATCAAGTATTATTTGAGCATGGTTTAATTTTTCCTGCAGTCTCATGTATGTACTTTGACTTCTCTCCTGACTGATGGATCCCTTCAAGTATTTCTGTAGAACTGTCTTAGTAATCATATATTCCTTTAGCCTGTTTTATTTGGAAAGTTCTTATTTTTCCTTCAATTTTGGCCAATAGCTTTGCTGGATATAGTAGTCTGGGTTGGCAATTATCTTTGATAACTTGGAATGCATCATTCTAAGCTCTTCTGGCTTTAATATTTTATTTATTTATTTAAGAGAGAGACGGGGGGGGGGAGAGAATGGGCACATTAGGGCCTCTAGCCACTGCAAATGAACTTCAGATGCATGCACCTTCTTTTGCATCTGGTTTACATGAGTACTGGGGAATTGAACCTGGGTCCTTAGGCTTCACAGGCAAGCACCTTGACTACTAATCCATTTCCCCATTCCTCTTCTGGCTTTTAAAATTCGTGTTGAGCAATCTGTTGTTATCCTGATGGTCTTGCCTTTATAGGTGACTATGTGTTTCTATCTTACTGATTTCAATATATTTTCTTTGGTCTGCATGTTTAGTAATTTAATTATAATATAGTAAGGTGAGGTTCTTTCCTGGTCTTTTCTGTTTGGTGTTCTACATGCCTCCTGTATCTGTATTGTAATCTTTTTCCCTATTTGGGGCAATTTTTCTATGATTTTACTGAAAATACTTACTATGCCTTTAAACTGAAGTTTTCCTTCTTGTAGTCAGCTTCACATCTCTGGAATCAACATTCAAACCAGGCACAGTTCAGAGGAGGAAGAGATTTATTTTGAGCTTATAGATCCAGTAGGAAGTTCCACCAGTGGTGGACAAAGCTGTTTCTATATATCCAAGCAGAGAGAAATAACCAAACAGCTCATAAAAATCAAAAGCAACAAGCACAACCTGGCAAACAAACAGCTGAGACACTGCCAGAGCTCAGCCTGTTCTCTTACACCTTTGGATTGAAAATCACTTCCACCCCCAAATACACCTTAGGGCTTGACCCCAGGATCTGCCCCCAGTGACACCTCTTCCAGCCAGGCTGGCTGGACACAGGCTTTAATAAAACACTGTAGCCAATGCGGGACCTACATTCAAACTACCACATTCCGCTACTGGCCTCCAATATACTTATGACCATCTCACATTGCAAATTGTATTCAATCTGACTTCAAAGGTCCCCATATGCTTTACCAACCAACTATAAGAATGTTTCAAAGTACCAAATCTCATCTGAGATTCAAACTTGTCTCTTAATTACAATTCCTCCAGCTGGGCTGAGTATCTAGGGGAAACTTCCATCCTGAGCCAACGATGCTCCATGGTAGCCTCTGCACAGTCCTGATATATCCAAAACATTGTCAGGTGTCCATTGCAAACCATGGTCCATCTTAACTCCATACACTGGCCTTTCCAGCCTTGGGAATATCTTGTTTCCCATGCCTCATCTCAGCAGAGGCAGCTAATTTAACTTTAGACAATGCTCTTACTTGTCCACCTCATATGCCACATCTCAGAAGTAGCATCCTGAAACTATGTGCACTTCATGTCCCACTTACATGTATTTTTCAGGCTTGTAAGGTGTGTAGGACACAGCCAAGTTGTTAATCTAGGGACAAAATGAATCATAGTCTTGAAGATCAGGTTCCTTCCTTACAAAAGAGTTTGAATTTCTACCATTCAGTCTTTCCTGGGTGGAATTACCTTAGGAATCTTTTCTGTTGTCTCAATGTAAAGTAGTTAGGCCATCCTCCATAATGCTATTGTGCTGGACAGTAGCAGCTTCAGTAACATAAAACCAATCTCCGTGCCTGTAATTTTAAACTTTTTTTCCCCCAACTTTAAAGCTTATGTCTCTAAGTTCTATGTCTTCTGCCAAGTACATCAGTCTAAATTCAACCTTTATCAAACTCTGTGGGCATGGGCACCAGAATGAAGCTAGTCTTTAAGCCAGGAGCCCAATTCCAACAAAGTTCTCTACTATCTTTCCTTCCCCTTTGAAAGGTCATAAACCAACACAATTCTCTCTTCCATTAGCACTTTCAAACTCTCACCAAAATAGCCCATAATTTTTTATTTGTTTGTTTTTTAGAAGTAGGGTCTCACTCTAGCTCAGGCTGACCTGGAATTCACTATGTAGTCTCAGGGTGGCCTCAAATTCATGGTGATCCTCATACCTCTGACTCCCAAGTGCTGGGATTAAGGGTGTGCACCACCATGCCCAGTCATAAATTTTGACTTACCACACTGTGAGGCTTCTACTGTCACAAATTCCAAGTTAATACATATTCCTCTTCTAGCACACAAGTTCCAAAAGAACAAAACCCACATGGTCAGGTTCATCTCAGAATCATTACCCCACTTCCTGGTACCCAATTTCTGTGGTAGTCAGCTCTACATTGCTTGGGTGAATATCAAAACCTGGCAATTTATGGGAGGGTTTTTTTTTTTTTTTTTTTGAGTTTACAGATCCAGGGGAAGTTCCATCAGTGGTGGCAAAAGCTGCTTCCAAACAGCCCATGAAACCAAAAGCAACAAGCACAAACTGACAAGCAAGTAACAGGGACCCTGTCAGAGCTCAGACTGCTCTCTTACACATTTGGACTGTAAATTAGATCTGCCCCCAAACACACCTTAGGTCTGAACCCCAGGATCTGTCCCTAATGACAAGTTCTTCCAGACAGATCAGCTGGAGACAAGCTTTAATCAAACACCTGAGTCTATGTGTGTGGGGGGGATTACATTCTAACTACCACACTTATACACCTTGAATTATTAAGTTTGATCTCTTTATAGTGTCCTGAATGTCTTCAAATTCCCACTCATAACTTCTTCTGAGTTTGTCTGTTTGTTGGATGGTTCTAGATCTTGTACCTTGTCTTCAAGCTCAGATATTCTGTCTTCTCCTTGATCCATTCTTATTAGTGAGACTTTCTATTGAGTTTCTTTCAGTATTTCTATTTCCTTACTCATATCTTGTGTTGACCTCCTTATTTTGTAAAGTTGGTCATTAATTTCTTACTTATTCCTTCAGGAGTTTGTTTTCTTCTTTGATTCCTTTGATTTTTTTGAACATACTTATAATCATTATTTTTAATTCTGTATGGAATTTCATCTAATTCATTCACACTGGAGGTCATTACTGTTGGATTTATAATTTTTGGAGGAATAGTGTTGTCTTGATTTTTTTGTTTCTTACATTATTGCATAGAGAATTTTATATCTTGAGTTATTTCAATACTTGGATTTTCTAGTTATCTGTTATATTCTTAGACATGTAAACCATAAGTTAAATATTCAGAGTAGGAGCTCAAGGTTCCAGATGTGGTTTTTGTATTACTCCTAAGTAATGGCAAGAGTGACTCAAGCTGGTGGGTATGACTGCTATGAGAATGTCTCAGTAATAAATTAACAACAATGTTCCTTTTGAGTTTAGTAATTACTGGTAGGTAAACAAACAAGGCTGGTATGAAGTATGCTAGGGTTAGAGTTATTTAGAAGTAGGAGCAGTGAAGTAGGGTGAGTTAGTGTGAAGGTTACTATTAACTTTTAAAAGATAGTGGTAGAACAAGTATCTGAAAGAGGGAAGTTGGGGTACTGTTAGTTTCTACAGATTTTAGAGGTTGTTGAAGCTACCCCAAGTTTATAAGATGTTCTCTTGCATTTTCTTCTTGAAATTCTTTTTTCACTCTGAAACAGAGGGAGAAAACACTTCAAAATATAGGCACGGGCAAGAACTTTTTGAATAGGACTCCAGTGACATAAGAAATAATGCCACTAACCAACAAATGGGACCTCATAAAATTAAAAAGCTGTACAGTAAAAGAAACCATCAATCAAGTGAAAAGAGCCTACAGAATGGGAGAAAAATCTTTGCTGGTCATCATCTGACAGAGAATTAATATCTAGAACATGCAAAAGCAACCTCAAAAAAATGAAACAATAGGAAATCAAACCAACCAATGAATAAGTGGGCTAATAAAATGAAAAGTTCTCTGGGCTTTGGAGATGGCACAGCAGTTAAAGGCACTTGCCTAAAAAGGCTACCAGGCCAGGTTCAATTCCCCAGTACCCACATGAAGACAGATGCACAGTGGCACATGTGTCTGGAGTTTGTTTGGCAAGAGGCCCTAGTACACCCATTCTCTCTCTCTACTTCTTTTTTCTCAAATGAATAAATAAGTAAAACATTAGAAAACAAACAAACAAGAAAAGAACAGTTCTCACCAGATGTGGCAGCAAATGCCTTTAATCCCAGTACTTGGGAGGCTGAGGTAGAAAATTGCCATGAGTTTGAGGCCAGCCTGAGACTAATTCCAGGTCAGCCTGGGCTAGAGCAAGACCCCACCTTGATAAACCAAAAAAAAAAAAAAAAAGAAAAAAAAGTATAGTTCTCAAAAGAAGAAATACACATGGCCAATAAGCATACAAAAAATGATCACCTTTGGAAGCCACCAGAGAAATGGGGTAGTTCCAGAAGTGTTCTTTCTGCTGAGGATTGCTTTGAGAACTTTTATGCTTCCATGTGAATTTTAGGACTCGCACACCAAAGAATTTCATTTGGAATTTTAATGGAACTTTCATTAAATCTGTAGACTTCTTCAAAGATAACAGCCATTTCACAATATTCATCCTACAATTGTGACCAGTGGAAGATTTTTCTATTTTCTAGTGTCCTCCTCAGTTCCTTTCTGTGCTCATCAGGGAAGCGGGTCTGTAGATTTACTTCTTTGTTATATCTTTATCTTCGTTTGGTATCAGTAACACCAGCTTCACAGAAGGAGTTTGATAGTGTTCCTTTTTATTCTGTGGAACAGTGGAGAAGTGGTGGTATTCAATCTCCCTTTAAAGTTTGGAAAAACTCAATAGTGAATCCATCCTTTCTGGGCTCTTCTTTGTGTGAAGTGACTAACTTTCTTTATTTTCTGTCTGCTTTCTTTCTTCCTTTTAAATATACTTGACATTTTCATGCATACATATAATCTATTTTGATCTTATTCTCCTGGATTACCCTCTCTTATTCCCTTCTTCCTCACACTGCCAACCTTCTTCTTTTCCATTAATCCCCATCTTAATTTCATGCCTTTTTTTTTTTTTTTTTGAGCCATTGAGTTAAAGTTTCTTGCATGATCATGGATGGAAGATCATTTACTATAGTGACTACTTCACTAGGGAACATTACTGCTACTCTTTCAGCAACTATAAGTTGCCATTAGCTACTCTAGGAGGTTGATTCACAGCTCCTGTTTTAATTTCTATTACAATTCATTTCTCCCATCCATGATGAAATATTGGTAGGCTCAATTTTGTGCAGCAAATCAGAGCTGCTTTGAGTTCATGAGAATAACAGCCATGTCATATCCAGATTCCCACAGCCGTATTTCAAAGAAACTACACCCCTGATTCATGATATCTGACCTTATCAGTCCTAATTTCTTTATGCCCTCTAGTTGAATGGATAAACTGAGATTTAAAATTAGAATTTTCTGCATGGGTGGTTTTATAACTTTTACTAGAATACAAGTGTATTTGCCTCCCCCTCTCTTCTATCCTCAGTAAAAATAATCACATATACTAAAGATTTTAATAGAGTATGCCATGAAGTGTAATGAGCCATTTTCTTTAACACTGACTGTATGCCAACTGAGACAATATCATCATCAACTGTGGGATTCACTTTTAAAATCTTAGGGAATGTTTCTTCATCTCTAAATTGAATCTCAAATATGTTTTTATTCATTTCAGAATAGCAAACACTGTTCCATTGTATGCCCTAATACTCAACCTGCAATACTTGGGCAGCAATATCTTCCTGTTCCAGATTCTCTTTGGAGTTGCCATGCTCCTAACCAGAAATGGCAGCCATTGGGCAATGAAATGTTTGGGGCGCCGAGAAAGCCAGATGTTGTTCTTCTTTCTGATAGGACTTCCCATTCTGGTCAACACCTTTTTGCCCCCAGGTAAGAGATACAGGAGTTTATTAGGAAAAGAAAGAAGTTTTCCCTACTCCTCAAGTATTACACTAGTCTTACTTCCCTGGTGCCAAAAGAATATTTACATTGAAGCCAAAGATTCCTTAGAGCTAATATGAAGGTGTGACACTGATCCTGGGGACAAGTTGTTGTCAGGACTTACACATTTTTACTGAGCTAGAGTTCTTAAGGAGTACCTGGGACAAGTCTTCATGACATGCAGGATGAGCCAGGCATCAGATCCAATTAATACCTGCCAAGTTTCTTTACAAGAGGAGCTAGCCATGTGCCTTTTAACTAATCACGTTTCAAATAATAATCATGGAGAAGGTTGGCCTTACTGCTGTATCTTCAAGAAGGCATACTGTGCTCTCCCTAGGACTCCATGATTTTTGAGGCCTCTTTAACTTGCCCACTCCCTCATCTCTATATATTCATCTGTACCTGATCATAAGTCACACATGCAACACAGTTTTCATAGAGACTTCTTGACTTCAGTGAAATACAAATCCCATGCCTTTGGACAAGAAGAAATACAGTAGGAAGTAGGCAAGAATCTGCTCCTAACATGCCTTTTAAAATGTTTCAGAATCTGTCCCTAAGCAAGAAATAGATTAAGAGGCAAACTCAGGAACTCTTACTATTTTACTAAATTAATCAAATGACCTCTGTAATGATTATGGAAATTTTTATAGTCACCATCTCTGTCTGCCAGGTATGTTCCTAGAAAAGAATTGCATTTTGAAAGATCCTAGGCTGCTGGGATATCCCAGAGTAGTGGGGTCCATTCACCTTGATACAAGATGTCTCCCTTATAGGAACACTTTCTGCATTGTCTTAACTATTTAATTATTTTGTTGAATTAAAAAAAAGACTTTTTTGACCTGCTTTTTGCATTATAGCTTGCTTTTCTGTGTCCTCACATGCTAGAAGCCACATGGGAACTCTCTGAGGTCTCTTGTAAGAGTATGTATTTCATTCATAAGACTCCTCATGATCAATTCATCTTCCAAGACTCCACCTCCTGATATCACTGCCTTGGAGGTTAGGATTTCAACATAGTAATTTAGGAGACATGCAAATATCCAGACTTGAGCATTCTGGATCTACATTATCATTTGATAATAAACTCATTTGCAATTGATATAGGAAGTAAAAAGTGGCAGGTATGCTTGTTTTTTTTAAACTACACTTAAAAGTTTTAGTGTCAGTGGTTTCCAATATAACATTATTATTTCAAAATAGGAGCTCTAATGTTAGACTTTTAAATCTTGAATTATTATTATTTAGAACTTGTGTCTCTTAGAATTGTCTACTCCCAAGTAAATCTAGTCACTTTGCTATTCTATGATGGAATGCCTGTTCTACATAAAAAAAAAATGTTGCTATGCTCTTAGTTCTAAAAATTTTAAGACATGGGTCATAAATTCCTTAGGTCCATACATATTTCTAGGTCTTGGAGAAAGAGCCCATAAGTTAATAGACATAATAAGTAAGATAACTATTTCTGAGTCTATCTACACCATTACTATCAATACTCAAGCAACTGCTTTAGATCTTTTCATTCAGTATTTCAACCCACCTACATTCATCAACCATCCCATTATTTCAGACAGGCTACACTTTGTCTACCACATATTTCTTACTTGAAATAACATCAGTTATTTGGGAGTGGGCAGATTTCTTCATCCAAAGTTTCTTGACTCTCCCTCATCTTCCTCTCTCCAGAAATGCAGACCCTGCGTGTGGCTTTAGCCACTTTTGGAGTTGGTGCTATTTCTTCTAGTTCAACAGTCATGAGTGTATATTGCAATGAGCTCATCCCCACAACATTCAGGTACAAAGAGCTTCAAAATGTTTTTTTTTTTATTTTTTTGTTCATTTTTATTCATTTATTTGAGAGTGAGAGACAGAGAGAGAGAGAGAGAGGCAGATAGAGAGAGAGAGAGAGAATGGGCGCGCCAGGGCTTCCAGCCACTGCAAACGAACTCCAGACGCGTGTGCCCCCTTGTGCATACTGCTAACGTGGGTCCTGAGGAATCAAGCCTTGAACCGGGGTCCTTAGGCTTCACATACAAGCACTCAACCACTAAGCCATCTCTCCAGCCCTTCAAAATGTTTTTTACAAACAGGCCTTTCTAAACTGCTTGACATTAAGGGAAGGGACAAGGATAAAACCAAGTCTATTGAGTTATCAAAGAAGTGAGTTGAACAGAAATTAACACAGCAGCCAAGAGCCAACAGTTATTAAAATCAACTTTACAATTAGAAATGTGTCAAGTCCTTTAAAACAGAATCTCATTTAATTTTAAGAATCACTCTGCAGGATTGGTACTATGGGTATCACTGTTTTAATAATAATGAAATTGATCAGTTAGGAACCAATAGCAGTATATGTGACATTAAATACATCCTGCCAAAGCCTGTGTGTTCAATAACTCTATTGTATTGATCCCAAAATGAAATGAAAATAAATAGGAGTGAACACCTGAAAATCCCAATACTTGGGAGGTTGAGGCAGGAGAATCTCCAGTCCAATGCCAGCCTAGGCTATATAGTGAGACCCTGTTTCAAAAAAATGTACATGTACAGATTTGGACAAGATTTTTTGTTATTTGCATCATCAGGTCAATAATTGGAGGAATCAATTCAATGTTCAGTAGACTAGGAGCACTGCTGCCTCCTCTTTTGATGCTCTTAGTTGAGCTTTCTCCCTACCTGCCCTGGGTCATTTTTGGAGTCATCCCCATCCTTGCCAGCTTTCTTGTCTTCCGTCTTCCAGAAACCAGGAACAAGGCTCACCCTGACACCATCCAGGATATAGAAAATGAGTAAGTATATCCTCTAGTGATCAACTAACTAGCTAGTAGCTATCTACAGAGCCAATGACCATTTTCAGCTCTCCTTCACAAAAGCTCAGAACTGAGCTATTTTTGGCAACCTCACCCCCTGCCGACAAAAGTGCCAAGCTCTAATTGTCACTCTTTAGATCACACAGGCCATAATGGATCGGTAGTTTAATGGTGAAAAGGCCAATGGTCATACCATGAATAGCATATAGTCTCTGTCTTTATAGAAAGCACATACCTGGAAGCTTTTGGGCCTTATACTAAAGCTCTTAGCTTTGTCATTCATCAGACCAATGAATGATTGGCATATTATGAGGAAAGATATGCCTCTGTCTCATAGATATAGACTTGATTGTTGCTTCAGTCAAGGAAGAATTGTGAGAACACAACATAGAACAACCTTCCCTGAAAAGATGACAGTGGACCTTTTTCCATATGTAATATAATTTGGCAGGGTGGGTGGGTCTTGCTCTAGCCAAGGCTGACCTGGAATTCACTCTGTACTCTCAGGCTGCACTCAAACTCGTGGGGATCTTCCTACATATGCCTCCTGGGATTAAAGGCGTGTGCTACCAAGTCTGGTTTCTAATGTAAATTTTTAAAGAGAAAGAACTTAGAAAATAAAAATACAGTCTGAAATTAGGAAGATAAGAAAGCACCCTTATTTTTTCCACTTTCCCTTTGATTTTTCCAAATAAATCATTGGCCAAATGTCTAAATGGTGAAAATAGCTCTAGTCAGTGCTGCCTCCACAGGTGCATGTCCCAGCATCACACAGTAATGTCAACATCTAGGGAGTCCAGTGTTTAAACGCTGCAGGCGAAGGGTCAGCATGCAGAGAATGTGTTCTTATTCTACAGCTTTGTTATTTGACTTTGTTTTGCTTTGATGTCTTCTTCCCAGTATGATTAATTCAAGAAAAGCCAAGCAAGAAGATACTTCCAAGAAAGTAACCCCATTTTAAGGCATTTGCAAGATTTGTTCCCAAATAAAGAAGAAAATCAAGATTGTTCCTTCATAGCCAAAAATATAATGGACAAATAGATAACACAATTAAGGTACTATATATGGCAGTTTTTCAAGCTATAGGTCTGGCTCAGTGGTAGAACTTTGGCCTAGCATGGGCGAAGTTCAGGGTTAAGTTTCCACCAGTAAATAAATAAATAAATTTCCTGGAAATAACTCATACACTTAATTCTACCAACAATTGTTTGTCTTGGGAAAAAATTTTAAATAGTTGCAAATTCATCTAAAAGTTAATAACAATATGATTTACAAAAAGAAGTGTGCTGACAAATATATATATATATATATATATATATATATATATATATATATAATATACATATATATATATGTGTGTGTGTGTGTGTGTGTGTGAAATAAATTACTATGTCAAAGAGATACTTGCATTTCCATATTTCTTTTAGCACTATTGCAATAGGCAAGATATAGAATCAACTTAAGTGTCCATGAATAGACAAATGGATAATGAAAATGTGAATTATATATGTATCCTCCATAATAAAGAATGAAGTTATGTCATTTGCATAGAATTAAAGGTTGGATAGGATGGAATCAAAAATCATCATGTTAAGTGAAACAAGCCATGTACAAAAATGTCAATTTATACCCATTTTGCACAATTAATGTGTGATAGCAAAAACTATGGGCTAGAGAGATGGCTTAGTTGGCAAAGCTCTTACCATGCAAACATGTGGACCTGAGTTCAGCTCCCCAGCACTGACATAAAATCTGGATGTGGTAATGTGCACCTATAATCCCAGCAGTGGGGAGGTGGAAACGAGGATCCCTAGGGTTTGCTGGCCAGCTAGTCTAGCTGAATCAGTGAGTTCCAGGTTCAGTGAGAGACTTTCTCAAAAAATAAGTTCGAAAAGTGATTGAGGAAATCATTTGATGTCAACCTCTGGCCTCCTTACATACATGTGCCCAAACATATATGAACACCCAGTTGTACACACATGTACACCACACATGAAAAAAAGTATAAAAATACCAGTCATAAAAAAGAAAGAAACTGTCAATGTGACATGAATGGACCTTTAAGATACTAAGTAAATGTTGTATAGCAATCTCCTCCAAATTGACACATTCCCTGCTAAGGGAAGGAAGGAAGTTCAGGAGACTCAGGAAGTCGACAAGTCTGAGAAGAAGTGGCAGCTCCCCCCACCCCATAAAGTTAAGTAAAGGGAAGACAACTGCTTATGAGGAGGCTCGCCGACTGAGCTGCCTGCGGGTCGTGCAGCGGGCTCCAGAGATGCAACTTCCATGAGCCATCATCTATGCTGGGATGGGCTTTCTGGTGATGCAGCTGCCTTTGAAACATCCATTGCTCCTGTAAGCAACCCCTCACCTTGCTCTGTAACTAACTCCAATAAACTGACTCGCTCACCAAAACTGGTTTTGGTGCTATCATGCTTTGGTCTGTCATCCGTGCCCCTATCTGGGGTGAATAGACATGTGTTCACATCTGCCCCAGGGAAAAGCTTCCAGGGACAGTAAAATAAGCAAGCCACAGGAAGACAAACACTACACCATCCCATTCAAATTGATCTCAGAGAACTAGGATAGGATGGTGGGCTCCCAAAAACTGGGGCAGCTGAGTAGCAGAAGTGAATAGGAAGATGTTGGTCAAAGATACAAAACAAGGGCTTCGTGGATACAAAATGGATCAGTGCATAAAGAGCTTGCCATTTGTAATCAGTTACTTTCTTTTTTTTTTTTTTTTTTTTGGTTTTTCGAGGTAGGGTCTCACTCTAGCTCAGGCTAACCTGGAATTCACTATGTAGTCTCAGGGCGGCCTCGAACTCACAGCGATCCTCCTACCTCTGCCTCCTGAGTGCTAGGATTAAAGGCGTGCGCCACCACGCCCGGCTGTATCAGTTACTTTCTCTGACCAGATTAGAAGCTTAGGGAAGGAAAAGCACTTAATTAAGCCTGTGGTTCAGAAGGGAACTTTCATTATAGTGGGGAAGACACCGCAGCATGGACCAGGAAGCCAGTGTCATATAGAAGCACAGGAAGCAAAGAAAGGAACAGCAAGTAGGGCCAGGTTATACTACCTCAAGGTCTGGCCCCAGTGCACCTCCTCCAGCAAGCTTCCACGTTAGCTAGGCTACGTGAATCAGCACGCTCTGAATCGAAGTGAGAAATACTACTACTTCAGCAAATAAAGTCAAGGGTAATCAGGAAGTCATCTGACATCCACTTCTGGTGCACACACACACATGCATGTGTATCTACACACATGCAAACATGCATACACATGTGCATGCATACCACACATGTGTACATGCCAAGAAAAGATGCAAAATTACAATTACATAAGAGGAATAAGTTTAGTGGTTGTGGTGGCACACACCAGTAGGATTCTGCTAAAAAGGAGGAGGCAGGAGGATCAGGAGTTTGAGGCCAACCTTGGCTACACATTTAAGCCGGGTGTTGTGGTGCACACCTTTAATCCCAGCACTTAGAAGGCAGAGGTAGGAGGATGGTGGTGAGATCCAGGCCAGCCTGAGACTACATAGTGATTCCAGGTCAGGTCAGCCTGGGCTAGAGGGAGACCTACCTCAAAAAAAAAAAAAAAAAAAAAAAAAGAGGACTAAGTTAAAGTTCAATAGATCTATTGGATATCATGGTGTCTCAAGTTATTGACAATATATTACATTCTTTAAAAATGCTGATGGGCTGTGGTGGGAGGGGATTATGATCATGGTATATTGTCTATGTGGTAGAGATTATCAATGAATACATTTTTATTTAAAAAAAGGAAAAACTGCTGATGGAGCCTGGAGAGATGGCTTAGCAGTTAGGGTGCTTGCCTGCAAAGCCTAAGGACCCGTGTTTGATCTCTTTCCAGATCCCACATAAGCCAGTTGCACAAAAGTGACAAAAGCACAAGGTTGCACTAGGAGACATAAGCGTCTAGAGTTCAATTTCAGTGGCTGAGGCTCTGGCACACCAATTCTCTCTCTCTAAAAAATTATGCTGGCAGGCGGGGGAGATAGCTCAGCAGTTAAAGTGCTGGCTTAAGCCTGATGACTCAGATTCAATTTCCCAGTACCCTTGTAAAATCAGATACACGAAGTGGTGCATACATCTGGAGTTCATTTACAATGGCAGGAAGTCCTGGTGCACCCATATTCCTTCAATCTTTATTTGTCTTTTTCTCCCTACCTCTCTATCTCTGTCTCAAATAAATAAATAAATAAAAAGTAAAAATAAAATATTGAGTGGATATTGTCATCACAAATAATGTGATGATACAATGCATATGTTAATTAGATTCAATCATTCCAAAAGTATATACAATTAAAATATTTATTTAAAAATACATATAGTTGGGGCTGGAGAGATAGCTTAGTGGTTAAGGCACTTGCGTGCAAGCCAAAGGACCCAGGTTCAATTCCCTAGTACCCACATAAGCCAGATGCACAAGAGGGTACACGCATCTGGAGATTGTTTGCAGTGCCAGAGGCCAAGGCACGCTCTTGTGAGCTTGCTCTCTTTCTCTCTCTCTCTCTCTCCCTATTTCTCCATCTCTTTTTCTCAAATAAATACATAAATAAAAAATTAAGGGTGGAGAGATGGCTTAGTGGTTAAAGCACTTGCCTGTGAAACCTAAGGATCCAGGTTTGATTCTCCAGGTAAGCTAGATGCACAAGGTGGCGCATGTATCTGGAGTTTGTTAGCAGTGGCTAGAGGCCCTGGCACACCCATTCTTTCTTTCTCTCTCTCTGTCTCTAGTAAATAAGTAAAATAAAAATAAATCTTTAAAAACAATTAAATAAAAATAATTTAAAATGTGGAACTTTAAAAAACAATACATATAGTTGGGGCAGGCAAGGTGGCATGGAGTAGGCGAGACCACTGTTTCCCTGCTCCTCCCAGCTCCCTGATCTGGGTTCCCTGAACTGGTCTGTGGGACAGGGAGCAGGTGGGCGCAGCTGCCAGGAAGGAGTAGGCCAGACCCATTTCCATGCTGCTCCCAGCTCCCTGCTCCCTGATCTGGGTTCCTTGTGCATTGTGGGACCAAGTGTGGGCAGATATGGCAACATGGAGTGAATAGGCTAGACCCCTGTTTCCCTGCTCCTCCCAGCTCCCTGGTCCTGGTTCGCTGCTCCAGTCGGTGGGACAGTGTGCAGGCAGGCTAGGCAGCATGGAGTGAGTAGATCAGATCCATTTCCTTGCTCCTCCCAGTTCACTGGTCCTGGCAGATGCTACTGTGCCTTGCTTGGGGAGGCCTGGTCGATGTGTGGGTTATAGATTCAGCCCTTTTGCTCTTGTATCCTGACTGGCCACTGAGTACCAACATCCCTGTTCACCTATGTCAGAGGGTGCACAAGCCAAAGGACAAAAACTTGCTTCCTCCTCAATAAAATAAGGAGTCTCCCTAAAACTGGTAGACCACAATGCAAAAAAAAAAAAAAAAAAGCCAATGGAAGTCAGAAAACAGAAAACTACCAAGGATGCCTAGTCTTACAATGGAAGCCTCCAATGAAATCATAGATAAATCAACAGAAATTCATTCCCAAAATGAAAACACAACAACCAATGAGACCCTGATCAAAAAAATCGCTGAACTGGAAGCAAACCATCAAACAACCAACAATTGTGTTGATGAAATGGAACAGAATTGTCTCCTAGAGCATTCATCTTTTGACAGTAGGCTTAAATTGATTGAAGAAAACATTAGAACTCTCAAAAGAGATATGAACGAATTGAAGGTGAGTCAAGAAATGGAAGCTCTCAACAACAGGTTGACTAAGCTTAATGAGGAATTGATTAAATGCAAGAATGAATTCCAGCAAGCATCAAGAAAATCAGAACTCGACTTGAAATTGTACCTCAAAAGAGAGATGGACACAATGCAAGATAACAACAGAAAACAAAAATCAAATAGAAATTATAAAAATCTCTCTAGAACCCCTCACCAACAGTTACTCATGGAAGACAGAATCTCTGACCTAGAAGACAATTTTGTGGAAGAGGGGGAGGAAAGATTGTTAGAGCCACAAGCTGGGACATTATGCACAGAGACATTGCCTCTCCCCCATAACAGACTCCTGCCCCCACAATGCATGACCCACAATCCCCATGAGGTTGACCTACATCCGCAATGAGGAGGGCCTCTTCAGAAAAGGGGCAGGGATGAGGGAAAGAATGGTACCAACATGTGTTGTTTGCATACTAAGTATGTCCATATCTAATAAAAATAAAATTTAAAAATACATATAATTTTACCTGCTAATTTAAATAAATAAATATGAAGAAATAGGAAAGGAGCATTGTCAAATAACAAAGGCATTGTCTCACGTATGGTAAGAAGTATATGTTGAGCTTTATAAAACTGCAGTCATCCAAATGGTATTTGTACAGGAAACTACAAATCATAATACAAAAAAATACCTAAAATTAATAAATACTTAATTTATTAAATTTAAATACCAAAATCATGTGCAAATTGAACTAATCTGCAATGAATAGTATTGATCAGCTCTCTGGAAATAAATTCACTAAAACCATAGCAGAGGTTTCTTTTTGGTGGCAAAAATGTTCATTTTGTTGAAGAGCAGTGGTGAGAGTGGGCACCCCTGTCTTGTTCCAGATCTCAGTGGGAGCTCCTTCAGTTTTTCCCCATTAAGTATTTTTGGGGGGGCTTTAGGAGGTTTATATATAGCCTTTATTGTGCTGAGATATAAACCTTCCATGCCTATTCTTTCCAGTGTTTTGATCATGAAATGATGTTGTATTTTGTCAAAGGCCTTCTCTGCATCAATTGAGATGATCATGTGGTTCTTATGGTTAAGCTTATTTCTGTGGTGTATGACATTGACCAATTTCCTTATGTTAAACCATCCCTGTGTCCTTGGATGAAGCCTACATGATCAAGGTGGATAATGCTTTTGATATCTTGTGGAGTTTGGTTTGCATCTAAGTTCATTAGGGATATAAGCCTATAGCTTTCTTTCCTTGATGCATCTCTGTCTGGTTTTGGTATTAGGGTGATGCTAGCTTTATAAAAGGAGTTGGGGAGGATTCCCTGGTCTCCAATTATGGGGAACAGTTTGAGAAAAATTGGTTTCAGTTCTTCTATGAAGGTTTGATAAAATTCAGTTGACAAGCCTTCCAGTTCTGTACTTTTCTTTTTTTGGGGGGGGGGGTTGATTACCTTTTCAATCTCCATGGATGTGATAGGTTTGTTTAGGACATTAATCTGCTCTGAGTTTAGTTTTGGTAGTTGGTATGTGTCTAGGAATTTGTCCATTTCTTCCAGATTATTCAATTTTGTGGAGTAGAGGTTTGCGAAGTATGCCTTGATGATTCTCCCAATTTTATAATTTGAGGTTGTGATCTCTTCTTTTTCATTTCTGAATTTGTTAATTTAAAAGTTCTCTTTGTTTTGCTTGGTCAAATTGGCCAGGGATTTGTCAATTTTGATTATTTCTTTCAAAGAACCAGCTCTTCATTTCATCAATTTTTAAAATTGGTTTCTTGGTTTCCAATTCAATAATTTCTGCTCTAATCTTGATTATTTCTCTCTCTCTCTCTCTCTCTCTCTCTCTTTTGAGGTAGGGTCTCACTCTATCCCAGGCTGACCTGGAATTCACTATGGAGTCTCAGGGTGGCCTCGACCTCATGGCAATCCTCCTACCTCTGCCTCCTGAGTGCTGGGATTAAAGGCATGCACCACCATGCCCAGCATGATTATTTCTTTCCATCTGGAGCTCTTTGGGTTGGACTCTTCTTGTTGTCCTAGTTCCTTTAGATGGACAGTCAGGCTGGAATCTCTCTATCTTTGTAATGAAGGTATTTAGGGCTGTGAATTTTCCCCTTAGGACTGCCTTCATTGTGTCCCATAAGTTTTGGCAGCTCTTGCTCATTACCCCACTAACTCTATGCTTCAGCTGGTGACCTGGTGAGGTGTAATGGGCTGATTCTCTCCTCAGTTTCTGCATCCATCTAAAAAAAGAGAAGTAAATTCTCCAATGAAGAGTGAAGGTCAGTGCAAGATACATGGGCCATCAAATACTCTGACAGAATTTGGTCTTCTTTTGGGAAACCTTGTAGGTCTGTCTGATTAACAGCTCATTGTGGATGTTACCCACATGCTGGTATTGGGAGTTACAGGCTAGTTCTAAGGTAATAGAAGGAAGAAAAATATAGATAATATAAAAGAGAAAAAGAGAAAAGAGAGAGAAACAGGAGAAGATTGAGGATAGTCTTTATCATACCCTCTCCAGACCCTGTGATTCAGATATTCTCTCTAAGCATCTGATGAAGGTTTGACTTTTTAGTATGTCTTCAGGATGTAGGATTTTATGGTACCATTTCCATTTGGGTTCAGTTTTTTGTCCCCCCTCCAACCCTTACCCTCCCCTCCTGCTCTACCATCCCTATTGTCCAGTCCTTGAGATATCTATTAGGTATGTCAGCATCATGGGCAGATTCATGTTAAGAGCCACAGATGAGTGAGATCATGCAATGATTATCTTTCTATGATTGGGTGAGTTCACTGAGTATGATCTGTTCCAAGTTTGACCATTTTTCTTCAAATTTAATTGTGTCATTTTTCCTTACTGCTATGTAGAATTTCATCATGTAGATATACCACATCTTAGTTATCAATTTGTCTAATGATGGACATCTGGGTTGATTCCAGCTCTTGGCTATTATGAATTGAGCAGCTATAAACATAGTTGAGCAAATATCTCTGAGCTGAGGTTTGGAGCTTTTAGGGTAAATGCCCAGTAAGAGAATAACTGGGTCTGTTGGTACCTCTATAGTCAGCCTTTTTAGGAATCTCCATATTGCTTTCCATAGTGGTTTTACCAGCTTACATTCCCACCAACAGTGGACGAGGGTTCTTATTTCTCCACAACCTTGCCAGCATGTGTTGTCATTAGATTTTTTAAAAAAAATATTTTAAATTTATTTATTTATTTATTTGAGAGAGAGAAAGAGGTAGAGAGGGAGAGAAAGAATAGGCACACCAGGGCCTCCAGCCACTGCAAAGGAACTCCAGATGTATGTGCCTCCTTGTGCATCTGGCTTACATGGGTCCTGGAGAATTGAACCAGGATCCTTTGGCTTTTCAGGCAAATGCCTTAACTGCTAAGCCATCTCTCCAGCCTGTTATTAGATTTTTAAATGTCTGTTATCCTTACTGGGGTAAGGTGGAATCTCATAGCTGTTTTAATTTGCATATCCCTAATGATTAGGGATGTTGAACATTTTCTTAAGTGTGTGTTTGTCATCTGTATTTCTTCCTCTGAGAACTCCCTGTACAGTTCTCTGCCCCATTTTGTGAGTGGGTTGTTTGACTTTTTATTGTTTAGGTTTTTGAGTTCTTTGTAGAGTCTAGAAATTAGTCCTCTGCCCAATGTGTATCTGGCAAAAATTTTCTCCCATTCTGTGGGTAATCTATTGGCTCTGCTTATTGTATGTTTGTCTGTGAAAAAGCTTTTCAGAATCCTGAGATCCCAATGGTTGGGTGATTGTGTAATTTCCTGAGCTACTGGGGTTTTGTTCAGGAAGTCCTTTCCCATTCCTATATCATGGAAAGCTCCTCCTATTTTTTTCTTCCAGTAGAAGCAGAGTTTCTGGTCTTATATTGAGGTCTTTGATCCATTTGGACTTGTTTTGACAGGGAAAGCTCCTCAACTCCTTTTATGAAGCTAGTATCACCCTAATACCAAAACCAGGCAGAGATGCCACAAGAAAATAAAACTACAGGCCTATTTCCCTGATGAACTTAGATGCAAAGCTCCTGATCAAAATCTTCACAAACCGAATTCAACAGCACATCAAAAGCTTACCCACCTGGATCAAGTAGGCTTCATCCCAGGAATGCAGGGATGGTTCAACATATGGATATCTGTCAACCACATAAATAAGCTTAAATGCAAAAGCCACATAATCATTTCAATAGATGCAGAAAAGGCCTTTGACAAAATGCAACATCACTTCATGATCAAAACATTGGAGAGAATAGGGATGGATGGTCTACATCTCAACATAATAAAGGCTACATATAAAGATCCTAAAGCCCAAATAATATTTAATGGGGAGAGACTGAATGAATTCCCACTGAGATTAGGAACAAGACAGGGGTGCCCTCTCTCACCTCTGCTCTTCAATATAGTACTGGAAGTACTAGCTCAAGCAATAAGACAGGAGAAACAAATAAAAGCTATATATATATATATATATGAAATGAAGAAGTTAAGTTAGCCCTATTTGCAGATGACATGATACCATACGTAAGTGACCCAAGAACCTCCATCTCAAAACTCTTAAAATTGATTAACTCCTTCAATAAAGTAGCAGGATACAAAAATCAATGCACAAAATCAGTAGCCTTTTTATATGCAAAAGACAAAGATACAGAAAAAGAAATAAGTGACATTGTCCCATTTTCAATAGCATCAAAAAATTTCTGTTTTATTGTCAAGTATGTTTTGTTTTATAAACTGTGGTGCACCTGTGTTTGGTACATATATACTCATGATTGTGATGTGCTGATGTTGGATCATTCCCTTGATGAGTAGGAAGTGGCCTTCTTTGTTCTTTTTGATTACTTTTTGGTTTTAAGTCTATTTTATCAGAAATTGACATGACAACACCTGCTTGTTTTTTTTATTTCCATTTGCTTAGAGTATCATTTTCCATCTTTTAACCCTGAGGAGGTGTATATCTTTAGTGGTAAGGTGGGTTCCTTGAAGACAGCAGATAGAAGGGTCCAGTTTTTTGATCCACCCTGATGTTCTGTATCTTTTTATGGGCGAGTTAAGACCATTAATATTTAAGGTTATTACTGTGAGGTTTAAATTAATCCCTGCCATAATGGGGTTTGGCACTTTCTTGTGTTTTGTAGTATTTTGAGCCTGGTCTCTTTTGGTTATTGTTATCTTCTTGTTGGCTCTTGAGATTGGTAGTTTAACTGTTATGTGTGGAGTATTCCCTCAAGTATTCTCTGTAGGTTTGGCTTTGTGTTCATATAATAATAGAGTTGACTTTTTTCATGGAAAGTTTTTCTTTTACCATCTATTATGAAGGATACTTTTGCTTGAAGAGTAGCTTGGGTTGGTAGCCATAGATTTTAGACTTTGTAGTGTTCCATTCCAGGCCCTTTTGGCTTTCAGGGTTTCCACTGAGAAATATGATGTAATTCTGATGGGACTGCCTGTGTATGTAATGAGTTGTTTCTCTCTTGCTGCTTATTTGTTTGTTTGTTTGTTTTGTTTTGTTTTTTGAGGTAGGGTCTCACTCTAGCCCAGGCTGACCTGGAATTCACTACGGAGTCTCAGTGTGGCCTCGAACTCACAGCAATCCTCCTACCTCTGTCTCCCGAGTGCTGGGATTAAAGGCATGCGCCACCATGCCTGGCACTCTCTCTTGCTGCTTTTAACACTCTCTCTTTGCTTTCGTTGTTAGGAGTTTTAACTATGATGTGTCTTGGAGAGTTTCTTCTTTGGTCCTGTGTACTTGGTGTTCTGTGGACTTCTTGTATCTGGATGAGCCTCTCTTTTGAGAGATTCAGAAAATTTCCTTTAATAATTTTGTTGAATATGTTCTCTATGCCTCTGGCATGGATTTTTCTCCTGGTATACCCATGATCTGGATGTTTGGTTGTTTTAGGGTATCCCACAGTTCCCTCATATTCTGTTCACTTCATTTTTTGAACTTAGCAAAGCTTTTGGCCTCCTGGTCAAGTTTTTCTGTCCTATCTTCCAGGTCAGAGGTTCTGTCTTCCACATGTGTAACTCTGTTGGTGAGGGGTTCTAGAGAGGTTTTAAATAAATAAGTAAATACCAAACAGAAGTAGAGGGAAAGAATGGCTTGAATGGTTTCCATTTATAGTCTCAAAGGGAGGTTTCATCATGATAGGGAAAGTACGGTAAAAGCATACATCCAGGTCTCACAGAAGCAGGAAGGAAGCAACAGGAGTGAATTCCTAGATGTGGCAAGTAGGGCAGGATTAATGAGCCCCAAGATCTTCACTCAATTACATAGCTTCTCCAGCAAGGCTCAACCAGCTGGGGATTAAATATTAGGCTTAATCACAGCACCCACATAAACCGTGTGTCTGGAGTTCATTTGCAGTGGCTAGAGGCCCTGGCACACTCATTCTCATTCTCTCTCTCTCTCTCTCTCTCTTTTCCTTTCTGTCTCAAACAAATAAATAAATAAACTGATCTCTTGGCTGGTTCCTACACTTTGAGGTTCTGGTAAGCTTCCCTCATCTTCCAGTACTCCCATAGGGCTCTCTCTAAACCTTAAAAAGAAACTGGAACCTGTCGAAGACTTCTATAATCCCAGTGTGTGTATGGCAAAAAGGGAGGCAAAAATAGGAGAATTCTCCCAGAAGTTCACAAACAGAGGTGTGAACAGTCATGAGAAAGCCTGCCTCAAATGAGATGGAAGGCAAGAATCAATACATAAAAGTTGCAATCTTTATGTTGACCTCTACACATGTGCCATGGCATGTATCTGCACAGACACACATGAACACACACTATACACACATGCATACATGCATATATACATACATTTTAAAAGATTATCTGATTAGTTGTCTTTTTAAATTTTTTGTTTATTTTTAATTTATTTGAGAATGACAGATAGAGAAAGAGGCAGATAGATAGAGAATGGGCACACCTGGGCCTCCAGCCACTGCAAACAAACTCCAGATGCATGCACCACCTTGTGCATCTGGCTAATGTGGGTCCTAGGGATTAGAGCCTCAAACTGGGGTCTTTAGGCTTCACAGGCAAGCACTTAACTGCTAAACCATCTCTCCAGCCCTTGTTATCTTTTTATATTTTTATTTAAGTATTTTCAAGCAGAGCGAGATAGAAGAGGGACAGAATGGGTGTGCCAGGGCCTGTAGCCACTGCAAATGAACTCCAGATGTATGCACCACTTTGTGCATTTAGTTTTATGTGGATACTGGGAAATTGAACCCACGTCATTAGAATTTGCAGACAAGTGCCTTAACTGCTGAGCATTCTTTCTATCCTTTGATATATTATTTTTATACTTCTCTTTTAAGCCTACCTCTGGCCCAAACTGTCTACCACCCTCCTCTACTTTTTATTCTTTTTGCCTCTTCAGTTCTCCTTTAGATCTATGTTACTCTCCTCTACTTCCTAGCTCTCATCATAATACTAATCAATAATCCCACCATAGTTTTGTTTCCTTTACTTTTTGTTTCTACTCACTCATAGCCACAACAACTAATATATTGGCACACACTATCAGTGCCCCTTTACTACCTGAAACCAATGATACGTATGGGTGATTGTTGTATAGTCAACTATTACTCTATTTTTATTGTGTTTTTTACCCTGGACAATGACTGTTGTTGCTGATAGTATTCAACTCTTAGAGAAAAACTGGTGCTATATCCTGGTATTCTGAACACCAATCTATCAGAGGAAAACAACATCTCAAACTTACTACAGCTTTGTACCTCCTGAATATGGCTAATACCGCCACTGAAATAAAGGTAATTTGAATTCAAAAGAAATCAATAAGTGAACTAACTCCAGAAGTACAAGTCCCAATGCAAAAAATAAACAATTAAATAATCAAAAGTAAATTAAAACCCAAGACAATGTGTTTCCTCCAAAAAATACCAATCTTATAGTAATGACTGCCCCCAATGAGAGCAAATTTGAAGAAGTCCCAGACAAAGAGTTCAAAAGAATGGTTCTATATGTCCAGAGAATTTTTTTAAAGGACAGAAATGAATTCTAAGAGAGAACACAAATAACTGAATGAAATGAGAGATGGCTCAGTGGTTAAAAGTACTTGCTTAAAATAAGAAAAGCAATTCAGCATATGAAAATAGAAATAAAAAGGAGAGAAATACTGAAGAAAATAAATGATTGTGGAAATGAAAAATTCAATAAGTCACATAAAAAGCTCAGTGGAGGGCTGGAGAGATGGTTTATCAGTTAAGGCACTTGCCTACAAAGCCTAAGGACTCAGGTTTGATTTCCCAGTACCCACGTAAGCCAGATGCACAAATTGGAACATGCATCTGGAATTTGTTTGCAGTGACTAGAGGTCCTGGCATGCCCATTCTCTCTTTCTCTCTCTATCTGCCTCTTTTTCTCTCTATCAAATAAATAAATAATAAATAAGCTCTGTAGAAAACCTAACCAATGGGATGAATCATGTGGAAGACAAAATATCAGGGCTTAAAGACAAAGTCTAAGAAATGATAATTTTTTAAAACTAGGGGGTAGAGAGGTTGCTCAGTGGTTAAAGGAGCTGGCTTGCAAAGCTTGATGGCCGGGGTTCAATTCTCTAGTACCCACGTAAAGCCAAATGCATAAAGTAGCATATGAATCTGGAGTTCATTTGCTGTGGCAGGAGGCCTTGGCATTCTCATACCCTGCCCCTCTCCTTCTGAATGCGTCTTTTTCTCTGTTTCTCTCTGAAATAAATAAATATTTTAATTTAAAAACTGTTAATGGGGGCTGGAAGGATGGCTTAGCAGTTAAGGCATTTGCCTGCAAAGCCAAAGGACCTAGGTTCGATTCCCCAGGACCCACATTAGCCAAATGCACAAAGGGGTGCATGCATCTGGAATTCATTTGCAGTGGCTGGAAGCCCTGGCACATCCATTCTCTCTCTCTCTCTCTCTCTCTCTCTCTCTCTTCTTTCTCTGATAAATAAATAAATAAAAATATTTTAAAACACTGTTAATGGAACATACAAGATCACTGGGACACCACAAAAAGATTAAATCTATGAATTATGGTAGAGAAGGATAATTCCATGCCAAAGCATAGAAAAATATCTTCAATAAAGTCAAAAAATAAAGTTTCTCAAATCAAGGGAAAGAGAATCCCATCAATGTGTAAGATGCATATAGAACAATATATAGACAAGAACATCAAAGAAACTCCACCCATGATATTACAGTGACAACACTAACCATATGTAACAAAAAAGTATATTAAATGCTACAAGAAAGCATAACTGAGTATCACATAAAAGCAGTCCCATCAGAATAGCAGCTTATCTTTCAATGAAAACTATGAAATCAAAAGGACTTGGAATGATGTACTTCAAGTTCTGAAAGACCACAGCTGCCAACTCAAAATAATATGCCCAGAAAAACTGTCATAATGGAAGGGGGAAGAAAAACTTGCCATGATAAAAGTAAGCAAAGGAATTTATATCCACTAAGAAAGCTATACTGCATTATGGAAGGAATACTTCAAGCTAAAACCACCCCCCCCACAAAAAATGATAAACACTTTAAAGATCCTGTAAAAAAAAAAAATGATGCTAGGACAGGTGTTAAGCAAATGAAGACTAAAAAGCACCAACACTACAAATCAACAAGATGGCAGTAATGAATAAATACCTTTCAATAATAACTCTGAATGTTGCTGGACTCAATTTCTCAAATAAAAGATGCAAACTATATTAAAAAATAAGGCCCCTGCTTTTCCTTCCTCCAAGAAACACTCCTCACCATCACAGATAGAAACTTTCTTCAACTGAAAGGATGAGCAAAAGTATTTTAAGCCAATGGAACCAGAAAACAGGGAGGTTTCACTATTGTAACATCTGACATAATAGATTTCAAACCAAAACTACTCAAAGGACATAAGGAAGGTCACTTCATACTGAATGAGGGAATAGTCCATCAAGAGGACATTATAACTATAAGCACATATGTACCAAAGAATAGGGTTACATCATGTCTTAAATACTATTAAATATGAAGTTACAGATCAACCCAAATACAATAATAGTAGGTGACTTACATATCTCACTCTCATCACTAGAAAGGTCACCTAGACAGAAAGTACATATAGAAACAATGGATTTAAAAGGTAGCACAAACTAAATGGACTTAACAACCATGCAGAACATTCCCAAACACTACAAAATACACATTTTTCTCAGCAATCCATGGGAATTACATTAAAATTGATTACATATTAAGATATAAAGAAAGTCTCAACAAACAAGAGAATTGAAATAATTTCTTACATTCTACCTAATCACAAGAAATAAAGATAGAAATCAACAGCAAGAGAAATTATAGAAATGTAAACTCACTGAGAAACAAGACATTAGTGACTAATTAATGGGTCACTGAAGAGATAAAGATGTTAGAAAATTCAAACCCTGTCATTTAAAAAGGATTCGCAGTCTTACTAGCTTGAGTCTTGCATTGGTTCAGTTTTACCTTCAGGGTATCTTTATCACTGTCCCAATGCAAAACAATTGGCCCAACTTTAATGGTGGTATTCTTCATAACTGCAGCTTAAGTGGCCTAAAACCAGTCTCTGTGCCTATAACTTCAGACTTACTTGAATTTCTTTCTGTAATAAATCATACATCTCTCATATCTTTCTGTTCTATACCTTCTTCCAAGCACATCAGTCCATTACTTTAAATTATATATTTGGTTTTTTGAGGTAGGATCTGCCAAGCACACCAGTCCATTACTTTTCAAAGTACTTATTTATTTACTTATTTATTCCAGGAAGGATCTCACTCTAGCCCATGCTGACCTGGAACTCTGTAGTTCCAAGCTGGCCTTGAACTCACAGCAATCTTCCTACCTCTGCTTCCCAAGTGCTGGAATTAAAGGAGTATGTCACCATACCCAGCTATATATTTACTTATTTAAGATAGAGAGTGTGTGAGAGAGAATGGGCATTCCAGGGCTTCCTGCCACTGTAACCAAACACCACCTTGCACACCTGGATTTATGTGGGCACTGTGTAATTGAATCTAGGATACCAGGATTTGCAAGCGAGTGCTTTTAACCACTGAGCAATCTCTTCAGCCCCAGCCCATTACTCTTAAACTCAACTTTCCTCAAATACTCAGGGCAAGGGCAGAACATAGCCAGCCTGTCTACCAATAGCCAGTTCCAACAAAGAGATTTCCTTCCCCTTTGAAACTTTATACACCAAGCCTTCACAGTCCACATTTCTTTCTGTATTTATGATTTTCACACTCTTACCTGAATAGCCCATCAAGCTCTGCTTACATCATTGCAAGCCTTCTCCAGTCCACAGTATCAAATCATGTTATATTCCTCCCACAAACATGTTCCAAAAGACCAAAACCCACATGGTCAGATTCATTGCAGCAATGACCCCATTCCTGGTACCAGTTTTCTACTGTAGTTACTTTCTCATTGCTGGGACAAACACCCAACCAGAAGTAGCTTATGGGAGGAAAGTGTTCATTTCAGGTTTACAAATTCAAGGGGAAGCTTCATCGTGGCAGAAGGAGCTGGCTCACTTCATCATACACTCATGGCAGAAAGCCAATAGCCACAGCACCAGCAAGCACAAGATGACTCTGAACACCTTAAGGCTGGATTCAAGATCTGCCCCCAGTGACACAGCTATTCCAAGAGGGTCTGCCTGCTGGACAATTAGGTAGAAAGAGTAACCAAAAATACCTGAGGCAACAGAGCCATTTACATTCAAACCACTGCAGAGACCATATCTCAAAAAAAGGTGCAAGGCAAGGACTGGAACTCCAATTTTGCTTTCTGATCTCCACACATGCACAGTGGCAAGCACATAGTACATACATACATACATATACAAAATATTGTTTTTGTAATGAACCTAACAAAGGAAGTGAAAGACTACAGTAATGTTTAAACTAAAATTTAGTAAACAAAGTAAAATGTTTCATGTAAAAATTTAAAGTTTAAAAGCTTTAAATTACTAAATAAAGAAATTGAGGAAGATACTAGAAGATGTTTAAAAAATACAAACTGGAGAAAAGGTTGCATCTTCAACAATTAGTACTGGGAACACTGGATATACAAATGCAGAAGAATGAAACTAAATCTTTATCACTACTCACCATTCACTAAAAATTAAATCTAAATGGATTAAGAACCTCAATGTGGGCTGGAGAGATGGCATAGCGGTTAAGCGCTTGCCTGTGAAGCCTAAGGACTCCAGTTCGAGGCTCGACTCTCCAGGACCCATGTTAGCCAGATGCACAAGGGGGTGCATGCATCTGGAGTTCATTTGCAGTGGCTGGAAGCCCTGGCGCACCCATTCTCAGTCTCTCTCTCTCTCTCTCTCTCTCTCTCTCTCCCTCTTTCTCTGTCACTCTTAAATAAATAAATAAAAATAAAAAAGAACCTAAAAGTAAGACCTGCATCTGTAAAATGACTAGTGGAAAAAATAGACAGCATATTTCAAAATATACATATAGGCTTTCTGACTAGGACTCCACTTGGCTAATAAATCCAGCAATAGAAAAACCTCATGAATTTAAATAGTTTCTGTACCACAAAAGAAATGGCCAATCAAGTGAAGAGGTAACCTATAGAATTGGAGAAAACCTCTTCCAGCTATATATTTGACAGATAATTAATATCTAGAATACACAAAGAACTCAAAAGACTAAACATCAAGAAAGCAAACAGGACAGGCAAAGAGTGGTCTATAAAACTTGACAAAATCCAGGCATGGTGGTGCATGTCTTGAATCCCAGAATTTGGGAGGTGGAGGTAGGAGGATCACCATGAGTTCAAGGCTATCCTGATACTACACAGTGAATTGGTTAGCCTGAGCTAGAGGGAGACCCTACCTCAAAAAACAAACAACCCGGGCTGGAGAGATGGCTTAGCGGTTAAGGCACTTGCCTGCAAAGCCAAAGGATCCCAGTTTGATTCTCCAGGACCCATGTAACAGATGCACAAGGGGCACATGCATCTGGAGTTTGTTTTCCGTGGCTGGAGGCCCTGGTATATCCATTCAATCTCTCTCTCTCTCTCTCTCTCTCTCTCTCTTGCTTTCAAATAAATAAATAATATATTTATTTAAAAAATCTTGACAAGCCGAGCATGGTGGTACACACCTTTAGTCCCAGCACTTGGGAGGCAGGGGTAGGAGGATTGCCATGAGTTCAAGGCTACCCTGAGACTACATAGTTAATTCCAGGTCAGCCTGGACCAGAGTGAGACCCTACCTTGAAAAATCAAAAAAAAAACAAAACAAAACAAAAAAAAAAACACTTGACAAAGAATTGTCAAAGGAAGAA
This sequence comes from Dipus sagitta, assembly GCA_036346955.1. Taxonomy (NCBI): domain Eukaryota; kingdom Metazoa; phylum Chordata; class Mammalia; order Rodentia; family Dipodidae; genus Dipus; species Dipus sagitta. The sequence goes on from CM070770.1 coordinate 165,204,069, forward strand.
ATGCAAATTGTTAATAACTATTCTTAAAAGTGTTCAACATCATTAACCATTGGGGAAATGCAAATTAAACTATTTTTTTATTAACTTGGGAAATTTTTATTGATTTAGTTTTCTTTCTCTACATCCCATAATTACATTCTAATCTTTGTTGTTTTTATGTTCCTAGAAAGCTGTTTTCCTCTATTAGCTTTTAAACTTTTTGACAGCCTCCATAAATATAGACTATATACAATAATCATAATCCCCTCTCACCACCCTTCCTTTCCCTATACCCCCCTCCACAGAATCCCTCATTCTTTCCAAGTAGTCCCTGTTCTATTTTGATGTCATTTTCTCTCTCCTATTATGTAGGTCTTGTGTGGGTAGTGTCAGCCACTGTGAATAACTATAGCTACTTTATATTTGAGAAAGGCCCTAACAATATAGGCTAGAAGAAAGGCAGCATCTTCAACAAATGGTGCTGGACAAACTGGATAACCATATGCAAGAAATTTAAACTTGATCCACACATCTTGCCATGCACAACAATCAAGTCCAAATGGATCAAAGACCTCAATATAACACCAAAAACTCGGCTACTAGTGGAAGAAAAATTAGGAGGAACACTCCATGATTTAGGAATAGGAAAAGGCTTCCTGAACAAAACCCCAGTAGCACAGGATCTTAAACAATCACTCAACCAATGGGATCTTATGAAGCTGAAAAGTTTCTTCACAAACATACAATAAGCAGAACCAATAGATTACCCACAGAATGGGAGAAAATATTTGCTGAATAGTAAAGGAAAGGTGGAGGGAGGACTAATCAAAATCTAAGAGGATATAAATAAATCATATGGAAACCTACTTTTTTGACAGTGGAACACTCAGGAGCCATAGATTGTTGCTAGAAAATTTTCAATGCCAGGGATGGGATACCTTCCAGTGAGTTGTTGGACAGGGAGGTCCCTGATGTCTGCAAAACATTATAGGCCATTGCCGAGGCCCTTGTTTTCCCACCAGGAATAGATGGTAAGACTCTATTGCTGAAGACTCCACATACTGGGGCTGCAAGGCCACTGAGAAATCCTGCCTTAACTGAGCTGATAACCTCCTCCATGAAGACCAGCTAACAGAAAGCTGGAAGAAGCCATTCTGCATGCACGAATGGATAACTAAGATGTGGTATATCTACATGATGGAATTCTACACAGCAGTAAGGAAAAACAACACAATGAAATTTGAAGAAAAATAGTTGAACCTGGAACAGCTTATTCTCAGTGAACTCACACAATCACAGAAATATAATCGCCACATAGTCTCACTCATGTACAGCTCCTAACCTGAATCTACCCAAGTTGCTGACATTCCTACCAAGCATCTCAAGAACAGGACAATAGGGAGGGTGGAGAAGGAGGGGAGGGTAATTTCTGCTCTGATCTTAATTATTTCTTTCCATCTGGAGCTTTTGGGGTTGGATTCTTCTTGCTTTTCCAGTGCCTTTAGGTGGATAGTTACGTTATTGATTTGGAATTTCTCTGTCTTTCTTATGAAGGCATTTAGTGCTATGAATTTTCCCCTGAGGACCACCTTCATTGTGTCCCATAAGTTTTAGTATGATGTGTTCTCATTGTTATTCATTTCTACAAATTTCTCTATTTCATTTTTTATTTCGTCCACTACCCATTTATTGTTTAAAAGTGTGCTGTTCAGTTTCCAGGAGCTGATGAGATTTTTGGTGGGTATTTTGTTGTTAATTTTTAGCAATATAGCATTGTGATCTGATGGCATGCAGAGGATTATGTTAGTCTTCCTAAATATATGGAGGCAGGCTTTGTGACCCAGTATATGATCTATTTTAGAGAAGTTTCCATGTGCTGCTAAGAAGAATGTGTAGTCCATGGATTTGGTGCAGAATGTTCTATAGATGTCCATTAGGTCTAAATCTTCTGTGGTTTTGCTGAGCTCTCTTACTTCCCTGTTGAATTTCTGTTTGGATAATCTATCTATTGCTGATAATGGTGTATTGAAGTCCCCAACTATGATGGTGTTGGCGGTTATTCCTGTTTTATTGTTGATTAGGTTTTGTTTTATGAATTGTGGTGCACCTATGTTTGGTGCATAAAGATTGATGATTGTAATATCCTCTTGCTGGATTATTCCCTTGATCAGTGGGAAGTCACCTTCTTTGTCTTTTTTGATTATTTTTGGTTTGAAGTCTATTTTCTCTGATATTAGTATGGCTACTTGTATTATTGTATTATTGTATTAGTATTAGTATTGTATTAGTATGGCTTGTTTCTTATTCCCATTTGCTTATAATATCATTTTCCATCCTTTCACCCTGAGGAGGTGTCTGTCTTTAGTGGTGAGATGGGTTTTTTGAAGACGACAGATTGAGGGGTCTAATTTTCTGATCTGCCCTGTTAGGTTTGTCTCTTGATGGGTGAATTAAGGCCATTGATATTTAGGGTAATGACTGGGAGGTTTGATTTGATCCCTGCCATATTATGTTGGTTTATGTGGTTTGGTGTTTTCATGGATTTTGATGGTTTTTTGTGCCTTCTCTGAGTTAGGTTATTGTGATCTGCTTCTTATAGGTACTTGAGGTTGATTATTTGATTCTTCTGTGTAGAGAATTTCCTGAAATACTCTCTGTGGGTTTGGTTTTGTGTTCATATAGTTGTAAAGCTGAGTTTTGTCATGGAAGGTTTTTCTTTCACCATCTATTATGAGGGATACTTTTGCTGGGTGGAATAGTTTGGGTTAGAAGCCATAGGTTCTTACACTTTGCAGTGTTCCATTCCAGCCCCTTCTGGATTTTGGGGTTTCCATTGAGAAGTCTGAATTGATTCTGATGGGGTTACCTTTAAATGTGATGTGTTATTTTTTCCCTAGCTGCTTTTAGGACTTTCTCTTTGCTGTCAGTGTTTAGAGTCTTAATGACAATATGTCTTGGAGACTTTCTCATTTAGTCCAATCTGTCTGGAGTTCTGTTAGCTTCTTGTATTTTGATGGGCCTTTCTTTTGAGAGAGTGGGAAAGTTTTCTTCAATTATTTTGTTAACTAAGTTCTCCATGCCTTTGGTATGAATTTCTTCCCCTTCTGGTATTCCCATGATCTGGATGTTAGGACCTTTGAGGGTATCCCACATTTCCTTCATGTTCTGTTCACAGAAATTTTTGAACTTATTGAAACTTTTGCACTCTCAAACTGTTTCTTCTGTTTTGTCTTCCAGATCTGAGTTTCTATCCTCCATATGGCTGACTCTATTCTTTTTTTGTTTGTTTGTTTGTTTGTTTGTTTGTTTGTTTTTTTGTTTTTCGAAGTAGGGTCTCACTCTGGCCCAGGCTGACATGGAATTCACTATGTAGACTCAGGGTGGCTTTGAACTCATGGTGATCCTCCTACCTCTGCCTCCTGAGTGCCAGGATTAAAGGCATGCACCACCACGCCCAGCTCTGACTCTATTCTTGAGAGGCCCTAAGGAGTTTTGAGCTTGTTCAATTAGGTTTGCATTTTCTACTACTTTTCTATGTATGGTTTCCATTCCTCTGTCAAGTTAAGTTCCCTTTTCACATCATTTTCTGATTTTCTTGATGCTTCTTGGAATTCCTCCTTGCATTTCTTTATGTCTTCATTTAGCATAGCCAGCTGGTTTTTTAGGTCCTCTATTTTTTGCTTTCCTTTATATCCATTAACTGTGTTTGGACCCATTCTATTTTCTTATCTATTAGGTCTAGTCTAGTGATGGCAGGGTCCACATGATTATCAGTCCTTTGTTGCTTTTGTGCAAGTTCTACCAATAGCTTTGTCATGGTTGCATTGCTTATAACTTCATTTTGGGGTTCTGATCCTATTGTCTCTTCTATGTTTTAATTAGAGACTTCCATTGTAGGACTGGAAGATCTTATTGTATTTACTTGAATTTGATTTTTTGGGGGGTGGGTTTCTGAGGTAGGGTCTCACTCTATCTCAGGCTGACCTGGAATTCACTATGTAGTCTCATGGTGGCCCCAAACTCATGGCAATCCTCCTACCTCTGCCTCCTAAGTGCTGGGATTAAAGGCCTTCACCACCATGCCTGGCTGCATTTGATTTTTTTTGTTATTCCTTTTGTGTTGTGGTCTGTCCATCACAGTGTGGGAGCAGGGAGAATGGGACCATGGTCGTGATGGGCAGGGGAGGTGGTGCAGCTTTGGCAGGTGGGGGGGAGTGGAGTGTGGGGGCAGGTTGCATGGGGTTGGGACAGAGCAGCGAGGGTCAACACTCGTGTGGGGGTGAAGTGGGATGGAGCAGAGCAGGTCTGAATTCACAGGGGGTGGAGGCGGGGGAGTGCTGAGCAGAGTGGAACAGTGAAAGTATGAAGTTGTGCAGGTCAGGGGTAGAGCAGAGTGGAGGGGGTCAGAAGTTGCATGGGGGCAGGGCTGAGTGGGTCAGATCAGAAGGTGTGGGGGTGGGGCCAAGCAGAGCAGGTTGAAGGAAGTCATGGGGGGGCAGGGCTGCACGTGGGTGGAAGTTGAGGCAAGGTGGGGCAGAGTGGAGCGATTCAGAAATTGCTGCAGGTGGGGGCAGGGGCAGAGCAGAAAGGGACTGAAGTTGGGGGGTTGAGGGGGATCTGAAGACATTCAGGGGTTTGGGGGGAATCTGTGAATGTGCAGGGGGAGTGTGTGGATCACAGCAATCACCTGTGCCTGGGGCTGTAGGTGGAACTACTGGCCTGGGTCTCCTTGCCTGCAGTTACTGCGAGAGTAGCCTGAGGCTGGGACTCTGGACATGATGGCCACTTGGGGTGATTGGGGGACTGGTGGGTTGCCCGAGAGCGTGGGAATCAGCCAATTCCCTTTTCTGCCCCTCCACACCCTCTCACTGGTAATCCACTAGAGATTTCTCTCCCCTAAAAGTCCCAGTGAACCCTTAATTCCTTGCCTCTCCTTCCTTGGAGTTACAGCATGGTTAGGCAGATGCCATCTTCAAATTAAACTATTTTGAGATTCAATCTCATGCCAGTCAGAATGGCTATCATCAAGAAAACAAATTAGCCCAGTTCCCTGTACCAGATAGTGTGCGGATGGTGCACCCTGGAGTGAGTAGGCCAGATCCCTGTTTCTTGGCTCCTCCCAGTTCCCTGGTCCAGGTTCTCTGCACTGGAGGGTGTGCGGGTAGGTGCAGTATGGAGTGAGTAGGCCAGATTCCTGTTCCCTGACTCTTCTCTGTTCTGACTCCTCCCAGTTACCTGGTCCCAGTAAGTCCCATTTGCCTTGCTTGGAGAGTCCTGGTCCCTGTGTGACCTGTGGAATCAGGCCTTTTGCTCTGGTATCCTGACTGGCAACTGGGTACCAACATCCCTGTTCACCTGAGTCAGAGGATGCACAGGCCAAAGGACAAAAACTTGCTTCCTCTTCGATAAAATAAAGAGTCTCTCTAAAATGGGTAGAAAACAATGCAAAAAAAAAAGCCAATAAAAGTTAGAAAACTGAGCAATCTCCACCAAGGATGCCTAGTCCTACAATGGAAGCCTCCAGTGAAATCATAGATAAATCAACAGAAATTTAATCCCAAAATGAAAATACAACAACCAATGAGACCCTGGTCTAAAGAATCACTGAACTGGAAGCAAACCGTCAAAGAACCAACAATCATATTAATAAAATGGAACAGAATTGTCTCTTAGAATGTTCAGGTTTTGATAGTAGGCTTAAATTGATTGAAGAAAATGGTAGAACCCTCAAAAGAGATATGAATGGATTGAAGGTGAGTCAAGAAATGGAAGATATCAACAACCAACTGATTAAACTTGATCAAATGGAAGAATGAATTCCAGGAAGCATCAAGAAAATCAGAACTCTAACTGAAATCATACCTCAAAAAAGAGATGGACATAATGCAAGATAACACAACAGAAAAAAAAATCAAATAGAAATTATAAAAACCTCTCCAGAATCCCTCACTAACAGAGTTTCTCATGTGGAAGACAGAATCTCTAACCTGGAAGACAAGACAGAAGAAATTGATCAGGAGGCCAAAAACTTTGGTAAGTTCAAAAAATCAAGTGAACAGAATATGAGGGAACTGTGGGATACCCTAAAATGACCAAACATTCGGATCATTGGTATACCAGAAGGAGAGATAATTAGATTTTTGTTGTTGTTTTTCAAGGTAGGGTCTAGCACTAGCCCAGGCTGACCTGGAATTCACTATGTAGTCTCAGGGTAGCCTTGAACTCATGGTGATCCTTCTACCTCTTCCTCCCAAGTTCTGGGATTAAAGGCATGTGCCACCACAGCTGGCATGATTATTTGTTTATTTTAATACCCACTGCAACATAAATACTCTGTGCTGGTTTTGATTGAATGTGTATATTGCTCAGTTAAATTTTATACTTTGCCTGTATTTTGCTTCATCCAGCCAACCAGAATACTTGCATAACAGGCAAACCCAATACCTATGGTCACTTCTGCTTTTACTCTGGAAGAGCCACACCTGGCACCCTAAGCTCCTACTTTGAAGATATATAACATCAGATTTACACATCTAGAATACTGCAGATAATTAGAAAACCAAAGCATCAAATTAAACCAAGATGAAAAAATTATAGTATAAGAAACATTACAATATAAGAAACACAAAAAATCAAGACAATATAGTTCCACCAAAACTTATAAATCCATCAGAAATGATCTCCAGTTAGACTGATTTAGATGACATGCCTGACAAAGATTTCAAAAGAATAACTATAACTATGTTCAGAGAAATCAAAAATGAAAACAAATTCCTAAAGGAGAACATAGGAAACCAACTTAATGAAATAAGGAGTTCAATACAGGACATGAGTAAGAAAATAGAAACACTGAAGAAAAGCTGGGTGTGGTGGCACATACCTTTAATCCTAGCACTCAGGAGGCAGAGTTAGGAGGATTGCCGTGAGTTTGAGGCCACCTTGAGGATACAGAGTGAATTCCAGGTCAGCCTGGGCTAACCCTACCTCAAAAAAAAAAAAAAAAAAAAAAAAAAAAAAAAAAAGAAGAAGAAGAACTACTGAAGAAAAATCAATCAGAAATACCAGAAACAAAAAACATAGTAAGTCAAATTAAAAAAAAAAAAACTCTATAGAAAGTCTCACCAATAGAATGGATGAAGGAGAAAATAAAATAGACCAGGATCTAATACAGTCCAACAAAGAGAAAAACAAACTAATAGGAAGGTATGAATGGAAATTTCAAGACATTTGGGACACTATGAAGAGACCAAATGTAAGAATTCAGGGTATAGGAGGAGAAGAAGAATTTCACACCAAAGGTATAGTAGGTGTTTACAGCAAAATCATAGAAAAAAAAGTCCCCCAAATTGCAAAAGAGGTGCCAATACAGATACAGGAAGCTTTAGAACACCAAACAGACAAAAATGGGAAAGAACCTCTCCTCACCATATTATAGTTAAACTACCAAACACACAAACCAAAGAAAATATATTAAAAGCAGTTACAGAGAAAAATCAAGTATCTTATAAAGGCAAGCCCATCAGGATAACAGATTACTCAACACAAACTTTAAAAGCCAGAAGGGCTTGGAATGATGGATTCCAAGTTCTAAAACATAGCGACTGACAACCAAGATTACTTTATCCTGGTGTGGTGGCGCACACCTTTAATCCAAGCACTTGGGAGGCAGAGGTAGGAGGATTGCAGAGAGTTCGAGGCCATCCTGAGACTACAGTGAATTCCAGGTCATCCTGGACCAGAGTGAGACCCTACCTCGAAAAAAGTAACAACAGGCTAAAGGAATATATGACCACTAATCCAACTGTACTGAAAACATTTGAAGAGGAAAAAAAAGCACACATGAGAGAAAGAAAAGCACTCACATGAGGAAACAGGAAAAAATAAACCATACTCAAATACTAGTTAACATAAACAAGTAAAGGGAAAACAGGAAGTACTACAAAACAAGAAGAATGGCAAGAATAAGTATATACCTTTCAATAATAACTCAATGTCAATGGCCTCAGCGCCCCAACCAAAAGATACAGGCTTGCAGACTGGATTAAAAGGCAGGATCCTGCTGTTTGTTGCCTCCAAGAAACCTACCTCTCCATAAAAGACAGACACAATATAGGATGAAAGGATGGAAATTGGCATTTCAAGCAAGTGGGCCTAGAAAGCAAGCCGGTGCTGCTATCCTAATATCTGACAGGATCAAGCCAACATTAGTGAAGAAAGATAAAGAAGACCACTTTATACTAATTAAAGGAATAATTCAACAGGAAGACATAACAATTCTAAACATATATGCACCTAACATGGGTGCTTCCAATTTCTTTTTTTTTTTTTTTTTTTTTTTTGGTTTTTCGAGGTAGGGTCTCACTCTAGCTCAGGCTGACCTGGAATTCACTCTGTAGTCTCAGGGTGGCCTCGAACTCTCAACGATCCTCCTACCTCTGCCTCCCGAGTGCTGGGATTAAAGGCGTGCGCCACCACGCCCGGCTTGGGTGCTTCCAATTTCATCAAACACTATTAGACTTAAGGACATAGATAACACCAAGCACAACTGTAGTGGGTGACTTCCATATCCCACTCTCATCAAGGGCCAGGATAGTCCAGCAAAATAAATAAACAAAATAAAGAGACATCTGGATTAAATGATGCCATAGAACAAATGGACCTAACAGATATCTACAGAATATTCCACCCAAATGCTACAGAATACATATTTTTCTTAGCAGCACATTGTCTAAAATACATCATATATTAGGACACAAAACAAATCTTAATAAATACAGAAAAATTGAAATAATTCCTTGCACTCTATCTGATCACAACAAATCAGCAACATGAAAAAGTATAGAACATACACAAAATCATGGAAACTAAACAGTACACTACTGAATGATAAATGTGTCACTGAAGAAATCAGAAAGAAAATCAAAGAATTCATAGACTCAAACAATAATGAGAATACAACATACCAAAACCATTGGGAAAAATAAAGACAGTCCTAAGGGGGCAGTTTATAGCTTTAAGTGCCTATATTAAGAAATTAGAAAGGTTGACAAGTAAACAATTTAATGCTTCACCTTAAGGTCTTAGGAAAAGAAAAACAAGGCAAACCAAAAATCAGTAAACAGGAATAAATAATAAAGATTAGGGCAGAAATTAATGAACTAGAAACCAAAAAAAAAAAAAAAAATACAAAGAATCAATGAAACAAAGAGTTGGTTCTTTGAAAGGATAAACAAGATTGATAAACCCTTAGCAAATCTGACCAAAATAAAGATAGAAGATACACAAATTAATAAAATTAGAGATGAAAAAGTCACCATTACAACAGATACCAAAGAAATTCAGAAAATCATGAGGACATACTTTAGGAACATATACTCCACTAAGTTTGAAAATCTGAAAGAAATGGATGATTTCATGATTTCCTAGACTTATATGACCTACCAAAATTAAAACAAGATGAGAAAAACCAATTAAACAGAACTATAGCAAGTATGGAGATCCAAGCAGTTATAAAAAATTAAAAAAAAAGTCTCCCAGGCTGGAGAGATGGCTTAGCAGTTAAGGTGCTTGCCTGCAATGCCAAAGGACCCAGGTTCAATTCCCCAGGACCAAGCAACTCAGATGCACAAGGTGGTGCATGCATCTGGAGTTCATTTGACATGGCTGGGTGCTCCAGTATGCCCATTCCCTCTCTGTGTCTCTTCTCAAATAAATAAAAATAAAAATATTTTTTAAAAAATCTCCCAACTAAAAAGTCCAGGCCCAGATGGATTCACTGGTGAATTTTACCAGACCTTCATGGAAGAACTAACACCACTGCTTCTCAAACTTTTTCATAAAATAGAAAAGGAAAGAATACTACCAAACACCTTCTATGAAGCCAGCATCACCTGATACCAAAACCAGAAAAATAACAAATAAAGAAAGTTACAGACCAATCCCCCTCATGAACATAGATGCAAAAATCCTCAACAAAATATTGGCAAACAGAATACAAGAATATATTTAAAAGATCATTCACCCTGACCAAGTAGGTTTTATTCCAGAGATGCAGGGATGTTTCAATATATGCAAATTGATAAGTGTAATATACTATTTAAATGGACTGAAAGACAAAAATCACATGATTATATTAATAGATGCAGAAAAGGCATTTGATAAAATCTAACATGACTTCATGGTAAAAGTCCTAAAGAAACTGGGAATACAAGGAACATAACATAATAAAAGCTATTTATGACAAACCTACAGCCAAAATAATAATATATGAGGAAAAACTTGAAGCTTTTCCACTAAGATCAGAAACAAGACAAGGGTGTTCACTTTTATTTAATATAGTAGTAGAAGTCTTACCTATAGCAATAAGGCAAGAAACACACATAAAAGGGATACAAATTGAAAAGGCAAAGATCAAATTATCATTATTTGCAAATGATATTATTCTATACATAAAGGACCTTAAGGACACTACCAGCAAACTTTTAGAGCTGATAAACACTTTTTAAAATTTTTTTTATTTTTATTTATTTATTTCAGAGCGACAGACAGTGAGAGAAAGAGGCAGAGAGAGAGAAAGAGAGAATAGGCGCGCCAGGGCCTACAGCCACTACAAACGAACTCCAGATGCGTGTGCCTCCTATGCATCTGGCTAACGTGGGTCCTGGGGAATCGAGCCTCAAACTGGGCTCCTTAGGCTTCACAGGCAAGCACGTAACCACTAAGTCATCTCTGTAGCCCACAAGATAATTTTAGTACTGGACAGAAGCTGTAATACAAACTATGGCCTTTCAACACTACAAAAACTACAGTGGATATTTTAAAACTTACAGAAGAATTGTAAAAAAAAAAAAAAAAAAGAAGAAAAGAAAAAGAAAACAGTTCTTATGTACCCTCATCCATCATCCCCTTATTTTGACATTTTACTTAAGTAAAACATTTGTTAAAATTAAGAAGTTAATGTCATTACAATGTTATTAATATTAACTAAAGTAGGAAGTTAAAAGTAGAAATGTTATAAGCCTTTTCTCTAGCATTCTCTTAACTGTTCCAGGCTCTTTTTTTTTTTTAACATTAAGCATCTGCCAATTTGACAGTGTATCATGAGAAGATACCTGATGTCATGATGTGTTTCTTGTGTTAATATTGATCACCATGTTAAAGTGGTGTCTGCTAGGATTCTCTACTGTAAGCTTACCATGTTTTCCTTTATTATTATTACTAAAGATTCACCAGAGATACTTTGAGACTATGCAAATGTCCTGTTTCTGCTGATAAACACTTTTAGCAATGTAACAGAATACAAAATAAACACACAGAAATCAGTACCCTTCCTATATTACTAACAATAATCAAACTGAAATGAAATCAGGCAATCACTCCCATTCACAACTGTCTTAAAAAAAAATGTACCTTGGAATAAACCTAACCAAGGAAGTGAAGGATCTCTACAATGAAAACCTTAAAACACTGGCCTGGAGGGATGGCTTAGTGGTTAAGGCATTTGCCTGCAAAGTCAAAGGACCCAGGTTTGATTCCCCAGGACCCACATTAGCCAGATGCACAAGGGGGCACATGTCTGGAGTTCATTTGCAGTGGTTGGAGGCCCTGGTGCACCCATTCTCTCTCTCTCTCTCTCTCTTTCTCTGTCAAATAAATAAATAAAAAATAATAAAATACATGGGAAAACCTTAAAACACTCAAGAGGAATTGCAGAAGACACTAGGAAATGTTCTTGGATTAGAAGAACCAATATTGTAAAAATGTCAATCGTACCAAAAGCAATCTACACATTTAATGCAATTCTCATCAAAATTCCAATGGCATTCGTGAAAATAGAAAAAAAATCCTAAAATTAAAAAAGCTGTAAATCCAACTATCATATGATGCTACTCCTGGGCATATACCTAAAGGACTTTACATCCTATTACAGAAATACTTGTCCATTCATGTTCATTGCTGCTCTATTCACAAATAGCTAGGAATTGTAATCGACCTAGACATCCACCAACTGAAGAATGGATAACGAAAATGTGGTACATATACACAATGGAATTTTATTCAGATGCAAAGAAAAATGAAGGAAACTTATAGAAAAAAATGGATGAAACCAGAAAATGTTACACTGAGTGCAGTAACCCAAACCAAGGAAGGCAAATGCTGAATGTTCTCCCTGATATGTGCATTCTAGCCTCAACTTTTTAGATTTATGTTTTTATCTTGGGATGTCTATAGAGATCAAGAAGCCATAGAAAAGTGATGAGTGGGTGAAGAGGCCTTAAGAGGGGGAAGGTGGCTAGTAAAGCACAAATGATATGAAAGCAGTGGAGATTAATATTGGGGTTTAAGGGACAAGGACAAGGGAAGGGGAGGGGAGATAGCAAGTAATGGGAAGAGGGCTAGCTAAACTTAGGAGGCATGAAAAAGACATAAGGAAACCTACTATTTGGAAACTAATTTAAAATATAATTTTTAAATATAAAAAATAAATGCAAGTACCCTGCATAGATGGATAAAGCAGACTCCTAGAAGCTAGGGATGATTAAATAATATTTCCAGTGCTGAGCTATTCATAGAAGCCCCAGTGAACACCAAAAGAATGCAGAATATTGGTACTGCTTTCAGTTGTCCACCAGAACTGAATGGCAAGGCAGGTACATGTGTCCTCTGGTGCAATAGTGGCATGTTATGAAGCTAACCAACTGTTCTATGATTGGATTTAAGGCTTGCTCCATAAGACATAATTCATAATTTATGGTGTAGACACGAGAAACAAGTCTGGTGCCCTGAATACCAGTCTTACAGAGGAAAGTGATATCACAAACCAATTTCAACCTAGTACCTCCTTTAACATTGACAATGAAAGAATAAAGGTGATTTTAAATTAAAAAAATTGAACCAATAGGATGAGAACATGGTTCAATGGTTAAAGGTACTTGCTTGCAAAGCCTGCCAGCTTTGATTCCATTCCTCAACATGACATAAAGCCAGACACAGAAAGTAGCACATGTATTTGTATACAAACAAACACAAATAAATAAATAAAATTGTAAAAAAATAAAATGAGCTGGGTGTGGTGGTGCACGCCTTTAATCCCAGCGCTCAGGAGGCAGAGGTAGGAGGATCACCATGAGTTCAAGGCCACCCTGAGACTACAGAGTGAATTCCAGGTCAGCCTGGGCTACAGTGAGACTCTACCTCAAAAAAAAAAAAAAAAATTGAGCCTCAAATTACCTCACCCAAGATGCTCATGTCTCAATGCAAAACTACAAAAAGAAAAAAAAAAAAAAAACCAAAAGCAACATGTCCTTCAAAAATTCCTAGTTGGGAAGAATGGGGTCAGTGGAAAGGGATGTATGGGGGGGCACAAAAGAAGAGGAAGGGATTGGAAGGGGATAATAATCAAATTACATTATGTTCATTATGAAAATTGCCAATAAAAAGTTTTTTTTAAAAAAATTACCAATCCCACAGTAATGGTCCTTAATGAGTAAATAGATGAAATTTCAGACAACAAATTCAAAAGAATGCTTATTGATTGTTTTTTTTTTTTCTTTTTTGGTTTTTCAAGGTAAGGTCTCACTCTAGCTCAGGCTGACCTGGAATTCACTGTCGTCTCAGGGTGGCGTCAAACTCACAGCGATCCTCCTACCTCTGCCTTCGGAGTGCTGGGATTAAAAGCATGCGCTACCATGCCCACCTCTTACTGATTTTTTAATGAAATCAAAAAGGATACCAACCTATGAATGAATTCCAAGAGAACACAAAGAAACTGCTGAATGAAAAAGTCAATACACAATATGAAAGTGAAATTTACACAGCCTCAGCTTTGTGGTCCCCTGGAGTGAGGACAGGACTCAGTAGCTGCTTCCAAAAGATGAGAAAAAAATCCCTCCACAGCAGGTAATGGTGACTGTAACCCAACCCTATCTGGGAGCTTCATGCTAGGAGGAGAGTCCAGCATACACACAGAAGCCAGAGATGCTAAGGCTAAAACGGATCTGTGCCTTACTCAGAGCCCACCTTGAGCAATCTTGAAAACCTCAGAGCAAGAGATCTGTCCAAATCCAAGGATTCTGACCCATGGTGGAAAAGTGGGAAACCAGATGTGACATCCATACTGGAGCAACAGACCCCAAGTGTCACATAGAAGAAGTGTGGTAAGGGAGTCTGAAGCTTAGAGTCTCAACACCCTTGTGGCTAACTGTGAAACCTGGTGTGGCATTTGCACTGGGAGCAATAGACCCCTCAACACATGCTGGAGAAAGCAGCACAAGTGTGGGAGTCTGAAGTCAAGAGATACTAAACACCCCTCCCCCCCCCACCCCAGCCATAGCACAGGGGAGCTATATAGTTTGAGATGGAACTAGGGGCAATAGCTTGATAAACAGACATAGAAGACGTTTTCTTTTTTGACTGAAAACTTGATACCTTCTGTGCCATTTTATTCTCATTTGTGTTTATATACTTAATTTCTGCTTTCTATTTTTTAACCTTTAATTGACAATTTCTATATATGCACATAATGTATTTTGATTATAATCACTCCCACCACTTTTCCTTGTGCCCCCATCTCTGTACTTCTTCCACTGAACTGCATCCTCCCTCCAACTAGTCCTTCTATTTTTATGTCTTTTTTTTTTTTAACTTTTTCTTAAAATCATCTGTTGATGGGACCAATGTTATGCTGGAAACAATGGCTTCTGTGAAGTTATGATTGCAACAGCCACCAAGTGTATGGAATACATTATAAAGCACCCTTCCCCATCCTCTCTGGCTCTTACATTCTTCTCACCACCTCTTCTACTATGTCCCCTGAGCCTTCATGGGTGTGACAGAGATGTCTGATTTAACGCTGAGCATTACGTGCTGCTTCTTCTCAGCATTTTTATGAGTTTGAGTCTCCCCAGTAGTCACAGCCATCCGCAAAAGGAAGCTTCTCTGATCAAAAGTGAGAATGGAAAATTTCTATGAGCATGAAAATAAGTACTTAGAGGGCAATTTGATGGCCACAACATATCCATTTAGCCAAACAACAATGGGAGCTTCCTCCATTAATGCCTTTGACCTCCTAAGCCACAGGCACTTGATTAGGTTTTCAGTATCAGGTATGAATTATTTCCCTTGGTGCAGGCCTCAAATCCAATCAGAGGGGACGTTGGCTACTCCTATAACAATCATGCCACCATTTCATTAGTGGGCTCATCTTGCCTGGATGGCTAGTTGTATATTTCCTAGAATTCTGTCCTGTTTAAGACAGTTGATGACTTTTCTCCCCTAGCAGCTTGCATAGCACTTTCCAGCTATGGCAGCTAACCAACAGGGATGAGACCTCCTGCTCATATCTGCTTGATTTCTCAGTTACTAGCAACTGAAGTATGTAATGTCTTCAGTAAGATCTTACATTTTAGTTCTGGCAGGAAACAAAGAGCATTGACAATAGCCTGTACTGTAGTCAGCTCCACATGGCTGGGACAAACATCCAACCACGCACAGCTTATGGAAGGAAGGGGTGTATTTCAGGCTTACAAATGTCAGGGGAACAACATCTATGGTGGGAGAAGCTGATTCATTCCCATAGACCCAAGCAGAGAGACAACACCAAACACCAACACCAGCAAGCATGAATAGCAACAGCCAGAGACCAAAGTGCTCTCCACACATACCCTAGGGCTGGACTCAAGAACCAGCCCCAGTGACATACCCTTCCCCAGTAGGCTCTGCCCACTAGAGATTCAAGATTCAAGCCCAAGTCTATGGGACCACATATTTAAACCACTACAGCCTGCATTGTTTACACACTCCCTGGAGCTCCTTGACAACTTACTGGGAGGCTTCTCACTCCTGGCCCAGAGATTTTCCTCTAGCAACCTATAGATAAACTTTACTTTTTAATTAACAAAGAAATAGGCCTCCATGTGGATTATTCTATATTATTTTAATTTGGTCTTTCCTCTCTTTCATTTTCTCCTTTTACTCTCTTTATAACTTTACACTCCAAATATTCTAACTATCTGCTACGTCCTCACCTTAAGCCCTACCTCCTCTTCCCACCTATGGCCCCTTTCAAGCTTCTTGGCCTGTTGTACTGATTCTTACACCACATTACATACAAATCTAACAACTTAATGCTAGGGTCCACATATGAGAGAGAATATGTGGCATGTGTCTTTATGTACCTGGGTTATCTCACATAGTGTATTTTTCAGTTCTACCCATTTCCCTGAAAATTTCATAATTTCACTTCTCTTTACAGATTCCCACTGTATATATGTACCACATTTTCATTATCCATTCATCAGTAGATGGACATATAGGTTGATTCCAACTGCTAGCTATTGTGAATAGAGCAGTAATAAGCCTGGATAAACAGGTGTATCTATAGTAAAGTATATAATCCTTAGGGTATTTGCCCAGGAGTGGTACAGCTGCTTTACATGGTAGATTCATTTTTAACTTTTTAAAGAACATACACCCTGACTTTCACTGTGGTTGTGCCAATTTACACTCTCACCAACAGTGAGCAAGGGCTCCTCTTTCATCACACTCTCATCAGCTTTTGTTATACTTGCATGTTGTAGTGATAGCTATTATGACTGATGTGAGATGGAATGTCAAAGTTGTTTTAATTTGCATTTCCCTGAAGGTTAAACACATTGAAGGTTTTTTTTAGATATTTGTTATCTATTTTTATTTTTCATTTTGTGTTTCTTCTTTTGAGAGCTGTTTAGTTCTTCAGCCTTTTTATTGGGTTGTTTGGATTTTTATTGCTAAATTTTTTGTATGTTATAAATATTAATTCTCTGTCAAATATATAGCTGGTGAAAATTTTTTCCCATTCTGCAGATTGTCTCTTGACTCAGTTGAATTTCCTTTGCTGTAAATAGCTTTTTTCCCAGTTTCACGAGATCCCATATATTAATGGTTTGCCTTTTTCCTGGGCTACCAGGACCCTCTTCAGAAAGCCCTTCCCAGCACCAATATCTTGAAGTGCTCTCCCTCCTTTTTCTCTAGTTATTTCAGACTTTTTGGTCTTACTTTAAAATTCTTTATCAATTTGCAGTTGACTTTAGTGCAGGGTGAGAGATAAGGGTCTAGATCCATTCTTCTACATGTAGATATCCAGTTTTCCCAGCACTATGTGTTGAAAATGCTAATTTTTTGTCCTTTATGTCAAAAATCAGGTTGCTGTAGTTACATGAACTTATACCTAGGTCTCTATTTTATTTTGTTGACCTATTTCTCTGGTGTGTGCCTGCATTATAGTGTTTTTATTACTATGGCTTTGTAATCTAACTTGAAATCAGGTATGGTGATACCTCTAGCAATATTCTTTTGCTGAAGGTAATTTTGGCTATCTAGGGTCTTTTATTCATTTATATATATTTTTTAAGATTATTTTTTCTATTTCTATGAAGAATTATATTGGAATTTTAATTGGAATTTCATTGAACCTATACATTGTTTTTGGTATGATAGCCATTTTTATTATATTAATTCTCCTAATCCACAAGCATAGAAGATTTTTCCATCTTCTAATGTGTTCCTCAATTTATTTCTTTAGTGGTTTAAAGTGTTCATTGTAGAAGTCTTTCATTTCCTTGGTTAGGGATATTCCAAGATAATTAAATTTTTGCGGCTGTTGTGAATGGGATTATTTTCCTGATTATTTATTTATTTATTTAATTTTTTTTCAAGGTAAGGTCTCACTCTAGCCCAGACTGATCTGGAATTCACTATGTAGTCTCAGAGTGGTCTTGAACTCACAGCAATCTTCCTACTTCTGCCTCCCAAGTGCTAGGATTAAAGGTGTACACCATGATGCCTGGCTCTGATTTATTTTTTAAATATCATTTACTTATTTGAGAGAGAAAGAGGCAGAGAGGGAGTGAGAGAATGGGCACAGACAAGCTCTGAAATTCTTTTTCCCCCCTTCTTCCATAATATTCTCTGACTTGAAGAAAGGGTTATAGGTGTCCTATTTAGGGCTGAGCACTCAAAAGTCACTTATTCTCACTACTTCAACCAATTATGAGTCTGTATAATACCTTCCCCTCATGCAAAATGACACTTCTCTAACCAAAACTGTCAAAAGCACTAATCTATGGACATAACAAAAATATTTAGAAGGCAATTTGGTAGGCATATCATGTCCATTTAGCAAAACCATAGCAGTAGTTTTCCCAGTAAGTCTTATAAACACCCAGTCACAAGTGTTTTTTTTTTTTTTAATCAGATTTACAGATATGAAATACCTTCTATGGAATGGACCTGAAATCTAAATAGAAAGTGCTTGGTTATTTTCATTATAGTCATGTGACTATTCCACCACTGAGCACATCTTGCCTGGCAGGTCAGTAATGCAATACAGAATATTTCTGTTCTTAAGGTAAGATGCTTCTAAGGGTAGTCATGTCTAGGCTAACTAATAAAGAGTACAAGTTGATATTCTAATTAGGGATGGATGATAATATGCAAGAGGGTTCAGAATGAATCTACATGGCAAAAAATAATTGAGAAGATAAAAGCCTAAAAAGAGTTGGGTGATGGAATGAATTATCAGGAGGATGGCAGGATAAATTAGAAGGAATTCTGTGGGAGCTAGCTTTTGTGGGTATTGTTGCTATTGTTGTTGTTTTTGAGATATGGTCTCACGCTAACCCAGGCTGGGTTGAATTCATAGTGATCCTCCTACCTCAGCTTCCCAAGTACTGGGATTAAAGATATGGAACCAAATCCTGGCAGATTTGGTTTTTCCAAAGAAAGAACTATAGCTATCTTCTTAAACCAATGGAAAGATGACCAAGACTATCTCTAACTCCCCATAATAGTGGAAACAAGAAGCTTTGATCGATTTTCTCTGCCAATCCATATGAAATTGTCCTCTGACTTCTTTTGTCTTAAAAAGTATATTTTGTCTCTAAAGACTTATGGTCTCTATCATTGGAGAAAAGCCTAAAGAGAAGTTGTCTTTGGTGGAAAATGTGTCCCATATTCATTAATGAAGTGACAAATACATTAGCAAACTCACTTCAAGCAGGCTCATACAATTATTTGTTTTGTTGAAAGAAGATCTTTTTCTTAAGACAAACTCATAGTTACTAGGCTCCCATAATGTAATTTAAGTATTCCAAAATCCAATTTGTAAATTCTAATGAGCTATACAAAATTCAAGTACCCTGGAAATCTCAGAGTGGCTTGAGCAGTGCATTATCTATTTATGGAAAAAACTACATAGAAATAAAATTATTAAACTATTATATCATGCATGGAAACAAAATAATAGGAGATTGATGATCTTAAGAATCTCTCAAATAAATTAGTTTGAGTTCTTTTTCTTGGAAGAAATTATTGCTGAGTCTACTGTTGTACTTATATTCTAAAAACTCTCAATTATTCTTTTTATTTCTAAATCCATTCTGTACAATAGTACCTCTCTGAACAGAATATCAGTTAAAATAATCAGTTTTTACTTTTTTATGTTACAGTTTCTGGATCCTTTTGAGTCATATTCTATTGCATTAAGCAATAGTCATTTTATATAAACATCTCAATTAGGTACTTTAAATGATAGTCACTTCTGATGCACTGTTCTGAAGATAATACTTTTTGAAGTTTTTGTACTTTACTGGGTACTCTAAAAAAACAATATCAGAACAGGTGAATTCTGAATCATTTGAGCAGTTGCATTGGCCAACAGCTTGTAAAGATCACTAAAATATCGCTAGGTGTATAAGACAATGGAGATAATTACATTTCCAAGAGTAAGTTCCCTACAGAGTTCCCTATGCACCTAGAAAATGCTCTGAGTTTTTGGCTCAGTGGTAGAGCCTTTGCCTAGCATTCCCAAGGTCTAGGGTTCAATGGCCAGAAGCACAAAAAAATTCTTCAATAAGTTTCTGAAGAGGAGGTAATCACTTCTGTCTTACTTTCTCCATTTCTAATGATGATGGAGCTAACTTCAGTTTTGTTTAACTTCCTAAGATTTAAGACATAAAAGAAATTTCCAAGACAATGAAAAAAAGTACTACCATTACCATCAGTGTTTTCTTCCTCAGCATTCCTCCCTAGGAATTTACAAGAAAGGATTAGCAGTCAATGACCCAAAAACATTACAGCCTATTGCCAAGGCTCTTCATTGCCGACCAGACCTAAATGGTAAGACCTTGCTGCTGGAGACAGCACATGCTTGGGCTATACGTTACTGAGAAAGGGATCAAGCTGGAGCTGAGATGTAAGCCTCCTCCTTCCTGTTGACTAGTTGTCAGGATGCTCGAAAGAGCTATGTAGCCTGTTGATGGAGAAAAGTCATCAATAGAGTTAACCAGCAATGGACCCTGCAAGCTTTACAGCTGGAATGCCAAGCAAAATATACCAACTGGTGAAATGGTGGCATGTCTGTCATGGGAGAAACCAACTGCTCTCTGGACTTAAGCCTGCTACATGGGAGGGAATTTATGCCTGGTACTGAAAACCTAGTCAAAAGTCTTTGGCTGGGGAGGTCATAAGCCCTAGGGGGGAAGCTACTACTGTTGTCTGGATAAATTGATATATTATACCCACCAAACTACCTTCAAAATTCTTATGCTTACACCCATATATTAATGCTACTCTCACTTTTGGTTAGAGAAGCTTCCCTTTTCAGATGGTGGTGACCACTGGGGTGACTCAAAACTCACCAGAGTGCTGAGGAAAAAATGACAGCAGAGTGTTCAGCACTAAGTGAGATATCTCTATCACATCCTCCAAGGCTCAAGGACCAATGCAGAAGAGGTGACAGAAAGAATGTAAAAACCAAAGGAAAGAGAGGAATGCTTACAACACTGTCTTCCAGGCACAAAGTGGCCTTGACCTCACAGTGGCTGAGGCTACCTTCACAAGACCTGCATATTACAAGGGCAAAAATGATGACATCAAAATAGAGGAGAGACCGGTTGTAAAGAAGAAGGGATTCAGTGGAGGGGCAATTTGGGAGAGGAAAAAAGGAAGGTGGTGGGAGGGGATTATAATCATGTTAAATTGTATATATGTGTGGAATTGTCAATAAAAAGTTTCTGAAGATAGACATGGTAGTATACACCTTTAATCCCAGCACTTGGGAGGCAGAAGAAGGAGAATTACTGGGAGTTCAAGGCCAGCCTAGAATTATAAACTCCAGTACAGCCTGGACTAGAGTGAGAACCTACCTTGAAACTACCAAAAAAATAAAGTTTATTGAAAATAAAAGAACGGGGCTGGAGAGATGGCTTATCTGTTAAGGTGCTTGCCTGCAAAGCCTAAGGACCCAGGTTCAATTCTCTAGGTCCCACATAAGCCAGATGCACAAGGTGGCACATGCATCTGGAGTTCATTTGCAATGGCTAGAGACCTTGGTATGCCCATTCTCTCTCTCCCCACCCCATCTCAAATAAAAATAAATTAATGGCCAGGTGTGGTGGCACATGCCTTTAATCCCAGCACTCAAGAGGCAGAGGTAGAAGGATCATCATGAGTTCAAAGCCACTGTGAGACTACATAGTGAATTCCAGGTCAGCCTGGACTAGAACAAGACACTACCTCAAAATGAATAAATAAGTTAATTAATTTTAAAAAGTTTAGCCATGCATGATGGCATATTGCATGCCTTTAATCCCAGCACTCAGGAGGCAGAAGTAGGAGGATAACCATGAGTTTGAGGCCACACTGAGTTTACATAGTGAATTCCAGGTTAGCCTGGGCTAGAGTGAGACCCTACCTCCAAAAGAGAGAGAGAGAGGAAGGAAGGGAGGAAGGAAGGAAAGGGCTGGAGAGATGGCTCAGTTATTAAGGTACTTGCTTGCAAAACCTAATGACCTGAGTTGAATTCCCTAGTACCCACATAAGCCAGATGTAGAAAGTAGTGCATGCATCTCGAGTTCATTTACAGTGGCTAGAGGCCCTGGCACAACTCACTCTTATTCATTCTTGCTCTCTTTCTCATCTCTCTGCTTGCAAAAAAAAAAAAAAAAAAAAAAAAAAAAAAAAAAAAAAAGAATGAAATAAAATTAAAAAATATGTAAAAAGAAAAAGTTTCTTTCAGTCACTTCCATATTTTTTTCAGTGTCTTGTTCTCTTGCTGCTGTTAACCAGATCTCTGCCTGACACACATTGTTCTGCAGACATGTCAGGAGAATTTATAACAAAGGCACCTGACTTAGTTATAAGATTTTTTAGTTCTTAGTAAAGTCTTGTGAAAGTTTATTTTGATCGTTAATTTGACAGGACTAATAATCACCTGTGAGGGATTAACTAGATTAAATTAGCCTCTGACTGTGAGAAATTATCTTAATTAGGTTAACTGAGGTAGACTCACCTTAACTATGGGTGACATCATCCCATAGGATGCAATCCTAAACTGTGTAAAAAAAAAAAAAAAAAAGAGAGAGAGAGAGAGCTGGCTGAGCAGCAGCATTAATCACTTCGCCTCCTAACTGTGGATGCAATGGGACCAGCACTACTTGAAGCTCTAGCCACCATGCCTCCCTCTGCCATGACGGACTTTAACCTGGAACTGGAAACTGAAATAAATCCTTCCTCCCTTAAACTGATTTTTATCAGGCATTTTGTCTCAGCAAAGATAAAGGTAAGTAATACAAAGGTCCATTTGTATTTGTGATCGTGAGCTGTGTTGCCATCTGCTGCAGTCATGTGTAATGCTTAGTCATTTTGTCCTAATGTAGCTATTGTATGCAAGCTATTAGGTCTAGTCTAGTGACGGCAGCAACCACACCATTATCAGTCCTTTGTTGCTTTTCTGCAAGTTCTACCAGTAGCTTGGTCAGGGTTGCATTGCTCATAGCTTCATTTTGGTGTTCTGATCCTAATGTCTCTCCTATGTTTTGATTAGAGACGTTCATTGTAGGACTGGATGATCTTACTGGATTTACTTGCATTTGATTTTTCATGTTATTTCTTTTGCACTATGGTCTGCCCATCACAGTGTATGGGCAGGGAGAGTAGGACTGTGGTCTCCATGGGTGGGGGAAGTGGTGCCTCTTGGGGGAGCTGGCCTGAGCTAGCAGGCAGGCAATCAGATGGGCAGAGTGGTCCTGAGCTAACACGTGGGTGGGTGGATCAGACTGAGCTCACCAGACGTGGCAAGCTGAAGCAGCCTGAGGCCAGAACACCAAAGCAGCCTGAGCCTTCACGCAGTGGGACGCTGAAGCAGCCTGAGCTCGCGCACGGAGGGACACCCAAGCACCAAGCACCAAGCATGGAAGCAGCATAAACTCACAAGTGGTGGGACACTGGGATACGGAAGCAGCCTGAGCTCACAAGCAGCAAAACACCTGTGGGCGGCTGTTGCAGCAGACGGGAGGATTGGGCCTGAGCTGGCACGGGTGGACAGGCAGAGTGAGCCTGAGCTGGCGTGGGCAGGTGGAATGGGCCTCAGCTCACACGTGCACAGGCGGGGTGGTGGTGGGGGGGGTAGCTAGAGCAGTAAGCGAGCAAATGGGCAGAGCAGGCCAAGCTTGCAGGAGCGGATGGGCGGCATGCATGTGGTGGGCAGATGGACCGATGGAGCCTGAGCCCAAGGTCACGCATGGGCGGGGATAGCAGGGCAATTGCCCCATGCAGTGAGGCAAGTGGAACTCTGCTGGCCTGGGTCCCCTTTCCTACAGTAAGTGCGGGAGTGTCCTGAAGCTGGGACTGTGGGTACTGCGGCTGCTTGGGGGCGCAGGGGGACTAGTGGGCGACCCACCAGTGAGGGAATCAGAGATTCCCTTTTATTCCCCTCTGTGCCCTCCCACTGGCAATCTATTACAGATTTCTCTTCCCTAAAAGACCCAGTGAACCCTTAATACCTTGCCTTTCTTTCCCAGGGAGGTGCGGCACAGTTAGGCGGTCGCCATCTTGATCAGAAGATGTATGCAAGCTATTATATGAATGTTAGCTATTTGGATATAATTTAATCTTTGTATGATAAGGCTATGAGTTAGTCTAATACTAATTCAGTTGTATGAAAAACAGTCAATGTTCCTTTGTAGCTCCCAGCTTCATTTCTGCTCTGGCACATTGATCAAGTTGATCAGAAGCGTTGTCAGCAAGTCTGATACCAGAGGCTGTTTTCTTGTCCTTCCAACTACTGTAGTTACAGATATCACATGAATCACTTAGGGATGTAGTTACAATGCAAACCTGACCCACTGGGTATGTGGAGAAGCCTGTGATTTTGGATTTCTAGTGGCCTCCCAGGTGATGCTGATGTTGCTGGTACCCAGAAGTACTAAGGCTGTACATCAAGAACCAGTGGCAGCCATAAATGAGGTGAAATCCATGTAGAGAAAGTGGGACTACGCAGAACACTTAGAAAGAGGACACCCCATTCCAAGGGCTCACTCCAGTGAGGGCTGAGGCTAAGACAGAACTCCAACCCCACAGGTAACCTGTTCTGTCTCACTGAGACTGAACTCTGGCAACTTTTGATCAAGAGACATGGGCTTGGGATTGGAGACATGGCTTAGCGTTTATGGCATTTGCCTGCAAGCCAAGGGATCCAGGTTCGATTCTCCAGAACCCACATAAACCAGAGCACAATGGGGCACAGTCTCTGGAGGTCCTGGCAAGCCCTTTATCTCTCTCTCTCTCTCTCTGTCTCACTCTCACTCGCTTGCTCTCCCTCTTTCTCTCTCTCAAATAAATAAAATATATTTTTTTAAAAAAAAAGAGAGACATGGGCTTTTGCACCAACAGAGTTAAATCCACAAGATTTGACTTCCCTCAGAGGAGCAGAGAAACACAGTCTGATGCTATAAGCAAGTAAGACATTGTAACTGACTATATAATATTGTTAGTTTACTTTTGTTTCATTTAGTTGTTTTTAAAACTTCACTCTTGTATAAATACTGGCTTGTGGGGTTTTTTTTTTTCTAATATTGCTTGGTTATTTGATTGTCTTGTCCATTTCTGCACCTATTTTATTGTGTTTCCTCTGCTACTTCTTTTTACCTACAACCCATATGTTTTCCATCATTCCTAGTTTATTTTCTCTCCCCATCCCTTCTCTATATACATCTTAAGTATAATTTTCTATAGCTTTAATAGTCTTTAAGGTCTGTTTACTCTAGCAATTTTCCAGTGCTGCTTCTGTGATTTCTCTCATAACACCTAGTTTTGCTCTGCTAGTTTTCTTTCAACTAAACTGGCCTTAGTAACTAATATCTTAGTATATTGTGTACTAACCTGTTCACTTGTTTCCCAGAAGTTACTGGGGTTGAAGGAGAAGTCATACTTAACTGACTATATTCTTTTCTTCGTTGCTGTGATGAGAATACCTAACAGAAGCAACTTAAGAGAGGAGGGTTTCTGTTGGTTCACAGCTCGAGGGCACAGTCCATCATGGCAGGGATGGCATGGGGGCAGGACCATGATAAAGCTCCCCACATTTCACTCACAATCAGGGAGCAGAGAGAGATGAGTTCTGGTGCTCACCGGACTTTCTCCTCTTTATTCAGGCCAAGACCCAGTCCATGGAATGGTATCACCCACATTCATGGAAAATCTTTTCTTCTGAATTAAATCTTTCTGGAAACACCCTCATAGAACTAGAGGTGTTTCTGGACTCTAAATCCACTGTCAATTTAACAACGAAGATTAATCACTACACTGACTGTCACTGCACATCCACAGCACGCCGATCCATCAGTTGGAGGTTGCTTCTGTAGGTTGATATTCTTCTCTTGGAATGGTGCTAAAGATAATGTCCTGAGCATGTGAGCAGTAGGTTTGGGAACTGAACCATACCCACAGTCCAGGGAGAAAAATGACAAACACCTCAACCATACTACAAGTTCATGCCACTAGAACATTATAAACACTTCAACTGAAAGAATAGGAACCGGTTTTAAAAGTCTAACTAGTAACCTAACACAAGATATCCCAATGCAAAAGCACAATGAATATGAAAATTCAAGGCACCATGACTCCTCCAGCAATCACCTATCTCATAATAATGGATTCCAAAGAGACTGAACTGGATAAAATACCAGACAAAATGTTCAAGATAATAATTAAAAATATATACAAAGGAGTCAACGAGGACAAACAAACTCCTGAACAAATTCAGAGAATACAAATAAGCAGGCAAGTGGAAAAGCATGTCAGTACAGAATACGAAAGAAGAATTCAATAAATATATAAAGATGCTGGGCTGGAGGGATGGATTAGCAATTAAGGCGTTTGCCTGCAAAGACAAAAGACCCATGTTCGATTCCTCAGGACCCACGTTAGCCAGATGCACAAGGGGGTGCATGTGTCTGTAGTTTGTTTGCAGTGGAGGCCCTGGTGCACCCATTCTCTCTCTCTCTCTCTCTTCTCTCTCTCTCTCTCTCCTCTCCCTCTTTGTCAAATAAATAAATAATATTTTTTAAATGCTGAAAAAAATCAGATCGAAATTCAGGAAATAAATTTAATCAATTCAACTAATCAAATAAGCTCACTAGAAATCCTTATCAATAGAATGGATCACATGGAAGATAGGCTATCAGGACTTAAAGATAAGGTATGTGAATTAGAATATTCAGGCTGAGGTGGAAATTAGGAAAAGAAAATTTAGAAGCTCCTACCCTCAAAGTCATGTACTGCATAGACTTTTGTATTGGTTATATCCTGTACTGCATAGTCTTTTGTGCTGACTGATGCTGAAGTTTTTGCACTGTTTCAAGGTCATGATCTGTATTGCAGCTCCTATTGTAAATCATCTTATGCTTCTTTTAATCTCCATAGCACAGCTGCAGACATCTACCCACTAGTTAACTATTTTTTTCTATTTTTGTAAAACTTGCCTATCACATACTCAAGGTCTCTGGCATTAGGCCAGTGCTCTGAGCTCTGAAAACTAATAATAATGAATAGCCCAAGATGAAGCATATAAACTCTGAGCCATTAGAGCTCAGGGCCCAGGTTTTGGAAGAGATTTCCCCTGGGCCCATGCTGGTGTGAAAATAAACTGATTCTCCAGTCTCTGGTGCTAGTTCTATGAGCCTTAGTTTCCCATATCAAAGCAACAAGAAATATGAAATAACAAGAAATTATGAATAGCACATGCAAGACACATTAAAAACACAAATTTATAGATCTGGGTGTGGTGGCACACACCTTTATTCCTAGTACTTGGGAGGCAGAGGTAGGAGGATTGCCATGAGTTTGAGGCTACCCTGAGACCACATCGTGAATTCCAGGTCAGCCTGGACTAGAGCAAAACCCTACCTCAAAAAAAAAAAAAAAAAAAAAAAAAAAGGTGGGGGAGCTGGAGAGATGGCTTAGTGATTAAGGTATATTTCTGTGAAGCCTAAGGACCCAGGTTCAATTCTCTAGGTCCCATGTAAACCAGATGCACATGGTGGTGCATGCATCTGGAGTTTGTTTGCAGTGGCTAGAGGCCCTGGTGCACTTACTCTCTCTATCTGTGTCCTTCTCTCTGGCTCAAATAAATAAATAAAATAGATAAATAAAATGTGTTTTAAAAAGGACAAATTTATAAATCATGGGCATAGAAGGAAACAGGCAGGAGCTGGGAAAATGGCTCAGCAGTTAAAGGTATTTGTTTGCAAACCCTTCTGGCCCAGATTCAATTCACCAGCACCACTTAACGCTGGGAGCAAATTGGCCACACATCCGTGATCCCATCGTCCCTATAACAATGGGAGGCAAAGCCAGGAGATTCAAAAGCTTGAGGGGCCAGATTCATTTGCATCAGCAAGAGACCCTGTTGCACAGAAAATGGAGCACAGACAACTCCTATGGCCTCTATTGACATTACACACACACACACACAAATAAGTAAATACATTTTAAAAAGAAGTATAATTGGACTGGAGAGATGGGTTAGTAGTTAAGGCACTTGCCAGCAAAGCCAAAAGACCCAGCTTAGATTCCCCAGGACCCACATAAGCCAGATGTACAAGGTGGCATGTGCATCTGGAGTTTGTTGCAGTGACTGAAGGCCCTGGCATGCCCATTCTCTCCCTCCCTCCCTCTCTCTCTCTCTCTCTCTCTCTCTATCTGCCTTCTCTCTCTCTCTCTCTCTCTCTCTCTCTCTCTAATAAATAAATACATAAATAACTGGGCATGGTGGCACATGCCTTTAATTCTAGCACTTGGGAGGCAGAGGTAGGAGGATCGGCATGAGTTCGAGGCCACCCTGAGACTACATAATGAATTCCAGGTCAGCCTGGGCAACAGAGTGAGACCCTACCTCAAAAAAAAATCAAAATAAATAAATAAAATATTTTAAAAAGAAGTACAAGCCAAGTGGTTTGGAAAGTTTGCAAAATAAAATCATAGCAAAATTTCCTGTATCTAGGGAAAGAAATGGACATCCAAACACAGAAGCCATTCAGGGTGCCAAAAGACAAAACCAGAAAAGAACCTCAGAACATTCTATCATACTTACTTTAAAAATACAGGACAAAGAAAAAATATTGAAAGCCACAAAACAAAAGTAGCAAATCACATACACAGCAAACCCATCAGATTAGTAACTGTTTTCTCAAGAAAAATTTAAAAGTCTGGAAAGCATGGAGCAATGCTGTTTACAAAACACACGACTACAAGGCCAGATTCCCCATGCCAACAATTCTATCTTTCATAATTGAAAGAAGGAAAAACTTACTATAATAACACAAAATAAGGGAATTTGTGACCACTAAGCCAGTACTACTTGAACAAATACTACACATTGAAGATAGCACACACACACACACACCACAGAAAAGAATAACCTGCACTCGAAAGATAAGAAAATAAGAATTATGAAAGTACATTGCAAAAACAACAAAATGACAGAAATTCATGTGACCCACTTTTTGATTGGGCTGTTCATATTCTATGAGCTATGAAACTGACACCATTCTATATCTTTGTTACAGAGAGTGAGAGAATGGCTGTGCCAGGGCCTCTAACCACTGTAAACAAACATGTGCACCACCATGTGCATCTGGCTTATAAGGGTACTGGGGAATCGAACCTGGGTCCTTAGGCTTCTCAGGCAAGTGCCTTAACTGCTAAGCCATTTCTCCAGCCCGACACATTTGAAAAGGAAGAAACATAAATTATTAATAATTTTTTTAAGTATTCAACATCCTTAGCCATCAGGGAAATACAAATTAAAACTACTTTGAGATTTCATCTCACTCCATTCACAATGTCAGTTATCAAGACAGTCCTCCTTCTCTGCTAGTAAAAATGTAAATCAGTATAGTTACTGTGGAAATCAATGAGGAAGATCCTCAAAAAGCCACATGCAGGCTGGAGAGATGGCTTAGCAGTTAAAGCACTTGCCTGAGAAGTCTAAGAACCCAAGTTCGATTCCCCAGAACCCACATAAGCCAGATGCACATGATGGCACATGCATCTCAAGCTCATTTGCAGTGGCTAGAGACCCTGGTATGCTCATTCATTTGATCTTTCTATCTCTATCTCTATCTCTCTCTCTATAAGTAAATAAACAAATATTTTTAAATTGTAAATCTGGTTGGTTTACTTAAAAAAAAAAAAAAGCCACACGCCTTTAATCACAGTGCATGGGAGGTAGAGCTAGGAGAATCACTGTGAGTTTAAGGCCATCCTGAGACTACATAGTGAATTCCAGGTCAGCCTGGGCTAGAGTGGGACCCTACCTCTAAAAAACAAAACATAATAATAATAACGGGCTGTAGAGACAGTTTAGTAATTAAGGCCACTTAATACTAGGACCCAGGTTTGATTCTCCAGAACCCATGTAAGCCATCAGACGCATAAGGTGGTGATGCATCTGGAGTTTGTTTGCAGTGACTAGAGGTCCTAGTGAAACCATTCTCTCCTCTATCTGCCTCCTACTCTCTCTCTCTCAAATAAACAAATAAAATATTTGATCATAATAATGTGGGAGGACACTGGCCTTGTAAAGGATTAAATCTGGGATGAGGATGGGGAGATGGACAAGAACAGGATGTGAGGGGAGGGTTAACCGAAATGTGGGTGATAAAGAAAAGCAATAAGAAAAGCTATTAATAAACTTAATAAAAATATATAAATAGAGGGCTGGAGAGATGACTTAGTGGTTAAGGCATTTGCCTGCAAAGCCAAAGGACCTGGGTTTGATTCCCCGGGACCCATGTAAGCATCTGGAGTTTGTTTGCAGTGGCTAGAGGCCCTGGCGTACCCATTCTCTCTCTCCCCCTCTCCCCCTCTCTGCCCCCCCAAATAAATAAATAAAATAAATATATATATATATACAGTATATATATATATATGTAGAACTAATGGAGGCAGCCTACAAAGATAGATAAGGCTGCTCACAGAAGCCATGGGCTAGCAAAAAATAACATCTGTGCCAGGCATGGGATACCCCTGATACCAAGGAATGCTGGTGCCCCTGAGCCCCCCCCCCCGCCACGCCACCCCCACAGAACAATACAGGACACAGAGAAATCAAACTGGAACTGAGGCAGAAGCATCCTTCTGGCTTGTTTTCATGGTGCAGGAAGATGCTGTGCAGGCTGCTGTGAGCAGAGAAAAGTCATCAACAATACACCCAGTGGTGAATCTTGCATTCTACAGTACCGACCCACAGGCGAGACATGTCCTCCAGTGCAGCAGTGGCATGACTGTTATGTAGCATGTATATGATCTCTGATTGTACTTGAGGCCCAGTCTACGGGAGAGAATTGGTACCTGATACTAAAAAAGAGTCAGGAGCCCATGGCTGGGGAGAATGTAGGCCATGAGGACAACACTACCATTGTTGAATCACTACAGATGTGTTGTCCAACTGCCTCCTAAGTACCTTATCTTTTTTTAATATTTTATTTGAGAAAGAGAGAAACAGAGGAAGAGGAAGAGAGAAAGAGAGAATGGGCACACCAGGGCCTCCAGCCACTACAAATGAACTCCAGACGCATGCGTCCCCCTTGTGCATCTGGTTTACGTGGGTCCTGGAGAATCAAAACTGGATCTTTAGGCTTCACAGATAAACACCTTAACCGCTAAGCCATTTCCCCAGCCCGTGTTTTTATATTTAGTTTTAGTTGGTATACAGAGATTTAAGTATCTTTCTGGCATTTTCAAGTACAATTGTTTTTATTTCCATCTCCTTCCTGTCTCCCCTCTCTCCCTCTTCCATCCAATTCCCCTCTCCCCTGTATCATATGTATCATGCTAACATTTATTTTCGTATCCACAGATTAGTTCTCTCAGCTCCATCAGCAAAAACTGTTCCCTCTTTTTTTTTTTTTTAATTTGGCAGTGGGAAGTGGTCAGTGCAGGGAATAACTGGTAAGTGATCAGAAAGTACAGCGAGACTGAGGGGTATAAAAGGTAATGTGGGGCACAAAATATAATATGTATGTATGAAAACGTCAAAAAACAGAAAAGCTCATTTAATAGAAGAATAGGTAGAACAAAACTAGTAATTAACTTAAAGAGTTACTTAATTTGTCATTAATAAAAGAATGTAAATTAAAACAATGGTGATTATATTACTTCCCAATGAGGGCCAATTCTAAAGATTGATAATGTTAAGAAAATCTTTTTCTCTTCTTTTTTTCTTGTTTGTTTTGCATTTTGTTTTTGTTTTTGAGGTAGGGTCTCACTCTAGTCCAGGCTGACCTGGAATTCACTATGTAGTCTCAGGCTGTCCTCGAACTCACAGCGATCCTCCTACCTCTGCCTCCCGAGTACTGGGATTAAAGGCGGGCGCCAGCATACCCTGCAAGAAAATCTTTTTCTTACAAAGTGAGTTTGGGGGCTGGAGAAATGGCTCAGTGGTTAAAGACATTTGCTTGCAAAGTTTGATGGTCTAGGTGCAAATCCCAGTAGCCATGTAAAGCCAGATGCACAAGGTGGCACATGCGTCTGGAGTTCATTTGCAGTGACAGGAGGGCCTGGCACGCCCATTATCTCTCTCATCTTCTTGCAAATAAATAATAGGTAAACATTTAAAAATAAAATAAAGTGAGTTTCCTTTTTATTTTTATTTTATTTGCAAGAGAGAGAGAGCGCAATCAAGAATGGTACTGTGAAGTGGGGCACGGTGGCGCACGCCTTTAATCCCAGCACTAGGGAGGCAGAGGTAGGAGGATCAAGAGAGTTCGAGGCCACCCTGAGACTACATAGTGAATACCAGGTCAGCCTGAGCCAGAGTGAGACCTTACCTCAAAAAACCAAAAAACAGGGTGGAGAGATGGCTTAGCGGTTAAGCGCTTGCCTGTGAAGCCTAAGGACCCTGGTTCGAGGCTTGATTCCCCAGGACCCACGTTAGCCAGATGCACAAGGGGGCGCATGCATCTGGAGTTCATTTGCAGTGGCTGGAGGCCCTGGCGTGCCCATTCTCTCTCTCTCTCTCTCTCTCTCTCTCTCTCTCTCTCCCTCTTTCTCTCTCTGTCACTCTCAAATAAATAAATTTTAAAAAAAATCAAAAACCAAAACAAACAACAAAAAATAATGGTACTATGAAATCGACCTGGGCCAGTAAGCTTTACAAGCAAGCACCTTAACTACTAAACCATCCTGACTTTCCTTTTTTTTCTATTCCCATGAAGGAAACTCTCCCTTCTCTTTCCATGGTCCACACATTCCAAAATTGGTTAAAT
Source organism: Dipus sagitta (assembly GCA_036346955.1). Taxonomy (NCBI): domain Eukaryota; kingdom Metazoa; phylum Chordata; class Mammalia; order Rodentia; family Dipodidae; genus Dipus; species Dipus sagitta. Next base: position 165,236,633 of record CM070770.1, read on the forward strand.
TAAACAGAACCCTGATCTCCAGTGGTCTTAGCTAATCAGTATTATTTTCTTATGTGTTTTTTTTACTTATTTATTTGTGTGTATATATGTATGTATGAATGTACGCATATGGTGTGTATGTGTGTGGGTGCACATGTGGAAATCAGAGGACACCCCAGGGATGTCTATCCTCTCCTTCAACCTTCTTTTGAGACAGGTTCTCCCTTATTGTTTTTCTGCCATTTGTGCCAGTCTAACCGACCCACAAGCTTCCAGATTCTTCCAGCTCTGCCTCCCATTGCCATAGGCACATTGGAAGACACAGGCACAAGTGTCACTTTGCATCCAGCTTTAATAGGTGTTGGGGAGGACTGAAATCAGGCAAGCAGGCTTGTATGCAAGTACCCTGCCCAAAATTAGTACTTTTAATTATGATTTAAATCTTTACATTGTAAAACCACAAAATCACTAGGCCAATATTACTAACTAATTTTTTTTTTCTCTGAAGTATGATGATTAAGTTTCAGCCAGGCATGGTGGCACACTTTTAATCCCAGCATTTGGGAGGCTGAGGTAGGAAGATCTCAGAGTTCAATGCCAGCCTGGGATACAGAGTGAGTTTCAAATCAGCCTGGGTTAGAATGAGACCTTACCTCAAAAAAGAAACAGAAAAAAGAAAGTTTAAAATGCTGTCTTCTCTCCATTGCAGGTGTGGATAGAATTAATTCCTAACCAATGCCAAGCCAAATTGGATATAATCATTTCTATTTTTCTCTCTCTTAGCATTAATTTTCAGATTGCTTGGGACATCTGGATATGTGCTATGTGAGAATTTAGTTTAGATTACTTCAATCAAGATCTGGCTAAGCCATCTCAAAACAAATTCGTAATTGTTATTACTAGCCAGGCATGTTAGTACACACCTTTAGTCCTAGCATTCTGGAGGCTGAGGTAGGAGGATCTCTGAGAGCTCAAGGCCAACCTAAGCTAGAATGAGACCCTGCTTCAAAAACATAAGACTGGGCTGGAGAGATGGTTTTGCCTGCAAAGCCTAAGGACTCAGGTTTGATTCCCCAGGACCCATATAAGCCAGATGCACAAGGTGGCACGTGCATCTGGAGTTCATTTGCAGTGACTGGAGGCCCTGACACACCCATTCTCATTCTCTCTCTCTCTCTCTCTCCCTGTTTCTATTTCTCTCTCAAATAAATAAAATATTTAAAAAAATAAGACTATTATTATAATCAGGCTTCTTTTTAAATTTTTTTGTTTGTTTATTTATTTATTTGAGAGCGATGGAGAGGAGGAGGCAGAGAGAGAGAGAGAGAGAGAATGGGCACGCCAGAGCTTCCAGCCTCTGTAAACGAACTCCAGATGCGTGCACCCCCTTGTGCATCTGGCTAACGTGGGTCCTGGGGAATTGAACCTCGAACCGGGGTCCTTAGGGTTCACAGGCAAGTGCTTAACCAGCTAAGCCATCTCTCCTAGCCCATAATCAGGCTTCTTATTAGCATGAACTTCAGCATCTATTTCTCCATTGTTTTCTATACCTGACCATGTATTAATACTGTGTATAAATTGAACAGTATATGGTGAATAAACTACTTAAAGTTCCACACAGTCCAAATCATCCCCACTGCTGGCAACCCAGCAAAGGTCCCACACTCATGAGCACATTCATCTGATCCTGATAAACTGATCCACTTCCTCCGTTTTTTCAATCTGTGTGTGAGAGAGAGAGAGAGAGAGAGAGAGTAGACACGCCATGGCACGTACTGGGCTAGAAGACAACCTCCCATGTCAGTGCTTGTGTCTACCTTATTTAAGGCAGGGTCTCTTGTTCACCACTGTGTGGCCCAGGCTAACCAGCCCCTGAGCTTCCAGGATTCTCCTGTCTCTGCCCCCATCTCACCACAGAAGGGCTGGCATTACAGATGTGCGCCACTGAGTGCAGCTCCACGCAGGGTTCTAAGAGATCCAGACTCAGCTCTTCACAGTGCGCTGCAAGCACTTTGCCCACTGATCCATCTCCCCAGAAGAGTGCTTGTTCCATGTTGAGGCAACAAATATTCCCAAGTCATTTGATGAATTTATTTTTTGTGACAGCATCTCACTATGTTGCCCAGGCTGGCCTTGAACTTGCAGTGGTCCTCCTGGCCTCTGCCTCCTGAGTGCTAGGATTACAGATGTGTGGCTATTTGTTAACTTAGAAAGAAGAAAATTAAAAGAGGTTTCCAGTTTTAGATCAGCTGTGAAACTGACATGTGCTATTAACATCTTTCCTTAAACCCAAGGAGGAGTCACAGAAGTAAGAGAGAGGTTCCTAAGTAGAGCTCAACAAAACCTCCGAGGAGCCACTGAGGGGCAGAGATTAGATGACAGAATGCGAGGACAGCATGACAGCCACACACGAACAGGCTCGTCCCAAGGGGAAGACATCCAGATGTGTTATCCCTTAACCTTATATTACTTAGGAAAAATCTCTTGTCATCTTTTTATTTTAAATTTTAACATAAAATTAATCATTTTTAAAGTTATTTAACACATTCACAATACTGTGCATCCCATACCCTCTATGTAGTTCTAAAGCAATTCATCTCACCCAAAAGACATCCTACATCAATTAAGCAGTTATTCGTGGTTTCCCTCTCCCCTCAGATCCCATCCACCATCTTGTTTTCTGTGTCTATGTTCTCGAGATTTCACATAAATGGCAACCTTTAACAAGTGATCATTTGTGTCTGGATTTTTTCTTTCAAAGTTTATCCACGTTGTAGTATGTATTAGCACTTATCTTTTTGCTTTGTTTTACTGGTTAACTAATGGTCTACTAAATGGATGGACTGTGTTCTGTCTCTGCACTTATCTGTCATTGGACAGTTGGGTCCATTCTACCTTTTAGCTATTGTGAATAGTGCTACTTTGAACATTTATTTAAGCAGCATTTTTATCTTTTCATTTATGAGAGAGAGAGAGAACTGGCACACCAGGTCTCTTGTCACTGCAGTTGAACTCCAGATGTGCGTGCCACGTTGAGCACATGTGCACATGCATCACCTTGGGCATATGGCTTATGTGGGTTCTGGGGAGCCTAACTTGGGTCCTTAGACTTCACAGCCAAGCACCTTAAGTGCTAAGCCATCTCTCCAGCCCCTAAAGGGTGTTTTTTAACAATAAAATGAGGAAAGAAGATAAAGATCTAATTATCTTAAATAAAGAAGAAAAACTACCATTAATCATAGTCAGCATGAGCAAAATCTATGAAAGAATTATACTAAGTGAGGTAACCCTGGCCCAGAAAGCCAAATGTCACATGTCCTCTCTTATATGTGGATCGTAGCTACAAATGTATAGACTTGTGTGTGATCTGAAACCAAAAATCAGTAGCAGTGGCCTATAAGCTAGAAAAAGGCTATAAGGGAGGGAGGAAAGGGAATGTCTTAAGAGGGTGGTATTGTATATATGTAAGTAGAAGAACAGATTACAGGGAGGGGAAAGGCCTAAGCGAGGTCAGGGGAAGAGATTGTATAAAAGAAGGGCAGGCGGGGAGGGTCACTCAAAATTCAAGATATTCTGAACAAGACACATGAAAATCTACTTTCTTAAATAATAGCACATCCAGAAGCCACAGGTTGTTACTAGAAAATTTTTAGTGCCTGGGATGGGATACCTTCCAGTGAATCATTGGCCAGGGAGGTCCCTGATGCCTCAGAAACATTACAGGCTATTGCCAAGGCCCTGTGAGAAAGAGATGGTAAGACCCTACTGCTGAAGACTTCACATGCCTGAGAGGCAAAGTCACTGAGAAATCAAGCTGGTGCTGAGCAGAAAATCTTCTCCCTTTAGCCCAGCCAACTGAAAGCTGGAAAAAGCTGCACTGTATGCAGTCTTATGGGAGACAGAAGTCATCAGCGGTGAAAACAGTGGACACTGGAAACCTCAAGTTTGGCCAGACAGGCCAAATGACTGAATGGGTGCAATAGTGGCATGTCTGCTCTGGGAGAAACCAACGGCTCTGTAATTAGACTGAAGGCCCACTTTATGGGAGGGAATATGTGCCTGGTACTGAAAACCTAATCAAAAGCCTATGGCAGGGGAGGTCATGAGCCTTAGGAGTATAAAGCCTGCTCTTGTCTGGATAAATGTATATATTACTCTCACCAAATTGCCCTGAAAGCACTACACTTAATGTTCCTACTCATATATTAATGCTACTCTTACTTCTGGTTAGAGAAGCTTCTCTGTTCAGATGGTGATGACCACTGGGATGACCCAAAAGGCAACATAGTGCTGAGAAGAAGGGACAGAGGAGTGTCCAACACTGAAACATCTCACACCCTCCAAGGCTCAGGGTCCATTGTGGAAGAGGTGTCGGAAAGAATGTAAGAGCCAAAGGAAGGGTAGGACTCCTTATATACAACTGTCTGAACAGAATTTGGCCTCAATATCCAAGACCTCACAGTGCCTAGCAATACCCACACAGTACCCTCATAATAGGAGAAAAAGATGATCACATCAAATTAAAAGAGAGACTAATGGAGAGAGGAGGGGATATGATGGAGAGCAGAGTTATGAAGGGGAAAGTGGGGGGGAAGGGAGGGAAATACCATGGTTTGTTGTCCGTAAGTATAGAAGTTGTCAATAAATATATATATACATATATGTGTGTGTATATAAATGTGTGTGTGTGTGTGTGTGTGTGTGTGTGTACCTTGACTTAATTTTCAAAATGACCTTTAATCTAGCCAGGTTCTCAAAAGCTGCTGCTGTCTTCCCCTCTACTATTCTAATTAAAGTGTTTAAGTTAAATTTCTCACCATCTTAAAAAAAAGAAATTGACACAATTCATAAATAAATCAAAACCACTATATACAAATATCATATACAAAATTCATTGCATTTATATACACTAGCAGAAAACAATTGTTAAGACTATTAAAATTTATTCAGTAGTAATATTTAATACTAAATTTTACAAAACAAGCAAGACTTCTCACAGAAAATTAAATAATTCCTGGGCTAGAGGGATTGCTTAGTGGTTAAGGCTCTTGCCTGCAAAGCCAAAGGTCCCAGGTTCAATTCCCCAGGAACCATGTAAGACAGATGGATCATGACATTAAAAAAAGGTTAAAGAAACAAAAAGTAAATAATTGCCAAGAGATATTGAAGACCTAAATAAGTGGAGAATGTTCATAGATTGGAAGACTATCGTTGTTAAGCCATCCATTCTCTCATCCAACAAAATCCTAATGGTAGAACTGAGGTTGGGGAGAAGGTGTAGTGGTTAAAGGCACTTACTTGCAAAGCCTCCAGGCCCAGGTTCAATTGTCCGGTACCCACACAAAGCCAGATGTACAAAGTGGCACATGCATCTGGAGTTTATTTTCAGTGGCAAGAGGCCCTGGTATACCCATTCTCTCTCTTTTTTTATGAGAGAGAATTGGCATGCCAGGGCCTCCAGTTACTATAATGGAACTCCAGACATGTGTGACACCTTGTGCACATGTGCACCCTTGTGCATGTGTCCCTTTATGCATCTGGCTTATGTGGGATCTGGGGAGTCAAACATAGGTCCTTAGGCTTCACAGGCAAGCACCTTAACCATTAAGCCATCTTTCCAGCCCCCACTGTCTCTTTTGCTTTCTTTCTCTCCTTGAAAATAAATAACTTAAAATATTAAAAGAACACCCTAGTGGGCATTCTGTGGAAGTAGATATACTGATTATAAAACAGAAATACAAGGGATATAAGAGCTATCATTAATTTTAAAGAACAGAAAAGTTAGAGGTCTGACATTTCCTGGTTTCAAGACTCATGGTAAAGGTAGAATGATAAAGAAAGGATAGTACTGGCTTTGAGGGCAAATAACTCAGTGAAACAGAATAATAAATCCAGAAATAATCTCACACACATAAAGCCAGAACTGACTTTCAATAAAAATGCCAAAGTAATAATGAAAATACTTTTTTGAGAATACATAGTGAGTTCCAGGTCTGCCTTGGCTAGAGTGAGACCCTACCTAAAAAAAAAAAAAAAAAAAAAAAAAGACCTAAAAGCATTAACCATAAAAGAAAAAGTGAGAGGCGGCTGGAGGGATGGCTTAGCAGTTAAGGCATTTGCCTGCAAAGCCAAAGGACCCAGGTTTGATTCCCCAGGACCCACATTAGCCAGATGCACAAGGGGGCACATGCATCTGGAGTTCATCTGCAGTGGCTGGAGGTCCTGGTGTGCCCATTCTCTCTCTCTCTCTGTCAAATATATATATATATGTATATATATATATATATATATATGAAAAAGTGAGTAAACTTGATTTAGTCAAATTTTTTCTTCATTGAAAGGTAAAATTAAGAAAATGAAGGTGGGTCTGGAAATATGGCTCAGCAGTTAAAGATGCTTCCTAGCAAAGGCTGCTGGCCCAGGTTCAAATCATCAGCCACCCACGTAAGCCAGGCACAAAAAGTGACACAAGTGTCTGGTGTTCATTTCATTTGCAGTAGCAAAGGCCCTAGTGAACTTACACATGCATATACACACAGACAGAAGGAGAGAGAAAGAGAGAGAGAGGCAAATAAATGAATACTATTTCTTAAAAGAAATTGAAGGACTTCTGGGTAAGATGGTGGAATACAAGCTATGTTTGATGAATAGAGGAACAGTCACATAATCAAAGGTCCCAGGGTCACCTCTGCCCAGCTAAACTACTAAGGTCAACTCCAAGAAAGGGACAGCTAGGCTGGGGAGATGGCTAAGCAGTTAAGACACTTGCTTACAAAGCCTGATGACCCAGGTTCAATTCCCTAGTACCTGTGTAAAGCCAGATGTACAAAGTGGGGTATGTATATGGAGTTCATTTGCAGCAGCAAGAGGCACTAGTGCAACTATTCTCTCTCTCCTCTCTTCTCTCTCTCATAAATTAAAAACATATATTAATTTAAGCTGGGCATGGTGGTGCATGTCTTTAATCCCAGTACTCAGGAGGCAGAGGTAGGAGGATCACCACCCTGAGATTACATAGTGAATTCCAGGTCAGCCTGAGCTAGAGTGAGACCGTACCTCAAAAACAAAAAAGAAAAAGGAAACAAAGAAAAATAATATTAATTTTAAAAAAGACAGCTGCTCAGTGTGGTGGTGCACACCTTTAATTCCATCACTTGGGAGGCAGAAGTAGGAGGATCACCATGACATAGAGGCCACCCTGAGACTACATAGTGAATTTCAGGTCAGCCTGAGCTAGAGTGAGACCCTACCTCAAAGAGAGAGAGAGAATACATATCTGGAGGAAAGTTGGCATGAGCCCAGCCAGGACTCACCCTCTTGGGCATCATCTGCTCAGAGGCTATTCCAAAGTTTCCCTAAGGTAACAAAGAGCCAACCTCTGGGTGCCCATTGAAGAGCCCTTGTGGTGGGTAAGGACTCTATCCCGAGTACCAGCCACTGAGGCTGCTACAGAGATCATCTTCAGTGAATTTCCAATACCCAGATCTACAGTCTCTACCCAAAATGAAAACAAGCAAACAAACAAACAAACAAAAAAGAGGGAGGAAAAAAAAAGACAACAAACAGAAGGGAGACAGCCATCTCCACAAATATCAAGACACAACAAAGCAACACAAGAGTAAAGGACAACAGCTCTCCACACACTCTCCCAAAGCTCAACTTCCCCACCATGGACACAGAAAATGAAATAGCTGAAATGACAGAGAAAGAACTGAGAGCTCTACTTTTAAAAACAATTAACAACCATCTAGACACCTTAAATAGGCAAAGGAGTGAGCTAAAATATATATTCAAGATCTCAACAAGACAGTCTCCAAAGTGAATGAAGCAGTAAATTAGAGGGAAAATGTCATGAATGTAGGAGAAATTTTAGCAAGGAAATTGCAATGCTAAAAACTGGAAATTATGGAAATGAAAGCAATGATCAATCAAATAAAAACCACAGCAGAATGTAATACTAATAGACAAGATCATGCAGAAGAATGAGTCTCCAAGATGGAGGACAAAGTTGAGGCAATAATATGCAGAGACTCATATAAAGAAAAAATTGAAAGAACATGACCAATATTTCCAAGAACACTGGGATAAATTCAAGAGCCTGAACATAAGAACACAAGGAGCTAAGATGAGTTCAAAAGGAATCCATCAACTGTTTGATGAGACTGTAAGGGAAACTTTCCCAAATCTGGAGAAAGAAGTTGACATCCAAACACAAGAAGCACATAGAACTCCAAGAAGATTTAGCTGGAGAAGGTCCTCTGCACACACATCATAGTAACAATGTCAAAATCCATAGTAAACAAACAGTACTAAAAGCTGCAGGGGAACACACCAACTCACATACAATGTCAAAAGTACAGGAATAACCTCAGTTCCTTCATCAGAAAATAATGGAATGACATATTCCAAACACAGAAGATAAATAACTACCAACCAAGAGTGCTATACTCAGCAAAACTATCTTTCAAAAATTTATGGAGAAATAAGGATATTCCAAGAAAAACACAAATAAGGCAATTTATATCAATCAAGCCAGTTCTACAGAGAATTTTGAAAGGAATATTCAACAGAAAGCCCTGTCTAAAACAACACAAGCTAGGATATACTTCATGAAAGAAACAAATGAAGCCGGGCGTGGTGGCGCACGCCTTTAATCCCAGCACCTGGGAGGCAGAGGTAGGAGGATCCCAGTGAGTTCGAGGCCACCCTGAGACTCCATAGTGAATTCCAGGTCAGCGTGGGCTAGAGTGAAACCCTACCTCGAAAAACCAAAAAAAAAAAAAAAAAAAAGAAACAAATGAACAGAGACGAAATGGAAAAGAATTAAGTATGCCTAATATAAGAAATCATCAAATTTTGACTGGAGAGATGGCTTAGTGGTTAAGGTGTTTGCCTGTGAAACCAAAGGACTCAATAAAAATTAGAGACAAAAAAAAGTTATTACAGAAGGCCCAAACAAAATCTAAAACATCATTAGATAATACTTTGAAAGTTTCCCAAAAATTCCAAAAAGCTGGAAAACCTAAAGAAATAGACAAGTTTCTAAACACATATATAACAACCCAAAGTTAAGAGTAGATGACAATAAGAACTTAAACAGGGCTGGAGAGGTGGCTTAGCAGCTCAGGCACTTACTGGCAAAGCCAAAGGACCCAGGTTTAATTCCCCAGTACCCACACAAAGCCAGATGCACAAGGGGGCACATGTATCTGGAGTTCATTTGCAGTGGCTAGAGTGCCGGGCTCCGCCGGCGGGGCAGGTAGTGCTGAGGGAAGGACCAGGCCCGCTGGTTCCTCCCGAGGGGTTGAGGAGGAGATGAGCGTCCGACGACTCAGACCTCTCCTGGCCACCAGAGAAAAACCACACTGAGTCGGGAGTCTTGTCGAAGCAGGAACTCGATTTATTGCTATGAACAGTTGCCTATATAATGTTGGGGGTGAAGGCGGGGATTGTAGGATGGTGGGGAAAGGTAAGGGCCAATAGTAAACTGTGACTATTGAAATGATAATTCTAACTCCCATGTGGAGGTAGCAGGTAAGAAGCCATTAGGCGTCTTGCTGAGTCACGTCTGGCCAGAGGCAGATCACCAAACTTTAGCTAGGCTCAGGAAGTTCCACTAGGCCTCACACTTGGGCCTCAGAGGCCAACATCTCCCCCTTTTGTTTTTGTAAGAGCATTAGTCACCATGGCCCCTGTCTTAGGTTGTCCCCCTCTGGGGGTCTTAACCGTCATTGGGTACCAGGTATTTAGCTCAGAGCATTCATCATGGCCCCTGTCTTAGGTTGTCCCCCTCTGGGGATCTTACCCGTCACTGGGTACCATGTGTTTAGCTCGGTGAGAACCCACCCCATGGCCTGTCTTAGGTTGTCCCCCTATGGGAATCTTACCCGTCATTGGTCACATGGAGGGCAGAGGAGGTGGCAGTGGGTCATCTGAGGAACTTAATTCCTGAGTTGCCAGCCTGTGATAATGTATTTCGACCTGATGAGGTTTTATTGCCTCTAGCCATTGGTGAATAAATTGTGTAATCTTAATTACACAAGGCCTGACAGTGAGGAGAAGGAGAAGGAGGGGGAGGGGCCCAAGTAGAGGCAGAAGGTAGGGTAAGAAGTCATATAAGCCCGTCCACAGCAGGTTGTCCTGGAGGTCCCGCTGCCTCCTCTCCAAGTCTTCCTGGAGCCTCTTAATCTTGTCCTGGATGATTCCTGATTTATTGGCATAAAAGCAGCATTTTTCCTGTAAAAACAAACATACGCCTCCTTTTTCGGCCATTAGTAGGTTTAGTCCTCTCCTGTTTTGTGGGACTACCTCAGCCAGGGAATCTAGCTGTTGTTGAAGATAGGTCTCCCTCTGATATAGGGAGGGCCTCATTTCCAGGGATGATATTTACATCTGGGATTAAGGTGGCTGGGGCACAAAGGCCCATCCAATTGGTGGGCAGAAAGTCATAGGCCATCCCACCTCCACAAACATAAACCATTCCAGAAGGCGGGCAGCATTGAGCATTGGGATCAGCTGTGTTAAAAGTACAGAAGGAAGGATGAATGTATCCCACATCTATACTGGAATTATTAGGGGAAGGCGGGGCCCAAATGCAAGTTCCAGGGGAAACATTGGGAAAAGCTGGACGGGGATGGGGAAGGTGGCTGAGTAATGTTTTAAGGTCGTACAGGCAACTGTACTGCAAGCAGCCAGAGAGGCCCAGATTGGAGGCAAAGCCAGCAATCCTCCACAAGGGAGGGAATTGTTTAGTTTAGTAGGGTGAAGGACCATTTTAGGAACAGTCCTCAGGGGTGGGACACTCCCTAGAGAAGTGATTGTCAGTGTCCTCTTGTTAGGACAAATATTTTAGGTCTCTCGCTGGTACCCAAATGGGTCTTTTTTCATCTTGAGGGAAGACACATCCAAACCCTCTCCCTGCTGTGAGGAGCGGATCAGGCCCTCTCCAGGCCCCAGTCAATGGGTCCCTCCATCTTACCCAGATAGAACTGTAGGTAATGGATGAAGACCAATGTTTTTGAAAAGGGGAGAGTTGTTTATCTTCTTTAGAAAAGTTTAAAATATTTAGGGTAAATAATGCCTTTTTTAGTTGGTCGTGTGGGGGTAAGGATTCCCCCTTTTGTTTTTGTAATTGAGACTTGAGAGTCTGATTATATCTTTCAACGATAGCTTGGCCCCGGGGGTTGTATGGGATGCCTGTAGAATGTGAGATTTTCCAGTTCTGGAGAAAATCTACAAAGGCCTTGCTTACGAAGCAGGGGCCATTATCTGTTTTAATTTGATCAGGCAGCCCAAGAGTGGCAAAACATTGAAGCATATGACTAATGGCATGTTTAGATTTTTCCCCGGCATGTGCCGATGCCCAGCAGGCACGGGAAAAGGTATCAACTGAAAGAAAAATATACTTAAGTTTTCCAAATGGAGAATAGTGTGTGACATCAATTTGCCACAGATGATTAGGGCGTAGCCCTCTAGGATTGCTTCCTGTAGTTTGAAGGGGGGGTACTTGGAGGAAGGGCTGACAGGACTTACAAGTCCGGACAATTTTTTTAAGGTCCTTGACTGGTACCTGTGGAAACCTGTGCTTGAGACCTCTCCAGTTGACATGGGTCAATAAGTGGAAGCGTGTAGCTTCTGTAATAGTATTACACTGAGGCATAGAAGCCATTTTATCAGCCAAATTGTTTCCTCGAGAAAGAAATCCCGGTAAGTTTTGATGACCCCTGAGATGTTGAAGAAAAATGTGGTTAATTCTTTGTTTGAGTAGGGAACGAGCTTGAATCATCAGAGGAGATATAGGGTTGGAGTCCAGTCTAATATGGGCCTCAACCAGGTTGGGTAATAAATTAACAACATAAAGGCTGTCAGAAAATAAGTTAAATGGCTCTTGAATAGTGTCCAAAGCTAGAACGACAGCAAATAGTTCTTTGAATTGTGCTGACCCCTCAACCTCATGAGAGACTGACTTTATGGGCATAGGCTCTTTTTCCTGTTTTAAGGGAGGGTAAACGACTAGGGAAGCCCCCAGGTGCCCTCCATCGGTAAACACGGTAAGAAAGTCAGGGTTAGGTTGAGACAGAAAAAGCCTGGGGGGCTTCCATTCTAATCTGGAGAAAGAACTCATCCATTTGTGGGGGCCATAATGGCAATCAATTTTACCTAGAAACCCCTCGAGAGCCGTAGCAACTCTATTATTATTTCTCTGAAGCCAGGTGAAATCTGTTATCTTAAAGGGGGTGACAATAAGGTGAGGTTCTGTGCCAAACAACCGGACGGAGGTGTCTCTGCCCTTGATAATGCAATCAGCAACCTGGTTGGTTATAGAATAAACTCTGGGGACCCCACCGATTGAGAGGTGGACCCATTGGATGGGTTCACCTTCCTGGGCCAACAGTGCGGTGCATAATGTTTCCCCAGAGAAAATGTAGAGGGAGATGGGCAAATCAGGATTGAACCTCTTTAGGGTCACAGTATTTATAGCCTGTTGTACCTTACGAAAAATTTGTTGATGACAAGGGGACAAAATTACCTGAGAGGAGAAGTTAAGGTCCTTTAGGAGGTCAAATAAAGGGGACAGCTCTTCAGTAGTTATGGGTATCCAAGGCCTCATCCAATTAATTTCTCCCAAAAGCTTCTGGAGTTGAGGCAAGGTGTAAGAATCCTGAATATAAAGTTGTGGTTTAACAGGTGAAACTGTATCTAGGGTAAGGATCGAGCCCAAGATCTTAAAGGGAGGCACAGTTTGAACTTTTTCCGGAGCTACTTTAAAGCCGTGAGTATGCAGGATAGTTAGACATTGGTGGGTAAGGTCCTGGAGTGTGGAGGAATCTAGGCACCCAAGAATAATATCATCCATGTAAATATAAAACAGGGTATCAGGGAGATTGATAAGAGAAGAGAAAATGGATGACAGGTAATATTGACAAATGGGTGGGCTATTTGCCATGCCCTGAGGTAAGACAGTCCATTCAAATCTCCTATCTGGGCCACAAAAATTAACAGCGGGTACAGAGAATGCAAATTTTTCCATGTCTCCTGGATGGAGAGGGATAGAGAAGAAGCAATCTTTAATGTCAATGATAGTAATATGGTATATATTGGGAATAGCTGGGATCCATGGGAGTCCCCTCTGGGGAGTTCCGAAGGGGATCATGCGTTCATTGATCTTTCTTAAATCATGTAAAAATCTCCAGGACCCATTAGGCTTTTTTATGACAAAGACAGGAGAGTTCCAGGGACTAGTGGAGGGACGAATATGTCCGGCCTCCAACTGTTGATCAATAAGTATGTGGAGTTGGTGTAACTTAGAAGAAGGGAGAGGCCACTGCTCAACCCATACAGGATCCCCCGGTCTCCACTGGATTTTAAATGGGGGGGGGCTGGGCAGTGGCCCTTAGAATTGGGGGTGTTTATTGGAGTACTTTTGTCTGAGTTGCTCAAAGTAAGGGTCATCTCTATAATTGGGATGATATTCCCTCCCTTCCTCAGACTATTGTTGATATTCTTTTTTATCTAACAAATCATTATAAAAGGCCTTATGGTCAGTAGTGATGAAAGCCTCGGCATCTCCAAGGATGTCTTGCCCCAGTAAGTTAGCAGTGAGCCCAGTCACCACGAGAGGGCGGACTTTTCCCCTGTCCCCACCTGGGTCAGTCCAAGGGAGCCACGTGGCAGTCTCCCAGGAGGTGGATTGCCCGCCAATTCCCAGTAGGGGAGGGCCGGGCACAAGCTGCCAGGAGGGGGGCACTTCCTCCTTTCTCAGGACCGTTCGGTCCGCTCCAGTGTCGATGAGAAGTTTGAATTTTTTATTGCCAATATTCAAAATAATTTTGGGTCTAAGGCCGGGGACCAGGGGGACGGTCCAATAGGCTTTGATGGTCTCTTTCCCCTTATTTAACGGGGCTGGGGGAAGCCCCTGGAGGAGTTTAAAGGCTTTCCCTGTATGTTAAACTTCCATTTACATTCCTTAGCCCAATGAAACCCTTTATTGCATTTAGGGCAAAGGGTGTGAGGGGCGTTGGTCGTCCCCCCAGAGCGCGGAGGAGGCTTTGTCCTGTTGGGGCACTCCTTTTTAAAGTGGCCCTCGTCCCCGCATCCAAAACATGTCAAGTTTTTAGAATTTAACTGTAATGTACAGATCGTGTTGGCCAAATCTCTCTGTTTATTTTCCTGAAGGGTGGCAGCCATGGCCCTAGCCTGATGGGAGATAGTGCCAACGTCCTTGGTGGCTACAATCTACTCATGGAGTTGTCCTTGAGACCCGCACAGGCGAGGCGGTGATCGGCTGTCATCCCATCCCAGACCAACATTTTAGTAAACTGATCCCGTAATGCCCCTGGGGGAAATTTTTTTTGGAGACTTTTTTCCACCCTATCTATAAATGTAGCCAAATCCTCAGATGTTTTTTGAGTAATACTCATAAGGGGAGTTTCAGAGGGTCCCTCATCAAGCTTTTTCCATGCTGCCAAGCCCAGTGCCCTGACCTGGTCCCTATATGGGTCAGGTATAGCCGCCTGTTGAGTGCCTGTAGCATATTGATCAGAGGTACCAGAGAGCATCCCAAAAGTTATCGGCACAGGGGGCTGTTGATTTTGGTTTCGTTCTGCCTGTGCATGGCATTCATCTCTAAAAAAGGCACACCACTTAATGTATAGGGGACCTGACAAGACAGCCCTGACTAGATTTTTCCAATCTTGGGTTGTACAAGGTTGATGGGCAAGTCCCTGTAACAGGGTCTCAGCCCAAGGAGAGTTGGGTCCATCCTCCGAGACCGCTTTTTTAAGCTCCTTAAGGTCCTGAGCTTCCCACGGATACCAGGCAGCAGGGCGATTGCCCCCAGGATTTAGATTGATGGGAAATAAAAAAGTAGCTTTATTTTCTGACGGCTTGGCTGCCGAATATGAAGGAGGGGCTGAGGGGGTCTCGGCGGCCAAATATGAAGGAGGGGCCGAGGGGGTCCAGAAAGGGTTAGTTGATAGAGGAGGTGGAGGAGGTCCCCCGGAAGGCCAGGGAGCACTCTCAAAGGGATCGAGTGAGGAGCATAAAGATGTATCCTTTTGGGGTTTTTTTAAAGCTGTATCTCCAGGAGGAGTAGCTGGATCAGGCTGTATATTATCTTTTTCTTCTGTCTTTTGTTTATGTTTGGTTGGCCTTGGAGGGAAGCAGGCCTTGAGGGCTGAGATCATAGGGAGGACCCCTGAGGGGGGTATTTGACCCTTCTCCACATGTGCCCGACAAACAAGGGCCTCTACCCTATCCCACGTGTCCCAATCAAAGAGATTTCCTTCCGGCAGCCATGGCGCCAGCTTGAGAAGGCAATCCCAGGTCTGTTGAGCCTGATTATCAGTCAAATTAAGCCCTCTACTCTTTAGGAGTGCCCTGAGAGATTCTAAGACAGGATTGGATTTACAGTTAGACTGTCCCTCATTATAAAGTTGAGAGAAAAATGTCCATAAAATTAGGGCAATAGCAACCCACATACACATGAGTACAATACAACCACAAGGATCCAAAAGATAGGTAAACATGCTGTACAAAAGCCGCAGATGTAGCTTGTCTGCGAACTAAAAGTGAAAGGAAAGAGAAAGAGAACAAAGAGATGTTGATCAACAAGTACAGGTTATAGAAGCAAAGTTTAGCGCATTAAATATAAAGACTACTTATGGGGGTACGCTCACCGCATATGTACACCGATTGACCTCCTCAACGAATGTCTCTCAGGGGGCACTAGTCTGCCGGATTCCAAGAGCCGCACGTTAGGCGCCAGATGCCGGGCTCCGCCGGTGGGGCAGGTAGTGCCGAGGGAAGGACCAGGCCCGCTGGTTCCTCCCGAGGGGCTGAGGAGGAGATGAGCATCCGACGACTCAGACCTCTCCTGGCCACCGGAGAAAAACCACACTGAGTCGGGAGTCTTGTCGAAGCAGGAACTCGATTTATTGCTATGAACAGTTGCCTATATAATGTTGGGGGTGAAGGCGGGGATTGTAGGATGGTGGGGAAAGGTAAGGGCCAATAGTAAACTGTGACTATTGAAATGATAATTCTAACTCCCATGTGGAGGTAGCAGGTAAGAAGCCATTAGGCGTCTTGCTGAGTCACGTCTGGCCAGAGGCAGATCACCAAACTTTAGCTAGGCTCAGGAAGTTCCACTAGGCCTCACACTTGGGCCTCAGAGGCCAACACTAGAGGCCCTGGCATGCCCATTCATTCCCTCTCTCTCTCTCAAATAAATAAATAAATAAAAGTTTTTTCAAAAAAAATCTTAAACAGACCCATTATAAGCAATAAAATTTAAGCTGAAATTAAAAGCCTCTCAAAAAGAAAAGCCCTACAACAGATGGATTAACTGAGGAATTCTATCAAACTTTTAAAGACAACCTAATATGAACTCTTCTCAAGGTGTTCCACAATATAGAGAGAGAAGGAACACTTCCAATTCATTCCACAAAGCCAGAAGCCAGTATGATGCTAATTCCTAAATTGGACAAAGATACAACCAAAAAAAGAATGCTACAGAACAATTTCCCTGATGAACATAAACACAAAAATTTTCAACAAGATTCTTACAAACCTAATTCAAGAACACATTAAGATTATTCATCATGACCAAATAGGATTCATTCTGGGGATGCAAGGTTGGTTCAGCAAATGTAATATGCCACCTTAAAAATATTTAAGGATTGAAATCATAAAGTTTTAATTTAATGAAACCCAACATACTTTCATGATGAAGTTCCTGGAGAAAGTAAGAACAGATGAGACATACCTGAAAATAATAAAGGCCATATATGACAAACCCACAGCCAGCATTGTGTTAAATGAAGTAAAGCTGAAATTATTACCACTTTTGCATTGTGGTATAATTTGAGGTCAGGTATTGTGATACCTCTAGCTATGTTCTTTCTCCTAACTAAAGGGCACTAGAGATAAAGACAGCATGGTACTGGTGCCAAATGGACATATAAGCTAGTGGAACAGAATAAAGGATCCAGACATAAATCTACACTGTTTTAGCCACCTAATCTTTGACAAATGAGGCAAAAATATTCAACAAGTGGCACTGGCAAAACTGGATATCCACCTGCAGACAAATGAAATTAGATCCATATCTCTCTCCCTGTACAAATATCAATTCTAAGTGATCAAAGACATTAAATCCTAAAACAGAAATTGTTAGAAAAAAAAATAGTGAGCCAGGCATGGTGGCATATGCCTTTAATCCCAGCACTCGAGAGGCAGAGGTAGGAGGATAGCAGTGAGTTCAAGGCCACCCTGAGACTCCATAGTGAATTTCAGGTCAGCCTGGGTCAGAGTGAGACCCTAACTCGAAAAACCAAAAAGAAAAAAAAAAATAGTGAACACGCTTCACAATAAGAGGTATAGGCAAAAACTTTATGAATGGGACTCCAATAGCACAAGAAATAGCCCCAAGAATCAATAAATGGGACTACAAAAATTAAAAGTTTCTGCAGAGAAACCATCAGCAAAGTGAACAGACAGCCTACAGAATGGGAGATAACCTTTGCCAGTTATACTCAGACAGGGGGGCTAATAATCAAAGTTTACAAAGAACTGTAAAAATTAAACACCAAAAAAGAAAATCTTCCAGTCTTAAGACTAAAGAAATGAAATTTACAAAAAAAAAAAAAAAGAAACAAAAATGATCAATAGTACTATAAAAAGTGCTCAACATCCCTAGCCACTAGGGAAACACAAATCAAAACTTTGAGGACTGGAGCAATGGCTCAGTGATTAAAGGCACTTGCTGGCAAACCCTGATGGCTCAGGTTCAATTCCCCAGTGCCCACATAAAGCCAGATACACAAAATGGCACAAGCATCTGGAGTTTGTTTAAAATGGCAGGAGGCTGTCACCCCAAGTTCAGTCCTCTCCAATGTCCACATAACGCCAGACATAGAGAAGCACAAGGTCTGTAATCCCAACTTGTCTATAACAATGAGAGGTGAAGCCAGGAGAATCTGGACTCACAAACAGCAGTGGGGGGAAAAAAGAGAAACCCCATCTCAAAAGAAAGTGTAAGGAGAGAAAAACACACCAATGTTGCCCTCTGACCTCCACATACACATTGTGGCACATGCTTGTCCATACACACACACAAATAAATAATAATAATAAATGGGCTGGGGAGATTGCTCAGTGGGTAGAGTGCTTTCTGTGCAAGCATGAGTACCTGAGTTCTGATCCCAGAGCCCACACACTGCTGAATGCAGCAACACGAGTATCTGCACTCCCAGTGTAGCTACAGGGAAATGGGAGGAGACAGGAGAAGCTCCCGTGGTGAACTAGAGACCCTGCCTCAAAACAAGGTGGAAGGTGAGGACGGAGGTTTTCCTCTGACCTCCACATACATGCTGTGGCCAGGGCCTGCTCACATTCACACACCATCACCACTACCACAAAAAAGAAAAAGAAAAAAATTCTATCCCTCTCAAGAAAATTACTTTATACTTAACCAGTAAGTATTTAATATTACAAACACATACAATTTGTGCACTGTAATTATTCTTTAATAAATACTGTTGCAGTTAGCTTCATTATTCTGGCAGAAAACATCCAGCCAAGAGCAGCTTGTGGGAGGAAAGGGTTTATTTTTGCCTTACAGACTCTAGGGGAAGCTCCATGATGGCAGGGGAAAACGATTGCTTGAGCAGAGGGTGGACATCACCTCCTGGCCAGTATCAGGTGGACAACAGCAACAGGAGAATGTGCCAAACACTGGCAAGGGGAAACTTGCTATAATACCCATAAGCCTGTCCCCAACAATACACCACCTCCAGGAGGATCAAATTCCCAAATTGTTACCAGCTGGTGACCTAGTATTCAGAACACATAAGCTTATAGGGGACAGCTGAATCAAACCACCACAAATACTTTTTTTTTTTTTTTTTTTTTTTTTTTGCAAACTCTTCTTTGAATAACTACTGGGCCCAGATGTACTCCTTTTATTCTGCAAACAAATTTCAGATAACGTAAAAAAAAAAATGAGAAGCTACTTAAGCCACTTAATGAGGCTACCTTAATCCCAAACAAACACTAGATGTAACTTGCAGCATGACTGCTGTGAGGCTAGTGATATAAGACTTACTTTCCTTTTACATTTTTTGCCTTCGTTGCCCATTGTATTGCTTCATCCTTATCAAAATTTCTCTTAACAATTAAGTGGCTAACAGCATCTTTTGGAAATGCATGATGACTCAGATGAAACTAAACTTGTAGCCCAGGGCTGCGAAGATTGCTCAGTGGTTAAAGGCACTTGCTTGCAAAGCCTATCAGCCTGGGTTGGATTCCCCAGTACCTACATAACACCAGATACACAAAGTAGCCCATGTGTCTGGAGTTCATTTGCAGTAGGGAGGCTCTGGCCTTCCTTCTCTCTCTCTCTCTCTCTCCCTCTCTCCTCTCTTTCTCTTTCAAATAAATAAATTAAAATATTTTTTAAAAAATTTAAAGCCAGCCATGGTGACACACGCCTTTAATTCCGGCAGTTGAGAGGCTAAAGCAGGAGGAACTCTATGGTTTCGAGGCCATTCTGAGACTACATAGTGAATTCCAGGTCAGCTTGGGCTAGAGCAAGACCCTACCTCAAAAAAAAATTTTTTTTGAGGCAAGTCCAACACACTGGACTTTTTTTTTAATGAGAGAGAGTGACAGTGAGAAAGAGAGAGAGAGAATTGGCAAGCCAGGGCCTCCAGCCACTATACTCGAACTCCAGACATGTGTGCCACCTTGTGCACATGTGCGACTGTGTATCTGGCTTATGTGGGATCTTGAGTTGAACATGGAACCTCAGGCTTTGCAGGCAAGCACCTTAACTGCTAAGCCACCTCTCCAGCCCCAAAATCTGTTTCAACATTTTAAAAAATAAAAACCTTTCTCACCCAGTGTTCACTACGTCTTGCTAGCTCTGATTTGCCCCATGCCCATCAGTGAAGCAAACATTGTGATGTGGGCTGGAGTCCTGGGAGGGATCAGAGCCCCATAAAGATGCAGGAGACATCCAGGCCCGTGAAGCCCAACTTTGGGTCTCTGTTCCAGTTATTAAAGATCTGAATGCACTGATTCAGAGAAGGGTAAATTACGAATGATGAGATTTATTTTAGGGAGAATTAGGAGGGAAAGCCCAACCCAGAAGAAATTTCCCCTTCCTGGCCTGGCTGGGAAGTGGAAGGGGAGATGGAGAAAATCTCCCTCACACAGAGGAAGGTCTGGGTAAGTTACACATGCAGGGAAGCAAGCAGGAAAGTGTCCAGAACAAAGCAGGACAGCACTTAGGCAAAAAGAAATTCTCTCCTTCCCAGCCAGGCAGGGAAGCGGAAGGGGAGGCAGAAAAGATCCCCTAACATAGGGAAAGAACAAGCCAAGAGAGCAGTAAGGGGCCAAGATCGCTCATACATGTGGCTCAGGCTCATTTATATGGATCTAACATCCAATTAGGATGAGCCTTGTCATCAGACTCCGTTGTTGTAGTCAGTTCTATATTGTTGGGATTTATTGAAGCTTACAGATCCAGGAAAAGTTTCATAGTCACGAAAGAGGCTGGCTCCCTCTCACAGATCCAAGCAGAGAGAAGAAGCTACCACCAGCCAGTCAGCACCATGAACAAGCACAAAAAAAACCTCAGCAAATAGCAGGGGCTCAGACCGAACTCCAGCACTCTGCATAGCTTTTGGCTGGAAACAGATCTGTCCCCCAGTAACACCTTTGGGCTGGACCCCAGGATCTGCCCCCAGTGACACCTCTCCTAGCCAGGTGGCTAAAACTCCAAGGTTTTTTTTTTTTTCTTTTGTAATTTTTTTTATGAGAGAGGCAGTGAAAGAGAAAAAGAGAATTGGCACATCAGGGCCTTCAACCACTGCAATCTAACTCCAGGCACGTACACCACCCTGTGCACATATGCTCACTTGCATAGCCTTGTGCATCTGGTTTATGTGGGACCTGGAAAGTTAAACATGGGTTCTTAGGCTTCTCAGGCACACACCTTAACTGCTAAGCCATCTCTCCAGCCCTAAAAATCCAAGTTTTAATAAAAACACCTGAATCTATTGGGGAAACATAACATTCAAACTACCACAGTTGTGTAAGAGAGAGACCTGATTGGTTGGTGCACTCAAAGGCGGACTCAGGAAGGACCAGCCCATAGGTGTGCTAAACTGAGAGGAGCAGGAAGCTGCTGCTGAGGAGTTGTTGCTTACAGCCGTCTTGGGTGAAACCGGATCAGATGCAGGTTCTAGTCTTGCCAGAGCAGGCAAGATGGCATCCATTCTTCCATAAGGTCAGTCCTTAGCTACCTATCAGAAAAAAATGGCTACCTTGCTCCTAATCTGTATCAACTGTAGCTAAAGAAATTTATGAGGTAGGAGAATTGCTGTGAGTTCAAGGCCAGCCTGGACTATAGGGTGGGTTCCAAGTCAGCCTGGGCTAGAGTGAGACCCTGCCTCAAAAAAGGAAGGAAGAAAGGAAGGAGAGGAGAGGAGAGAGTGGGGAAAATACGGACTTGGAAGCCAAGCATGAAGTCAATACTTCTGTTAGCACATCTGCCAAAACTAAGAAAGCAGTGACTTGGGATGGAAAGATGGCTTAATGGTTAAGATGCTTGCCTGCAAAGCAAAAAAGACCTAGGTTCGATTCTCCAGGTCCCATGTAAGCCAGATGCACATGGTGGCATATGTATCTGGAGTTTGCTTGCAGGGGCTAGAGGTCCTGGCATGCCCATTCTCTCTCTCTCTCTCTCTCTCTCTCTCTCTCCCTCCCTCCCTCCCTCCCTCCCTCCCTCTCCCTCTCCCTCTCCTTCTGTCTTAAATAAATAAATAAATAGATAGATAGATAGATAGATAATAAAATGAACCTTTGAGGGGAAAAAAAAAACAGAAAACGAAAGCAGTGACTTTCCAGAGAAAATTGGGGCAAGGGTTCTACAAGGCAGAAAGAGTTGCAAACATTCCATAGATGTTCACTGTAAGACCCTGCATGGATGGTGACTATGGGTTCATTTCTTCTTCCTCATATACAATTACACCTATCAGTACACTAAAACTACTTCTC
Source organism: Dipus sagitta (assembly GCA_036346955.1). Taxonomy (NCBI): domain Eukaryota; kingdom Metazoa; phylum Chordata; class Mammalia; order Rodentia; family Dipodidae; genus Dipus; species Dipus sagitta. The sequence continues at coordinate 165,258,674 of CM070770.1, forward strand.
AAATGTAAAGTAAAAATGTCAATAGAATTATGTTGGAGAAATACTTGAATTAATGGCGAAGGTTTAAGAGAAGGTCCCAAATGTTTTTAAAAATTGATTTCTTTGGGCTGGGGAGATTGCTCAGTGGTTAAGGTGCTTGCTTGCAAAGCCAAAGGACCCAGGTTCGATTCCCCAGGACCCACATAAGCCAGATGCACAAGGTGGCACATGTGTCTGGAGTTCTTTTGCAGCGGCTACAGGCCCTGGCATGCCCATTCTCTCTCCATCTGTCTGTCTGTCTCTCTCTCCCTCTCAAATAAATGAATAAAAATAAATTGATTTCTTTGTGAATGAGTCACTAAAGACAAGCAATATATGAGCTCCAAGCTTAGAAAAGAAGGACGTTTGGCAGCCTGGTCTCGAAAGCAGCCCAGCAGCAGCACTGCTGCCCACAGTGAGCACCCATGCTGCCTGCTAAGCCCAGGCTCCAGTCACGAGTGCTGTTCTCCACAGAAAGAAATCAGGGCTTATTTGAGGCCCTTTATGTCTGGAGATAGGAAAGAGTCAGGATAAGTCTATTGTAGAGGTTTCTTTTTCATGGCTGGGACAAAATACCCAACCAAAAGCATCTTAGGAAAGAAACAGGTTTATTTTGGCTTACAGTCTGGAGGAAAAGTTCCATCATGACAGGAAAAGCACAGTAGGAGCAGACAGCTGACGTCACAGCATTGCATCAGCAGAGAGGAAGTAGGAAAGCTAAAGAGCAGCACATGGGGCCAGAGTATAACACCTCCAGGCCCCAAGTGACACACTTCCTCCAGCAAGGTTCTATCTCCTAAAGGCTCCACAAACTTCCAAAACAATGCCAACAACTGAGGATCAAGTATTCAAACACTTAGGTGGGAGAAATTTTGAGTCCAAACCACTACATCTGAGCTAGAGAGATTGTAGTGGTTAAGGTACTTGCCTGCAAAGCCAAAGGACCCAGGTTCGATTCCCCAGTACCCATGTAAAGCCAGATGCACATGGTGGTATGTGCATCTGGAGTTCATTTGCAGTGGCTGGAGGCCCTGGATTACTTTCTCTCTCCCTACCTCTTTCTCTCTCTCTCTCTCTCTGTCTAAATTAAATAAGTAAAGATAGAATATTGAGGGCTGGAGATATGGCTTAGCGGTTAAGGCACTTGCCTACAAAGTCTAAGGACTCAGGTTCGATTCCCAGGTACCCATGTAAGCCAGATGTATGGAGTGGTACATGTGTTTGGAGTTTGTCTGTAGTAGCTAGAGGCCCCAGTGTGCTCACTTGCTCTCTCTCTCTCCCAACTAAATAAATAAAATAGTTAAAATAAATAAATAAAATAAAATATTCTTTAAAAATCACCACATCTATTATTGCCAGAAAGTAATGATACTGTGACATAATGCTTTGAGCAACCAAGGAGCCAGTGTGTAGATCTCTCCTTTGCAGTGTTGAAATAATTTATTTTGAATTGGCATATCAAATATTAGGTTTCAGTTTGGCTTTTCAAACGAACTGTATTTTTGTTGATTCTCCTCTCTTCTATTTCTCCCTGCTCCCCTCCCCCTAGCCCCTGGACCCTTCCCCCCAGTAGCCTCCTTTCTGCTGTCATTTCACATGTGTTCCATTTCCTCCTTCCTCAATACCTCTTCTTCCTCTCTCATGATCTCTTCTATATTTTCATAGCCTATACTTACATACATACATACATACATACATACATACATACATACATTAAAAGTGAAGCTCCATATATGGCAGAGAATGTGCAATATTTATCTTTGAGTCTGGGTTCATGATGTTATTTTACTACTGAATAAAATTTCATTGTGCTGAATGTGGTGGCACACAACTTTAATGCCAACACTTGGGAGGCAGAAGTAGGAGGCCACCTGAGACTACATAGTGAATTCCAGGTCCACCTGGGCTAGAGTGAGACCCTACCTTGAAAAACCAAAAAAAAAAAAAAAAAAATTCATTGTGTAATGTAGCATATTTTCATTATCCGTTCATGTGTTGATGGACAGCCAGGCTGGATGATGAGGAAGGTTTCGTGAATCCATGTGACTTTCTTGCACAGGGGCCATGCTGATCTCCTCTGTAGCCACTATGTGCTGCCAAAGTGAGCATGTGTTGAAATAAGCCGTTGCCAGGGAGATATGTAAAGAGGAAGAGGGTAGAAAGAACAAAGGAAAAGATGATTAACTGGAAAAGGTTGAGTATCAAAAATTTCCAAGAATTTGAGTCTGGAGAGATGGCTCAGAGACTAAAGGTGCTTGCTTGCAAGCCTGTCAAACCGAGTTCAGTCCTCCTGAGAGCCCACGTAAAGTCCGACATAAAGTGGCATCCATGTCTGGAATCCCAGCATACCTCGGGCAAAGGGAAGCAGACCCAGGAGGAGCCAGCAGCTCACAGGCAGCAGCAGCAGAACAAGAGAGGCCCTGTTTCAAAAAGAAGCAAGGAAAGGAGAAACACCCTGAGGGTGTCTTCTGGCCTCCACACGCACACATGCACCCATATACACACAGGTATAGACATACGCACACAAATAGAAATTTAAAAATCCCGAGAGCACATAATCAGATTCAAAAGAAAAAACAATACTAAGTGTTCAAAAATAGGAGTTAAGCCAGGTATAGTGACATGTGCCTTTAACCCCAGCACTGAGAGGCAGAAGTAGGAGGATCACTGTGAATTCAAATCAATCTGGGACTACAGAGTGAATTCCAGGTCAGTCTGGCCAAGAGTGAGACCCTACCTTGAAAAACAAACAGACAAACAAAAAACTGGTGTTAAAATACAAACAAAAGGGGGGGGGAGGATGCTGAAGAGATGACTTAGTGGTTAAGGTGCTTGCCTGCAAAGCCAAAGGACCCAGGTTCAATTCCCCAGGACCCATGTAAACTATATACACAAGATGGCACATGCATCTGGAGTTCGTTTGCAGGGGCTGAAGGCCCTGGCACGCACATTCTCTCTCTCTCTCTCAAATAAATAAATAAAAATAAAATATATTTTAAAACTATAAAAACTGCAAAGGATTGGTTTTTCTTGGTTTTTAACAGATGTATGTATAATTTGAATATTCTTTATTTCTTTTAAAAAGTGTATGTCTACCTGTAAGTAAATTAATGTGCATTTGTTTCCACATGCATATGTAGAGAAAGTCATAGGCCAAATACCCTGGAAAGAACAGGAAGTACAGACTAGTCAGTGTTGATGGGACATTAGGTAGATCAGAGCCCCAGCAGTGAACTGGCCCGGTGGTCACAGAAAACCACAAAACCACCATTTACAAGTGATAGATGTCAGCAGTGTTTTCCAAAGTGATTAATCAGCCACACATAACAAGAGCGCTGACTACCCAGACTTCATCACTCATCTCCTAGCAGATGAAGCTTCCAGATGGCCCTGCTAAATATAATCAGATGCTAATAAGGCAAACAAAAGTTTCTAATAATGCTAACAGATAAGTGGGGCACAATCATAATGATAGGACACCAACCAGAGAAGACTCTGAAAGAATGTCACCAGGGGAGGTTCAGAGCTGAGCACTCCCAAAATCTACTTCATATCCCCAGTGAAGTTTAATTATAAAGAAAGATGCTTGGCCTCATGACCAGGGGCTTGGATCTGAATTGCCTTGGAAGCTCTTTGCCCTACTTAAAACTCAATCCATTTATGACTCAGATTATTTAACCTCAGCAGGTTTGATGGTTTGTGACAGAAATTGACAGTTAATTTCCAATATCCACTGAGCCATCTTCCCAGCCCCAAGAAAACATTTTTTGTTTGTTTGTTTTTTAGAGGTAGGGTCTCACTCTAGCCCAGGCTGACCTGGAATTCACTATGTAGTCTCAAGGTGGCCTCGAACTCTTAGCCATCCTCCTACCTCTGCCTCCCGAGTGCTGGAATTAAAGGCGTGCGCCACCATGACCGGCTCCTAGAATACATTTTTGACCACCCATGGGGACGGATTACATTTCACAGCCCCTCTTGCCGACAAGTATAGCCTAAGACTCCTCAGCAGCAGTATTTTCTGGACCGTGGGAGGTGAGCAGCCTCCCTTTCCTTCCCCTTCTGAGCCCCAGTGGAGAAGTGGTGGTCATGTGCTATATTGCTTCTTTTTTTGTTTTGTTTTGTTTTGCTTTTCCTTTTTCACTCTAGCCCACGCTGACCTCAAACTCACAGCTATCCTCCTACCTCTGCCTCCAGAGCGCTGGGCCTAAAGGCATGCACCACCACACGGGGCTGTATATTGTGTCCTGATGCAGCTTGTTCTTCTGGAATACTGCCATCGTCGTTGTGGTCCAAAAACCATCCACCTTCTTCGTGCAGTCTACTCGCCTGCAAGGGAATTGCAGAGAACAGGGACCACCGGGGCTGGTTTCACAGCCCAGGCTCTTCGCTCCAGGTCCTACTGCCCTCTGGTGGAGTAACCTGAACTTCAATCATCGCGTAGTTTCTTGGCCAAAGTGCCACCAGGAGACAGTGGGACAAGAATGACAGCCTCGCGTGCGCATCAGGTAAAAGGCAAGAAGAGGTGAAGTCAGAGTCAGGCCTCATTATCTGGCTCAGGACTCTCACCATTTCCTTAGCGACAGGACCCAACGTCGATATCAGAGCGAGTACAGAATCACCATGGTTTCTCATCTATATTTCTGTATCTGTCATTTGCATTGTAAACATCTCGACTGCACCCCATAGAGTACCAGCCAGGGCTCTGTCACTAGTGATCAAGACAGTCCCTGCTCATGAAAGCAAGTCCTCCTCATAATAACCTCACAGGCAGAACAAAGAGCTAGCTTTGCTCTCTCTTTCATAATCTTATTTGGGAAGGCTGAACCCTCAAAGCCATCACATGGTGGGGGGGGGGATTTGAACATAAGGATTTTAATCCATTGCTGGGGAGGAGGAGATTCTAATGAGGAAGGAAGGACAAGGACAGGGGAAGGGACAAAATATAGCTGGGAGTGGTGCCGCAGGCCTTTAATCCCAGCACGTGTGAGGTAGAGGTAGGAGGATTGCCATGAGTTCGAGGCCACCCTGAGACTACATAGTGAATTCCAGGTTAGTCTGAGCCACAATGAGACCCTACCTCGAAAAACCTTTAAAAATGATAAGAAGAAATAAAAGTATCAAAACCTGGGGGCAGGGGACAGAGTAAAATGGCACATGTTATGAAAATGCAATAACAAAGTCCAGAATTTTATATCAACATTTAAAAAAGAAATATATAAATATATGTTTATATTTATATACAATATATTTATATTATATATAAAAACAACGAAGAGAAGTCGGGCATGGTGGCATACACCTTTAATCCCAGCACTCAGGAGGGTGGGGTAAGAGGATCACTGTGAGTTCAATGCCAGCCTGAGGCTGCAGAGTGAGTCCCAGGTCAGCCTGAGCTATAGTGAAACCCATCTGGGTCAGGGGCTGGGGAGACAAAAAGGTTGACAAATTAACAGGAGCCAAATTCCATAGAGCACTGAAAACAAAGAAAACAATTGAAATCAAAGAAAACAATTGAACTGTTTGTTTAACCAAGCAACAATACCTTTTATTATATATAAATTTCTTAAATTATTTAATCTCTCCATACACAGGCAAAAAGAACCTCAAAACTTGACCACTGCCTAAAGAAGGGCAAATTATCCCCAAAACAAGCTTAACCAAGAGGCTAATTCATCCTCTGACCTCCAAGGACATGGAGATGAACACAACAAACTTCGTCCACACCTTTGATAACACTGCTTCAGGCCCAGCTCAGCAGCAGGTTTCTTGCCAACAACCATGGAGTGTCCAGTGAGACTCAGCATCTTCTACTGCAGACATCAGGGGTATATATGTATTGAGTGTCACTGAAAACGTATTGGTGCTTGAGGATAAATCTATCTTCAAAAAATAATCCCAGGATTTGGGAGGCTAAAACAGGAGGATCGCCAGTTTGAGGCCAACATGATACACTGCCTCTTCCAGCCTGTCAACAGCTTAGTATTCTGTTACCGGTATCCTTGCTAGAGGTACCCTCCAGTATCAAGGTCATTGGCCCACACCTGAGGGGAAAGAGGCGTACAAGCAGAATGATTGCCCCATGCAGCAGCCCAATTAAACAGCTCCTGTAATGAAAACTGGGACAAACTTCAACCTGCCAGACAAGCTTAGCCAGGGCTACATAGCAAAACCTTTTCTCAGAAGAAAAAAGAGAAGAAAGAGGAGGGGTGGGGAAAGGAAAAGGCAGAGGAGGAGGAGGTGGAGGAAAAAGAAGAAGAAGTGGTTATGATAGAAGGGGTGGTGAAGGAAGAGGAAAGAAAAGAAAGAGAAAAGAAGAAAGAAGAAGAGAAAGAGGAGGAGGAAGTTTTTGCAACATTAAGTGAAAGAAGAGTGATAGAAGACACCTGACATTCTCCTATGGCCTATGCATGTGTACAGGACATATGCATGTACCACACACACATATTCACACACACTATACATACTATGACACACAACCAAAAAAATATTTGTCGCCGGGCGTGGTGGCGCACGCCTTTAATCCCAACACTCAGGAGGCAGAGGTAGGAGGATCATCGTGAGTTCAAGGCCACCCTGAGATGACATAGTGAATTCCAGGTCAGCCTGAGCTAGAGTGAGACCCTGCCTCGAAAACACAAAAAAAAAATTTAAAAAGTATTCATTGCACAATAATAACAAACCCATAAATGTTCCATAGGAATTGCGTTTATGGAACTATCTGGAATGTGCGTCTATGGGATATTGAACTTTCCTTGAATGACATGGAAATTCAGAGACGGGACTGAGGTGCGGGGTTAATTTCAACAAAAGGATGAAACACACATTTGTGTGTGTGCGTGTTTTCCTCCATGAATCCCTGAATCTAAACCCCCAATCAATGGCCAATGCCTGTGAACATTACCTTAAATGGCAAATGACACGACTAAGTTAAGAATTCAGATGAGAGAGGGAGTTATCCTGGTTATCTGGATGGGCCCTAAATTCAATGACAAATGTCCTTATTAACTTAAGGCAGAAAACATTCCCTTCAACAGGAGAGAAGGACCTTATGATCACATCAGTGTGACAGGGCCACAGGTCAAGAAACACTGGAAGCTGGAAAAAAGCAAAGAACTGATTCTCACCTACAACTCCAAGACTCTACCACCCCCCTTCCCGCTCCTCTAACCACCCTAATCCTTCACGGGTGATGAAGAGGGGCTCAGTACAATTCATCAGTGAGCAGGAGAGAGAGAGAGACTCCCAAAACCGCCTGACGGGGGCGCTGTCAGACCAGCCCGAGCCCTTACCCATATGCTAGCCACGGCTCCGCGGCCTCCTGTAGCCGCACCCTTGCTTTTGCCTCCCCTGAGCTAACCCGAGGCTCAGTGAGGGTCCCTGGGAATCCTCACAAGCCTCCTCCAACCCCAACCCCCATGTCCGCTTTCTGACCCTTCCCAAAGAGGTAACATTGGTCAAGGGGGCTCACAGGACCTTAAAGGGGCTATAAGGAAACCTGCTGCCCCTTCTTTCCGTGGACAACATGACACATTATCCCTCTCCCTCTCTCCTCTCTCCTCCCCTTCTCCCCATCTTTCCCCCTTCCTTTCCTCTCTGACTCTCTCCCATCTATCTCTCCTCATCCTCCCTTTCCTCCTCTCTCCATCCTTCTTCTCCCCTCTCTCCCTCTCTTCCTCCCTTCCCCTCACAACACCTGCCCAGGAAACACAAATTAAAGACAAAAAGAAAAGAAAAGAAAAAAAAATCTCTGCTAACCCAAGAAACCTCTGCCAAAATGGAAGGGAAAGAAGACAATTGTTATTGATGTTATTTAAAAACCACTTATTTAAAAATAAACCACAATATGATGAGCAGCACAGACAACCCACTAAGAGACTGCGCAAGGCAAGAACTCCCATACTCGGGCTGGAGAGATGGCTTAGCGGTTAAGCGCTTGCCTGTGAAGCCTAAGGACCCCGGTTCGAGGCTCGATTCCCCAGTACCCACGTTAGCCAGATGCACAAGGGGGCGCACGCGTCTGGAATTCATTTGCAGTGGCTGGAGGCCCTGGCACGCCCACTCTCTCTCTCTCTCTCTCTCTCTCTCTGCCTCTTTCTCTGTCTGTCACTCTCAAATAAATAAAAATAGGTCAAAATAATTTTAAAAAAAAGAACTCCCATACTCATACAGCCAAGCAGAAAAAAAAAAAAAAAAAAACCTTCCTGCTCTGGTTCCTCTGAGCGAGAATAGAGGAAGAGATGCACATGATGGTGACCATGAGCTTCCGGGAACACTGAAAAGATGGTTCCGCTCTGATGTCCTGTGCTGCCTGAGGAGGACGGAATCACCGGAGAAGAGACCCTTGCTGAAGACCCTTGCAGAGGAACACTTTGCATTTTTACAGCTGTTAACACCACGTTGAATGCTGATTTCTGCCGTGCTTCATGAACGTGGCCTGTTTGTTCATATGTTAATTCACGTACGGATGCATTCACTAAGTCTTACAAGTGTTGGTAAGGTTCAGCACCAACAAAAAAAATAAAAGGTAGACTGTCGGCCAAAGATTGATGAAAGTTTTATCCAGTTGTTTTGCAGGTGTTTAAGGTAATTTCATTTGGGTTTGCACCTTCTCCCCACTTTGTTTTTTTTTTTTTTTTTTTTTTTTTTTTTTTTTTTTTTTTTTTTTTTTTTTTTTTTTTTTTTTGCCTCACACCTGCAGCTCAAACCATGGCCAGCACACATTCTTTAGAAATCAGTGCGGGGTGCGGGGTGCGGGGGCGGGGGGCGGGGGAGAGGGTTGATAATATCAAAAAGGGAATAGACTTTAGTAGAGGCACAGTTCCACCTCACAAGTGGATTTAAAGAAATGCAACTTTATATCATTTAAAATAGGGTCATTTGGTTGCTCTAACCCCTTTTTAAGAATATGTAAACAGATGGCTTTAGGGGGAATATTGGTTTCTCTTATGCGGTGTTTTGTGTTCTCTGCCATTCACATTTCTTTTTATGTTCAGTGTTTCAAATACAGTTTGTATTAAAACCTTTTAAAGTAGCAAAATTGTAACTCAGTACAGTGGATTGTTTTCTGTTATAATGTCAATATTATACAATGAAATTGTATAAAGTATTGTCAATTTAATTATTGACACATATAACATGTTTACAAATAAACTGGTGTTGATGGAAAAAAAATGAGGAGGATTTGACAGCACAGTCGTCCCACAGCTCATCCAAGCACGGCGACGCTGGTGGCCCCCTGTGTTTGAGAGCTGTCTTTGTTCAAGTGAAACCGCCTTTCTCCTGCTTTATGACAGCAGACAATTTGCAGCTTTTGGAGTCAGGCCCCCCTGAAGTGAGGTCTGGGCACTCCAGCAGGAACTGGGCCATAGGGCACCCGCTTCCCGGTGGGTCCATTTCAAAGAGAGGCTTCCCTCCAGGATGTAGAGCAATCATCCTGGGAGGCATAGATGGAGGGGAGCTAGTTCAGCCTTGGGGAAATTGGGGTTCTGGGATACTTCCTCAAACCCTGGGTTCATACCTGCAAACTAACCAAAGAATTGGCAATTCCAGATTCAAGAGAATGATTTTTTTAAATTTTGTTTGTTTATTTATTTGAGAGCAACAGACAGAGCGAGAAAGAGGCACAGAGGGAGAGAGAGAGAGAATGGGCATGCCAGGGCCTCCGGCCACTGCAAACGAACTCCAGACGCGTGCGCCCCCTTGTGCATCTGGCTAACGTGGGTCCTGGGGAGTCGAGCCTGGAACTGGAGTCCTTAGGCTTCACAGGCAAGCGCTTAACCGCTAAGCCATCTCTCCAGCCCTGATTTTCTTTAATACCACATTTTATTCAGATTTGCACAAAGGAGTGCGGAAAGGGGAAGGCTGAGAGGCATGGGAAATAAAGTAGGAGAAGTACACCACGTGTAGCTCAGGAGCCCGTGTGACCAGATGGATCTGGGAAATGTTGAAATCCTATGAAAGATCTCCCTCCCAGCAAGGCTCCTGACTGTGGAAAAACGTTCTTTGGAACTAGGCAAGAGAAAAACTTTCCTGCTCTTTTTACCTTCAGGGGTCCAGTCACCCTAACTCTACCCTCCTCCGGGCACTGCCATCTTTACAAGTGGCTTTCCAGCCCTTGAACCATGGTATATTTGCACCTGACTCCAGTGTGTTATCACCATCCTAACCAAAAATTGGCACAAATGCTACTGTGTCAGGGTTGTAGCCAATTTTAATGTAGGTGCTGACTTTCTTAACGCATTCCTCGAATCTTTTCCGGCTACAGGCGGCCCAGCGGGATTCATTTTGTTGACGCTGACAACTGCCGTTTCACACCCAGTGTGAAAGCCACTAGGGCATGTCTTGGGTCTGCCAGTTCTTGGAAATACCAACTTCAAATTCTCCAACACCAGTAGCAACAATCAGGACAGCACAGTCAGCCTGAAATGTGCCTGTAGTCTGTTTTTTATAAAGTCTCTGTGTCCTTGGGCATTGGTGACAGCCACATAGTATTTACTAGGCCCAAATTTCTACAGGGAGATATTGTCAGTGACACCATGCTCTGTGTCAGCATTCGGTTTGTCCAAGACCCAGGCCTGCTTGGAGGAGGCCTTGCCCATCTCAGAAGCCTCCTTCTCAAATTTTTCATTGGTTCTTTTGTGGATCCCAGCGCATTTGTAGATCAGAGGACCAGTAGTGGTGGACGTGACGGAATCTGTGTGTCCAGTGACTACAGTGTTCTCCTTTCCCACCTTGGCTTCCATTTAGCAGTGCTTTCCACAGCTCCTGCGTTCTGACGGCAACGCCATTACAAAAAAGTCACTTTATATATAAATATATATATTAATATTTTATTTATTTATTTAAGTGAGAATGGGTGTGCCAGGGCCTCTAGCCACGCAGACTCCAGATACATGCATCACTTTGTGTATCTGGCTTATGTGGGTCCTGGGGGACTCGAACCTGGGTCCATAGGCTTCACAGACAAGTGCCTTAACCGCTAAGCCATCTCTCCAACCATCTATATACATATTTAAGAGAGAAAGAGAAGATGGGCATACCAGAGCCTCTTGCTGCAGTAAACAAACTATTTTGTGCATCTGGTTTTATGAGGGTGCTGGGGAATCGAACCTGGACCTGAAGGCTTTGCAAGCAAGTGCCTTTAACCACAGAGCCATCTCCACAGCCTTTGTCCAACATTTTATAAGGACTTTAAAACATACGGAAAAATTAAAAGAATAGTACCATAGGGCTGGAGAGATGGCTTAGCAGTTAAGTGCTTGCCTGTGAAGCCTAAGGACCCCAGTTCGAGGCTCAATTCCCCAGGACCCACGTTAGCCAGATGCACAAGGGGGCACACGCATCTGGAGTTCGTTTACAGAGGCTGGAAGCTCTGGTGCGTCCATTCTCTCTCTGTCTCTCTCTGTCTCTCTCTCTCTCTCTCTCCTTCTCTCTGTCGCTCTCAAATAAATAAACAAACAAAAAATTTAAAAAAATAATAGTACCATAAACACCCATCTATTCACTTAGACTTAAAAGTTATTAACCATCATGTGCTTTGTGTGTGTGTGTGTGTGTGTGTGTGTGTGTGTGTGTGTGTGTAAATACAGTTGACCACCGGTATCAATGGGAAGTTGGCTCTATGACCTCCTCAGATATGGATGTTTAAGTTCTTTATGTAGAATAAAGTACTATTTGCATAGAACCTATGCATATCCTCCCATATGCTTTAAGTCTTTAGGTGACTTATACACCTATTATAAATGCTATATAGATAGGTTTTTTGGTGTGTGTAGAGTGTGTGGTGTGGTGGGTGATGTAATCTGTGTGTGGCAATGTGCAGAGACTAGAGGAGAGCATCAGGTGTCCTACTCTATTGCTCCTTCTGACTTCCTTGAGACAGAGTCTCCGTCAGCCTTGAGCGGTTGTTTTCAGTCAGCAAGTCCCAGTGATCCTTCAGTCTCCTCCTCCCTCCCTCTCCACCACCCCAGGACCACTGTACAGCTGTGTAGCCACATCCAGGTTTTTAAGTGGGTGCTGTGGAGTTGAACTTGGGCAGTCTCAGGCCCTTATGCTTAAGTGGCAAGGGCTTTTACCTACTGAGCCATACCCTCAGTCCCTGCACATAGTGTTAATACTGTATTGTTTAGGAGAATGTGGCAAGAAAAAGAAGCACATGCCCAGTACTGGTGCAGTCTTTTAAAATATGTTCAGTTGGTTGAATTCAAGGATGCAGCAGCTGCGGATTCAGAGGGCCAGCTGTACCTGGTTCTGCTGAATGCTTGAAAGCTAGCCAAAGTAAGCCAGACTCAGAATCTAGATTTAAAAAAAAAAAAAAAAAGGACATGAAAGTAAAAGGAGGACTCTTTATGAACAAGAAGGGAACCAGCAGGAGAAGGGAGGCAGGATCTGAGAAGGTAATGGGGAGATATGACCAAAGTATATTATCTACATGCATGAGAATATCCTAATGGAACCAATTATTTTGAAGAATGAGCATATGCTAATAAAGCTGTGCATGGTGGCACACGCCTACCTCAGCACACCAGAGGCTAAGCAGGATTACTACCAGTTCAAGGCCAGCCTATGCTACATATAAAGAACCTGTCCCAAAGCCCAGTGTGGTGACGCACGCCTTTAATCCCAGCACTAGGGAGGCAGAGGTAGGAGGATCACCATGAGTTCGAGGCCACCCTGAGACTACATAGTGAATTCCAGGTCAGCCTAGGCCAGAGTGAGACCCTACCTCGAAAAACCAAAAAAAAGAAAAAAAAAGAAAGAAAGAAAGAAAGAAAGAAAGAAAGAAAGAAAAAGCCTGTCTCCCAAACAAACTACACACATACACAAATAACCAACCAGTTGGAAAATCCTAGAAATATAATAAATTCTAGAAAACACTCATTACAAGAAAATACATAGGGCTGGAGGGATAGCTTAGCAGTTAAGGCATTTGCCTGCAAAGCCAAAGGACAGATGCACAAGGGGGCACACATGTCTGGAGTTCGTTTGCAGTGGCTGGAGGCCCTGGCATGCCCATATTCTCTCTCTCTTCACCTCTTTCTCTGTCAAATAAATAAATAAAAATAATTTTTTTAAAAAAAGGAAAGACATCATGCCACCCTTAAATTCTTCAGCATTAATCTTCTAAAAAAAACCCAAACTGTATTTTTTTATCAAGTTTTTGAGACAGGGTCTCATGTAGCCCAGCCTGATCTAGAACTTCCAATCCTCCTGCATCCATCTCCTAATAGCTAAGATTACAGGCATGAATCACCATTTTATGTTTTATGTGCTACTCGGGACTGAACTCAGAACTTTGTGTATGATAGGCATGAACTCTGCCAACTGAGTTGCAGCCCAGAACCAAACTTCTTAAAGCCTAAAATCAAAATTGCTCTAATACCCAGTGCGACATTTTCTTTTTTTTTTATTTTTTATTTTTATTTTTTGAGGTAGGTTCACTCTAGCCCAGGCTGACCTGGAATTCACTATGGAGTCTCAGGGTGGCCTCGAACTCTCAGCGATCCTCCTACCTCTGCCTCCCGAGTGCTGGGATTAAAGGCGTGCGCCACCACGCCCGGCTCCCCAGTGCGACATTTTCAAGGACAAGAGAAAAGTAAGAGGACAAGTGGAAGGACGGCAGTGGGAGAAAAAGCAAAGGATTTCTTGCTTTCTGCCCTATGAAAGCCAGACAGGTGCACAACCTAGATTCATAAAGATAACAGAGTTCTGATCAGGTCAGATTCCCAGAAGTGTACAAAGCAGGGCAGAGGTGAGAAGACTAGGAGGTGAGGCCACACTGTACTGGCAGAAAGGAGTGAGTTTCCATGGGAAATAAACGACAAGAGCCCAACCTCAATGACAAAGCAAGCCGTGGCACGTGTTCAAGGGAGAGTGGCCTATGAGGTAAATGTTCTGGGGGCAGTGCTGTGGGAAACTTTCCCCTGGGGAGATGAGAACATGTCTTCACCCCAAATGGGACTCAAATGGCAGACCAAAGTACAGCTGCACCAATACCAAGTGGATGAACCAATAGGTTTATTGGGGGCCACTTACAGAGCATGGAGAGAGGTTATTTATAGAAACAGGGAGCCCCCAAAGCAGCCACTTTGATGGGGCTACCTGTGTCAAGATTACTCCTCCAGACCCGGCATGGTGGTGAACGCCTTTAATCCCAGCACTCGGGAGGCACCGTGAGTTCAAGGCCAGCCTGAAATGCTGAAATGACATAATGAATTCCAGGTCAGACTGAGCTAGAACAAGACCCTACCTCAAAAAAAAAAAAAAAAAAAAAAAAAAAAAGATTGCTCCTCCCTCAGCCTTAAGATGGGGGCTTACTTACAGAGCATGGGGACCCCAAAGCTGCCACACCACTGAGAAATCTCATCCTACTTTGAATGGCAACTTCCCCTCAGCCACTTCCAGAAGCTCCTTTTCCCTGTCCAGTGAAGACCCCAAACCAAAGTAACGCCATGACAGACTTTAAAGATATTAATAAGCCTAAGTTTCTGTTTCCCTTCAGGGCCCAAATTACTGACACAGCACTTTGCAGTTACTAGGAGAAACAACCACAATCTGCTCAGTACCCAAAATAATCCCTGTAACGGGCCAATCAAAAAGGACCAAGTAGATGTTATACATTCCTGTGGCCCTTGTGACTATAGATAAGTTTGCTTAACGTTCCTCAGCTACTATGTAACCAATCAGCTTGTAACAGGTATATACTCTTGCTAAATGTCAACCAATCATGTAACTGCTACGTTGGAAATTCCCCTTTTCTTTGTTTGAACCTAATAAAAGCTCCTCCCAGACACCATTCGGGGCTCTTGGACAGACCCACTGCGTTGGTAAAGTCTGGAGCCCGAGCTTAAGCCCAAAATAAAGCTCTTTGCTGTTGCATACATGTCCAACTCTCTTGGTGGTCTTTGGGGACTCCATGATCTGGGCATAACATCTAGAAGTATAGAGATCCCAAAGCAGCACTCCAGTGGGGCTCACTATGTTAGTATTACCCCCATGGATGCTCCTCCCTCCGCCTGGGGGTAAGGGCATACTTACAGAACATGGGACCCCAAAGCAACACTTGTGGGGCTCACTATATTAGGATTACCCCATGGATGCTCCTCCCTCAGCCTCAAGGTGAGGGCTTACTTATAGAGCATGGAGACTCCAAAGAGTCACTGCTCTTTTGTATTTTACCCTCTCTATATTCTGTTGCCCTCAGAGGTCATGAGACCTCATACGTTATTGCATGCAGCTGGCACAGGGAGCACCTGACCACCCTTGCTGTGCCTTCTTGTGAGTAGACCCAGTTGCCTTTGATAAAGCCTGTGTTTCAATGTGGAGGAATTTTGCCATACAACAGGCAGAAAGGAGCTTAGTATGACAATTTGGTGGCAGAAAGTACTGGAAGTAAACAAAAGACAGGGAAAGAAAAGAGGATCAGGGACCAGCTCTTGTGGGGTGAGTCTGAGGAAAATTTTAAGCAGAAATTGATTTGATCTGACATGGTTTCTTGCTGCACTGACTGCTTTCTTGAAAACACTTGGGGGAGCAGGGATATGGGTCCATGGTCAAAGCATTTACAGCATCAGCCCCACACTGCTGGGATGAACCTCCAGACCCAACACAGAAAGGGATTTATTCCAGGTTTATAGATCCGGGGGCGTTCTGTACTGGAGGAAGAAGCTGACCCCCTTCACCAAATCCCTTCAGAGAGAAAGACCACCATGAGCACCACAAGCAAGCACACTCTGGGGAGCCCGGCAGAGCTCAAGCACTCTGCCTACCTTAGGCTGGAATTCAGATCCACCCCCAGGAACACCTTAGGGCCAGACCCCAGAATCTGCCCACAGTGACACCCCTTCCAGCCAGGTGGCTGAAATCCAAGTTGCAGCTTTAATAAAACATCTGAGTCTACTGGTTGACATAAATGCAAACTACCACAGTACACAAGTGTGAGTACCTAAGTCTGGGTCCCCCGAACCCATGTAAAAGCCAGATGGGGGTAAGTGTCTGTATCACAGCACACCTACAGCCAGAAAGGAGGTGGCAACAGGAGAATCCTCCTGAAGTTTGGGGGCCAGCCAGCCTAAGGAATGCAGTGATGGGACCCTGCCTCAAGCAAGGTGGAAAGCAAGAGCCCAAACTGGAACTTGTCCTCTGGCCTCCCCACGCCCACTGCAGACACACACACACACACACACGCACACGCACACACACACACACACACACACACACACACGGGATGTGGTAAGAAGGCAAAGCGCAGCTGGGAGACCCTCCCAGAAACCATTTACAATCCTCTAGGGAAGGAGAGTGGTGGTTTTGACCAGATAGTGTCCATGAGGTAGGTATCGTCAAACAAACCAGAATCATTTTACAGATGAGGAAACGAAGGCTCAGAGAACTTCACGATTTGGCAGGGCCGGGATTTTCTTTTGGGTACTTGCTCCATGTTAACCATGGGATTTTGTCTTGTTGTTAAGACACAGTCTCAGATAGGCCAGGCTGATCTTGAACTCCTGCCTCCACCTCCTGGAGTTACAGGCATGCGCCACCACGCCCAGCTAAGCACGCTTATTTAAGTGTACATTTCAGTGGCATTTGGCATACTCATAGTGGTGTGCAGCCATCACCACTACCCATCTCTAGAATATTGTCATCATCTGAAATAGAAATGTTAAATTCATTTGCCACCTATTCCCTTCCCCATCCAGCTTGTGAGAACCTCTATCCTAATTTCTTCAGGTTTTTAAAAAGTTATATATAAATAACTTATGTATGAATAAATAATTTATATATGGAGAGAGAATGGACATGCCAGGGCCTCTAGCCACTGCAAACAAACTCCAGGTGCAAGTGCCACCTTGTGCATCTGACTTATATGGATACTGGGGAATTGAACCTGGATCCTTAAGCTTTGCAGGCAAGTGCCTTAACCACTAAGCCATCTCTTCAGCCCTAATTGCTGCAAGTTTTAATTTCCCTTTTCTAAGTGTCTCCTACAAACAAAACTACACAATATCTGCCTTTTGTGTCTGGATTATTTCACTAAGAGTCATGTGCTCAAGACTCAGGCACATTGCAACCTGTGCCAGCACCCCCTTCGTCTTTAAGGTTGAATAAATAACAGTAAAGAATGAAATTGTAGGGCCTGGGAAGATTGCCCAGTGGTTGAAGGCACTTGTTTGCAAATCTTGCCCACCCAGGTTCAATTCCCTAGCCTTCCATGTAAGTTGGACACAAAAAGTGGCCAAAGTGCCTAGTGTTTGTTTGCAGTGACACACACACAGTTTTTAAAAATAAGTTGTATGTACATATCATATTGTATTTTTTTCATGAATATATTGGTGGCAGTTTAGGATTTTACTGAAATTCCAACCCTATGCTGGTGAGGCAGCATGCTCCACTCTCTCTCTCTCTCCCTCTCAAATAACTAAATATTATTTAAAATGAAGACATCGGAGCTGGGCGTGGTAGCACACGCCCTTAATCCCAGCACTCAGGAGGCAGAGGTAAGAAGATCACCGTGAGTTCCAGGCCACCCTGAGACTACACAGTGAATTCCAAGTCAGCCTGGGCTAGAGTAAGACCCTACCTCAAAAAAAAAAAAAAAAAAAAAAAAAAAGATGACATCAAAATAGAAGAGAGACTAGTTGGAAAGAAGGGACTCAGTGGAGAGGGGATTCGGTAGGGGGAAACAAAGGGTAGTGAGGGAGGATTATGATCATGGTGATATGATAAAATACCGGGTCTGTGGTGAGTCCTGAAGCCCAGCGCAGTAATCCCTGCGGCCACGAGGGGGCGCATCGGAACCACCTGGCGGGCACGCTGCATCTAGGGCGGTGCGTGGGGGGAAGAAGCGCCCAGAGGCCAGTTTTGCGCAGACCAATACATTTGCAAAAACACATCAACGAAAACGAAGCCGACCCGGGTGGGGACTGGGCCGGCCACTGGTCTATAGGATAAGACTCAATTGGAGGAAACTCCGGAGGAACTCAGCTCGGGGAGAGGCCATCCCTGAAATCATGGTCCAACGCCCCAAAATGGAAAGACTCCACGGGCCACCCACGGCTTCCCTGCAAGGTGTCCTCCAGCGCCAGCCGCCCCCGTGCGGGAGCTCAGAGGGGGTGGGGGACTGAGTCCAGCGAGGCTCGGGCTCCGGATCCTTTCTCCAGCACAGGGCCACCTCCAACCTGTGGTTTACATATTTCACAGATAATTCACAGATAAGAAACGGGAGACTTGTAGATTGTTGATAGGTTGTCCAAAGCAAATGGAAGAGATAAAATCTAAATGCCACCATATGGCTTTTGAAAACTTCTGCAAGCTCCATGGCCTGATTCTTCCACCATCACTAGGCTGTGTGGCCTTGGGCCTCATTCCCCGTCTCCTCTGACAGAATGGAATGTGGCTCTTAAGGCTGGTGCGGACAGCCACCGTTGGCCGGAATTCCTACCAGTGTAAGTCCCTCCACTTTTCTCACATGTGAGGGTGCTAAGCTGTCTCTCCCCATTTGTGCAGAGTCTTTGGATCCGAGTCCAGGAACTGACATTTATCCCTGTCAAATTCATCTTGTTCATTCAACTGACAAACATTTGTTCAGTGCCAGCCCACGCGGTACCAGACACTGGGGATAGAGAAATGAAAGACAAGTCCCTGCCCTTAAGAAGCTCCAAGGCAGAATGTAAGAGCCAAAGGAAGGGAAGTGCTTATGATACCATGTTATTCAGGACCTTGCAGTGGCTGACCTACACAGTATCTGCATGCCAGGAGGTGGGGAGGGCTGGGAGATGGCTCAGTGATTGCCAGCCTAGGTTCAATTCCCCAGTACCCGCATAAAGTCAGATGCACAAAGTGACATATGTACCTGGAGTTTGAAGTGGCAAGACCTTGGTGTGCCCACACACACACACATTCTCTCTCTCTCTCTCTCTCTCTCTCTCTCTCTCTCTCGCAAATAAATACTTTTTAAAATGACAACATCAAAATAGAAGAGTGACTAGTTGAAAAAAAAGAAAAGATTCAGTGGAGGGGGGATTCGGGAGGGGGAGAAGAAAGGGTGGTGGGAGGGGATTATAATCATGGTGATACAGGGTCTGTGAGGAGTTCAGGAAAGTCCTTGAACCCCAAACCCTAGGTTCATGTTTGTATTTAACCAAAGACTTGGGCAAACCAAACTGACAAGAATAATTGTTATTAAATTGTTATATTTATTTAGGAATGTACAAAACCAAGAGAAGGAAAATGAATGCACTTAGGTGGTCTGAGAGCTCATATGGACCTAGAAGATATATAAAAACAGATTTAGAGAACGTACAGAGAGCTCCTGCCATGTGGGTAGAGAGGGGCTAAGGGGGTTCTCCCCGTGTCTCAGCCTAGCTCAGGTTGTTTGTGAGAAAACAGACCTAGGGAACTCCTTTAGGCAAGAGATAAGAAACCAGCTTCCTCTCTGATCCTTAGCAAAGCCCAAGGACATTCCTGCTTTTAACTTTCAGGAATCCAGCCACCCTAACTGCCTAACAAAGCTACCTGATTCCCTTGGAATGGTATATTGTCTATACATACGGAGGCTGGAGGTTACCATTAAAAAGTTTAAAAAAAAAGAAAAAGAAAAGAAAAGAAACTCCAAGGATATTAATCACAGCAGGAGACACAAGTTAAACCAACTATATACCAAACACTTGGGGCTGATACTGAAACAGTGGATTGCTTTGTTAATCCTCAACTGCAGTGTAGGGTGACATTGTCCCCTTTTGCAGATGAGAAAGCCAGGATTCAAAAGGCTAATATGACTAGGGCTGCATGGGCAGCTCAGTGGCAAGCGCTGGCACATGTAAAGCCGTGGGCTGGATTGGCCAGGCCTGGAAAACAGAACACCAAAGCTCGGTGATGTGGACGGAGCAGTGCTGCTAGGAAAGCAGCAGGCCAGCAGTCAATGAGCCAAGGACTCCAGCTCCTCATTTGTCCTCTGTCCCGGAAGCTTTGGCTTCTCTGCACACTAAATGTACAGGACCAATGACGGCTGGGCATGTGGCTCAGTAGATGGAGCACCCGTCAAGCACTCGTGAAGCCCTGAGTTAGATCCCCTGCACCACGTAAAACCAGATGCGGTGGCACACACCTGCAATCCCAGCAATTAGGAGGTAGAAACAGGAGGAGCAGAAGTCCAAGGTCATATGCAGCTACATAAGGAGTTCAAGACCAGCTTAGGGCTACATGAGACCCTGTCTTGAACCAAAATAGTGCTGATGAAGTTAAGGTGAGGGCAGAGCCTTGGCACCTCATCTATGATTCAAGGCACTGTGACTTCAGCAGTAAAACCCACCTGACTATAAATCATATGGCCCTCTCCCACCACCAGCCCCAAGTACCCTTCCTTGTCCAAGCAGCTGTACGTCTGGTCCCCACTACCAAATCCTGCACATGCAAGCCCAGCTGGGACTGGCTCTTGCATTCATCGTGCTCGAGCTTCTCCTGACCACCCCCCTTTCCAGGAAGAACACCTGAAGAGGGCAGGGACAGGACAGCTGAGTGTCTCCCCGCATCTGTGACTTCCTCTCTGGGACCATCTGCTCCCGGAGGTTCAGCCCATCTTTATCACTCAGCTCTTCCGTCACTGAGTTTGCTGACGGTGACCTACTGCCAAGCAGGCCTGTGTACCACCCTTGGGCAAGAGACAAGGCAGACAGAAAACAAAAATGCAGCTGGGTATGGTGGCACACACCTTTAATCCCAGCACTTGGGAGGCAGAGGTAGGAGAATCACTGTGAGTTCGAGGCCACCCTGAGACTACATAGTGAATTCCAGGTCAGCTTGTGCTACAGTTAGAACCTATCTTGAAAGATAAATAAATAAATAAATAAATAAGTGCACTGCTTGGTTAGGGAGGGGGCCATGCAATAGACTTGAAGCTCCCAGGCAGGACCCAGAGATGCAGGGACACCATACCCTGCAATAGGATGTGGGCTTACCACCTCACAACAGCACAGCATGCACCCACCCACCCTCTTCACAACCCTATGAAGTTGGACTTATTACCACTGTGTCCATTGTACAAGTGAGGAAAACTGTCCCAGCAAGCAGGGTCTGAGGCTCAGCACTGCCTCTGCTAATACTGCTTCTTGAAAACAAACCCGGGCTTCAAGGCCCCAAAAGGATGAATGAAAGCTGGACCCTACCATAGTCATACCCTTGTGGGAGGTGACTGGAGTCGTAAAGGCCCTTAGGACATGGTCTGAAAACCTCCGATTTAGACTTTTGTTCCTGGGGTGCATCAGCTGGGCATGAAATGATCAGACTCCTACTATGAACCTAAATAGCAGACTATATGCCAGAGCCAGGCCCTGGCTTCATGGCCTCATGGCCAGAAGACGGACAGGTGACGAGGAAGCACATGACTTCAGGCAGCGATGATACTCTTTGTAGAGCATAGTGACGTGGAGAACCATTGGTGGGGCTGGGGTGCCCCTCTAGCCGCTCTGGAAAGGCTCTCTGAGGCGCTGACATTTGAGGAACAGGGAAGGAGTTGGTCTCCGAAACAATGAATACAAAGATAATGAGAGGGAATGTGTGTGGTGTTGTGCCAAATCCATCCACCCCCACTGTGGATGGCATCCCAGAGAGGAAACCACACAGCTCTGATCTAAGACCTCAGAGAGGAAGGAAGCCCGTGGGAAGGTGTCACCAGGGTGCCTGACACCTGGCATGGACTCTTTGGGTCCCTTCTCCCTCCCATGGGTCTTTGAACCCCCAAAGCAGAGCTGTGTCTCAGTTCCTCCCAGCTTCAGTATCCATTTTCTGCACAAGGTCCAACCCAGGTGCCAGATACTTGCTGAATGAATAAACACCTGAAGGCCAGGAAGGAGGAGGTGTGAGGACAAGTCCACGGCAGTCCCACCCTCCTCTACAAGGAAGGACTTCGTGCCGCGTGCGGTCCCCAAAGGTGGTAGAAGCAGGAGAGACAAAGGGATTCCAGAAGGGGGGAGGAGGGGTCGCCTACACAATTGGAAAATTTTCACACAAAAGTCCAGATTTCAAGCTATTTTTAA
This sequence comes from Dipus sagitta, assembly GCA_036346955.1. Classification (NCBI taxonomy): domain Eukaryota; kingdom Metazoa; phylum Chordata; class Mammalia; order Rodentia; family Dipodidae; genus Dipus; species Dipus sagitta. Next base: position 165,280,723 of record CM070770.1, read on the forward strand.
AATATCTGAAGATCTGGCAACTCAAAGCCTGCATATCCCCATGGCAACACCAGCTGGCGCAGAGCAGCCCCTGCCCCCTTCAGCACTGGCCGGGCGGCTCTGCAGGCTTCCATGGAGCCCCCACTCTATTGCCCACACCTAGCCTCCCCAACTCATCCACACGCCCTGGTCCTCTGGGTACTGACCCTGCTTTAAGATATTTGATCAGCAGAAAGCTGCGTTGGGGACATAAAGACCGTGGTATTTGTCTCACCAGCCTACAGCTAAGAAGCGTCAGCCTGGTGCGTCCCCAGACTTCCACCATGCAAGTTCTTGTTATGGTGGTTGTTTTGGTTTGGTTTTGGTTTTGATTTTTTTTTTTTTTTTTGAAACACAGTCTCACTACGTAGCCTAACCTGGCCTTAAGCTCACAATTATAGGCGTTCGGCACCTCATCAGGCTCCTCTCCGGCCAGTTTTAAGAACACCTGGTCAGTGGAGGAGGGTGGAGGTCCCTTTACTCCAGAACCACATAAATCTGTCCAATGTGCTGGGCTCCTCCTACAAAATAATCACTCCATCTTGAGAGAGGTGCAGTTTGTGATGTAAACCAGAAGGGGGCGACTCTCACCACCATTCCTTCCGAGCTGCCCGTGAGCCATTCCTAGTCTTACTCAGCTGCCAAGCTCCATTTAAGTTCTGTGACTCTAAACTCACCAAGATCCTGCACACCTGCCCTTTGCCACGTGAGGAAACCGCTGGGGTCCAGCCTGTCTGGCAACATGAAGGGCGCAGGCAGGATTGGCTGGGCCAGAGTCTATTGCAGGTACCCCCGGCAGGTTTCAAGAATTCAGCCTATCTCAAAGGCCTTCTAGCCTGTGCTCCTGCACTATGGGGCACTCCTCCTGGCCTCCTTTCTCCCAGCAGCCTTTGCTTCTTTGTCTGGAAGAGCTCAGCTTTCCTGGGGCCTGATCCTCAGATTAGATACCATGTCCTTGGCTGTGTTCAAGCTTCATATGCTTTATCTAAAATCCCAAAACTCCAATAGCCACGTTTTACAGGTAAAAGAAGTGAGGCTTAAACAGGTGATTAGCACTTGCCCAAGTCCAGCTAGCAAGTGGTAGCATCAAGATCCACATTCAGCCCTGTGGAATCCCCTTCCCTGAACTGTCTCATTCCCAGAAAAATAACTGTAGGGTTAGTCCACCCTGCAAAGGCCACCCATTTCCTTGGAACTGCCCCAGGACAAGGCTGGACTGGGATCTCTAATGAGATGGTGATGCAGTCCAGGCCCGAGAGGCTCCTGCTCAGTCATCAGAGAAATACAGCTCTTGAGCCTTGGGAGTTTACTGAATGTCTCATGATCCTCACCTGGCGACATTTTGAACAGCAGGACAGTAGACATAGAAACTAAGCTTGTGCCTTGAGCCCTCGAATGGTGGGGAGTAGGCAGGCAGACCCAGTAGTGAAACTGGTAAAATATTTACAAGAGAAGAGAGACCCAAACTTGCACAAAGTGAACTTAGGTACTATGGAGCAGAACACATTCAGGGCCTCATAATTTATAATCCTCAAAAGCTTTTCCACCCCCACTCCTGGGGGACAGAGAAGCCCAAAGGATCATCGGCCCTTCTGAAACTGTCACAGAAATGTTCCTGCTCCCGACACCAGTGCCACACGCTAGGTGGAAAAGAGTTCTACTCTAAATAATTCATCCGTTTTACCTCCCAGCACCTCAACCACCCTGCACTCACCCCTTTCCAATTTGGCCTTTGGAATTTCCTGTATTGCAATCATCAAAGCCTGGTTTCTGGGTTGGGGAGATGGCTCAGTGGATAAAGTGATTACTGTACAAGCATGAGGACCCAAGTTCAGATCCCCAGAATCCAGTTAAAAGTACCAGGCATGGTGGCACATTGACTTCTGGCCTGCACATGCACACATGTATACCCATGTGTCCCCACACATACAGACACACATACATGCACTATGCACACCACACACACACACACTCACACACACACAAAAGGGCCTGGTACCAATGCTACCCTCTCTAGACAATTCATTGCTTTCTGATTCCTCCACCCTAGTCGTCTCCTGCAACACTGAGATCAGTCTCCTTTGTGCTGCAGTTGTTTCTGGATGACTTTCTGCCCAGAAAAGCACACTGGAGGGGAGTGTGGGCAACATAGCATGGAGCCTCAGACATGCAAGCCCGTGATACACACTGGATGGATGGATAGGAAAGTGGTAGGGAAGCAAGCAGGTGGCCCACAGCAAATTGGGTGGGTCCCCTGTGCCCCCCACTGTTCTTAGGGAATAAGATTGTCTTACTCATCCACTCTCCCACATCAGGAAAGTTAAGATGTAGAAAGCCTGTCTGCTGTGCAGAGTTGCCAGAGAAGCTGGAGATCCAACCGTATTCTTTCTCATTGGACTGTGCTTAGTTCTCCGCAGATAAGATAAGATAAGATTAAAAAGATAAGATAAGATAAGATAAGAGGGCATTGAACTACGTGATTTCTTTTTTTAATACTTCTTGGTCAAATCACCCACCCTTTCTGGGATCTGGCAGAGAACAGGAGAAACTGAACCCATCTTCAGCTTAAAGAAGATTCTGGAAGAGTTTAGACAATGAGGAAAAGAAGGAAGAGAGAAAAGGAGAAAGGAAAGGAAAGGAAAGGAAAGGAAAGAGAGAGGAAAAACTCTATTTCCATATCCCAAATTAAAAATTAATTCAGCATTAATATTTTTCGAGTGCATAATTTTTTAAAAAGGCAACTTGAACACACTGAATCTAGGAACCCAATGGGACAGAGGATGCAGAGAGAAGGGACTCTGAGAAGGACAATGGAAGGGTGGTCTTCTGATGCCTTCTCCTCTCCCACTTTACCCCAGCACCTCCTCCAGCGTCTGCTTTACATAGAGATCTTATGAACCCAAATTATGATCTGAAGAAAATGTTTCCAGTACTTTTTTTTTCAAAGTCACTTAAATAATAAGGAGAAACCAGAGGTCTAGAGAGAGGCGACTCCTTTTCCCAAGGTCATACAAGTGCATCAGAATCCCCAATGGCCTCATTTAGGTTTGGGGAACCTAGTCGCCGAGGGTTGGGGGTGCTCTAGGGATACTGCATCCCCTCGCCCGGCGGTTGGGATGTGTATACTCTGGCTTGACCCCAGCAGCCTCAGGGAAGTCACCAGGCTCCTTTAAACAACATTCCACTAGGTCAGGAACAGACAGAAAACCCGGGCCAATTAGGAGCCAGAAGACTCTAAGCGGACACACACCCAGAACAGGGGGGCTCAAGGAAACAGCCCAACTTGCTGCAAGCCTCACAGTCGAAAACCTTCCTAAAACAACCCCTTGGCTGCCGTGGAGCATAATTTAATCTCCCTTTGATGACTCCGGATCTCGCCCTGCCTCGGGCCACTCAAGAACATCAATAACTGCTGAGCGCAAGTGGTAAGCACAGAGGAGGGCTGGAGTAGGGCTCGACTGACCCTGCCCTGAGGTGGGGGAGCTGGCAGCTCCTCAGCTAGAGGAACCCGGCATTAGCAAGGGGGGCTGGATACCGCCTTGGTGAAGAAGGGGAACCAGGACAGGGGAAACCTCTTCTCCCCCAAAAGGGAACCTAGCCCCCATCGTAGGTGGGATGGGGCAGCTCCTGGGGTCCTGAAATTAGAACAACAGGGATGATGGTGGAGATCGGGCTAGGTGACTTTGCTAACGGAGCAACAGCAGAGAACAGTGCCAAACAGATTTCAGAGAAAACCTTGGCTTGATCAAGCCACGCAAGGGGCACTTCTATAATCCCAGCACTTGGGAGGCTGAAACAGGAGGATTCATTGGGAGTTCAAGGCCAGTTTAGTGAAATCCTACCTCAAGAGAGGGGGGGGGGCGGCTAGAGAGATGGCTTAGAGGTTAAAGCACTTGCCTGTGAAGACTAAGGATCCATCCAGGTTTGATTCCCCAGGACCCACATAAGCCAGATGCACAAGGTGGTGCATGCATCTGGAGTTTGTGTGCAGTGGCTAAAGGCCCTGGCATGCCCATTCTATCTACCTCTTTTTCTCTTTTTCTCTCTCAAATAAATAAAATATGTTTTTAAAAAACTGAGAGGGCTAAGCTGGGCATGGTGGCACACACCTTTAATCCCAGCACTCAGGAGACAGAGGTAGAAGGATTGCTATGAGTTCAAGGCCACCCTGAGACTAGATAGTGAATTCCAGGTCAGCCTGAGCTAGAGTGAGACTCTACCTCAAAAAAAAAGAGAGAGGGCTGCAGAAATGGCCTAGCAGTTAAGGTGCTTGCCTGCGAAGCCTAAGGACCTGGGTTCAATTTCCCAGTACCCGCATAAGCCAGATGCACATGGTAGCACATGCACCCATTCTCTCTCCTTCTCTGTCTCTCTCTGTCACTCTCTCTCTCTCTCCAATAAATAAATTTTAAAAGAAATTTAATGAGAGATGGCCTGGAGATTAGATAACCGAGTGGTTAAAGGTGCTTGCTTACAAAGCCTGACAGCCAGGCTTCGATTACCCAGAACCCACGTAAAGCCAGAAGCAAAGTAGCACATGTGTCTGGAGTTTATGTGCCCAAGGCCCTTTATCCCTCAAATAAATAAATTAAATATTAGAAAGTAATTTAAGATGAGAGATGAGGAAGGAAGGAAGGAAGGAAGGAAGGAAGGAAGGAAGGAAGGAAGGAAGGAAGGAGAGGAAATGGAAGGGGGGAGGGGAGGGGAGGGAAGAGAAAAGGAAGAAAACTTTGACTCTGAGGGACAGAAGTTGCCTTGAAGCCACACTACCTCTGCCCTTCTACTGATCCTAAACAAGATGTCTTGGTTTTCTAACTTGATAATGCTGGGCCTGCAGTGAAGGTTAACTCAGTCTAAAGCGGGCTGCTAAACCAGGTCTTAAGAGGTTAAGTCGGCCAAGAAAAGAGCTGGAGGAACACCTCAAAACTTGCCCCAGTTGACTCTTGGGTGAGAGTGAATATTTGGTTTGGGTTGGTGCTGGGTATCCAGAAGGGAGGAAGAGAGAGACGCAGTTCAAGACAGTTGTGGAAACAGATTGTTCCTTTTAGGTGAGTTTTATTATTACCAACGTACAGTGGGGTCTGGAGTGGAAGCTTCAGCCCACCCAGGGAGAACAGACGTCTACGTTTAAGGTTTCTTCGGGAAGAGGAGTTCTTCTTAGCCCATGGGAAGGTGGGCCTAGTTCATGTGACATGAGTGAGGTGGGGAGTGGGGCATATGCGGCTTGGCTATGTGATGGGGTCAGTCTCTGGGTGGGGAAGTGGGCCTTGGCTACTGTGTGACCCATATTACTACAACCATATTACTAGTGGCCCATGTGACAAGTCACTAGTAGTTACTGGCCTTTTAGGACTAGTTACTTGGAGAATCTGTTTCTAGGAGGGACAGATTTTCTTGCCTATGCCTATTTCCAGACTTTTTATTTATGTAAGAAAGAAATACAGGAGTAATTTTATAGAAAAAGTAGGTGGGGATAGAGAATTGGTAGGTACCTAAAGTCGTTCTGGCTATTTCTTGCGGAATTGGGGCATCAGTGGGTCAAGAGCCCCTCCTCCACCCATTTTTTAAAATAATTGTTTTATATATTTTTCTTTTAATTTATTTGAGAGAGTGCAAGAGAAAGAGGAAGAAAGAGAGAGAGAAAGAAAATGGGCATGCCAGGGCTTCTAGCCTCTGCAAACGAATTCCAGATGCATGTGCGACTTTGTGCATCTGGCTTTATGTGGGTACTGGGGAATTGATCCCAGGTCCTTAGGCTCTGCAGACAAGCACCTTAACCACTGAGCAATCTCTCCAGCCCCTGTGCCCATTTTTGTAGCAGGTAGCCAGGTGGTAGCATAGATGGTGATATCCCTGAGACAATACCATATGGAGCTTAATGGCCTTTAATTTAGAAGATAGCAGTTGTATTCAGAGGTTAAGTAAGAAGGAACCAAAGACACACAGTAGAATTAAAACCCATAAGAAAGGGGCTCTATCAAAGCTAACAGAGTCCTGGCCAATCCTAAAAAAAAAAAAAAACTGCTTAGGAGATAAAAACCAACAGTTCTATAAACATAAGGGAAGGCTGTTAGGAGGCAGGATAGGAGAGACATGGTTATTTAGAAAAAGGAATTGCCTTGAGGTGAGACTGTAAATGTCTTAGACCCAACAAAGTACAAAGGAATTATTTTTCTGGGAGAAAGATTTTTTTTTAAAGATAGAGATATGTGAGGAAAAAGTAGTGTAGCTTTCAGTGTAGTGTCACCCCACATTTGACTTGAGATAAGTAATGATCTTAGCTTAGAAAGAGTCTAAGAAGTTCCCTTGAAGAAAGAAGTCTCAGATGAATGTTTTAAATTGAGTTGGGTCCTGTAGGACATTGGGGGAATCAGAGAAGAGAGCTTGTAAAATTATATCGTAGAACTCAGAAAGATGAGAAGGCATCTTGGCTACTCATAGAGGTCTGTAGGTGTCTGGGGGGGGGGGGTTGGCCCACGTCTTACTACAAGGGGAGGTGGAGATCTCCAAGACACTCACAGGAATATTTGCTTGAGTTTTGGGGGATGGAACAGTCTTAACAGTGGCAGGCCTGATAACTTGACTACACTTGGACACATGAGGAGGACTTGACAGGCCAGACAGTTTGGGTGGTCTTTTATCCTATGGGAGGTTTTGAGATCAACCCAATATCCTGGGTGCGTGTGAGGAGGTGATATTGAAAAGGTGGAGTCTGACTTGGGGCTAGCTAAAAATCTTGGAGCATGTTTATTCAGGGCAGTAAAGAGGCCCCTTTTTATAACTATCTGTGTGGGTATGGGTCACACAGACAACTTAGGCTGAAGATATGTCAATATGCAATCTTATTTTAGTCCCCAGTTGAATCAAGTCAAGATAAGAGTCCTGATTGAAGGCTGGAATAAATTTTATTTTGTGAAATTATTGGTTATTTTTGCTTACACTTTCTTGCGTGGTGTTTAAGAGTATGTAAGTGGCCACAAATTAATTTCTTTTCATTCTGGTCAATTGAGGCCCCTAGGGGTATTCTTAGGGTTTTGGGAGGAACACCTTGGCTCCTTTAGTTTTCCTCTCCTGACTGTGCCATCTGCTGGCATGGGCCAGGATCTTGCTGACCCTGTGGCTTCCCTTGGAAGCACTGAGGACATTTTTCTCTGTAATTACTCTCTTCTTGTAGAATGTACACTGGCTAGAGTCCAACCTCTAGGGTGTCCATGGCTTCTCTGGGCAACAGGACAGTGACTTATTTGAGCTATGGGACCCCTTCAAAGGTGTCTCGTCCCCTAGTCCTCTAGGACCCAACTGACCTAGGGCAAGGATCAAAATACTGACTGTCCTTTTAGCTGCCTTTTCCCCACTGGCTTTACCTTCTAAGTGTGGTCACTGAACACCCACAAGGTCAACTATACGAGATTCAAAGAACAAATAGTGGACTGAAATTCAATCTGACCAAAACAATTTTTAAAATCAATTTTGATTCTGTTAAGACCCCCCCCCTTTTTTTTAATGCTTGGCAAACTTGGTAAAAACTATTATAAGCAGTTATTTTGATAAAATATACAATTTTGTTCTTTATCAAATTTTAATTTCTACCCTTTCTTCTGCTATTTTTATAAACATTTTTATGACTTACACAGACCTTCTGCAACACATATCGGTTTTCTGGTTTTGTCACCATTGGGCTATCAATAATCCTTTACCTTAGAACAAAATTTAATTTTATCATACAAAATCCTTTCTTAACTAAAAGCATTTTCTTTAGCCTTCTTTACCAAAAATACATTTTATAGCTGCAACTTTTGTTTTGTTTTGTTTTCTGAGGTAGGGTCTCACTCTCACCCAAGTTGACCTGGAATTCATTTTTAGTCTCAGGCTGGCCTCAAACTCTCAGCGATCCTCCTACCTCGGCCTCTCAAGTGCTGGGATTAGAGGCATGCACCACCACGCCCAGCACCTATAACTTTATATTTATTATTTATATTACACCTGTTAGTTTCTTTTTGTCCTACTTTTTAAATAAAAACTAATGTAGCTGGGCTTAGTGGTGCATGCCTTTAATCCCAGCACTCAGTAGGCAGAGGTAGGAGGATCGCTGAGAGTTTGAGGCCACCCTGAGACTGAAGTGAATTCCAGGTCAGCCTGAGCTAGAGTGAAACCCTACCTTGAGGAAAAAAAAAAAAAAAAAAACTGCTGTAATTTAGGCTTTTTTCTTATCACTTTTTGTCTTTTACAAGACAAATCTAGCTGGAGGATAGTATGAAAGCTTAAATTGTTATTGGTTAAGTCTCTTTAACATTAAATTGGTAACATTGTTTTCTTTTGGCTTTTCGAGATAGGGTCTCACTGTAGCCCAGGCTGACCTAGAATTCACTCTGTAGTCTCAGGGTGGCCTCAAACTCACGGGAATTCTTCTACCTCTTCCTCCCGAGTGCTGGGATTAAAGGCATGCGCCACCACGCCTGGTGGTAACATTGTTTTAATAAGGATAGCTTTCCCTCATAAATTTGAAATAACTAATTAGTTAGAATTGTTTACATCTTACATATTAAAAGGAATTAGGACTAAGCTTACATGTAGCCTTTTTAAAAAAAATGTTTTTTGTTTATTTTTATTTATTCATTTGAGAGCGACAGAGAGAGAGAGAGAGAGGAGAGAGACAGAAAGAGAGAGAGAATGGGTGCACCAGGGCCTCCATCCACTGCAAACAAACTCCAGACATGTGCGCCTCCTTGTGCATCTGGCTAACGTGGGTCCTGGGGAATCAAGCCTTGAACCCAAGTCCTTAGGCTTCACAGGCAAGGGCTTAACCGCTAAGCTATCTCTCTAGCCCTTTTATGTACTGTTGACATGTTTGCTTACAGTCCAATTTGTTAAACTCATTTTGGGAGACTTTATCACATGATACATGTCTAAATGTGGATAACAGATGTATCATATTATAAATACAAGCTATCAGCTGGCTAGCAGACAAATGACCCATAAACAACCACATGAAAACAGTTATGAACACTATCACAAAACTCAAAGAACATATAGTGCTATCACATTTAGATCAGCCACAAGTGAGCTGTGAGGGGGAAAAGGAAGTCAGCATTCTGGAGAAACCAAAAATGTGGCTACACGTAGGTCTCTCAGGTCAGGAAGTCTGGCCAGGAAAGAAAACTGCAGATACACACACTTACATTACAGTCAGCCCGTCTCACTCCAAAGGGCTGCTAAGCTAGGAGAGGGAGTTCAGGGGGCCAAGAGGGTCTCCCAATACGTGTGGGCTTGAGAGGAAGAGGGTACTCTCAGAAAGAAGAAAAATCGCCCCTTTACCCTTATGGAGGGGCTGGGAGGAACTCCTGGGCTTGGAGGGTGGGACTGCTGCAGCCTGCTTCGCCAGCACCAGGGTGAAGGGCAGAGCCAGCCTCGGCCTGGATGAGGTGAGACTTAGGGTCTGACACTGTGACAGACAGAGCTGAGTCCTTGCACGGTGTAGCAGGGTAGTGGGGAGAGTGGAGGGAACGAAGGGGAACCAGAAGGAAGCAGATCTGGAGTGCGGAGGGGAAGCCGTGGGAGGAGGCCTGGAGGAGAGGGATTGCTGCTGAAACCAAAGGCAGGAGGAGAGGAGTCTGGCTCTTTGCAGGGGCTGTGAGGTGAAAGGCAGTTCCTGAACTGGGTGAAATCGCTGGGCTTTGACGGTGAGAGAAGGACCAGGAGTCAAGGATGGAGGAAAGCTCACGCGTAAGGCACCTTTGACCACTTGCCGTTGCACTATGAAATTATCTAAGTCTCTAAGAATTTTGAAATTGAAGGTACCAGGTTTTAGGCCACTGACTGCCATTGCCACATTCGTATTGTGGCAAGATAGAGTTAAAAGAAAACATTATTTTTTTTAGGCTTAATATAACCCCCAGGGAAGATAGAGTTAAAAGAGAATGTATATTTTTAGGTTTAATATAATCCCCAGGATAAAGAATTTTAAGGGTGTGAAGAAGGCAACTAAGTGGGGGGAGCTTGGGGGCTGGTAGGTCAGACAGGCCTGCAAAAGGGAGAGAAGGAAACAACATCCTCGTGGCCTTCAGCTTCTCCTTTGGGAATGTGGCAAAGCCCCAATGGTAGATGGAGACTGAGTGCTGTCCCAGAACTAGGCCAGTTTGGGCAAAAGCCTAGAGGAACCCTGACCTAGTGCTAGGGTTTATGGCGCACGGTCAGTGGGGTTGACATGGGGCGGGTCCTGCTGGGACCAGGAAAGCCCCCTGGAGAAAGACAAAGGTCGGGAGCGTGGGGGGAAGCCCTGGGAGGGAAAGGCGGTAAGCCCTGATAGAGGGAAGAAGCCTTGATACGTGCACGGGGAAGATGGCTCAGTGGGTACGGTGTACAAGTGTGAGGACCTGAGTTTATATGCTGAGAACCCACATGACATCCTCAGCATGGTGGCACACGCCCGTTATAAAAATATTTTTGATATAATTATACATGTATGCAATGCATTCTGATCATAATCATCCCATTATTCTCTTTATCCCCTTCTCACTCCCATTCCTGATGAACCCTTTCCTCTTCCCAGCTACTCCCTCTACTACTTTCATGTCTTGTGAGAGAAAGAGAGAGAGAGAGAGAGAGAGGGAAGGAGAGAAAGAGACCCACTGAGTTTAGCTGGGATTGCTTGCATGAACAGGAGTGGGGAGTTATTTACTGGAGCATGTGACACTCCCTCCACAAGTAACCATTAATCGCCAGTAGTTATTCTGGGACGGGTGGTGCCTCGTGAGCCCCTTCCCCAGCGCATGATGGGATGCTGACAGTCCCAATCTCATGCAAGTCTCAGCACTCCACAGCACTCCTCCCATCCTCTGGCTCTTAGGTTCTTTCCCAACACCCCTTCCACAGTGGAGGCAGAGACAAGATGATTCCTGAAGCTCACTGGCTGGTTAGTCTAGCCAAACTAGTGAGCACTAGGTTGAGTGAGAGACTGTTTTTTCTCAAAACATGAGGTGAAAATAATAAAAGAGAGAGAAAATGAGGTGGGAGCTGGATGTGGTGACACATGCCTTGAACCCCAGCACTGAGGAAGTTGAGGTAGAAGGATCTCTGTGAGTTCAAGGCCAGCCTAGCCTGGGTTAGAGTGAGAGCCTGCCTCAAGAAAAAGAAAAAAATGAGGAGGAGCAACTGAGGAGTACAATTGATACCAACCTCTGGCTTCCACATGCACGTACACACACGTGCAGAGCACCCAACACATACATGAGCCCACACACATACACATACACACCAAAACAAGCCTTGGCTGTAGGGGCAAGAAGCCCCTGTAGGGGAAAAGGGAAAATATAGTGGCAAGGGTAGGAAAGACTACCTCCCCCACCACAGGACAATCTGATTTAATTATCCCTCTCTCCCAATCGCACCACCAGATACTGGGTTTCAGGGAGGGAAGAAGAGAAAGACATGGTTAAGGAGTCATGGAAACATGGATTGTCCTTTTTTTTTTTTTTTTTTTTTGGTTTTTCGAGGTAGGGTCTCACTCTAGCCCAGGCTGACCTGGAATTCACTATGGAGTCTCAGGGTGGCCTCAAACTCACGGCGATCCTCCTACCTCTGCCTCCCGAGTGCTGGCATTAAAGGCATGCGCCACCACGCCTGGTGGATTGTCCTTTTTTTAAAAAAAGTATTTTATTTATTTGAGAAAGAGGCATATGTGTGTGTGTGTGTATATATATATATATAATTGTGAGTATATATACAATGTGAGTATTGAGGAATTGAACCTGGGTCCTTAGGCTCCACAGGCAAATGCCTTAACTGCTAAGCCATCTCTCCAGCCCTGAGTTGCCCTTTTCATGTGAGAAGTTTTATTAATACTGACCTGCAATGAGAGCTGAAGTAGAAGCGTCAGTCTGCCCAGAGAGAGCAGAGACACAAATTTAAAACAAAAAAATATATTTGTTTGTTTGAGAGAGAGAGAGAATATGAATGGGTACACCGGGGCCTCTTGCCACTGCAAATGAGCTCCAGATGCACAAGCCATTTTGTGCATCTGGCTTCATGTGGGTACTGGTGGATCAAACCTGGGCCACCAGGCATTGTAAGCAAGCTCCTTTAACCACTTAGCCATCTCTTCAGCTCCCTTTTAAGGTTTCTCAGGGGAATGCGGGGTCTTATACCGTGAGGCAGCAGGTCTAGTTAATATGTGACCTAGGCTACATGAGAGGGGTGGGAAAACGGGTATATGTGCAATAGGCTTACATGATAGGAATCACTCTTTCTCTGGGCAGGATAGAGGGAGCTTAGATAATGTACAACCCATATTACATGATACGTGTCACTTGCGGTCACTGATCATTGAGGTCTAGTGACTTGGAGAGTCTATTTCTAGGAGAAACAAGCTTTCCTACCTCTGCAGCATGACATTTACAGTTGGGTTGGTTTTGTAGTATTTCCTACATTTTATGCAAGAAGCACACATTATTAGATAGTTAAAATCATACTCAGATAAAAACCATGCCATAGGGGCTTCAGGTGGTCCCCAGAGAGTGGTGGCTCCTGAAAGAGGAGAATGTTCATGGAGGGTAAGATGGAAAAGTGGCTGCCTGTATTGGAGACTCAGACATGGAAAGTTCTGGATGCCCCAAGAACCCAAGGGCAAGGCAACCCTGAGCTGGTGAAGACAGAGACTGGCAACTTTCCGAGTTTGCCCTAACCTTCTTGGGAAGTAATTTCCATGTCCTTATTCAGGATGCACTAGGCAGGAAAAGGTGATATGGTGCAGAATGAGACCAGCTCACAGGAAACAATGCTTGTCACATTGGCTGTTTCTGATCTCCAAGTCCTTGGAACATCAGCTTAGAGGGTTGGACCCTCAGGGCGCAGACCAGGCTCCCTTCCTTCCTGGATTGCTTAGCCCTCTGTCTAGGCAGTAGCCGTGTAGGTTCAGCCATACTGTTCTCCAATCCCTTCCTCCACCTTCACCACCAGCCTTCGCTGAGACAGCCCTTTCAGGAGAGCTGGGCTTGGTGGGTCTGCAGCAGTTCTCCCTGCCTGGGATGTTAATCCTCCAAGGAAAGTCAAACATTAGCCCAGGAAACAGCTTATGCCTTATATAAGGCCCCCCTGGGGGAGGCACAGACACAGCTTGTTGAAGCTGGGCCGTCCTACCACAGCAGCTGCCGGACCCTAGGACACAGCACGGGCCGCAACTGCATCCACCACCGGTCCCTCCGGATCCAGCCTCAGCCACCAGGTGAGAAGGGATTGAGGGTCCCCAAGCCCAGCACCCAGGACCACTTCCTGGTCCTCCTTCTGCCACTGCCAGGTCCTACTTCCTCACTGGGATCAGTCAAGCCCCTGGCACCCTTGAAGACTCACTTGAGCTCTTTTCCTTACTCTAGTGATGGGGACTTAGCCCCAGGGAATAGCTGAAGGCTGGGAGGGGGGCTCTGAGCTTGGGAGACCCTTCTCAACCTGTAATTGGAGGCAGCTAACCCTGTGTCTGCAATCAGGGATGTGTGTTGTCCCCCCACCTCCATCCTGTGCAGCTGTCATCCAAGTCTGGACCTCTTGATGTCTGCTATGTGGCCTTCATGCTTGCAACATATATGGCCAGCCTAGCCGGCTGCACGCAGACACCCACAGGCACCTTCATTCAATATACAGGCACAGAGCTTCACACCTCATGCTGCAGCATGAATGTACATTCCTGGACATGCAGCCACACCTGATCTCCCTCGTCCCCCCCCCCCCATGCATCTGGGTACATCCTCATGTACCCACATACCTGAGTCCTCACATCTTTACACATGTTCATATGCATAGCTTTACACACCCATGCTCACATATATACTGGGCACATCTGCACACATGCAGTTCTGCTGTGCTCCATAGGCCTACATCTCATGCACACGTACACTACACGCCTCTACCTGGCCTGATGCTTTGCCCACAGTTCTGGTTCATCTTGCCTGGTGCCATGACCTTCTCTGAGCTTCTGGAGCGTGTGGGCAGCATGGGCCCCTTCCAGTACCTGCATGTGACCTTGCTGGCCCTCCCCATCCTCGGCATAGCCAACCACAACCTGATGCAGATTTTCACAGCCACCACTCCTGTCTATCACTGTCGCCCGCCCCCCAACGCCTCTGAAGGGCCCTGGGTGCTCCCCATGGGCCCAAATGGGAAGCCTGAGAAGTGCCTCCGTTTCATACATCCACCCAATGCTAGCCTGCCCAACGACACCCAGGGGGCCACCGAGCCGTGCCTGGATGGCTGGGTCTACAACAGCACCAGGGACACCATTGTGACAGAGGTACGTCTGTTACTCCCTCTTCCTCCACTTACCTCCCACACACCCTGCACGGTGCATAGGTAGAAGAGGCAAGGGAGCAAGGCTTTCTGGGACTGGAAGACAGAGCGCTGGGCAGACACAGAAGGGGCTGGGTAGAGATGCACAGCAGCCCAGTGGTTTGGTTTCTTCACTCTCAGAGCCCAAGCATTCCTGCAATAGCCACGCTGGAGGGTCTGTCCTGTGGCCAGCACAGCGCTGAGCTCCGGGAATACAAAAATGTCCGGTCCCTCCAGCCTAGTGGGGTAGCACTAATTAATGAAAACACCACACTGAGAAAGGTAGAATTACATCATCAAAGTCCATCACGCTGTGACCTTGGACTGTGGCCTACCTCTGACTGCACTGAAGGAAGTCCCCCTGCAGAAATGGCCTTGGAACTGAGATAAGAACATCAGGTAAGGGTTGTCCAGACCAGGAGGGAAATGAGGAAAATTCCATCTTGTGCAAAGGCCTTCCAGGTTGGAGGGTGTGTAGAAAGAAGAGAGATTTCATGGAGCAGAGGTTGAAACACTCCTAAGTAGACACAGGAAATGTCTGTCACCCACACAGGCTTCGTAGCTCTACCTCCTGCCCCCCATTCACCCTTTCTTGATTTGCTCATTGTCTCACCTGCCATTTCCAGGAACGAGGTTAGCTCAGATTCTTCAGTGAACTTACAAGGCAGTCAGGAGATGGTGACAGCAGGAAGATGAGGGAATGGGGTCTGGTACTTCCGGGCGTCTACTAACTGTCAGGCATTTACAGACATTGTCGTATTTGATTCCCACAGTGATGTTCTGTGGAGGACGGGTTCTAGCTCCCTTTACCAATCTAGTGAGAAAGCAGGCTCCAAGACATAGAGAAGTGGCTGCCCAGTGCCACACAGATGGTCATGGTCACAGCTGGAATTTAGAACAAAAGCACATAGGAAAGGGGGATGAAGACTTAGGTTAGGGTTGAAAAGAGGGCTAAGCTATAGGACCCCAGGGTGGCATCCCTGGAGGAGAGATGATGTCTTCATTCCCGCTTGGGGTTTCAGAGCCCCTCAAGTACAGGATGCAGACTTCACCTCACTGGAACACCTGCCTTCAAAGACATTCCCCAGTGTCACCCTATGTGTCTGATGCTCCTAGAATCCCAGGCAATGCAGTCTCTTTGAGAGAAGTATTATCTGTTTCACAGAGGAGGAAACTGAGGCTCAGCCCTGACTTTCTTCAGAGCAAAAATAGAATTTGAATTCAGGGCTGTACATACTAGGTATATATAATTGTTATTTGTGTGTGTTTAAGAAATATTTATTTATATATAGAGTACTTGTTATATACACTATTCTAAACACTTTGTAAATATTAACACTCTTTATATTTTATTTATTTACTCATTTGAGAGAAAGACAGAGAGAAAGAGGCAAAGAGAGTGATGAGTGTATCAGGGCCTCCTGCCACTGCATATGAACTTCCGATGTATGTGCCACTTTGTGTGTCTGGCTTTGTGTAAGTGCTGGAGGATTGAACCCAGGCCATCAGGTTTTGCAAGAAAGTGCTTTTAGCCACTGAGCGATCTCTCTAGCCCAATATTAACACCTTTGATCTTCTTGACAGCTATAATGTATTTCATATGTCAATCCCATTTTTCAGTGGGGAAAACTAAAGCACAGAAAACTTGGTCAAGGTCACACCACCAATAAGCAAATGTCACCTGGCTCCAGCACTATGCTCCTAACCATCACACTCACTGCTGGCATGCCCTTTACATTACACTTCCTCCCCGTCATGTCTCTTCCTCCTCTGCATCAAACATAGCACCCAGGATGCATCAAGTGCCCAAAACATCTATTGACATCTAGTGCATCATTCTCAGGTAGGGTTGCAGGATACATTAGCCCTCCAGAAGCTCACTTCAGGAGGACTTGGGTAGCTCAGTGGGATCTGCACATTTCCCAAGGCAAGGATTTCCATCTGCTTCCTTCGCTGTTATGTCCCAGAACCTGGAATAATACCTGACAGAGAGGAGGAACTCTGTGAAATAAATAACTGGAAGAAATGAACATGTGCTCTGTAAGCTTAGAGTGTTCTGAAAGCCCAAAGGAGAGGTTCCGAACCACCCTAGGAGATCAGGAGGGTCCCGGAGGGCTCATAGAGTCAGCCATGCCTGCCCTGAATGTGAAGAGGAGGTGAGGGGTGAGGAGAGAGCAAGCACACCCCAGACACAAGGCACAGCATATGAGGGTCAAGTGCAAAGTCACAGGAGCATGAAGACTGTACAACAGGCCAGTAGAGAACGGTGTATGGATTATGGAGGCTGATGGACTTGGGGCTGGAGGGGACAGCAGGAGGCCCTGGCTTGGTCACTAAGGCAAAGTAACCTATAATGTTGCCTATAACAAGGGCAGTGAGGAGTCACTGAATGTGGTGTCAAACAGGAGAGTGGCAGGCTCAGGTCTCCTTCTAAGGATCCTCATTCTGATGGCAGGGTGAAGAGAGGCTTACAGAGAGAGTGTTAGTCTAGCACCAGGGTGATCTGTTAGCAAGTTACACAGGAATCCATGGCAGAGGTGACGGACAGACACAATGGTGGGGTTAGATACCATAGAGCTTATAGAGTTGGCATCTTTGAAACCTGTTAACTGGGTGGCAAGGAGCAGGTAGGGAATCAACGCTGTGACCATAAGTTTCCCAATGCACAGGTGACTTGCTATGTACCTGGGAAGACAAAAAGAAGAAATTAGTCACCATCCATATCCTCCAAAAACACAGGGTCTAAGAAACAGCCTACAGAAAAAGCTGACACGTCACACCTGAAATCCCAGCACACAGGAGGTAGAGGAAGGGGACCCAGTGCTAACAGAACAAGACCCTGTCTCAAAAAAGAAAAAGAAAGCCAGGTGTGGTGGCGCACGCCTTTAATCCCAGAACTCCAGAAGCTGAAGTAGAAGGATCACCATGAGTTTGAGGCCAGCTTGGGCTACAGAGTGAGTTCCAAAAATCAAAAAGAAGGGGAGAGGTGGTTCAGTAAAGACTTGTGTTTACAAGCCTGTCCACCTGAGCTCGACTTCCCAGCACCCACATCAAGTCCAAAGCAATGAATGGTCTGTGACCCCCATATTCCTACAGCAATGAGAAGCAGAGCCAGCAGACTCTGGAAGCTAGCAGGCCCTTAGTCTGGAGCACATTAGGAAAAGAAAAAACTAGCAGCAAGGGAGAGCCTGTGTCAAGCAGAGTGGAAGGAGAGGAAAAACACCCCAAGTTTGTCCTCAGACCTCCACATGTTTGCCATGACAGACACTTGACCCCCCCCAAACACACACACACACACATCATACACATCCACACCTAAATACAGATACACACACATACATCATTTTATAAAAGCGAACAAAAAGAAAAAGAGAAAGGAAGGAAGAGGGAAAGAAGAAGGGAGGAATGGAGAGAAAGGAAAGAGAGAGAGAGGGAGGGAGGGAGGGAGGGAGAACACGAGCCTATGAAAGGACCAATGAGCTGTCACCACAGGTGTGTGCTCACAGGCACCAGATGGGTATCAGCGGGGCATGCATGAGCTCATTTAATCCTCCCAGCCTTCTAAGCTCAGTATCTATTGTGTTTTCATGAATGGGGAAACTGAGGAACAGGTCACTAGCCCAAGGTGCCCCGTTCATAAGTGGTGGAGCGGAGAGTCAACCCCCAAGGTCAGGTTCCTAAGCTCATGCTCCTTCAGGGTGCACATCACAATTTGGGAGATTAACTGTGCACCCTGAATCCCACTGAGAGAGTTGGATGAGCTGGCCTGTCCGCAGAGGGACTGTTGCTTCTTGCAGTAGCTCTTCGGAGCAGGGATAGTATCTCTCCCATCCACACCTGTCATCGCTGGACCAGGTATGGAGTAAGTGTGCCATCAGTGCTGAACACAGGATGAGTCCCCGGGCATCCACAGGGACATGGACACTGCTGACTTTTAGCTAGCAGCTTTCTTTCCAGGCCACTCCTCAGGCCCACTCCGGGGAGTCTCACCAAGAGCAGAGGTTGCAGGCCTCATACCCATTCAAGCGTCAATTCACTTCTATGCCAGCCAAGTTCATAGTCACAGATCCATTCATTGAGACAGTGTGTCTGCATCCCAGCAGGATGCAGGGATCAGCAGTCTTCATTCAGGGGCGGGGGAGGGGGTACAGCTCTGCAGCAAGCAGATTCCCTGGGAACTCTTCTTCCATGAGAACCCACAGGAAGGGTCCTTGCTGGCCACTGCATCATGAGTAGACACAACCAGTCACTTACTAGAAGAGCAAAAGCAGGGCCTCTGACTCTGCTGTTTGTTCAGCCATGGCAAGTACAGGCTCCATCTGTTCGGGGGTGGCGATAGAATGGGTTTCTTGTTCCCACGTGAGAGAAGTAGAACGGTGCTGGGCTTCACCTAGGGATGGGTCTCTAGCTCAGAGGCAGAAGACTGGATGTGTCCATGTCTGCTCTGATGGGAAGAAAGGCAAGAGTGTTTGGATATAAGCAAGCTCAGTGTGGGTGACCCTGGTGAGGAGAGGCGAGTGGCTATCCTCCAGACCAACAGTGTGGGATCCACTTCCTGATTTTGCCATTTACTGGTGATGTCGCAACCCCCAGAAGTCTTGGTTTCCTTGTGAATAAAATAAATAAATAAATAAGAGAGCCAGGCATGGTGGTGCATGCCTTTAATCCCAGCACTCCAGAGGTAGAGGTAGGAGGATCACTGTGAGTTCAAGGCCACCCTGGAACTACATAGTGAATTCCAGGTCAGCCTGAGCTAGAGTGAGACCCTACTTCAAAAAAAAAAAGAGGGGAAAATTTGGGGGGATTAGAACAGCACTTAGCACAGGGCCTGCGCCTTCAGGGTCTTCGGTTAGCGTGTGCTGCTGCTACAGCCCTCTGCCCCTTCCACTTGCTGTGGCAGTTAATGGGTATGTCTGAGAACTAGAGGGTCTAATCCTCTCCAGAAGAGTAGGGGGATGCTTCCCAGCTCACCCAGTCTCCCAGACTTTGCCTCCCCTGTGTCACCTGCCTAATCCTCTCCCTCTTTCTTCCACTGAATGGACTGAGTAAACAAAGTGAAGGAGAGGCTGAGTCCAACACAGCGTCGAGGTGAGGGGGAGCAGAGGCAGGCCCCCTCCACCTTCTGATCCCCTAAGCTCTCCTGGCAGAGATGGCCACAAATTCCTTTCTTTTGGTGCAGCAGAAACGAGGTCAGGACTTTTCAGAAGGAGCTTTAACTAGGACATTAAGAGGAAACAAAGACCTTTCTTTTATGTCTGGAAAGCACAGGGGCCTAGATACTGGGCCCTGGGTTCCCTAGAGAGGAGCAGAGCTCACAGCCACACACATAGCCTCAGCTCCATGGCCCTCGGGGCCTAGCAAAGTGCACCCCTCTAAGTCCCCTGGGCTTCCTGCCTGGGCCTTGAGCCTCCCTGTCCTGTGTCCAGAGCCACAAGAAACCCATCCTCCACATATATGAGTATTTTAACACCCTGGCCAGCTGATGGAGAGTCAAGGAGCTACCCAACGGGAAAGTATCACCACTCGGGGGAAGGCCCACCTGCAGAGTCCTGGCCAGCCACCTGTCTTACCCCAAACCTGTCAAGTCCTTGAGCTCCTATATCCAGGCATTTATCTATCTCTTTGTTGTTGTTGTTTGTTTTTTAATTATATATATATATATATATATATATATATATATATATATATATATATTACAACAGGCTATGTACTTTTATCCCCCCACCCCAACTTCCATTGTCCTGGGGGCCCTCATCAGTGGGGTTATAGGATTCACCGTGGGGTTGTGAAGGCCTTAGTCAGTCCCTATGGGGTAGCAGGGGACAGAGCCTCAAGCTATTCCTACCCACTCTGTGGCTCTTAGAATACTTCTGCCCCCTCTTCCACAATATTTCCTGAGCCATGGCAGGACTATTGGCAGTCTGATATAGTGTTATCTGTAGCCTCTGGATTTCTTCTTTCATAGGTTTTGATTGTTCTATGTGTCTGTCACCATCAACCTGGGACTGGTTGTCAGGCTAGCAGTAAGAGCAGTATTCATGACATCACTTCCTCTGCAATTTCCCCTGGGCCCTGGAAGATGGGGTAGAGGTGGAAAGTCTTATGGTGGGCAGTCAGCTATCTTCTTGTCTTATCAGTGGATCTAGGCTCTCCTCCATTTTCTCTGCCATCTGAACTTCAGCTGGTCCAGCCTGGGATAGGCTGCAGCTGTCTCTGAATGGCAACCAGCCCTGGTTCACAACTTCTCAGCTTGGCTGACTCACAATAGCAGGGCCATGCTTGTCCTTGAACTTCAGCTGGCTTAGAATGGCGACCAGCCCTGGTGCCTTATCCGTCTTTCGTCTTCGGCTG
Organism: Dipus sagitta; assembly: GCA_036346955.1. NCBI lineage: Eukaryota > Metazoa > Chordata > Mammalia > Rodentia > Dipodidae > Dipus > Dipus sagitta. Next base: position 165,301,405 of record CM070770.1, read on the forward strand.
TGTTCCTATCTCACATTCCCATGGGCTGCTTCAGCCACCACCTCCTTCCAGCTCTTTCCCAGGCTCCAAACGTACTCCCCTGGAAGGACTTGGGAGCCCCGTCCTGCCCACCTTTCAGACTAGCCTGACCTCAGTGACCGTTATGGCTTAGAAAAATCCCTGATCATGTACACAGCACGGGTCTAGGGCTATTATGGGGCTCCTTGGGTTCAAGAGCTCAGTGAGTGCTATAGACGGGAATCTGAGATGAGGCTTCACATTCCTTCTGCCATGCACCTGCAAGTCCCACCTTAGGGAGAACTACATCGAGCTCACATGCAGAAAGGAGACTTCCCATGTATGATAGTGGGCCAGAGGGCCCTAACTCCTGTGCCCATTCCTTGTGCACTGCTTCACATAACCCTTGAGCCAACCAAGAACATGTGACAATAATAATAAAGTAGCTACTGTGAATTGAGTACCCTCTAATTTCCAAGTAGTGCTACTAGGTGCTTTTCGTTCCTTACATCATTTACAATTCTGAGCAGTAGGTACCAGGCACCTGCAGGTACAGATGAGGACACTGAACTGCACAGAGAGGTTAATTACCTGTCCCTGAACACTCAGCAGCAGAGCCACATTCTTTTTAAAAATAAAATATTTTTATTTATTTTATTTGACAGAGAGAGAGGCAGAGAGAGAGTGAGAGAGAGAGAGAATGGGTGTGCCAGGGCCTCTAGCCACTGCAAATGAATTCCAGATGCATGCACCACTTTGTGCATCTGGCTTACATGGGTCTTGGAGAATTGAACCTGGGTCCTTTGGCTTTGCAGGCAAATGCCTTAACCCCTAAGCCCTCCCTCTAGCCCAGTAGAGCCAGATTCTTACACCCTTTGGATGTTCCCCAAGGTACCTCGCTTGTCCTCTGTGGCCCTCATGTCCCCTCCCAACAGGTTCCACCAGAAGCCTGAGAATGCACAGGGGGCAGTGGCAAGTTCCCCCATGGTCTGGACCCAAAAGGACCCCAAACTAAGGTGGGCTGTTTCACTCGTCTCACAGCTCCACACACTAACCCTCAGTGGCCCCATGGCTGGGATCATGTATGAAATTTTGGTCAACATGCATGCAGGCCCTTGTCCTGGTGATCACGGTCTGCATTACAGATGGCTTATACTGACCCTCTCCGGTTCCCGTGTCTGCCTTACCCTGCGAGGGTCCTCTGGGCCACTCTTGCTACTGCCCCAGCTGCTAAGCCAATCCTCACTTCACACTTTGGACCTTAACCAGCCCACTGGGCTCTTGACCCAGCTCCATCCTGAGCTGTGCTGTCTTACAGCTGCTCAGAACAACAGCTCCCACTTAAGCCTTTCTTCTGATAGCCCAGGGCTCAGAGCATAACACACAGTAGGATGCCTAGGAATTGTGGACCTGGTCAGCCACACCAGCGAGGGGATCCTATAGACCTGAGCTTCAAATTTTGTCTGGAAATGAATCAAGCTATGCTTGAACAAGTCATTTATCTTCTGAGCTTAGGGTGCTTTGTAAAATAATGATCAGAATAGCAACTGCTTCATAGTCGTTTTGTGACATTCCTTGCAAGGCCTCCTTTTGAGCCTAGTAGACCTTCTCTTTCTTTCCTACCACCTTCCTGGCTCATCGGCCTATGCAGGAAGACACAACTTTTTATACTTTCTTCCACAGCCAGCTCCTTGGGACTTAGCTACATTCCAAGAAAGGAAAAAGAAAGTCAATACAAGACTAGGATATTGGAGGCAAGAAGGCAATGCGGAATTGCCAAAAGTTGATGGGAAAAAAAATGCACCTAGGATATGCCAGGGTCAGGACAGAAGCATCAGGAAGCTAATGTTTGGCTCCATCTAACAAGCATATTGCCTTTCCCTCTCATTAGTGAAATAGGAATAATAGCTCAGCCCTGTTTATTCATTAAACAAACATTAACATTTATTATTACCAACTACTCTGATTGTTGCCAGGGATAAAAAGTCAAATGAGTGGCTCTCTGTCCTCAAGGAGGTTAAAGGATACAGAGGAGGAAAACAAGTAAAGCAGTTAGAAGCCATGTTACATACAGCCTGCTGGCAGTAAACACAGGATGCTGAGAGAGAACAGGGTGCCTTACCTACACTGGGGGTCAGGACAGGTGTCTAAGGCTTTCATCCACTTCACAAATATTTATTGACCACCAGCTTGGGCCTGGCACACAGAAAAAGAAGTTTTCAACACTCAGAAAAGATAGTCTCAATGGGAGCTTGAAGGACTGGCAGTGTTATTAAGCAAGTGGATCCTAACAAGTGTAGAAACAGTGATCACAAGCTTTTGTAGAATCAGAGTCAAACCTGATTACACCTGAGGACTCCACCAACTATGCATGGAGTCACAAAGGAAAATCGAACCACACTTGACATCTGGAGTAATATACTTTTGCTATAAGTTTTCTTTTTTCTTTAATATATATACATATATATATATATATATATATATATATATATATATATATATATATTATTGACAACTTCTATACTTACAGACAACAAACCAGGGTATTTCCCTCCCCTCCCTCCTTTCCCCTTCATAACTCTGCTCTCCGTCATATCCCCTCCCTCTCTCCATTAGTCTCTCTTCTAATTTGATGTCATCATCTTTTTTTCCTATTATGAGGGTCTTGTGTGGGTATTGCTAGGCACTGCAAGGTCTTGGATATCAAGGCCAAATTCTGTCTGGACAGTTGTATGTAAGGAGTGGTACCCTTCCTTTGGCTTTTAGATTCTTTCCACCACCTCTTCTGCAATGGACCCTGAGCCTTGGAGGCTATGAGATGTTTTAGTGCTGGACACTCCTCTATCCCTTCTTCTCAGCACTATTTTTTTTTTTTTTAGTTAATTGATTTATTTGATTACAAGCAGAGAGAGAGAGAAAGAGAATGAGACAGAGGGAAGGAATGGGCATGCCAGGGTCTCTTGTTACTGCAAACAAACTCCAAATGCATGTGTAACTTTATGCATCAGGCTTTACGTGGGTGGTACTGAGCCTAGGACATCAGGTTTTGCAAGCAAGTGCCTTTAACTGCTGAGCCTTCTCTCCAGGCTTAAGAATTTCTTAACATGGCATTCTTGGGGGCTTTGCGGAGGGAGTCACACCAGGAGCATGTTAAAATTCTCTCTAAAACATTCTTTTTAAAAGCTTCTCTCATTTTCTGAGCATGCTGGCTCATGCCTATAATCCCAGCACTTGGAAGTCTGAGGCAGGCAGATTGCCATAAGTTCAAGGCTAGCCTGGTCTACCTAGTAAGTTCACAACAACCTGGGTTACAGAGTGTCTCAAAAAAGAAAGAAAGAAAGAAAACAAGTTTCTCCCATTTGCTCTATACCTGTTCCCCTAATTGCAGATACACTTCTATTCCCAGTCCATTTCCCATCACCACCCAAACAACGGAATCATTCAGGGTATCTTTTTCCAATACCATGCCCTATGTTAGATGGCTTAAAATGAGATCTTATTATCTCACAGATATGAAGGCTAGAAGTCCAAAAATCACAGTATTGATATACTTGGCACCAAAACTCTACAAAAAGAAAAAAGAGAAAAAGAAAAAAAAAAACCTTGCTGCAATCCTTGGCATTGTTTGACTTACAAATGCATCACTCCACCCATCTTCCCCTCCATCATAGCGTGCTCTTCTCACTGTGTGCCTCTCTTCTCTTTCTATAAGGGCCCACCCTACTCCAGGATGACCCCACTTTAATTCAGCTAATTATTACTAAGTAACCCCATATCCAAACAAGGTCACATCCAAGGAGTTAAAGCTTACAAGTGCTTTTTGTGCAAGGGGGTGGAGGGATATACAACTCAACCCATAACGGCTACACATTACAGGTCTGAGCCCCACAGATCTGCATTATCTGCAGTGTAACTCAGTTCTGTTGAACCTCTTTAGCCATGAACTCTCTGGGAGCAATTTACAGTGCAATTGAAGTGAATTTTTTTAAATATTTAACCACAAAGCACTTCAAAACTTTGCCAAGAAATGGTAACCCTCCAAAAGATAATTTGCCCAGGTTTTCCCAATATGGTTGTGACTAAAGAACATTTCTCTCTTCAATAGTGGTTGTGAATGCTGGGAATACAACATGTGTGAGGCCCTGGGTTTGATCCGCTGCATGCCGTAAACTGGATGTGTGGTGGCACACACCTGTAATCCCAGAACTTGGGAGGCAGAGGTAGGAGGATCACCATGAGTTCCAGGCCAGTTGGGACTACAGAGTGAGTTCCAGGTCAGCCTAGGCTAGAGTGAGACCATACCTCAAAAAAAAAAAAAAAAATCAGGCCGGGCATGGTGGCACACGCCTTTAATCACAGCACTCAGGAGGCTGAGGTAGGAGGATCGCCATGAGTTCCAGGCCACCCTGAGACTACATTGTGAATCAGCCTGGGCTAGAGTGAGACCCGATCTTGAAAAACCAAAAAATAAATAAATAAATTAATTAATTAATTTTAAAAAATAAAACAAATTAACTAAACTTTAGTTGACTATTCATACTAGACATTGGCCTATACTGACATGCACTCATTCTAGAGAAGCCATTCTCACAGAATTTGAACTATTTCTCATTCAAACATCAGCATGCCTCTACCTCTAAGACTTTCCATCTTCTGTCCTTTCTACAGAATGTTTACTCCTTCAGTTCCACAGGTACTTATGAATGCCTATTGTGTGCTACATTCGAGACAATGAAAAGCCTCACTCGTTGAGCAGACACTCTAGGGGAGAAATGCACAACACACCAAACAAGAGGGAAGATAGGACATAAATATCCTAGAGAAAATGAAGTAGGATGGAAACTTTAGACTGCTAAGGGTAGTCAAAGAGAGTCTTACTGAGCAAATAGAATTTGCAAAGATCTGAAGCAGATGACACGTCGGTGAAGCCAAGTAGATGACCAGGGCAAGAACGTTCCAGGTCCACGAGAATAACACATGCTAGGAGTCTGCAACAGGAGAACGTCTGACATGTGTATGGAACAGCAACGAGACCAACTCAACTAGAGCGGCGTGCACAAGGGAAGGAGCAGGAGCGAGTTTAAAGGCAGAGAGGTTGAGCCGGGCGTGGTGGCACACACCTTTAATCCCAGCACTCTTGACGCCAAGGAAGAAGGATTGCTGGGACTACAAAGTGAGTTCCAGGTCAACCTGGGCTAGAGGGAGACCCTACCTCAAAAACAAACAAACAAGAAAAAATAAAATAAAATAAAATAAAGGCAGAAAGGCAGAGAGGCGACAAGGATCAAGTGGGAGCAGATCCTACAGAATTTCGGCATGTTGCAGATATGACTCCACTTTCATTCCAGGAATTATATTTCTTGTAAATTGATGCATTTCCTGGCATAAACTGGTCGTGACACTTATGCTAAAAAACCTATATGATCACAAGTTCTGTAGTAGAAACCAAGACCCATCAGATCTAGTCTCAGAGGAGAGCACAGTAACCTTAACTAATCCAAAAAGGCCTGACATTGACTACCTCCTAATCCAAACAGACCTTTGTTTTGTATTGTTTGGTTTGGTTTGGTTTGGGTTTTCTGAGGCTTGGTCTCTAGCCCACACTGTCCTGGAATTCACTATGTAGTCTCTAACTCACTGCAATCCTCCTACCTCTGCTTCCTGAATGCTGGGATTAAAGGCGCGCGCCACCACGCCCAACTTTGTTTTGTTTTGTTTTGTTTTAGGCAGGGTCGCTATGTAGCTCAGGCTTGCCTCAAACTCTCAGAGATTCTCCTACCTCAGCTGGGATTATAGGCATGAATTACTATGCCTGGCTCAGACCCTTGGTTTCTTTCTTTATCTTTTTTGTAAAATATTATTTATTTATTTATTTCCAAGCACAGAGAGAGAGAGAGAGAATAGGTGTGCCAGGGCCTCTAGCTGCTACAAGCTCCAGATGCACACCCCACTTTGTGTATCTGGCTAACTGGGAAATCGAATCCAGGTTGTTAGGCTTTGCAGGCATGTGCCTCAACTGCTGAGCCATCTCTCCATCCTCAACTCTTGGTTTCTTTCTTTTTTTTTTCAAATTTTTATTAACAACTTCCATGATAATAAAAAATATCCCATAGTAATACCCTCCCTCCCCCCACTTTCCCCTTCGAAACTCCATTCTCCATTATATCTCCTCCCCATCTCAATCAGTCTCAGTCTCTCTTTTATTTTGATGTCATGATTTTTTCCTCCTCTTATGATGGTCTTGTGTAGGTAGTGTCAGGCAGTGTGAGGTCATGGATATCCAGGCCATTTTATGTCTGGAGGGAGCATGTTATAAGGAGTCCTATCCTTCCTTTGGCTCTTACATTCATTCCGCCACCTCTTCCGCAATAGACCCTGAGCCTTGGAAGGTGTGATAGAGCTATTACAGTACTTAGCATTCCGGTCACTTCTTTCCAGCACCATGATGCCTTCTGAGTCATCCCAAGGTCACTGCCATCTGAAAAGAGAAGATTCTCAACCAAAAGTGAGAGTAGCATTAATATAAGGGTATGAACATTAAGAGAAGTGCTTACTGGGCAGTTTGGTAGGCATATTATATACATTTAGCCAGACAGCAGCAGACGTTGCACCCCTAGGGCTCATGACTACCCCTGTTTTAAGTTTTCAGCAGCAGGGATGTATTCCCTCCCAAGGAGTGGGCCTCCAGTCCAATTAGAGGGCACTTGGTTTCCACCATGACAGACGTGCCACTATTGCACCCGTTGGCTCATTTGACCTGGCTGGCCAGTTATAAGGCTTGCAGTGTCCACTGTTGAGTATCTTCACTGGTGATTTCTCTTTCTCCTATTGAACTGCATGGAGAATGGCTTCTTCTAGCTTTCTGTCAGCTGGTCTACATGGAGGAGGTTATCAGCTCAGTTCCAGCAGGATTTCTCAGTGGCCTTGCAGCCCAAGTATGTGGAGTCTTCAGCAATAGGGTCTTACCATCTATTCCTGGTGGGAAACCAAGGGCCTTGGCAATGACCTATAATGTTTTGGGGACATCAGGGACCTCTCTGACCAACCACTCACTGGAAGGTATCCCATCCCTGGCACTGAAAATTTTCTAGCAACAATCTATGGCTCCTGAGTGTTCTATTGTCCAAAAAAGTAGGACTCCATATGATTTATTTATATCCTCTTAGATTTTTTTTTTTTTCGAGATAGGGTCTCACTCTGGTCCAGGCTGACCTGGAATTAACTCTGTCATCTCAGAGTGGCCTTGAACTCATGGCGATCCTCCTACCTCTGCCTCCCGAGTGCTGGGATTAAAGGCATGTGCCACCACGCCCAGCTTCCTTTTAGATTTTGATTAGCCCTCCCTCCACCTTTCCTTTACTCAATCTCTTCCCCTGACCTCACTTGACTCTTGGTTTCTTAAGGTAATCAATATCATGAAGGTTGAGATGCAAATCCAATTTTTGTTTATAAGTTTTTGGGAGCTACATCAGGATCCATGATGCTATAACAAATTTGTCAGCAATAATCCACAGCTTATCCAATACAGGAGCATCTCCATTTCTAAGGAAGGTTCTAAAGTGAGTAACATTTCAGGATGACAGTGGGATCTGCTCCACAGGGTCATGCAAGAACCCAGAACGGGGGTTGGAGAGATGGCTTAGCGGTTAAGCTCTTGCCTGTGAAGCCTAAGGACCCCGGTTCGAGGCTCAATTCTCCAGGACCCACGTTTGCCAGATGCACAAGGGGGCGCACGGATCTGGAGTTCGTTTGCAGTGGCTGGAAGCCCTGGCGTGCCCATTCTCTCTCTCTCTCTCTCTCTCTCTCTCTCTCTCTCTGACTCTTTCTCTCTCTGTCACTCTCAAATAAATAAATAAATAAATAAACATGAACAAAAAAAATTTATAAAGAACCCAGAATGACAGCAGAGCTACCTCATTCAATATTCAGCTTCCAGGGTTGCTCTGGTTACCACCATTCTGGGGGTGCTCAGGAAAGGAGAACACACAAAAGCCCAGGCTAGAGATTCCCTCACAAGCAAGTGAGGTAGAATTAGCACATCTGTCTTCCATTCCCATCTCATGAGCAAGACCTACATGGTACACTTTTTTAAAATTTTATTTGGAAGCAGAGAGGGGGGTGGAGAGAATGGCACACCAGGGTCTCCTGCTATTGCAAATGAATTACAAAAGCATATGATGCTTAGTGCATCTGGCTTTACATGGATACTGGGGAATCAAACCCAGGTCATCAGGCTTTGCAAACAAGTGCCTTTTACCACTGAGATATCTTTCCAACATATGCCTTTAATACGAGCATATGGGATGCAGAGGTAAGAGGCTCACTGTGAGTTCAAGGACAGCCTGAGACTACGTAGTGAATTCTAGGTCAGCTTGGGCTAGAGACCCTACCTCAAAAAAAAAAAAAAAAAAAAAAACATGGCTCCACCCAGCTATAATGTCACATAGGAAATGTGCCATTTACCATGAAGGAAAGAAGTAAATGAATATATGTGGACACCAGGACTTTTCTTTAGACTTGCTTAAAGACCTTTACCCAGCATGACACAAAGTACTAGAAGGCTCTCTAGGCACCCACTATTATGCTTCTCTTCCTACACCCTTACTTTCTCCTTTATTCTTTTCCCTCCTCTACCCCTCTACTCCCCCTCCACTATGCTATGTAGGTCCCCTTGCCAGCTAGAAAGGTCTACCAGGCTTGCTGGCCATGCTGGGCCATTCTGAGATAGCTGAAAGACCTACAGTCTTCATCCACCCTCATCCTGCCTCACTTCCAAAGGAGGAAAGTCGAAAAGAAATCTCTGAGACCCGTGGTTCTTCTCCCATACTTTGCTTCCAAAACATTTTTGGGAGGCATTTCTAGTGAAGAAAATTCTCCACTTCATTACACAAGTAATTTAGGATAACTAGCGCAAAAACTGTGTGTGGGGATTAGCAGGAGATTAGAGCAGTCAGGAAGCCCAGGGTCAGAGCACAGCAGGTTTTACAAAACTGCCAGCAGAGTGTTACCTTTACCCAAAGACAAGGAGGAGCCGGGGAGCAGTCCTGGCAAAACAAGAACCTGACTAGAGCCTGTGTTGTAGAAAGCCACTCCAGTCACCAGACAAAGAATAGGAGACAGGATAAGAAGGAAAGCTGAGAGACCTGTCAGAATCTTGTCACAGTTATCCTCTCTGAACTTATTTCCTCATCTGTAAAATGGGAAACATTAAAAAATATTTTAATATTTTTAATTAAAATATGGTAAACTGGGCATGGTGGCACACGCCTTTAATCCCAGCATTCAGGAGGAAGAGGTAGGAAGATCACTGTGAGTTCAAGGCCACCCTGAGACTACATAATGAATTCCAGGTCAACCTGGGCTAGAGTGAGACTTTACCTTGAGAAAACAAACAAAAAATATTAAAATATGAGGCTGAAGAGATTGTTCAATAGTTGAAGGTACTTGTGTACAAAGCCTGCCATCCAGGGTTTGATTCCCAGTACCCACAAAACGTCAGATGCACATGGTGGTGCATGCATCTGGAGTTTTTCTGTAGTGGCAAGAGACCCTGGCATGCCCATACCCACTCTTTCTCTCTCTAATAAATAAATAAAAATATTTTAAAACAAATAAATTAAAACATGGAAAGAGTTTAATCAGAACAGTGCCTGTTACTTAGTAAGCCCCTAGTAAGTATCAGATGTCACTATTCATTTCAGGGTGAGGCCTAGACTAAAGCAGTTGTAATGAAAATAGAAGAATTCAGATTTTGAAAAATACAAAGCTAGGGCTGGAGAGATGGCTTAGCGGTTAAGCGCTTGCCTGTGAAGCCTAAGGACCCCGGTTCGAGGCTCAATTCCCCAGGACCCACGTTAGCCAGATGCACAAGGGGGTGCACGCATCTGGAGTTCGTTTACAGAGGCTGGAAGCTCTGGCGCGCCCATACTCACTTTCTCTCTCTCTCTCTCTCTCTCTCTCTCTCTGCCTCCTTCTCTCTGTCACTCTCAAATAAATAAATAAACAAACAAAAAAGATTTATTGAAAAAAATACAAAACTAGCTGGGCATGGTGGCACACTCCTTTAATCCCAGCACTTGGGAGGCAGAGGTAGGAGGATCGCCGTGAATTCGAGGCCACCCTGAGACTTCATAGTGAATTCCAGGTCAGCCTGGACTAGAGTGAGACTCTACCTCGAAAAACCAAAATAAATAAATAAATAAATAAATAACGTTTAGAAACTTGAGGATCTAATGATCGTAGGGTAGGAGAAAAAGGGAGAAGTCAAAAGAGGGCACTAGTATGATCTTTTATATGTGTGTGAAATCTAAAAACATAATTCTTAAAAGTAGAGCAAAGAGGGCTGGAGAGATGGCTTAGTGGTTAAGTTTCTTGCTTGCAAAGCCTGATGGTCTAGGTTCAAATCCCCAGTACCCATATAAGCCTAAGACAGATGCACAAGGTGACACATGCATCTGGAGTTCATTTGCAGTAACAAGAGACCCTGGCATGCCCATTTTTTTTCTCTCTCTCCCCATCTCCCTGTCCCTCTCCTCCCTCTCCTCACTTGAAAATAATAAATTTTAAAAAATTAAGTAGCGAGAAGAGGAACTGGCAGATAACTCAGCAGTAAGAGAGCACTTGTCCCACAAGCATGTGGGTCTAAGAAGGCCTGAGACTTCCCATATCAAATCCCCAGGACCGCTTAATCGTACCCCATAAAAATTTGGGTGTGGCCACATATGTCTACAGGCCTCCCCCACCTTACCAGTCTTTGGAAGGAGAAGGGGGCAGAGATTGGAAACCAAAGAATCTCTGGGGTTTACTGACCAAAAATCAGCAGCTCCGGATTGAGTAAAAGACTGTCTCAAGCAAATGCAAAGACCAGCTACAGAGGACGCCTGACAGTCTCCTCTGACCTTTGCAAGTGCACATGGGACGTGTATCTTCACACACGCACCCACACACATGCACACACACCACATACATCATATACACATACTACACACACATGCCAAAAAAAAAAAAAAAGTAGAGAGAAGACTACTGTCAGAGGCTGGGGAGTGAAGAGTCAAAAGGAGCAGAATTTCAGGTAGAAAGGATAAGTTTGAGGATCCATTGCATAGCAGGGTGTCCATAGACAATAATAATGTGTTTTATACTTCCAAATAACTAAGAGAGGACATTTCAAATGCATCACTACAGAAAATGAAGTAAGGGAGGAGATGGGCATGGTCATTAGCATGATTTACATACGTGAAAACATGACAATATTCTCCACAAATGTAATACCTCTGTGATACATCAATTAAAAGCCACTTACATCTCTCTCTCTCTCTCTCTCTCTCTCTCTCTCTCTCTCTCTTTGGTTTTTCAAGATAAGGTCTCACTCTAGCTCAGGCTGACCTGGAAATCACTCTGTAGTCTCAGGGTGGCCTCGAACTCATGGCTATCCTCCTACCTCCGCCTCCTGGGTGCTGGGATTAAAGGCGTGTACCACCATGCTCGACTCTTTTTTAATATTTATTTATTTATTTTAGAGAGAGGGAGAGAGAGAGGAAGAGGCAAATAGAAAGAGAATGGGCACACCGGGGCCCCCAGCCACTGCAATTGAACTCCAAATGCATGTGCCACCTTGTGCATCTGGCTTGTGTGGGTCCTGGGGAATTGATCGTGGGTCCAAGGCTTCCAGGCAAGACCCATGAGTATGAGATGCTCATATGACATCAACCAGATGGCATTTTCCAATAGGTTACAGAATCTGCTGGTTTGAAGGCCAAAAAGGAGGTTGTGCTGGAGAAATGGACTTTAGGCTTTTCGGCAGCAATAGTAATGGAAGCCATAGGAACAGATGGCAGTGCCCAGGGAAAGCGAACGGAGAGGAGGATCCCGAGAAGCTCTAAGGGCTGGGCAGAGAGGACAGAGTCCAGGTGAGGGAGGAGGCAAACAGCAGGACAGAGGAAAGCTGAGTACAGGGAGAGGTCAGCAGAATCCACAGCTGCCCAAGGCCAAGCCAGGCCAGGGTGCCGAAAGTCCCATGTGCTGGTGAAAAGGAAGTTGCAGGTGGCTTTGATGAGCACAACTTCAGTGGACCATTCAGGGCACAACTGAGAAATGAGTGGAGAGGAAGAGGGTGCTGCCCTACTCAAGAGAGTTAGCTTTGAAGGGAGTGGAGAAATAGAGTAAGGAAAGATTCTTAAAATGCAGAGATTTGATAGAGATGGAGTCAGGAGAGAAAGACCAAAGTTGTGGGATGGAGGGAGGTGACACTAAAAATGTCCCTAGAGAGGAGGAAGATCAAGAGTGCAGCTGGAGGGACTGGCCTTGGATGTATAGGGGAAGGAAGGCAGTGAGCAGGGAGTGAAGGCCATGGGTGAGCTTGAGAGGAGACATCTGAGGACAGAGGGCAATGGGGGCAGCTAAGAAGTAGTTTGTCAGCCATTTGACAAGCCACACACACACTTGAGGGACGTTGTCATCCCATAACCGTGGATCAAGGACCCAAGACACACAAGCAGACATGAGGAGCCCCCAGCAGATAGAAACAGATCACTGCTTGGGAGGCAGGAGCCAGGCTCGAGGAAGCCAAGCTACAGCGGTGGGAGAGTGAGCATGTGTGGGGAGGCTCAGGCTCAGCTGGGCTCCGGGACTGGCTGCGCTGAGCTGGGCTGGGGGGATTGGCTGCGCTGAGCTGGGCTGGGGGGACTGGCTGCACTGCATTGGACTGGGGGGATTGACCTGCACTGAGCTGGGCTGGGGGACTGGCTGTGCTGAGCTGGGCTGGGGGGATTGGCCTGTGCTGAGCTGGGCTGGCCCTCCCTTGCCCTCTGCAGTGGGACTTGGTATGCAACTCTGGCAAACTGAAGGAGATGGCCCAATCAGTCTTCATGGCGGGCATACTGGTTGGAGGGCCCATGTTAGGAGAACTATCTGACAGGTAAGACTTGACAACACAACTCATGGGAATATCCCCTCCCCAATCTGTCACAAAGAGGCAAGAATTGGAGGGGGTGGGCTATAGGAGGGAGCTGGTACCATTGTCTTCCAGGCCACACCCTCTCTCTGTCCCAAAGCCCTCACAGCTTAGATCTCCTGGCTCCCCCAGAACCAGGAGGAAAGCCTCCAGGTTTTCTGACACATCCTTGTGGCTGGGTAGAATAAAGCCATGACTGGTGGACTGCTTAGAAATAAGAGGTCCTTTGACCCCTGCCCAGTCAGCTAAGCTGAGGTGGAGGAGATAACTCATTAACTTAACACTTTAACTGCAAAACTGTTGAAAAACAGCAATTACCAGCAAGGTTTTGTCTGGGGAGGGATTATTTACTCTACTTGGTCCTTGGGTAGAGGGGTGGGGCCCCTGCCCTTTGTCCCAAAGCCTGCAGAGTCACTCATCTTGGCACATTCAGTGACTAGCCTGGTCCTTCCTCTCCTTTGAGCTGCAGGTTTGGCCGCAAGCCCATCCTGACATGGAGCTACCTACTGCTGGCAGCCAGTGGCTCAGGCGCTGCCTTCAGTCCCAGCCTCACCTTCTACATCATCTTCCGCTTCCTCAGTGGCTGCAGCATCTCGGGCATCTCCCAGAGTACCGTCATCTTGAGTGAGCCACAGGGGATGGGGGCCAGGGAGCAGGGCTCTGGGGAGCACCAGCCAGCAGTTGAAAGTGGGTCTGAGCTTGGCTCAGCCAAAGGGCTGTGTATGCCCTTGATCCATCAGGATGCCAGAGGTTCCCTCTGAGCTTAGCAGCGACTACAAGCATCATAACGGCAGCCGTCAATATCGAGAACTTGTCCTGGGCCTAGCACTCAGCCAGGTATACAATCTCATTTTGCACACACACTAGAGTGAATGATACTAACTCTATAGATGAAGAAGTCAGGGCAAAATAAGTCACCTGTCACTGGAGAAGGAGGTCAAGAGTGAACTGGGGGATACAGAGTCCCAAGTTTGAATCGTATTTCCTTGAACCTCAGCTGCAGCATCTGCCAACTGAGCCACGAACCCTGGGGATCATGATGGGGTCAGGTAGCTATTGGGAGGCAGGAGCTGGTTGCCTTCATGGGAAGGTGCCTGGAGCTTGACAGGATCCTAATCTGGTCCTTGGGTTCCTCCCACAGATGTGGAATGGGTGCCCACGCGGGTGCGAGCCATCTCATCGACAGTAATTGGGAACTTCTACACCACTGGCCAGTTCATTCTGTCTGGCCTGGCCTACGCCATCCCCCAGTGGCGCTGGCTGCAGTTAGCCACTTCTGTTCCCTTCTTCGTCTTCTCCCTGCTGTCCTGGTATGTGACCCTCTGGTCCTCTCCTCCCTCCCTCCCTAGGCCCACCAGGACCAAGCAAGGGGATCCTATGCCTAACCTGGCTGCTCCCAACACCCTGACCACAGAGTGAAAGAAGACTTTCTAAAATGGGGGAGTCACATCTGCAAAGGCACATTGGGAGAGGTGTGGGGGTACTAGGGCTGCTGGCAGCTGAAAGGGGGAGCTATGTTGTGATAGATTAAATGGAGAGTACAGAAATCCAGGGAGGCCTCTTCTTCCCATGGAAGAGGATGGAAAGTTATGGAAGATAGCTATGTTGGCAGCCCAGCCTAGGTTCTGTTTGTGAAAGAATGGCCCACAAGGACGAAAAGACAGACTGGTGGAGACAAGCACAGAAAGGGGTCTGTGAGCACAAGGGACTTCTGAGGGACAAATGCGAAAGACACTTTGAAGAAAGAATCTGTAGAATTTGGAGGTTTCCAAATCTGAGGTTCAAAGATAAGGAAGTCCAAAGCGGGGCCCCAGCCTTGGAATCTAGGAGAATTAAGGAGACCCAGAGTGGGCAGAGAGCTCACTATCAACATGCTAACCCAAAGCCACATAGAAAGACAGAGAATGAGCATCCCATGACTGGACGTCACAAATGATCCAGGAAAAGTGTGAAGTCTTGGCATCCCTTTTATCAATGATGCATAAGACCCTGCTCTAGACTTAAGCCCATGTTGTCTCTGATCCCAATAGCATCTTTTGGGCATCGTCCCCACTTAACAGATGTGAAAACTAAGGCTCAGAGAAAAGCAATTTTCTAAGGTTACATGGAAAGGTACAAAATTGAGATGAAATTTCAACTTGGAAATGAACATAGAGCTCTTAGAGAAGGATGGGTGACTTGAGATGAAATAATAAGAGAGATGGTCAGGGGGAATGGGGTGGAGGCAAGAGGTGTCACAGCCTGGGGTGGGAACAAAGAAGAAACAGTCAGAGTCCAGAAACAAAACAGGGACAAAGGACCAAGGAGATGGCTCAATGATAAAAGACCTCCCTGTACAAGCCTGCCAACCAGAGTTGGAGTCCCCAGAACCCACTTAAAGCAGGACATAAGTAATACACATACATGCATCTGTAGTCCTGGGAGGTGGTGTCAGGAGAATACCAAAGCTCGTGGGCCAGCTCAACTGGCATTTCCAACAGAGTACTAGGAAGAGAGATCTTGTCTCAGATACAAAGGGGGAGGTGAGGACCGACGCCTGAGGTCATCGTCTCAACTCTACATGGGCACTGTGGCACACACGTTCTTGCATGTGTGTGTGTGTGTGAGGGTGTGGGTGTGCATATGCACACATACACGCACACACATGAAATAAAAAAAACATAGAGGCAGGTTGTCAGCAGAGTATAGTTGACAGCTTGGCCCCCTTCATCATGTGACTTGGGGAAAGTCTCACCCACTCTGAGCCTCAAGACTTTTCTAGGTAAGATGGGAATAATATTGCCTGTTATGCAAGTATTGTGGGGCTGTCCCACAGGAAGACTTGCTGACTGAAAGCCAGTGCTGTCATTATTCTCAGGAGACAAGGCTGAAGTCGAGGCCCTGGGCATTATGTGTGGGTGGAACTCCTTGATAATCCTGGTGACAGCAGGCTTACAGACTGTCAGGATAGAAACAGAAACCACAAGCTCATGAGGGTGAATCATGACAGGACCAGAAAGCTGGAAGCACTAGTCTGAGGCCAAGAGACCAATTTCCACTGTCTAAGGACCCTGGAACTGTGACCTTGCCCCTTCTTCACCAAAGGAATGGGGAATCGGCCCAAGGAAGGCTGAGAGAGAGGTGCAGGACCCTCCAGTTGTCCAGCCTCAAGAATGCTGCCCCCTTCCCAGGCTCCACCTGCCTTAGCCTAAGGCCTGGGGCTCCTAACTTAGAAAGACGCCCAACAATAATAAACAGTTCAAGTAGGGGGTAGAGGAAAGACTGTTCTGGAAACGAAAGAAGAAAATGCTGGAATTTGTACTAACTACAGGCAGCCCAGGTGCAAAGTTGGGCCAAGTTTAAATTCCATGAATCTGCTATCAAGCAGCTCAGGTTTCTGGACCTCCTACCCTTTGGCCCTGTTTACAGATGTTCTTCAAACCTATCAAAAGAGGCGTGATGGTGCACGCCTTTAATCCCAGCATTTGGGAGGCAGAGGTAGGAGGATCGTAGTGAGTTCAAGGCCACCCTGAGACTACACAGTGAATTCCAGGTCAGCCTGGGCTAGAGTGAGACCCTATCTCAAAAAGCAAAAAATAAAAAAAAAAAAAGAGGCTCTAGAGTAGGGAGCCACTATGTTTTGACTCTGGCCCCCAGGTGGGTACCAGAATCCATACGCTGGCTGGTTCTATCTGGAAAATTCTCGAAGGCAGTGAAGACACTGCAACGGGTGGCTGCCTTCAATGGCAAGAAGGAGGAAGGAAAAAAGCTCAATGTGGAGGTAGGTGCAGAGGGGGATTGTATTCGGGGTCAAGACCATGTGTCTCTCTCTCCTTGCTTCTGTTTCCTCAGCTCACAGCCCATAGCCCATTTGCTCCCCCCAAATGAATCCTCTAGAGGCACCAGACCTGCACCTCCTTCCCTTCTGCCCATCAGCTAGTCCACTAACAATCCCCCCTCTCTACTCTGTCCCAAGGAGCTGAAATTCATCCTGCAGAAGGACATCATCTCAGCCAAGGCCAAGTATGGCTTATCTGACTTGTTCCGGATACCCATCCTGCTCCGTGTGACCCTGTGTCTTTCCTTGGCCTGGTAACCCACCACCCTACCTTGCCCATAACCTGCCAAGGCAAGGGTGATGCACAAGGAGGCTTCTGGCAGGGTTGCCCAAGGGCAAGACCTAGGGTACCTGTAAAAGAAGTCAAATGAATTCCCCTCAAGACCACAGCTTAGCCTCAGGCCAGAAGTCTGTAGCACCCGCTGGCCCATACCCAGGTCTAGCCATAAGGGTCAGCTTATAAAATCACACCCCTGCCCATAGGGGAGTGCTTCAGACCCCTTGACCACCCCATAGCCCAGTCACAGAAGTTTCCCCGCATTCCACTGCCATCTGCTGGCCCAGCTGCATGCCTTCTGGGACCACAGATAGCAAGGCTCCCACTCTGCAGAAATTACATGTCTCCCAAGTTTCCTCTTCTGTCTGACATTCTACAGCTTCCTCAAAGCCCTTTCTGTGACCTGACTGTGAGATCATTCTCCACCCTAGCTTTGCCCCAGTCACAGAGGATCAAATTTGTCTAACACTTTGCAAAGAGAATCCCCTAATTCTGAGGGGAAAGAGGTGTATTTGACCCCTGCTGGCAGCTTGACTTTCATGTCCCAACTCAGTTGTTGTACTTCTGCTCCACCAGGACAGATCATTTCCTGCTCCTTTGGTCTCTGAGACCCATTATTCTCCAGAGTTTATGCTCCAGTCCTGTTACTCTCTAGAGCTGATGCCATTACACCTCAGGCCATGCCCATGTCAGACATGACCAATCAATCCCAGCACTTTCTCACTGAGCCCAGACACAATCTCACAAAACTCAAAATTGTACTCAAGCAGCCCCTAAGCAGTTCCAAATGGCACAAGAAATGAAAATATTCGCCATCCTGGTGACCCAAGGACCACAATGGGAAGAGGCTTCAGCTTGGCTGCAGGTGCTGACCAACCCCTCTCTGTCCTTCAGGTTTTCTACTGGTTTTGCCTACTACAGTTTGGCTATGGGGGTAGAAGAATTTGGAGTCAACCTCTACATACTCCAGATCATCTTTGGTGGGGTCGACATCCCAGCCAAGCTCATCACCATCATCTCCATAAGTTATCTGGGCCGGCGCATCACTCAGGCCATTATCCTGCTCCTGGCAGGAGGGGCCATCTTGGCTCTCATCTTTGTGCCCTCCGGTGAGAGGTTGGGGCAACCCCACAACCCTCTGGAAGAAGTTGTCACAGGCTGGACCCCAGCTCTGTGGGCTCTACCTCTAATTCACTGTGTTGCCTTAAACAAGTCCATACCCTCTGAGGCTTAAGTCACACCTCTAGAAAATAATTCAGTTGGGCTAGATGACATCAAAGCTCCTTCCAAGATCTAATTTGAACTTGGCAAAGCATAGTGGTGTCTGGAGACTGTAAGGAATTTCTTGAGGACTAGGTAAGTCCTGGATGTCATTTCTGCAAAAGACCTGCTGAAATGAAGAAACAATAGATTCTAGTACTTTAGGAAGACTACACAGCTCACTCCATGACCTTGGAAGAGCCACTTTTATATATATATATAGATGTTGGTTAATCAACCTCTATCTTCCCAAAGGAACTTGAGATATTTTAGGACAAGAACATATGCAACAAAATATGAGTGGGAATTGATCATTCAAGCCAAGAGAAAACACAAATACAGCAGAACACAACATACAAAGCATTAGGAATAACAGAGGGTTATTACTCACCTTTAAGTCTGAAACTGAGCTTCCGAGCAGCCAAAGCACAAAGGGAGACAAGGTCTCCCAAGCAATAAGAGCACTTGGATGCTCCTGAATTCCATGGTCCATCACGCTTTCCCCCTCCCTGTGCAGACATGCAGCTCCTTCGGACAGCACTGGCTGTGTTTGGAAAGGGATGCCTGTCTGGCTCTTTCAGCTGCCTCTTCCTCTACACCAGTGAACTCTTCCCTACAGTCCTCAGGTAGGTGCTGGACCTGGGACAGAGCACAAGCAAATGATATAGGGCCAGATGGGACTGTAGCCTCCTGCCCACCACCCCCTCACCCCAGGTCCCCAGAACCATCCTTTAAAAACCCCATGCACATATACTTACCTGGCAGGGGAGATACCATGATCACGAAGGTGGTTTTCCCAGGGCGAGGCTTATCCATTGCACTCCGGATGTGCTGACCCCTGCGATTTCCCCAAATGCGGGAAACTCGACTGCATAATTTGTGGTAGTGGGGGACTGCGTTTGCGCTTTCCCCTAAAAAAAAAAAAAAAAAAACATGCACAGGCTGTCAATCCCTGCTCTGCACCCTTCCAGGCAAACAGGTTTAGGCATTAGTAACGTGTGGGCCCGTGTGGGAAGTATGCTAGCCCCACTGGTGAAGATCACAGGTGAGATGCAGCCCTTCGTCCCCAATATCATCTATGGGACCATGGCCCTACTGGGAGGCAGTGCTGCCTTTCTTCTGCCCGAGACCCTCAATAAGCCTTTGCCAGAGACTATTGAAGACATGCAAAACTGGTGAGTGCCTCTGGTCCCCAGGGCTCCCCCTTAGGGAAGCAAGTCAGCTCAGGACTTTTCCTACACTCTCTGTCCCTAGGCAACAGCAAGCCAAGCCAATACAGCAGGAGCCAGAAGCTGAAAAGGCATCCCAGATGGTCCCTCTGAAGACATGTGGATCAGACCCCAGCTGAAGACAACAGCACCCCTTTTCCTGCCCTCCAGATACTAATCCCAGCCCAGGCCCTGCCAGGACTCTTCAGGCACCTTGGAGGTTGGGGAAGGCCTGGGTTGGGTCCATGCTCCCAAGAATGAAGCTTTCTAAGACCCAGTGAAGACGTCTCCACCGTCACTGCCCTCCATCAGAGCCCACAACCAGCCCTGGCTGTTCAAAATTCTGGCCGTAGGCCCTTCCATAGTCACCCCTGCACTCATCCTCTGGGTAACCCAGGCCCTGTCATTCTTCTGTCTGTCCTACTGTCTGTCCTTAGCCACCTTCCTCCATTGTCCTACTTATTTGTGCCTGAGTTTCCCTAGATCAGTTTTCATGGTTTCCTTTTCTTCCCTGAAACTCTTTCTTGGATGGGAAATTTCAATAAACAGAAATAATGAACTCAAGCCATGCCTCTGAGGAATAAGGATGGGAAAGAAGGCTGGCCACTATGTGGAGGTGTGAACACACACACATCTGTAACATACATACAAGCACATATGAGCACACAAGTGCGCACAAGCTGGGCTGATATGAACATGCACATGAGTCCTAATCTATGCTGCTACAACAAATGGCCCCAGGCTATACTGACTAAATGACAGAAATTTACTACTCACAGTTTTGGAGGCTAGGAAGTCCAAAACCTAAGTCATCGGTACTCAGTGTCTGATGAAAGCCTTCTTGAAGTTTCCCTCATGTCAGAATAATGAAAGAGCAAAAGACCAGTGCTGGTTACATGCAGCCATTTCATCAGGCACTAATCCATTCACAAGAACAGATCTGTATTAGTCAGCTTTCCATCCCTATGAGAAAATATCTGAGGTAAACAACTTAAAAGGAAGAAAATTTGATTTGGGCTTATAGTTTGAAGTTTTAGTCCATGGTCATTAGGCCTTATTTCTTTAAGGCCAAGGCAAAATATCACAGGGAACAACTCATGGTTGTCCAATAGTCCCACCAGGGGCACACCCATGATGACCTAACTTCCTTCCATTAGGCTATGCCTCCTAAAGGTTCCACGCTACTTAGAGACTAAGCCCTTCAATGCATGAGACTTCAGGGGACATTTATGATCCAAACCAAAACAAGAGCCCCATGATTCATCACTTCCCCAAAGGCTCTTATTACCACCGCAATGGAGATTGTTTCAACACATGCATGTGGGGACCTTCTGTGCATGGCAGCACACCTATGTGAATGCTCTGTGGTGCATCCATAAGACCTGTGCTTGCCAGTATCATGTAAGTCTGCGTACCTCAGCATGCCTGTGAGCAGATGACTAAATTAGCCCAGAGGGGCCTGAAGACAGTTTGGTCTCTGTAATTCCAGCTCTTTCCCCCTCTGATTCATGTCCCTTCACCATGCTGTATGGATGGTTTTATCTCTTGTTTAACTGAGAAAAGTGCACCCATAGCAGATTGTCATCGGTATCTGCTGCCATGTTCCTTGATTCCCTCCAGTCACAACAGAAGGTCCTTCTGTCAGGGCTTTGGATCCAGCCTCTCCTACCAGGAGCCACACCCTTTACTCTTTGAATCTCTGCTCATTCCCTTTTTCCACTTAACAAATCCAAAAGTAACTCAATCAACCCTTTCTGAATACCATATCTCCTTCCAGGACCACTCAATGAATACAAAAGTTCCTCCTCTTGGGCTGGAGAGATGGCTTAGTGGTTAAGTGCTTGCCTGTGAAACCTAAGGATCCCAGTTCGAGGCTTGATTCCCCAGGACCCACGTAAGCCAGATGCACAAGGGGGCTCATGCATCTGGAGTTCGTTTGCAGTGGCTGGAGGCCCCGATGTGCCCATTCTCTCTCTCTCTCTCTCTCTATCTATCTATCTATCTATCTGCCTCTTTCTCTCTCTCTCTCTCTGTGTCGCTCTCAAGTAAATAAATAAAAATAAACAAAAAATTAAAGCTTCTCCTCTTATAGCTGGTCATGGTGGCACACTCCATTAGTCATAGCTCTCAGAAGCCTGCAGTAGGAGGAGGATTTCCATGAATTCAAAGCCAGCCTGAGCTACAGAGTGAATTCCATAACAACCTGAATAAGAGTCTGCCTCAAAAAAAAAAAAAAAAAAAAAAGATTTCTCCTCTTTGTAACCAAACTTCATAAAAGAGCTACCTGCCTCCCTAGTACCTACTTTGTAACCTCATTCATCTCCCCACTGAAGCCTGGCCTGCACCCCTTTCTTCTCTGGTGCAGCCTCCATCAGGGACATCCGTTGCCTCACTGGCTGAATCTGCAGACCCCTTTTGTTCACCCCTCCTCTTACTTGGCCTCTCAGCAGACTTGGCGCTATTTCATTCGTTTCTGAAATGCCTCGTGTCTTCAACTCCCTCACAGGTTGACTGCTTCTGCTCATGCTCCTTTGAGGTTTCCTGTAAATGAAGTGCCACAGTGGTCACTTTGTCCATTCCCCATCCCTTCTCCAAGGGTATGTCAATCAAATACATCCAGACCCCTCCATGTCTTGTCATAACTGACTAAGCCAACAAACACTCTGGATCCAAATCTCGTTAGTGACATGTTCCCTCCTGGGCTGGGATTTGAGACAGTGTATTAGCTTCTTTTCTATTGCTATAGGAAAATATCTGCGGCTAGGTGCTGTATTTATCCCACTATTTGAGAAGCTAAAAATCCCAGGTAAGATGGTCCAATCTGTTCGACTTCCAAAAAGGGCCTTAGGGTAGACGACCTCATGAGAGTGGGAGCCTATGTAAACACAACCATGTGCAGAACAGGAGCCAGAGGCACTCAAGGACCAAGATTGCTAGCTTTCCCCCTGAGCAAGGTCTCACTCTAGCCCAGGCTGACCTGGAACTCACTCCATAGCCCCAGGCTGGCCTCAAACTCATTTCTGTCCTCCTACCTTTGCCTCTCAAGTGCTGGGACTAAAGGTGATAGAGAATGAGAGTGATGTAGTTTTATATAGGTAGTCAGTCAAGCACAGAGGCCCAAGGAGAACATGGATGCCAACCTATCCAGGCCAGACTAGAAAATGGCCCCCAAGAGCCACTTTCAAGTCCTTGTCCATGAAAAGTATTCACAGGCTTTCCCCAAACCTGCATTTCTATGCCTTTCCAGGTTGGTGGATCCCTTCTAAGCCTGCATACCTTTCCTATATGCCCACCAACCAGTCAAGATGTCTGTTATGCACCTAAACCTGACCATAAGACACATCCCAACTAATTTACATTAGCCTCTTAATTTACATTTCCAGGGTTATAAAGAAGGCCACCTGGCACCCCACTCAGGACCTTCTCAGACACTCAGCTTGGGAGTTTACCTTCTCTTCTTTTCCCTATGTTCTTTCTTAAAATAAGTCTAATAATTTTACCCTTTCTGTCTATGGTTTTCAATTCTGTTCTAATCTCACCAGAAGCTCAAGTCCCACATCAAAGGCGTATGCCATCATACGTTTGCTTTTTTTTCTTAAAAAAAAAAAAAAAGATTGCCTTTTAAAATATTTATTTATTTGCAAGCACAGAGAGTGCTAATGGGTATATCAGGGCCTCTAGCCTCTGCACATGAACTCCAGACACATCTGGCTTTACATGGGTACTGAGGAATTGAAACTGAGTCATCAGGCTTTGAAAGTAAGCACCTTTAAGTGCTGAACCACCTCTCCAGCCCAATATTGCTTTTTTATTTTAAAAATCTCTATAACCAAACTATAGAAGTTTTATCTAGACCATCCTTTTCCTAGCGTCTTCCCTGAGAAGGCAAGTTAGTATGGGGCTGGGATGGCCCAAAAGCAAGTAAGAAGGCCAAAGAGGGCTGGGGAGATTGCTCAATGGTTAAAGGTGTTTGTTTGCATAGCCTGCAGCCTGGGCTCAATTCCTCAGTACCCATGTAAAGCCAGATGCACAAAGTGGCACATGCATCTGGAATTTGTTTGCAGTGGCAAGAGGCCCTGGTGTGCCCATACATACTCTCCTTCTCTCCTTGGAAATAAATAAATAATTTTTTTTTTATTTTAAAAAGAAAGAATAAAACAGATACCCAGGGAAAAGAAGCCTACTGGGCCCAAATACAGAGCAGGCAAGGAAGTGAGGAGACGGCTCCATGGATACAGTGCTTACTGAGAAATATGGGTACATGAGTTGCATCTCATGAACCCATATAAAGCTGGATGTCGTAGTGCTAGTGTCTGTAATACCAGCGTGCCTAAGGCAAGGAGGGAGGTGGAAATGGGCGAATCACCCAAGAGCTCACTGTCCAGCTAGCCCAGTAAACACGGCAGTGAAATAAGGTGAGAGCCTGCCTCAAACAAGATAGAAGGTGAGAACTGACACCCAAGGTTACCCTTTGACCTACACACATGCCATAACATGTACACATGAACACATACCACAATACACATTCCAAAGCAGAAGAGCTGACAATACTATTTACATTTTTTGCATGTATATCTGTATGTATACATGCTCATATATGCATGAATATATGTGAAAGGTAGGGTGTGTGTGCATGGGTATGGAGGCCAGGGGTCAACAATGGGTGTCTTTTTCAGTTGCTGTCTGCCTTATTTATTGAGACAAGGTCTCCTACTGAACTTGGAGCACACCGATCCCACCAGCCTAGTTACCCAGCATGCCCTGGACGCTTCCTGTCTCTACCTCTGGAGTGCTGAGATTATAGGTGCCACCACTCTGGGCAGTTGTATGGATACTGGAAATCCAAACTCAGGTTCACATGCTTACACAGCAAGTGTTTTACCAGCTGACCACCTCTCTGGCCTCTACATTGATTTTTTTTTTGTTGTAATTTTTTTCTGAGAGAGAAAGACAGAGAGAGAATTGGTGCTCTGGGGCTTCCAGCCACTACAATTGAACTCCTCATGAAAGCGCCACCTTGTGCACATGTGCAACCTTGCACGCTTGCATCACTTTGTGCATCTGGTTTAGTCAAACATTGGCTTTAGGCTTCACAGGCACCTGCCTTAACCACTAAGGCATCTCTCCAGCCCTACGTTGATTTTTTTAACATATTTGATTAATTTATTTATTTGAGATAGAGGCAGATAGAGAGAGAATGGGTGCACTCGGGCCTCCAACCACTGCAAACAAACTCCAGACGCATGAGCTACCTTGCGCAGCTGGCTTTACATGTGTACTGGGGAATCGAACCTAGGGTGTTTGGCTTTGCAGGTAAGTACCTTAGCTGCTAAGCCATCTCTCCAGCCCCTACATTGATCTTTTTTAAACTTAAAAATAGTTTATTGAGCCGGGCATGGTGGTGCACACCTTTAATCCCAGCACTCGGGAGGCAGAGGTAGGAGGATCGCCATGAGTTCAAGGCCACCCTGAGACTACCTAGTGAATTCCAGCTCAGCCTGAGCTAGAGTGAGACCCTACCTCGAAAAACAAACAAACAAACAAAAAAAAAGTTTATTGAAGCTATGTATAAACTATAAAATTTGAGAGCTGCTATAAATGAACTCCAGATACATGAGCCACTGTGCATCTGGCTTTATATGGGTACTGGGGAATCAAACCTGGGCCATCAGGCTTTGAAAGCAAGCACTTTTAACCACTGTGTACTCTCTCCAACCCTCTACATTGATTCTTGCTGGATTCTAAGTCCCAGTTCCTCATCAGCCCTGTATGTACTTTCTGCCCCTGGGTTCTATTAAATATCTCTGAATTCTCCAAATAAATCCCTCTTTTTATTTAAGTTAACTGAGGGGGTTCTCTTCCTTGTAAACAAACAATTCCAAAAGCAGCTGCTCTTACTCTATCATCTCTCACACACTGACGCGGTTAGAAAGCTTTCCCAGGAAGTCAGCCTTTAACATCCCAGGGGAAACATAATGCAAGACACATGTGTGAATTTAAAATTCAAATTTTCCCCTAGCCATTTTGAAATGTAAAAAAAACAGGTGAAATTAATATCAATAATCTACATAGAAGTTATTGATGAGATTTTGGTCATCTTTAATTCATTCAAAATCTGGAATGTATTTTGCGCTACAATATCTCTCAGTTTGGGCTAACTCCATTTGAGTACTTCGAAATGGCTATTGGCTGTCATACTGGACAATTCCAATATACTCCAGAACTTCAATTATCAACCACACAGCTAATGACCATTCTTAAATCTGTATTAGAGATCTAATAGAGAGTTTAATAAACATGAAAAAGATTTTATTACATCCCTGCCTCAATTTTCAGTGACTTATCATGGAGAGAAAATGTCAGCCCCCCTTGTAAGACTCACCAGAATCAATCCCCAATCTGCCTCAACAGCTTCAGTTTTTGGTGCCTTCCTTTTGCATACACACAACTTCTTTCATTTCATAAATTGCCCTAGCACTTGACTTCTCCCCATCCAACTCCTAATGCACTTGACTCACCCTGATTCATCCTCAACTTGGGCAACTTCCTCCAAAAAGCCTCTGTGGCCCCAGAGTCTGAGTTAGATGCTGTAGTAGTTACCGTCTCATTGCTAGGACAAAACACCCAAACAGAAGCGGTTTACAGGAGGAAAGGGTTTGTTTCAGCTTACAGTTTGAAGGGGAAGTTTCACCCTGATGGGGAAAACATGGTAGAGCAGGAAGCTAGAGTGCCACATCTTGTCACAGCAGCAACAGGAAAGAAGTATTCTGAGTGAGCTAGCTCTGATTACCCAGCAGGGCTGGACTAATAAACTCCAAGGTCTACCCCAGGCCTGCTTTTACCTCATCAATTCCTGGAATCATGGTTGTACTCAATGGCCCTCTAGTTCCCAAATTTCTCATGATTCCAAAAACCAGTTCCAGGTAGGCATCACCATCAAATCTGTAAATCCAGTGAGGATGAATCCTGACCTTGAGGAGCAGAAAACTCCCTGGCATTACTCCTTCAGGTCCCTTCCTTTCAAAAGAATTTGCATTCTTAGTAGTTTGAGCCTTCAATGGGTTGGATCTTGCCCTCAGGGCATTCTTCCTATTGTCCCAGGGCAGGACAATTGGCTTAATCTTTAATGTGGGTAACCTCTTAAATTATTGAAACTGAAGCAATTTAAAACCAATCTCTGTGTCCTTTTTGTGACAAAATTTTTTTGTTTTTGTTTATTTGAGGTAGGGTCTTGCTGACTTGGCCGACTTGGAATTCACTATATAGTGCCAGACTGGCCTTGAACTCATAGCAGTTCTCCTACCTCTGCCTCCTGAGTTTTGGGATTAAAGGTGTGCATCACAACATTTGGCAACAAACTGTATTTTTCATGTCCATATGCTTTATGCTTTCCCCCATCAAATGCACCAGTCCATTAACACAGCCAACCTCTCCACCAGAACAACATGTGAACTGCCTCTAGGCCAGTTCTGACAAAGTCCTTTATCTCAACTCTGAACCCTCATAAGCCAAGCCTTCACAGTCCACAGTTCTTTCTACATTGCAGTCTTTCACACTCTCACTATATTGCTTATAAAGCTCTACTTTCAGTACTGCAAAGCTTCTCTAGTCCAAATCTTTCAACATTCTCCCCATAAATCAGTTCCAAAACATCAAAAACCATATGAGCAGGTTTATCCCAGCAATGACCCCACTCCTGGTACCAAATTTCTATAGCAGTTACCTTTTTGCTGCTGGGAAAAAACATCCAATGAGCAACAACTTATATGAGAAAAAAAGGCTTACTTTAGCTTACAGTTTCAAGGGAAAATTTCATCATGGTGGGAAAATAATGGCAGAGCAGACTACAAGGATGTCTTTATGTCACTGCAACAGCAGGAAGAAAGCATTTTCAGTGAAGTAGCTCGGAATGAACAGTGGGCTAGACTAATAAACCTCAAGGTCTGACCCCAGTGACATACTTTCTCCAACAAGGTTCCACCTTCCAAAGGCTCCATCAGCTAGGCACTAAATAGGAGGGTTAATCACAAACACTTGTGGCTATGGGGGGACATCTTACATTCGAATGACCATAAGTTCCCTGCTAATTACACACTGAAATGTGGTCACAGTTGTGTCTTCATGTGAATTTCCCTAGGTAACAATACAAATATTTGAATGCAAGTGGTTTATTTGGCAGACAAGAAAAAGAAAGAAAAAGAAGAAGAAAAGGAAAAAGAAAAAGAAAAAGAAAAAGTGAGGGCTGGAGGGATGGCTCAGCAATTAAGGCACTTGCCGGCAAAGCCTAATGACCTAGGTTCAATTCCCCAGTACTCACATAAAGCCAGATGCACAAAGTGGCACATGTATCTAGAGTTCATTTGCAGCAGCTAGAGGCCCTGGCATGCTCATGCTCTCTCTCTCTCTCTCTCTCTCTCTCTCCCCCCCCCATCCCTAAATCCCCTAAATAAATGTCCCCTAAGTAAGTGAAAGTTTTTTTTTTTTAAGTGAAGAACTACATCCAAAAAGGGAAACAAGAGCCAGAGGAGAATGAACAGAACAGAAGGCTGACCCCCCTGACAGCCTATCTGTCACCTAGCCTCATGGGAAACTGCTGAAACTTGCCATTTACAGATGTTTTAATGCATGACTCCCCTTACTAACCTTTAGGTGATCTGGGGCTTGCACCTAGGACCAGCCACACTGACTACTGAGATCTGACCTTTATGTTGGGGTTATCAGGGCCCACCTGAATTCTACCTATGAAATGTAGACCTTGGAGCCTAACTGAGATCAGCTGACAGTGGTGCCAGCAGTGCACCCCCTTGGCTTTACTGGACCTCCACAAAACAGAGAAGACCTAGGCTCAGTGTAAATCACAGGTCCCCATATTGTCTACCTTCATCAGTGACCCAGAAAGCAGGATGGCTCCTGGCATGTCCTGGTCATGTCCATCCTGCACTGCTTCAAGGTATTTATTACAGACATATAGTGAGGGAAAGGAAGACACCCAGGAAAGCACTTCCCACTCATATGCTCAGAATTCACGGTAAGATAGGCTGCCCACCTGACCCCCAAACCCCCTGCCCCTCTCTCCACTGCAGCTGCTCCTCTGGTACCCTTTACTCCCTTCTCTCTGTCCCTGAATGGGGACTCCAGCCAACTCAGTGAATCACCACCCAGTATGAAGCACCCTCATGGACAGAATCCTCATACTGGACCACCTCATTGGCCACTGGTCTCATGTATAGTCTCTCAATGGCAGTTTTTGATTGTACTTACCACATTTTCTGGTCAGGATAGCCAGGCACAAGGCTCAGTTTGGCTCAGAATCCCTTGCTCAGTTGCTGCCATGAGACTGGCAGGCATGTCTTTTGAACTCTGCAGGTCATTTCAAACCCATGCGTAGAGCATGTGATTTGAGCAAGGGTGTTTTTCTTTGATCTGCAAATTATTTATTTGAAAGGTGTCACAAAATAATAAAAATCAGATGTAGTCCTGCTTTGAATCCCATTGATTTAACAGAATATACTTATACAAAGTCAGCATTTATCCCAGAAAAATCTGGGCTGTATGATGGCTGCTCACACAGTAGGAAGAACAGAAGTGGAGAGCTGAGTTCTGCACCTGCCTGCTGTGTGCATGGGAGAGTCTCTTGCCTGTTGGGCCTCAGTCTTCCTGCTGTACCACAAGATGTTTTCGCCGGAGGGCTTTCAACCCAGTGGTGTGTGGCTCTAAGAAAAAAGAAGCTTCCTGCCTCAAACAAGGTGAACAGATGAGGACAGACCCAAAAATTGTTCTCTGACCTCCACTCATTTGATACACACACACACAATAGTTTTTATTGTTTTTAAATCCTTTCCAGGGCACGGTTAGGCACAGGCTTGTATGGGGAGGGTACTTGCAGGGGCTACCATCACCTGCCCCTGCCCTCAGCATTCCACCCACTCCTCTACAAGGGCATCAAGTCTTGGCAGGGGACAGGCCCTTCATCCTCCAAGCTGTTTGTCCAGCTGTCCTTGCCTCCCCAGGCCACAGGCTGTTATATACCTTGGCCCACAGAATGTTATCAGGCATCTGGATACCCACTGGGCCCAGGCTAGAACCAACACGGGGGAGGAGGGGGGTTGCTGGGCTGAGCTATATCCTCCTCTGGGCCTCTTTTGTACATATTAGACCAGAATCTCTCCAGAATGCTTTTAGCTTGGCAGTCTACACCTTCAGAGCCACAGTTAAGAGCTCAGATTTTAGCCAGGTAATAGTGGCACATGCCTGTAATTCCAGCATTTGAGAGGCTGAAATGGGAGAATCATGAGTTTGGGGCCAGTCTGGACTATATAGCGAGAGCCTGTGAAAGACAAAGCAAAAGTTGTAGCGTGGTGACACACGCCTTTAATCCCAGCACTTGGGAGGCCGAAGTAGGAGAATCACCCTGAGTTTGAGGCTAGCCTGGGGCTAGAGTGAGACCCTACCTTGAAAAAAATAAAAGAAAAGGAAGGAAGCAAGGAAGGGAGGGAAGGAGGGAGAGAGGAGAGAAAGAAAGTGAAGTGAAGAGGAGAAACCTAACTTTGAAATGAGACACCAATCTAACACTTAGTGCACCCAAGAACCTCACTGACCAGCAAAAACCCTCCTAACTTAGGATCGGTTAGTAGAGTGTTTGCCTAGCATGCACGTGGTTCTGGGTTCAATCCTCAATAGCACATTAAACCAGACATGGAGATGCACGCCTGTGATTCCAGCACTCAGAAGGTGGAGGCAAGAGGATCAGAAGTTTAAGGTCTTCCTCAGTTAGAGAGGGAGTTCAAGGCCAGCCTGCACTAGTGACTCTGTCTCAGAAATACATATGCAATTTGCATAAATATAGCATCTTAACATTTTAATATGTTAATTAGTTTATTTATTTGTAAACAGAGAGAGAGAATGGGCATGCCAGAGCCTCTAGCTGCTGCAAACAACTCCAGATGCAGGCGTCATTCTGTGCATCTGGCTTTATGTGGGAAATGGGGAATCAAATTCAGGTTGTTAGGCTTTATGGGCAAGCACCTTAATGGCTGAGCCATCTTTCCAGCCAATTAACTTTTTCTTTTTTTGACAGAGGGTCTCATATATGCAGACTGGGCTCAAAATTGCTATCAAGCCAAGGCTAGGTTTGAACTACTGATCCTCCTGCCTCTACCCCCAAGTGCTTGGAATTACAGATATGTTGCACCATGCCTAACTCAGAATCTTGACTTCTTTTTTTTTTTTAATATTTTTATTTATTTATTTGAAAGCTATAGATAGAAAGAGAATGGACACACCAGGGCCTTTTGCCACTACAAACAAACTCCAGATGCATGTTCATCTGGCTTTATGTGGGTACTGGGGAATCAAACCTGGGCTTTTAGAATTTGTGAGCAAGTATCTTAACCTCTGAACCATCTCTCCAGCCCAGCAGCTTGACTTCTAAAAACAGGAGTCAGACATCAAGTTCTTCCCATCAACAACAAGAATTGGAAATTCTAGCCCGACGTGGTGGTGCACACCTTTAATCCCAGCACTTGAGAGACAGAGGTAGGAGGATCACCATGAGCTTGAGGCCAAGCCTGAGACTACATAGTGAATTCTAGATCAGCCTGGACTAAAATGAAACCCTACCTCAAAAAAAAAAAAAAAAAAAAAAGAATTGGAGATTCTACCTAGAAGAATTGGGAAATCCTCCTTCCACCATAACCCTTTGCATCAACTAATTTGTATAAGGCCTGGGCAATCTCCTATCAGCCTAGGGAATGCCAGACATCCCTTATTTAGACATATGCCAACCTGACAGAAGAGTAGAGTCAATATCATCTATCTTTGCTTATATAGGCTTAGATTTAATGACTGTTGTGTGTTTGTTTTATTTCTATATTTTGGTTCTTATTGTGATTCTGCTTCTTGATTTTGTAACAGAGACTCATGATATTGCTCAAGCTGATTTTGAACTTCTGAGCTCAAGTCACCCATGCCTCAGGCTCCCTGGTAGCTGGGTCTACAGGTGCATACCACTACACCAAACTAAAAGCTTCTTTAAACTCTGTCATGGTTTGAATGTAAAATGTTCCCCATAGGCTCATGTGTTTGAACACTTGGTCCCTAGCTGGTGACACTGTGAAGGTTGTGAAACCCTTCGGAGGTGGATCCTTGCTGGAAGAAGTGGGTCTCCGGAGACAGGCCTGGAGGTTTTATATCCTGGCCTCACTTCCTCTTCCTCCTCTGCTTCTTGATTGCAATTTGACCAGCTCTGCTCCCACTCTTGCTACCATGAAATTTCCCTCTCAAAACTGTAAGCCAAGGGCTAGAGAGATGGCTCAGTAGTTAAAGGTGCTTGTTTGCAAAGTCTGCTGGCCTGGGTTTGATTCCCCAGGACCCATAAAAATCCAGACACACAAAGTGGCACATGAAGGCCATTTGCAGTGGTAAGACACCCTGGTGCATCAATCCATTCTCTAATCAAAGAAATAAATTAAAATAAAATATTTTTTAAAAAACATAGACAGAAGATACATCAAAAGAAAAATTTGAATAAAAACATCAAGGACATAAGCCAGGTATGGTGGTGCATGCCTGTAATCCCAGTACTCAAGCAGTAGGTGAAGGCAGGAGGATCAGAATTTCAAGGACATCCTTGGCTACGTAGTAAATTTGAGGCAGGTCTGGGTTACATGAGATCTTGTCTCAAAAAAGAGATTCAATAGCTGGGTATGGTGGTGCACACCTTCAACCCCAGCACTCAGGAGACAGAGGG
Organism: Dipus sagitta; assembly: GCA_036346955.1. NCBI lineage: Eukaryota > Metazoa > Chordata > Mammalia > Rodentia > Dipodidae > Dipus > Dipus sagitta. Next base: position 165,333,664 of record CM070770.1, read on the forward strand.
AGGAGAATTGCCATGAGTCTGAGGCCACCCTGAGACTACATAGTGAATTCTAGGTCAGCCTGGGGAAAAAAGAGAAAGAGAGAGAGACTCAAGAAGATGAAAACTGAGAACCCCCCGACAAAGAGCGAGCCCCTGATGTGTGATGCAGCTCTCGGGCCCCACTCCTTCACAGTAAGCAGCCTCTAACTCTAATTGTTTCTTTCAATTGCACAAAGCCATGATCTATACATGTGAGCTGTCCCCAGAAGATCAAAGACTGTGGTTACCCAATGTAGCAAATAAGAATGCAAGATGCTCAGTCAAATTTGAATTTCAAATCAATGATTAATTTTTGGTATAAATATGTCCAATGCAATACTAAGAATGTACTCATACTTAAAAAACAATTCTCATTGATCTGAAGTTTCAACTGGACTTCCTGTATTTTCTCTGGCATCATTCCCAAAGACAGACTATCCAGTCCACTAAAAAAGGACAGAAATCCTTCAGGAAGCCACGGTACTTCCCAGGCCCCAGGCCCCTCAGTAGAAGGAAGACAAAAGTTCCCACCATATTCCCTTCCATATCCAGATGCCCAGATGGCCCCTGTCTCCACATTCACTCCCATCCTACCTCTCCTGCCCTTTATACCCACTTGGAGAAATTCCACTGACACAGGAATACTCAGAGGGTTAATCCTTCTGATACCAAGTCACACTTTAACTCATTCTCTCCAGGCCAAGGATTAAAAACTGTCAACTAAGGGTCAGGGCTCCAGCAGACCCTGAAAGCAGAGCCATCCAGACCCCCGAAGTGAAAAGAAGAGGCAAGGGAAAGGGAGGGACGGAATCAGGGAGAAGGACAGGAGGAGGAGCTGCCCACCAGACAGCCATCCCCCCACAGAGCAGGCTCAGTTCCAGAGCTACTCAGCTACAGAGGCAGTGGCAGCCCCACTGCTCAGGCAAAGGCCAGCAGGCAGACAGACAGACAGACAGACAAATAGGCGGACACACAGAGGTTCTGGGACTGGAAGTCCTCAGCTCCTGGCCACTCAGCCTGGCCCAGCCCCATGGCCTTCAATGACCTCCTGAAGCAGGTGGGGGGAGTCGGCCGCTTCCAGCTGATCCAGATCACCCTGGTGGTCCTCCCCTTGCTGCTCATGGCCTCCCACAACACCCTGCAGAACTTTACTGCCGCCATCCCCACTCACCACTGCCGCCCACCTGCCAATGCCAACCTCAGCAAAGATGAGGACCTGGAGGCCTGGCTGCCCCGGGACGGAAGGGGTCAGCCAGAATCCTGTCTCCGCTTCATCTCGCCTCAGTGGGAACCACCTTTTCCCAATGGCACAGAAGTCAATGGCACCAGGGCCACTGAGCCCTGCATCGATGGCTGGATCTACGACAACAGCACCTTTCCTTCCACCATCGTGACTGAGGTAAGGACCAGGGCTTCCTCTTCTATGTGCCTTCCACTGTGAGGCACATAGATACACAGAGAGAGAGAGAGAGGGAGAGGGAGAGAAATTACGGTTCTCCAGGGACCAAGGCAGGACAATACAGAAAGACATTTAAGATAAATATATTTGTTTTGTTTTATTTTAAAAAGGTAGATATAGCTGGGTATGGTGGAGTACACCTTTAATCCCAGCATTCAGGAGGTAGAGGTAGGAGATGGCTGTGAGTTCGAGGCCAGCCTGAAAATGCATGGTGAATTCCAGGTCAGCCTAGGCTACAGTGAGACCCTACCTCGAAAAAAACAAACAACAACAACAACAAAAAAAAGGTAGATATAGAAAATATTGAGTGCTTTAAAATGTTCTTAGCTCCAGGAACAATGAGGCAAACATCAGAGGAAAATGTCAGGGTGGTGGCATGGACCGCAGAGGAGAGCCTGGAGGAAGATGAGGGGCTTCTCTGCATCCGGGCTCTTCTCTCCTCATAGTGGGACCTCGTGTGTTCCCACCGGGCTCTCCGCCAGCTGGCCCAGTCCCTGTACATGGTGGGAGTGCTGCTAGGAGCCATGATGTTCGGCTACCTGGCAGACAGGTCAGTTCTGGGTAAGCCAAAGGGCTGGAATTGGGGACCCCTTGGCTGGATCAGGGCATCTGGGTGGGAGGCTTGCATTCCCACAGAGGTGACTGGTTTGAGGGATTATCATGCCAGCCTCATAATACTCCCTACATCTTCCAAAGACCCCCAGCCCGGGTCCTGGTGGACAGTGGGTGTTCTCTGCCTGCCTGACTTAGCCTGAGCCCCAGCAGCCCTCAGGCCCTGCCACAGGTCTTCCCTCTCCCATAGGTTAGGCCGTCGGAAGGTGTTGATCTTGAACTACCTGCAGACTGCTGTGTCGGGGATCTGTGCGGCCTTTGCACCCAACTTTGCTGTCTACTGTACCTTCCGGCTCCTCACGGGCATGTCTCTGGCTAGCATTTCCATCAACACCATGACTCTGAGTGAGGACCACCGATTTATGTCCCCTCTCATCACCCAGCCCCTTCCAGCGTCCTCTCCTAGCCCACCCCCTTCTCAGCCATACCTACCTATGCATCTCCCTGGGGTCTGTCCTTCTTGCCAATAATAACACTGCCTCCCCAGGCTCATGCAGTCCTGACCCCTCACTTAGAAATAAGATTACAGACTCCATCATTAAAGCCAAGATGTCATGTAAATGACTGAGGCAGGTATATTTGTATACCTGGTAGGTATAGGAGGTATAGGCATAAGAGGCCTTAGGATGAGGTGAGGACTATATTCAAAGGTGAGACACAGACCAGACATGCAGACATGTAGGAATATAAGGCAGAATTGTCACAAGTTTGAGGCCAGCCTGGGCTACACAGTGAGACTGTTTCAAAACAAAATAAATCAGATCAGAACGGAACAAAGCAAAACAAAACAAACAACAAAAAAGAGAGATGACACATTCCATCCAAAAATGTCAGACACTCCCAGACATGTGGTACTAGATGTACTAGGATTTGCCAAATTTCCTGCTCGGTTAGTTTGCTTGTTGTTTTGAGACAATCTCACTTATGGAGCCTAAGCGGGCCTTGAACTCATGATACTCAGCCTCCCCTCCCAAGTGCTGGGATTATGAGCATGCATCACCAACACACCTCCTTTTTAATTAGTATAAAATACTCCCTCTTTTTTTTTTTTTTTTTTGAGGTTAGGGCCTTGCTCTAGCCCAGATTATCCTGGCATTCACTAAATAGTCCCAGGCTGGCCTCAAACTCATGGCAATCATCTTACCTCTGCCTCCCAAGTGCTGAGATTAAAGGTGTGTGCTACTACACCTGGCTAGCCCTGTTTTTTAATGTTGTGATTAGATCTAATATCTCTATACCTAAGGTAAACCAGTATCACCCAGACGAATCACACTCAGGGACTGAGGAGGTACATTCACGAGCCATCAGTGTGCTTCCTCTGATAGGCCACATGCACACACATACAGTTTCCCAGATGAGGAACCTGGGTAGGGGAGAAGAGAAAGGATTTGCCCATGGGGGTGGGGATGTGGCTTGATGGGTAGAGTACCTGTCTATCATGAGAAAAGCCCTGAGTTTGATCTCCAGGACCACATAAACCAGCTGTGGTGGCACAGGCCTTTAATGCCAGAATTCGGCAGGTAGAAGAAGATCGTCCTCAACTACACAGCAAATCTGAGGCCAGTCTAGGCTCACGAGACCATGTCTTTCAAGAAAGAGAGTTAAGACAGAAAAAAAGAAAGAAGGAAGGAAGAAAAGGAAAGGATTTACTTAACAAGGTCATCCCTCGAGCCTAGAAAGAAATTCAAAGACTTGCAATTCTCTCAACTAAAGGAATGAGCTAGGTCTGGGCTCTAACAAGAAGTCTAAGGATCTAACTCCCAAATCCCACATAAATATCCAAGTGTGTCCCAGCAGCAGAATTAAGAGCCCACCAGGAGCCCAGCTGGGTGGAGACCATAGCAGAAAGGTGGTCCCATTGTCACCTGGACAGATGCGACAGGACTGAGAAAAGCCATCGCTCTGGCCACTGAGAGCAGAATGCAGTGCAGGTCTGAGGAAGAGCCCGGCGTGGTGGCTGTTGAGAATAACCTGCATGGTCAGAGGTGTTCTGAAGGGCAGGGGAGCTGTAGCCAGCAAGCGGAGGAGGGGCAAAAAGCAGCAGGAGTGTGGAGGGCAGCTCTGTAGATCCTCAGCCCCCTCCTCCTAATCCCCACTTCCACTTAAAGTGCCCACTTTCCTCCCCTGGCACCCAACCTCACCTGACACATCTTCTGTAGAGCCTTGTGAAAGACCTAGGTTGGGGGAAGAGAGAAGGGTCTCTTCTCACATAGAAGCCCAGTCAGTGGCATCACCGTGTTCTAACCCTCTTTCCAGATGTCGAGTGGATGCCCATCCACACACGTGCCTATGTGGGCACCTTGATTGGCTATGCCTATAGCCTGGGCCAGTTCCTCCTAGCGGGTATAGCCTACGCTGTGCCTCACTGGCGCCACCTGCAGTTGCTGGCCTCCGCGCCTTATTTTGTCGCCTTCATCTACTCCTGGTATGTAGGGTCTGGGGTGGGAGTAAGTGCCACAGAAGCCCAGAGGGCTGCAAGAGACAGGGCATCTCCCAGAGCTGGGTGCACACACACACCCCACCCCAGAGAATCCATAAAAGCCAGAAGGCCAAAGCCAACCCAATGTTACCTGTTGAAAATGTGGCTGTGGAGAGAAGGCTTTGCCTCAGGGACACCCAGTTCTCTGGCACCCTAAAACTCGGCTTGTCTACACTCTTCTTACCCAGCACCCAAGAGTTGAACTTGTAGGTTGGAAAAATGAGTCACTACCAAGAACTGCCATGTGGTCCTCAGGAGGGGGAGTTAACAAGAGGCCCTGGGCTTCCAACCTTAAATAAAACCCCACTGCAGGCCTCTGGAAGTCCACACCCTACCCCCAGCCCAGAGAACTAGAACTGAGACCATGGCCAGCCCCCACTTCCCACCCCTACTCCAGGTTCTTCATCGAGTCTGCCCGCTGGTACTCCTCATCAGGGAGGCTGGATCTCACCCTTCAGGCCCTACAAAAAGTGGCCCGGATTAATGGGAAGCGGGAAGAGGGGGCCAAGCTGAGTATGGAGGTAAGACTCCCCCCGCCCACACTGAGCTATACACCAGAACTCCAATCTAAATCTCAACTTCAAGGTACAAGACCCAGGGGTTCTCTGAGGAAGGGGCTAGCCTGGAAGGATCTCTTCAGAGAAGCTTAGACCCTGAGCCCGGCTCATCCTATCAGGTGCTCCGGACCAGCCTGCAGAAGGAACTGACCATCGGCAAAGGCCAGGCCTCGGCCATGGAGCTGCTGCGATGCCCAGCCCTTCGCCACTTATTCCTCTGCCTCTCTGCGCTGTGGTAGGCTCAGGCAGACATGGTGATGGACAGACAAGCAAACTGACCAAAGGGCAAAAATCTGGCTGGAGAGGGTGTGGGTGCAATGGGTGGAAAAGGGAGGTAAGAGGAAGGAAAAGTTGAAAACCAACAGCTCTCCAGCTTCAACTTAGTCCTTGTCCCCAAACTGGACACAGGTCTCCCCAATTTCTCCTCTCACCAACCCCGCTCCAATATGAAACATCTCACCAGAACTAGTGGCCTCCAGGGTCAATAGAATACCGTGAGTGCATTCACAGTGTGTGGCTTGCAAGATACTCAGAGACTTCACTAGCCTGGTGGTACCTTCCAGAAACATGGGCATAGACAATGAAGAGACCCACACTCATCTCTAAAAGTATACTTTGGCCAAATGTGATGTCTCCCTTTCCCTTTGCAAGGTTCCCCCATCACCTTTCTTTCTTTCTTTCTTTCTTCTTTTTCATTTCTGGGGAATCGAACTCAGGGCCTTGTACGTGCTAGGCAAACACTCTACCACTGGGCTACATCCCAGCCCCATCAATCACCCACTTATGTGCTTCGCCATAGCAATTCCAGGACAGTGAAGAGAGGCGTGGTCAGAAGAACAATCTGCCGAGGAGTATTTGCTGCCAGTTTGGGATTTATTCTCAGTTATGGTTCTATCCAAAAACCTGAGCTTATTTTGTGTACCCCTGACATCATAAGAACATTATTCACCCCAGAACCATGGACAGGTCTCAGAAGGGTCTGGTCTTTTCTGACACCTTAATGTGGCTTAGATATTCACCTGTCCTCCCTCAGCCCAGCATCAGTGATAAGATACAGTCTAAAGCTGTGAAAATAGTGTATAGAAACTAAGTGAAAACTCCCCAATTCCTTGTAGTCAAAAGACTAGGAAATTTGGTATACTGGAGGACAGTTCCAATATTTAAACTGTGCCATTTGAGTATGAGTCTGAAGAAACTAGCCAAGACAGACCCAAGGCCCTTAAGTAGGGGATCCAGTGCTGCTCCCTCCACTTTTGAGGGTGTACTCACTTTCAATCCTGCCTAACAGGCTCCATGCCCATCCCCTCCCCCCAGGTTTGCCACGAGCTTTGCCTACTACGGGCTGGTCATGGACCTGCAGGGCTTTGGGGTCAGCATCTACCTCATCCAGGTGATCTTTGGTGCTGTGGACCTGCCTGCCAAGCTTGTGTGCTTCCTGGTCATCAACTCCCTGGGTCGTCGGCCTGCGCAGATGGCCTCGCTGCTGTTGGCGGGCATCTGCATCCTGGTGAATGGAGTGATATCCCAGGGTAAGCCCCCATGAGCACCCTGACCTCAGTCTCAGCCTCACCACCAGGTACAACCCGACTTCTCGGAAGACAAAGAGGCCAATTCTTCCAACGCACCCCCCCCCTCCGACTCCTACACACTTACTTGTTCCCTCTCTGTTTTCTCCAGACCAGACAATTGTTCGCACCTCCCTGGCTGTGCTGGGAAAGGGCTGCCTAGCTGCCTCTTTCAATTGCATCTTCCTGTACACGGGGGAGCTGTACCCCACAGTAATTCGGTGAGTGGGAACCTAGTGGGGGGAGGGGCTCGTGAAAATACACATTAAGGTCAGACCTCAGAACATAGCCTGGTACCCGACGGTCCCCTCTCAACATGCAGGCATAGTGCAAGGCACACGGGGGTCACTTCTCGCTTCTGGGTCTGGCTAGCAGAGGTGTGACTGCCTAGCCCTTCCTAGAGAAGACTGCAAAAGGAGCTGCCAACTGGGGTGGGGCAGGGAGCTGCATCTCAGAGACAATGCATTGAAGACTCGCTGGAAAACAAGTTAGAAGTTATCACCACAGGGCTGGAGAGGTGGCTTAGTGGTTAAAGCATTTGCCTGCAAAGCCTGACGACCCAGGTCCAATTCCCCAGTATCCACATAAGCCTGCTAGGGGGTGCATGCATCTGGAATTCATTTGTAGTAGCTAGAGGCCCTGGTGCACCCATTCTCTTTCTCTGCCCCCCTCAAATAAATAAATTAAATTAATTTAAAAAATTTTTTAAAAAGTTGTCCCCACATCAAAACTCCACCTCAAACCAAGTAGTACATCTGAAACCCAAAACAAACATGTATGCAATTTGCAAACACAGGAACCATACTTGATGATATGCCCACGGAATGAGCAAACACAACATCACTTTAGTGAGTGCCAAGATGGGGGTGGGTATTAGGAAATAAGAAACATGTCTATTTTAAGAATTACATGCAGAATTCACATGAAATATTAAAGGCAAGAGATGCCATGGTGCTGGAATGGACTTCTCCTTAGCCATTTGGGATGAGAACCCTGAGGGGATGGATACTATCCTACACCCTTATGGGACTTCGGGGGGGAGCAATTATATAAAGCACTTATTGGTCAGTCATGGTGGCACATTCCTTTAATTCCAACGTTCAGGAGGCTGAGGTAGGAGGATCAACATTAAGTTTGAGGCTAGCCTGAGTGAGTTCCAGTTCCAGCCTGGCCTAGAATGAGACCTCACCTCAAAAAGCAAAATAAATAATAAATAAACAACCAAAGAGTAAAATACATAAAGCATTTATCATGTACCAGGGCACTGTCAAACTTTTTTTTTTTTTTTGGTTTTTCAAGGTAGGTCTCACTCTAGCTCAGGCTGACCTGGAATTCATTATGTAATCTCAGGGTGGCCTCGAACTCATGGCGATCCTCCTACCTCTGCCTCCCCAGTGCTAGGATTAAAGGCGTGCGCCACCACACCTGGCTTACTGTCAAACTTTTTTGCAAATATTAACTCACTTAATCCTCATAACAAGCCAAAGTAGGCACTATCATTCCTGTTTTACAAATGTGAAAACTGGAGCACAGAGAAGTCAGGTGTCTTCTCTAAGACCATACCGCTAGCAATGAAGCTTGGCTTTCACCCAAGGCAGAATGCCTTCTCAATGTTCTTGAACTCTCCTGCCACAGTGAATGCTCTTAACATACTCTTCATATGCAGCTTCCAGGTCCCTTCTGCTGGGGATCCTAACCCAACGTGTCTGTGTAGAGCAGTTACAATTCAAAACATCCTCCAGCATAGTAGGGTATAGCTCGGTGGTAGAACACTTACCTTAGTAGGCATACAGCTATGTGTTCTGTCCCCAACACTGAAAAAATCCCAGGGGATGACCTGAGATTGGTCATATTTAATTGTCTCATGTAACAGCTAAGAAACTGAGGTCCAAAAGTGTAAAGAAACTTGTTCAAAGTCATACAACTTAAAGACAAAGGTAAAATTCAATTTTTAAAATATATTTCTATTTATTTGAGAAAGAGGCACAGAGAGAGAGAGAGAGAGGATGGGTGTGCTAGGGCCTCTGGCCACTTCAAGTGAACTCCAAATGCATGCACCACCATATGCATCTGCCTTACGTGCTGGAGAATCAAGCCTGGGTCCTTAGGCTTTGCAGGCAAATGCCTTAACTGCTAAGCCATCTCTCCAGCTCTCCCATACACACACACACACACACACTTTCTTCTTCATCTTTGTGTGTGTGAGCATGTCTGTCAGGGCGGGCACATGTGTGCCCCCACACCCATGGGGAAGTCAGAGGACAGCCTTGGGTGTCAGTCCTCACTATCCGTCTTGTCTGTATTTCCCTACTGCATGCACCAGGCTAGCTGGCCCATGGCATGAGCTTTGGGATTCTCCTGCCTCTGCCTCCCACCTCACTACAGGCATGCTGGGATTACTGACACTCACACTACAGCATCAGCATCTGACTTTTACATGGATTCTGAGGATCCCAACTCAGACCCTCACACTTGTACAGCTGGTGCTTTACCCACTGAACAATCTCCTCAGCTCCCAACTCCCCCTTTTAAAATGTTTTTGTTTATTTGTTGGGAGAGAGAGAGAGAATACACATGCCAGGGTCTCTTGCTGCTGCAAATAAACTTCAGATGAATGAGCCATTTTGTGTATCTGGCATTATGTAGGTACTGGGGGAATCAAATCTGGGGCAGTAGTTTTTGCAAGGAACTGCCTTAAACTGATGAGCCATCTCCCCCACCCCCCAACTCATTCTTCAAAAAAAAAAAAGTCACCAAAAGGCAAAATGGGCTGGAGATGCAATTCAGTAGTAGGACATTTGTCAGGCTTTTACAAGGTCTTGAGTTTGATTCTGTAGCACTAAAAAAAAAAAAAAAAAGAAAGAAAGAATTCATTTCTTCACCAAACAGGGAACAGAGGAGGTATCCTGTGCTGGTCAGAGCTGTCCTGCTCCAAATGTGACCAGCACTGGGCACTCATGCCAGAGCTCTAACCAACACTCACCTGATCACAGGCAGACAGGATTGGGGATGGGCAGCACCATTGCCCGGGTGGGCAGCATCATAAGCCCACTGGTGAGCCTGACCTCCGAGTTCTACCCCTCCATGCCTCTCTTCATCTACGGCGCTGTCCCTGTGGCCGCCAGTGCTGTCACTGCCCTCCTGCCAGAGACCCTGGGCCAGCCACTGCCAGATACAGTGCAGAACCTGGAAAGCAGGTGGGTCTTACTCACAGAGGGGCAGGAATTTACTCCAGGTCACATAGGCAGGCTGGGTTGGCATTGAGGTTCAAACCCAGGCATTGTCTTCCAGACTAGGGATTTGTTCCTTTATCCCCAAGTGGAAGATTCTTCCATAACCCTTCCCAAGGCTGCCACTTCCAGTGGGGAGCACTTGACATTTGGTGCAGAAACACCAAGTAGCGCCCCCATCTCCCAGGCCTGGTTTGGAAGCTGCATACACAAAGATCTGCTTTCATGTCCCCAGGAGGAGAGGGAAACTGAGTCAACAGCAGCAAGAGCAGCAGAAGCAGATGGTCCCTCTCCAGACACAAGAGAAGAATGGACTCTGAGGACAGAAGGGCCCTTATAGAGCCCTAAATGGAGTGGGGCCCTACTGCTACCCCACAAGAACAGGGGGGTGGAAGGGTGACAGCCCTTGTGGAGGCTGTGGTTCAGGGAATCGCCCTTTCTAAATAGACCCAAGAACAATCATTAAAAGGTCTAACTGTGCAACTGTCTCACATGGAATACTGCTCCATATCAACTGATTCCAGCCCTGAGGTCACTAGGTATGTCCCTCCTCTATTCCCCCAAACTCTCTTCTCTTACCTGGAGCCCCTCTCTCTTCTTCCCTGTTACTTTCTCTAACCTATTCAAATATTTCTGGTTTTGCTGGGCGTGGTGGCGCATGCCTTTAATGCCAGCACTTGGGAGGCAGAGGTAGGAGGATCGCTGTGAGTTTGAGGCTACCCTGAGACTACAGAGTGAATTCCAGGTCAGCCTGAGCTAGAGTGAAACCTTACCTTGAAAAAAAAAATAGTTCTGTTTTAGCTGAATGCCTTATGACCCTTCCCTTCTCAGAAATTGACAAGAGATTGAAATCAAAGCAGCCAATTAGAAGCTCTGTTGCAGGCTCCTCTTCCTCATAAGAGTGGATGGAAACCTCTGGCAGTAAAGGAGAAAAAGGTGAAGGGGTGTGATGTCAGGATGCTGGCTCCTAGAAACTCAGCCCACTACCCAACTTAACTGTTCCTGCTGCCTCCCAGGAACGAGCTCAGAGGCTGGTGGAGAGGAGAGAAGGGGAGAAGAGAATATAGAACCCAGCCATGGAGACCCAGTACTGAGTGCTAAGTACTGTACTAAGAAATTTGCTTATATTAACTTAATTTCTCCTCCCAGTAGTCCTCTGGAGGTAGGTATTGATTTGGATTTGTTTGGTTTCATGTGTTGTTTTGGCTGTTCTCAGTGTCTCATATAGCCCAGGCTGACCTCACATTCAATATGTAGCTGAGGATGACCTAAAACTCCTGATTCTTCTGTCTCCACCTCCCAAGTGCTGGAATTACAAGCATGTGTCACCACACCCTACTCTGAAGGTGGGACTGTTATAGTCCCCATTTTGCAGATAAGGAAATCAAGACACAGAGGGGTCAAGTAATTTGCCTATGTTCACACAACTAATAATTGTGGAGTCAGGGTTAAAATTCAGACAATCAAACACAATGTGTTTGCCTGACCCCTCTACTATCTAGAGCCATGAGGCACTGGGACTTCAACCTTTTCCACCTCCAAGGCCCGGGTTCTGCTCCTTCCTCTGGGGATAAAAAGAAGGGCTGGGAGATGTCTCAGTACATAAAGCACTTGCCACACAAGCCTGAGTGCCTGACTTCAGAGCCCCAGAATCCACCTATGGCCAGACGCAATAACATGTGTCCGTAACCCCAGAGTTCCCACAGCAAGATGGGAGATGAGAAAATCCACCAGAGGCCCAGAGGCCAGCTAGCCTGGCAAATAGAGTATTAAACAATGAGAGATCCTGCCTCAGACAATGTGGAAGGCAAGAACCAATACCCAAAGTCTTCCTCTGACCTCCGCTTGCACGCTGTGGCGTGTGCACGCCTGCACTCGCACACAGGAACACACACACACCAAAAAAAGGAAAAAGGAAAGAAAAAAAGAGAAAAAGGACAAAGAGGATCATGGAAGAAACTGCTTGAAGGGGGAGATGGAAGACAAGTTAAAGGTTACCATTAAGAAAACACCAGAGGGCTGGAGAGATGGCTTAGCAGCTAAGGGACTTGCCTGCAAAGTCTAAGGACTCATGTTCGACTCTCCAGGTCCCACATAAGTCAGAAGCACAGTGACACAAGTGTGCAAGGTTGCACATGTGCACAAGGTGGCACACGCGTCTGGAGTTCAATTGCAGTGGCTGGAGGCCCTGGTGTGACAATTCTCTCTCTCTCTCTCTCTCTCTCTCTCTCTCTCTCTCATTCTCTCTCTCAAACTCTCATTCTCACATAAAAAAAGGGACAGTCTGTTGGACTTGCCTCAAAAAATAAAAGAAAATGAGAGGAAACACCAGAAAGTTCAGCATCTGTGATCTTGAAGGAGCTCCCTTAGTGAATCATGGAATGGTGCTGAGGAGAGGAAACCTCTTCGGCACCTGCTTGCCATGCAAGGCTTTACCCTAAATGTGCTTACCCAGCATCCTTGCTGCTGGCACACGGCCTGGAACCCTTTCCCCAGGAGACAACTCAGTCCCTCAGACCTTCATCCCCAGGGAAAGTCCACATCAATCAAGCTATAAACACTGCAGTCTAACTAGGACCCTGGAACTCGGGTTCACTGAAGGCAATCTGGAAGAGGAGGTGGCCCAGAGACGCCTGGAAAAATCACGAGGTGGCCCCCCAAGGGACCTCCCACAGACAGCAGGATTCAAAGGACAAATCTGGCAGAGCTGAAACCTCCTACTGTCCTGGCACCTCTGGAGTCTTGGTGCCCCATGGTGCTGACACTTCCCACACCCTCCCACAAGAAGTTCCTGACCACTGTGCACCCACTAGAGACCTGAGGCCATTGCTGTACCCACCCCCTGCAGTTTCTCAGGCAGTGCTCCCTTCCCCCATTGGCTGAGCCTCATGGGGCACCTCCTGGAGTCTCTACCAGCCGGCAGCATCTCACCCAGCTCCTGCAGATCTGGGGGTCTTGAGACCAGTCATTTGTCCTGCCCCTGCCTTGCAGAGCAACTCTGGCATGCTCTAAGCCCTCCTGAACATCTCCCATGTCTGTGCTGAGATCACCTGGCATCTGCACTGGCCTCAGTAAGGCTGCCCAGAGCCAGCCAGTGGTCTGCCTGGCTGTTTCCCCACTGGTTCAAGCCTGGATGCTGACTTATATAGTTCAGAGCATCTATACAGAATCTACTCCACTGGTTCCTGGCCTGTACTCAAACAGTACCTCCATTAGTCTTGATTGTATTACTACAATTTCATTACCTGAAGCAAGCTATCTTTATAAAGAAAAGAGGCTTATTTAGGCTCATGCTTTGTTCCAAGGTCAAGGGCCTGCATCTAGTTATGGCCTTCTATGGCAGAGTCCTAGGCAACATAGGGAGTGTCCTGCGACAAAAGACAGGAAGTGTGTGTGTCTCTGTTGCAGTTAATTTTTGTTGCTAGGCAAACACCCGGCCAGAAGCAGCTTATGGGAGGAGAGGGTTTATTTCAAGCTTACATTATCCAGGGGAGTTTCTATCAGGGCAGAAGAAGCTGGTTCACCTCTGTAGAGACACACCACCAAACAGGCAACAACCATGACCAGCAAGAGCTCAAACTGCTCTCAATACACCTAGTAGGGCTGGACTGAAGATCTGCCCAGAGTGACATGCCTCCTATAGCAGAGATCTGCCTCCTGGAAATTTAATCTTTTTTTTTTTTTTAATTTTTCGAGGTAGGGTCTCACTCTAGCCCAAGCTGTTCTGGAATTCACTATGTAGTCTTAAGGTGGCCTTGAACTCACAGTGATCCTCCTACCTCTGCCTCCTGAGTGCTGGGACTAAAGGCATGTGTCACCATGCCCTGCTCTTGCTGGGGATTTAAGTAGGAAGTTTAATTTTAATCAAAAATGCCTGAGTTGGGCTGGAGACATGACTTGGTGGTTAAGGTGCTTGTCTGTGAAGCCTAAAGACCCATGTTTGACTCTCCAGGTCCCAAATAAGCCAGACATACAAAGTGATACAAGCACACAAGGAAGTGCACACGTCTGGAGTTCAGTTGCAGTGGCCCTGGTGTGCTAGCTCTCTCTCTCACTCTCACTCGCTCACATAAAAAAAAAAGAAAGAAAGAAAGCCTGAGTCTAGGGGGTCATACATTCAAACCACCAGTCTCCTCTGGTTCTTTTCTTCTTATAAAGCTATATGTAAATCACTTTCCAAAATTCTCTACTCAAAATAACAGAATCAGATTAAGGTTTTTCCCTCTTACTACCTTACAATAGGGGAGTAAACTTCAACTCATGAACTCTTGGCATATGCACTCAAATTGTATGCAAACTTTATCAGAATCCTGCCTTCCTCCACTTCTAAATAGAAGTCAATGACTTCTTGCCCTGCCTTTCAAGCAAATACCCCTAGAATACTAATTCAGATCCCATCCTCGACTTGGATCCCTGAAACTGAGTTCTGATATTGTCATGTTCCACCTGAGTGGCCTCAAATACAGTTTATGCCATAAAGTTCAACCCTCAGCCAGCATAGCAGGGGAATTTATGGCCACCCTCAGTGTCCTGGCTAGGATGGTGACAGGACCCTGGTGAAATGCTTCTAGAAGCCACATTCTGAGTGCTCCACCCTATTGCGCCAGGTCCCGCCCACCCCAAGTCCCTTCCTTACATGCTTCTACCTATCCCCTTTCCCAGGAGTTCCACAACCCCCAAGACCCTTTAGAGAACAGGCGCCTCTCCAGCTAGGCTTCCATGGCACAGGGCAGGCTGAAGAGATGAATGGTGATTGCCAAGGATCCCCATGGTCTAGTTCCTGGCCCTGTCAGAATGTTACCTTAGACAGTAAAGGGGATTTTGCAGATGTGATTAAGGATTTTGAGATAAAGAACTATCCTGATTCCTGATCTGGCTTCACTCACTCCAGTGTGATCACAGCAGCACTGAGAGAGGATGGTGGATGTGACAGAAGCAGCAAGAGGTTGAAGTGATGCAAGAAAGGGCAAATAATAACTCAAGCCAAGACAAGCAGCAAACTTCAATTATTATCATATTAAAGTAACTTCTAAGTGTTTTCATGCAATACATATACTTGGCATTGCCAGAACGGTAGACTGGAACCTCAAACCAAGTGGCTCTGGAAGCTGAAAAGGGAAGGAAATGGATTCTTCCTTGAAGCTACCAGAAGGAAGACAACCCTACTGACATACCAGTCTTACACATCTGGTCTATTAGAAAACAAACTGGAACTGTTTTAGGCCTCTACATTTTTAGAGACTTTTTAAAATTTTATTTATTTATTCATTTGAGAGAGAGAGAGAGTAGGTACACCAGAGCCTCCAGCCACTGCAAACGAACTCCAGATGCACACACCACCTTGTGCATCTGGCTTACGTGAGTACTCTAACCTGGGTACTTAGACTTCGCAGGCAAGTATCTTAACTGCTAAACCATCACTCCAGCCCCTGTAGCGATTGTTTAACAATAGCTATAGAAAAGTGATACACCTTTTCTTTTTAAGTTTTTTTTAATTTATTTTATTTGCTTGATAGAGGGGTACAGAGAAAGGGGAGAGAATGGGCACGCCAAGGTTTCAGCCCCTGCAAACAAACTCCAAATGCGTGTGCCACCTTGTGCATCTGGCCTACATGGGTCCTGGGGGATCGAACCTGGGTCCTTTGGCTTTGCAGGCAAGCACCTTAATCACTAAGACATCCTTCCAGTCCTGATACACCTTTTCTAAGACTCTTCCAGAGAGGACCAGAAGAGACTTTATTTTCCCATGTTTTATTTCCCTTTTTTTTTTTTTAAACTGGGATACAGCTGTAATGTCTGGATCACCATAGGCCTCACCACTTCCTGCTATACCACATCCTGTCAGATTCACAGGGTTTAGATTACTCCCTGGCCCTTGTACATACTTAAATTTTGGATTCCTAGTCTCCTCTCAGCTAAACTTCCACTTGTTCCTCTTGGATGTTTGAAAAGTATGCAAAGAAAATTGTCTGGAGGGCTGGAAAGATGGCTTAGCAGTTAAAACAGTTGCCTGTGATTCCCCAGTACCCACGAAAGCCAGATGCACAGGGTGGCACATATGTCTGGAGTTTGGTGGCAGTGGCTAGAGGCCCTGGTGCACCAGTTCTCTTCCTCTCTCTCTCTCTCTCTCTCATAAATAAATAATAAATAATATTTTTTTAAAATTAATAAACTTTGAGCCTGGCATAGTGGTGCACACCTTTATTCCCAGCAGTGGGGAGGCAGAGGTAGAAGGATTGCTATGACTTTGAGGCTACCCTGAGACTACAGTGAATTTCAGGTCAGCCTGGGATAGAGCAAGACCCTACCTCAAAAAAAAAAATAAATAAATAAATAAAATTGTTGGGACATAAATATAGGGAGCAAAAGAAAACATTGTATAGGAGTGGGGAGATACTTCAGTTGGGAGAGTGTTTGTCTAGCATACAGGAGGTCCTGGGTTCAATCCCTAGTACAGCATAAACCAGGCATGATGGTGCAGGCCTGTAATTCCAGTCCTCAAGAGATGGAGATAGGAGGGGAGGACCAGAAGCTCAAGGTCATTTTTTACTACATTCAAGTTCAAGACCAGCCTAGGATACATGAAATCCTGTCTCAAAAATTAATTAATTAAAATAAAAAGACTGAAAGAGGGATAAAGCATAATGGGGTGAAATATATTACATACATGTATGAAATTGTTAAAAAATAAAACATAAAATGGAAAGAATTCCTGAGCTAGAGAGATGGCTTAGCAGTGAAGGTGTTTTCCTGCAAAGCCTAAGAACCCAGGTTCGATTTCCCAGGACCCATGCAAGCCAGATGCACAAGGTGGCACCTGCATTTGGAGTTTGTTTGCCGTGACTAGAGGCCCTGGTGTGCCCATTCTCTCATACTTTCTCTTTCTCTGTCTGCCTCTTTCTCACTTTCTGTCTCTCTAATAAATAAAATAAAATAAAATAAAATAAATTTTAAAGAAAAGAATTCCTAAAACTCTGTAAAAGGAAACCAAGCACCAAATTTCAAAAATGGGGGGTGGACTGGGAAGAGAGCTGAGCACTTGAAGGTAATTGCCTGCAAACCCAAATGGCCTTAGTTCTATTCTCCAGTACCCATGCAAAGCCAGATTCACAGAGCTTGTTTGCAAAGACAAGAGGCCCTAGTGCCCTAATTCATTCTCTTTCTTTCTTTGTCCTCTCACATTCTCTGCTCAGTAATAAATAAATAAAAATATTTAATAAAACATAAAAATGGGCAAAAACATAAATATATGTCTCCCCAAAGAAGATACATGAAGATATGACATGTGTAAACAGATGGCCAATCTAAAAAGTCATGAGAAAAATAAGTTCATAACAAGATTCCAATTTACACCAAACGGTTACAATTTAACAGACTAGAATCTGTCTTACCATGTGATAGTCTGTGCCTCCTTGGGATTATAGACTTGTCAGCAAGAAGATTCTCAGTAGATATAACTTGTCTTGGTCACATGACCAAGGTTCACCCAGTGAGACCCACCTTGTACTTTAACTCAGGAGACAGTGATTTGCAAATAGAGGCCAACAGAGAATTCCCTTATGGTGGTGGGTCCACAGCTCAGCTTCACCAAGCTACTTTGTAGGTCACGCTACTCAAAGACCACTTTTGTCTGTAATTCTCCCTACTACTCAATAGACTATCAACATCTTATTTTTTTATTTTATTTATTGGTTTATTTGACAGAAAGAATGAGAGAATGGGCACATTAGGGCCTGTAGCCACTACAAACAAACTCCAGAGGAGACTTCCAGGTAAGATAGCATACTAGAGACACCAAAGCAGCCTAGGGAGGGAAATAAATAGAAACACAGCAAAATATGCACTTCTACTGAAAAGTGAAGATGTATGTTATTATCAACCACATCAGAGAAGCAGGAGAGACCAAGATCTTCCCAAAAGAAGGAAAATAGCCAGAATCCCACCGAGGCACCAGCAGCCCTGACCCACAAGCCTGTCTGGCCAGAGCAGCAGGAGCAGAAACAAAGTGATCATCATCAGCCTCTTCACAAAGGCAAGAAACCTGAAAGGGAAGACAGCAGAGACCAGCTGAGCAGCTGCTAAAGAAGAATACAAACAAGACCAGCTGAGCAGCTCTGGTCCAACTCTGGCACACTGCAAAGTCTCCAATCCCCCAACCATCAGAGTCGTGAACACCAGAACTCACTGATGTCTGGCCACCCAGCACCAAGAGGATCAAGGTGGGCACTCAGCATTGTTAAGACTGGAAGCCATCCCAAAAGGTAACAGGGTCTACTCATTCGAAGCCAGAAACATAAGCCTGCACTGGAAGTGCTCCTCTCTCTTTCCATGTCAGGAAAGCTTATGTATGACATTTGAATGATATATTCTTGGTTGTCTTTGCCCTTCTCAAATAAGCTGTATTTTGGTGTTGAGTATTGTTGCCTTTGATAGGGCCTGTGTCTTTTTCTTCTGTCACTATTAGGAGCAGGGACTGACTGGCCCCAGGCTGACTTGGAACCCATTTCAGACTAGAAATCTCAACCACCTAGTTGACAGGATTAAGGGTGTGGGGCAAGAAACACCCTTAGGGACTTTGGCTTTACTAGATTATCTGTTTAGTTTAGTCCTCATGCTTGTATAAATACGCTGTGCTGGTTTTGATTGGATGTCTATGTTGCTCAGTTGAATTTTAGAATTTGCCAGTAATTTGCTTCACCCAGTCTACTGCAATACTTGAATAGCAGGCAAACTCAATACCTGGGTCACTTCTGCTGTTTCTCTTGGAGTATAAGAGCTACACCTGCCACCTTAAACTCCTACACTGAAGATATATAAAATTAGATTTACATGGCTAAGAACACTAGATAAAATTAGAAAGCAGAAGCGTCAAATTAACTCAAGATGCAAAAATCTCTACATTAGAATATAGGAAACACAAGCCGGGCGTGGTGGCGCACGCCTTTAATCCCAGCACTCGGGAGGCAGAGGTAGGAGGATCGCCGTGAGTTCGAGGCCACCCTGAGACTCCATAGTGAATTCCAGGTCAGCCTGGGCTAGAGTGAGACCCTACCTTGAAAAACCAAAAAAAAAAAAAGAATATAGGAAACACAAAAACTCAAGACAATACAATCCAACCAAAAATTACAAATCTATCAGAAATGACCTCCAAAGAGACTGCTTTAGATGAAATGCCTGACAAAGATTTTTTTTTTAATTATTATCAAAGAAATCAAAGGAATCAAAGAAGAAAATAAACTCCTAAAGGAATCCCCCCAAAACACAGGAAACCAACTTAATGAAGTAAGTAGGTCAATACAAAACATGAGTAATGAAATAGAAATAATGAAAAAAATACCAATCAGAAATACTAGAAATGAAAAATTCAGTAAGCCAAACAGAAAACTCTGTAGAAAGTCTCACCAGTAGAATGGATCAAGGAGAGGACAGAATATCTAAACTAGAAGACTAGGTGGCAGATCTAATACAGGCCAACAAAATGAAAGACAAACTAATAGGAAGGCATGAATGAGAATTTCAAGACATTCGGGACACTAAGATGAGATCAAACAAGAATTAAGGGCATAGTAGAAGAAGAAATTCACTCCATAGGCATAACAGGTATTTTCAACAATATCATAGAAGAAAACTTCCACAAGTAATGAAAGTGATGCCAATACAGATGCAGGAAGCCTATAGATCGCCAAATAAACAAAATCAGGAAAGAACCTCTCACTGTCATACTATAATTAAACTACAAGACACATAAACCAAAGAAAATATATTGAAAGCAGTTAGAGAGAAAAATCAAGTCACATACAAAGGCAAGCCCATCAGGATAACAGCAGATTACTCAATACAAACTTTAAAAGCCAGAAGGGCTTGTAATGATGTATTCCAAGTTCTGAAAGATAACAACTGTCAACCAAGATTACTTGATTCTGCAAAGCTATCCATTCAAGTAGAAGGAGAAATAAGGACATTCCACAACAAAAGCAGGCTAAAGGAATATTTGAAGACAAAACCAGCTATACAAAAAATACCTGAAAGGATCCTTCATGCTGAAGAGAAAGAAAAGCACACACATAAGGAACCTGGAAAAAGCAAACCATACTCAAATACTAGTTAATACAAGAGAGCAAAGGTAAAACCAGAAGAATCATAAAACAAGAAAAATGGCAAAAATAAATATACATCTTTCAATAATAACTCAATATCAATGGCCTCAATGCCCCAACCAAAAGACATAGGTTTGCAGACTGGGTTAAAAAGCAGGACTCAGCTGACAGAAAGCTGGAAGAAGCCATTATGCATGCAGTTCAATGGGAGAAAGAGAAATCACCAGTGAAGATACCCATCAGTGGACACTGCAAGCCTTACAATTGGCCAGTCAGGCCAAATGAGCCAACAGATGCAATAGTGGCACATCTGTTATGGGGGAAACCAACTGCCCCCTAATTGGACTGGAGGCCCGCTCCATGGGAAGGGAATACATCCCTGATACTGAAAACTTAAAACAGGCGTAGTCATAAGCCCTAGGGGTGTAATGTCTACTGTTGTCTGGCCAAATGTATATACTATGCTTATCAAACTGCCCAGTAAGCACTTCTGTTAATGTTCACACCCTTATATTAATGCTACTGTCACTTTTGGTTGAGAATCTTCTCTTTTCAGATGGCAGTGACCTTGGGACGACTCAGAAGGTATCACAGTGATGGTAAGAAATGACTGCAGTGCTCAGTACTGCAATATCTGTATCACACCTTCCAAGGCTCAGGGTCTAATGTGGAAGAGGTGGCAGAAAGAATGTAAGAGCCAAAGGAAGGACAGGACTCCATAAAACATGCTCCCTCCAGACACAAAATGGCCTGGATATCCATGGCCTCACAGTGCCTGACATTACTTACATAAGACCATCATAAGAGGAGGAAAACATCAAGACATCAAAAGTAAAAGAGAGACTGATTGAGATGGGGAGGGGGTATGATGGAGAGTGGAGTTTCAAAGGGGTAAGTGAGGGGAGGAGGGTATCACCATGGGGTATTTTTTTATAATCATGGAAGTTGTTAATAAAAAAATTAAAAAATTTAAAAAAAGCAGGACCCAGGCTGCGGAAATGGCTTACTGGTTAAGGCATTTGCCTGTAAAGGCTAAAGACCCTGGTTCGATTCCCCAGGACCCACATAAGCCAGATGCATAAGGGGGTATATGCATCTGGAGTTTGTTTGCAGTGGCTAGAGTCCCTAGTGTACCCATTCTCTCTTTCTCTCTTTCCTCTTCTTCTTCTTCTTCTCCTTCTTCTTCTTCTTCTTCTTCTTCTTCTTCTTCTTCTTCTTCTCTGTCTCTCTGTCTCTCTTTCTCTCTCTCTCTTTCTCCAATAAATAAATGTTTTCTAAAATTAAAAAAAGCAGTATCCTTCAATTTGTTGCCTCAGAGAAACTCACCTTTCTACAAAGGATGGACACTATCTGAGGGTGAAAGGTTGGAAAATGGTGTTTCAATGGGCCTAGAAAACAAGCAGGGGTCACTATCCTAATATCTGACAGGGTAGATTTCAAACCAACATTAGTTAGGAAAGATAAGGAAGGTCACTTTATATTGATTAAAGGAACACTCCAACAAGAGGACATTACTTTCCTAAACATGTATGTACCTAACATGGGGGATCCCAATTTCATGAAACAAATACAATTAGAACTAAGGTCACAGATAACACCAAACACAGTTGTAGTGAATGACTTCAGCACCCTACTCTCATCAATTGACAGGTCATCCTGACAAAAAAATAAACAGTAATGCATTTGGATTCTCTAAAATAGACCATATATTAGGACAGAAAGCAAATCTTAACAAATACAGGAAAATTGAAATAATTCCTTGCACTCTATCTGATTACAGTGGGATCAAACTACAAATAAACAGCAAGAAAAGCTACACAGCATACAGAAAATCATGGAAACTAAACAATACACCACTAAATGATGAATGGGTCAATGAATAAATCAAGAAGGAAATCAAAAAATTCATAGAATCAAATGATAATGACAACACAACATACCAAAACCTTTGAGACATAATAAAGGTAGTCTTAACAGGGAAATTTATAGCTTTAAGTGGCTGTATTAAGAAATTAGAACTGGGCATGATTGCATATGCCTTTAATCCCAGGACTCAGGAAGCTGAGGTAGGAGGATCACTTTGAGTTTGTGGTCACCCTGAAACTGCATAGTGAATTCCAAGTCAGCCTGAGCTAGAGAAAGACCCTACCTCAAAAAGCCAAATTTAAAAAAAAAAGAAATTGGAAAGGTCACAAGTAAACAACTTAATGATTCACATTAAGGTCTTGGAAAAAGAAGAACAAGACAAACCAAAGATCAGTAGATGGGAAGAAATAATGAAGATTAGGGCAGAAATTAATGAAATAGAAACAAACAAGCAAACAAAAAAGAACAATCCAAAGAACCAATGAAACAAAGAGTTGGTTCTTTGAAAGGATTAACAAGATTGGTAAACCCTTAGCAAATCTGACCAAAAGAAAGAGAAAAGAGACACAAATTAATAAAATTAGAGATGAAAAAGGCACCATTACAACAGATATCAGAGATATTCAAAAAATCATAGGGACACACTGTAAGAACATACTCAACCAAGTTTGAAAATCTGAAAGAAATGGATGATTTCCTTGATTTACATGACCTACCAAAATTAAATCAAGATAAGATTAACTATTTAAATAGATCTATAACAAGTATGGAGATCCAAGCAGTTATATAAAAATAAAATCTCCCTATGGAACTGAATCCCAGAGACATTGTCTGCTTCCCAACCTATGCTAGTGCTCAGGTGAGTTCCTCCATGTTTTCTTTCTGCAGGAGATGGTTACCCTGGGTCTTTCAGAATGGCAGGGCTGCCCCCAGAATTGAGCTGAGAGCTCAGGTACTAGAGGCAGTGAGATTTGGCTTGAGATTTGAGCCCTTCCTCCTAGTACCCATGATCCAGGACCTCTGCTTCCTCAGCACTGAAATGTCCAGAAGCATCAGTACTGCAGTGAGGATTAAGATCAGACTTTGGGCCTGGAGAGATGGCTTAGCACTTAAGGCACTTGCCTGCAAAGCTCAAGGACCCAGGTTCAATTCCCCAGGACCCACGTAAGCCAGATGCACAAGGTGGCTCATGCGTCTGGAATTCGTTTACAGTAGCTAAGGCCCTAGTGCACCCATTTTATCTCTTTCTCTATCTGCCTCTCTCTCTCTCTCAAATAAATAAAATATTTTTTATCTCTTTCTCTATCTGTCTCTCTCTCTCAAATAAATGAAATACTTTTTAAAAAAAGGAAAAAAAAATCTCCCAACTAAAAAAAGTCCAGGCCTAGGTGAATTCACTGGCGAATTTTACAGGAAAATTTACAGATATTCATGGAAGAACTAACACCAATGCTTCTCAAACTTTTCCATAAAATAGAAAAGCAAGGAATCCTACCAAACTTCTTCTACGAAGCCAGTATCATCCTGATACCAAAACCAGGCAAAGACAGAACAAAAAAAGAAAATTACAAACCAATATCCCTTATGAACATAGATGCAAAAATTCTCAACAAAATTTGGCAAGCAGAATACAAGAATATATCACAAAGATCATTCACCCCAACCAAGTAGTCTTTACCCAGAGATGCAGGGATTGTTCAACATATGCAAAATGATAAATGTAATACATTACATAAATGGACTGAAGGACAAAAATCACATGATCATCTCATTAGATGTTGTTGCAGTCAGGTTCGTATTGCTGGTAGAAATCACCCAACTAAGAGCAGCTTGTGGGGGAAAGAGGTTTATTTTGACTTACAGGCTAGAGGGGAAGCTCTGGTGGGGGAAAATGATGGCATGAGCAGAGGGTGGACATCACCCCCCTGGCCAACATAAGGTGGACAATAGCAACAGGACAGTGTGTCAAACACTAGCAAGGGGGAGCTGGTTATAACACCCATAAGCCCATCCCCAACAATACACTGCCTCCTGAAGGTGTTAATTCCCAAATCTCCATCAGCTAGGAACCTAGCATTCAGAACACCTAAGCTTATGGGAGACACCTGAGTCAAACCACCACAGATACAGAAAAAGCATTTGACAAAATCCAACATCCCTTCATGATAAAAGTCCTACTGAGACTGGGAATAGAAGGAACATATCTCAGCATAATAAAGGCTATTTATGACAAACCTACAGCCAACATAATTCTAAATGGAGAAAAACTTGAAACTTTTCCACTAAAATCAAGAACAAGACAAGGGTGTCCACTGTCCCTACTTTATTTTTCTTTTTAATTTTTTTATTGACAACTTCTATACTTATAGACAATAGACCATGATATTTCCCTCCCCTCCCCCATCTTCCCCTTCACAATTCCCCTCTCCAACATATCCCTTTCTCTGTCTGTTAGTCTCTTTTGTATTTTGATGTCATCATCTTTTTCTCCTATCAGGAGGGTCTTGTGAAGGTATTGCTGGGCACTGCAGGGTCATGGATATCAAAGCCAATTTCTGTCTGGGCAGTTGCATTGTAAGGAGTGGTACCTTTCCTTTGGCTCTTACATTCTTTCCACCACCTCTTCTGCAATGGTCCCTAAGCCTTGGAGGGTGTGATAAAGATGTTTCAGTGCTGAGAACTCCTGTGTTTATTTAATACAGTAGTGGAAGTCATAACCATAGCAATAAGGCAAGAGACACACATAAAAGGGATGCAAATTGGAAAGGAAGAGATCCAGTTATCATTATTTGCAGATGACATGGTTCTATACATAAAGGACCCTAAAGACTCTACCAGCAAACTGTTAGAGCTTCCTATATGCTAACAAAAAACACACAGAGGATGAAATCAGAGAATCATTCCCATTCCCAATTGCATCAAAAATTATAATAATAATGAAGTACCTTGGAATAAACCTAACCAAGGAAGTGAAGGATTTCTACAATGAAAACTTTAAAACACTCAAGACAGAATTTGCAGAAGACACTAGGAAATGGAAAAACATCCCTTGTTCCTGGATTGAAAGAATCAATATTGTGAAAATGGCAATCTTGTCAAAAGCAATCTACACATTTAATGCAATCCGCATCAAAATTCCCTTAGCATTCTTCACGGAAATAGAAAAAACAATCCATTTGGAAGCACAAAACAAACCTTGAATATCTAAAACAATTTTGAGCAACAAAAGTAAGGCTAGTGGTATCACCATACCTGATTTTAACCTATATTACAGAGCCATAGTGACAAAAACAGCATGGTACTGGCACAAAAACAGACTTGTAGATCAACGGAACAGAACAGAGGACCCAGACATAAGTCCGGTAGCTACAGCCACCTGGTCTTCAATAAAAATGCCAAAAATAAAAAAATTTTTAAAAATGTTTTAATGCCAAAAGTACTCATTAGAGAAAAAGACAGCCTCTTCAGCAAATGGTGCTGGGAATACTGGATATGTGTCCGTAGAAGGATGAAAATAGAAGAGCCTTATCTCTCTCCATGCATAAGAATTAAGTCCAAATGGATCAAAGTCCTTAATATCAGACCCAAAACTTTGAAATTGCGGGAAAAGTAGGGGAAAACCTGTAACATATTGGTCTTGGCAAAGACTTTCTAAATATAAGCCCAATTGCTCAGGAAATAAAACCATAGGTCAACTGCTGGGACCTCATGAAATTACAAAGCTTTTGTATAGCAAAAGACACTGTGAAGAGAGCAAAGAGGCAACCTACAGAATGGGAGAAAATCTTTGCCTGCTATACATCTGACAGACGATTAATATCCAAAATATACAAAGAACTCAAAAAACTAAATAATAAGAAATCAAACAACCTAATTAAAAAATCAGCTATAGAAGCCAGGCATGGTGGTGCAGGCCTCTAATCTCAGCACTTGGGAGGCAGAGGTAGGAGGATCACTGTAAGTTTGAGGCCACCCTGAGAATATATATTGAATTCTAAGTCAGCCTGAGCAAGAGTGAGACCCTGCCTCAAAAAAAAAAAAAAAAAGGTGGGTGGGAGCTATGGAACTAAATAGAGAGTTCTCAAAAGAAGAAATACAGATGGCATATAAACATCAAAAAAAAAGTTCTACATCTCTAGCCATCAGGGAAATGCAAGTTAAAACTACGTTGAGATTCCATCTCACTCCTGTCAGAACGGCTACCATCATGAAAACAAATGACAACAAATTCTGGCAAGCATGTATGAAAAGAGGAACCCTTCTACACTGTTGATAGGATAGCAATCTGGTCCAGTTATTGTGGAAATCAGTGTGGAGGTTCCTGAACAGCTAAAAGTAGATCTACCATA
Organism: Dipus sagitta; assembly: GCA_036346955.1. Classification (NCBI taxonomy): domain Eukaryota; kingdom Metazoa; phylum Chordata; class Mammalia; order Rodentia; family Dipodidae; genus Dipus; species Dipus sagitta. The sequence continues at coordinate 165,359,896 of CM070770.1, forward strand.
TGATCCAACTATAGCACTCCTAGGCACATATCCTAAGAACTCATCTCACTACCTTCGAAATACTTGCTCAACCATGTTTATTGCCACTCTATTCACAATAGCTAGGAAATGGAACCAGCCTAGATGTCCCTCAACTGATGATTAGATAATGAGGATGTGCCACATTTATACAATGGAGTTCTACTCAGCAGTAAAAAAAAAAAAAAAAAAAAAATTAAATTTGCAGGTAAATGGATGGATTTGGAAAGGATTATACTTAGTGAGGTAACCCAGGTTACCAGAAAGCCAAACGTCACATGTTCTCTCTCATATGTGGATCCTAGCTACAAATGATTGGACTTCTATATGAATTGGAATAAAACTCAGTAGCAGCGGCCAATAAGTTAGAAAGGGGTTATAAAGGAAATAGAAAGGGAGGGAGGGGAGTACTTAATAGGATGGCATTGTATATATGTAAGTAGAAGAACAGATTAATGTGGGTGAAAAGGCCTAAGTGAGGTCAGAAGAGGAGAGTGAGTAAATGAAAGGTGGAGGAAGAACTAATCAAAATCTAAGAGGATATAAATAAGTCATATGGAAAGCTACTTTTTTGGACAATGGAACACTCAGAAGCCATAGATTGTTACTAGAAAATTGTCAGTGCCAGGGATGCGATACCGTCCAGTGAGTGGTTGGCCATGGAGGTCTCTGATGCCCCCAAAACATTGTAGGGCATTGCCAAGGTCCTTGGTTTCTCACCAGGAATAGATGGTAAGACCCTATTGCTGAAGACTCCACATACTTGGGCTGCAAGGTCACTGAGAAATCCTGCTGGAGCTGAGCTGATAACCTCCTCCATGTAGACCAGCTGACAGAAAGCTGGAAAAAGCCATGCTACATGCAGTTCAATGGGAGAGAGAGAAATAACTAGTGGGGTTACTCAACAGTGGACACTGCAAGCCTTAAATTTGGCCAGCCAGGCCAAATGAGCCAATGGGTTTAATAGTGGCACGTCTGTTATGGAGGAAACCAACTTCTCTCTAGTTGGATTGGAGGCCTGCTCCATGGAAGAGAATACATCCCTGATACTGAAAATCTATAGCAGGGGTAGTCATGAGCCCTAGGGGTGCAACATCTGCTTGTGTCTAGCTAAATGTATATACTATGCTCACCAACCTGCCCAGTAAGCACTTCCCTTAATGTTCATACCCTTATATTAATGCTACCCTCACTTTTGGTTAGAGAAGCTTTTCTTGTCAGATGGAAGTGACCTTGGGACAACTCAGAAAGCACCATGGTACTGAGAAGTGAGAGAGGAGTGCTCAGCACTGAAACATCTCTATCACACCTTCCAAGGCTCAGGGTCCATTGTGGAAGAGGTGGTGGAAAGAATGTAAGAGCCAAAGGAAAGGTAGGACTCCTTACAATGCGCTCCTCCAGATGCAAAGTGGGCTGGATATCCATGACCTCACAGTACCTGACACTACCTACACAAGACCATCATAATAGGAGGAAAAGATGATGACATCAAAAGAGAGAATGATTGAGAGGAGGAGGATATATGATGGATACTGGAGTTTCAAAGAGGAAAGTGGGGGGAGGGAGGGAATTACTATGGGTTATTGTCTAGAATTATGGAAGTTGTCAATTAAAAAAACTAAATTATAGGGCTGGATAGATGGCTTAACGGTTAAGCGCTTGCCTGAGAAGCCTAAGGACCTTGGTTCAAGGCTCAATTCCCCAGTACCCACGTAAGCCAGATGCACAAGGTGGTGCATGCATCTGGAGTTCATTTGCAGTGGCTGGAGGCCCTAGCATCCTCATTCTTTCTCTTTCTCTCTCTGTCTGTCTGTCACTCTCAAATAAATAAATAAAAATAAACAAAACAAATTTTAAAAACTAAGTTATAAAAGGGACTGTGGAGGTGGCTCGGGGTAGGAGCACTTGCTGTGCAATCAGGAGTGCCCGCATCCAATCCCCAGCACCGTTAATATGAATGCCTATAACCTCAGCTCCAGCAGGGAGAGACAGGGCTGCCGGGGTTTTGCTGGTCAGCCAGTCTACCTGAAAACCAGGGCAAGCTGCAGGTTTAGTGAAAGACTATGTCAAGGAAATACGGCACCAAAAAAAAAAAAAAAAAAGTGATAGAGGAGGACACACAATGCCCTCTCTTTTGACCTCCACATCTGTGTGTACAGGCACACAGTTGTTAGCATATGTTCCATATAATACATACCACCACCACCATCACTAGCACCACCACACATACTGCATACAAAATTAATAAAAAAAAAACTGGAACAAGGAATTTACATTTCTGTGTATTACACCGCTTCTCAACACCCATTTCATGTGTGTCTTCATCTTGTGAAATGGCAAGTCCCAGGTTTGATCCATTACTTCTCAGACTTGGACTCATGGACAACATTCTGTGTATCTTAATTCAACTTCTCAGGAAAGGCTCTGATTGGTTCATGCTAGCACACTGATCCTTCCCCACTTTATTTGGCTCACGTGTCCATGCTTTATCTAGTAAGTATACCAAGGATGTGTATAGTGGGACCATGAGGCCCATTCCCCACTAATCAGAGATGCCCTGAGAAAAGAGCTGTGGTCAGATCTAGCCCCAAAACTTTCCTAATGTAGTATCTGTCTGAAACCGATAAAAAGTTGAGTCATATTCCTATCAGAAAGACCCAAGACACAGAAGCAGCAGGGAACTAAGTATGGCTACTCCTCCTCCCTCTGCTTCACACAGGTGTTGTGGTGGTTTGAATGTAAAGTGTGCCCCACACACTCATGCATTTGAATACTTAGTCTCCAGCTGGTGGCACTATTTGGGAAGGTTGTGAAGCCTTTAGGAGGTGGGGCTTGCTGGAGGAAGAGTGGCACTAGGAGTGGGCCTGAGGTTTTACAATGCAACCTCTCTAGATGTGTTCTCTTTCTACTTCCTCCATGCTGCTATGACAATATGACACCAACTGGCTGCTCCTGCCATGCTTTTCCTGCCATCATGAAACTTCTCCTCAAAATTGTAAGCCAAAATAAACCAATTTCTTCCCTAAGCTGCCTCTGGGTGGGTATTTTGTTCTAGCAACAAGAAAACAACTGATACAGGCATATGTAAGCACCTCCATGCACAGTTGCAGGAACCTTCTCCATTACTGCAGGCCTAATCCAAGTTCTCAGATTTTTTTTTTAACTTTTCATTGACAATTTTCATAAGTATAGACAATGAACCATGATAATCCTCTCCTACCACCCCCATTTTCCCTCTCCCAAATCTGTCCTACACTGAATCCCTTGTTCTTTCCAATTAGTCTCTCTTCTGTTTTCTTTTTTATTTTTCTTTGATCTCTGAGTCCTTCACTATTTCTTAATCCTCTCTGATCTTTTATTTGAAGGGTTTCTTTTGGTTCTTATGCCTTGCCTTCCACCTATGGGTGTATATGCCTCTTCCAGAGCCCCTTTTTATTCCTGAAAATTTCTCCATGAAGGAGAATGATCCTCTGGCTTGAGTCCTTCAGCTAGCCTCCTGCCTGGATCTTAATTATCCTCTGGCTTTAGTCTTTCAGCTAGCCTCCTTCCTGGATCTTAATTCTCCCTATAATAAACCTCATAATTCATGTTTTTCCCTAAATAAACTTAATAATTCATAATTTACCCTTCTTAAGTCCATTTTATCAACTGTTTGTTAAAATAGGATAAAGGCTCAAAATTTGGGGATCACAGGCTTGGGGACCTCTCCTGAACCCCCAAATTTTGCATCACTTTGGCTTTTACAATCTTTCCACCACCACTTCAGCAATGGTCTCTGAGCCTTGGAAGGTGTGACAGAGATGTCACATTTAGTACTGAACACTCCACTGTCACTTCTCAGTGCTTTGGTGAGTTTTGAGTCACCCAGTGGTCATTTCTATCTGAAAAGAGAAGCTTCTCTAACCAAAAGTAAGAGTAGCATTAATATATGCATATCAGCATAAGTGTTTAGAGGGCAGTTGAGTGAATGAATATAAGATATCCATTTAATCAGATAACAGTAGTAGCTAACAGCCCCCACCCCACCCCACCCCCCCCCCCGCCGAGGTTTATTACCTCCCCAGCCATAGGCTTTTGACTAGGTTTTCAATACCAGTAAGAATTCCCTGCTGTGGAGCAGGCCTGCAGTACAATCAAAGAGAGGTTAGTTTCTCCCATAACAGACATGCCACCATTACATCAGTTAGCACATTTGGCCTGGCTGTAGGGTCCACTGCTGGTAAAGACTGTTGATGACTTCTCTCCCTCAAAAGGCTGCATGCTGCACAGCTTTTTCTAATATTCTGACCTCTAGTCAACAGGGAGGCGGCTTCCAGCTCAGCTCCAGCTTGATTTCTCAATGACCTGCAGCGCAAGCATGTATAGGAGTCTTCAGCAACGGGGTCTCACCATCTGGTTCTGGTGGGAAACCAGGAGCTTTGGCTGTAGCCTATAATGCTTTGGGGGCATCAGGAGCCTCCCTGGCCAACAACTCACTGGAAGGTATCCCACCCCTGGCACTGAAATTTTTCTAATAATAATTTATGGCTTCTGGGCATACCATTATCCACACGGGGTAATTCTTTGCAAACTCTGTTGTTTTTTGTTGTTTTTTTGCGGGGGGGGTTCAAGGTAGGGTCTTACTCTAGCTCAGGCTGACCTGGAATTCACTATGTAGTCCCAGTGTGGCCTCAAACTCACAGCAATCCTCCTACCTCTGCCTCCCAAATCCTGGGATTAAAGGCATGTGCCACCACACCTGGCTTCCAAACTCTGTTTTTTTAACTATATATTATTAGCTAGCAAAGAAGTAGGTTTCCATATGGCTTATTCATAACATCTTAAATTTTGATTAATCCTCTTTCCACCCCTAGTTTCTTCCATATCTTCTGCTGACCCCAGCCAAGTTCTCAGATACTCTTGTGTACTCTTTGTAGCTTATATCTTATCAACCCTCCCAATTCTGTTTCCCCTTATCACTTCTCAAAAGTTCACTTTCCAAAAAAAAATTTTTTAATTTTAAAAAAAAGTTCACTTTCTAGGACTGAAGATATGGCTTGGCAGTTAAGGCACTCACCTGTGAAGCCTAAGGACCCAAGCTCAATTTACCAGTACCCACATAAGCCAGATACATAGGGTGGTATATGTGTCTGGAGTTCATTTGCAGTGGTTGGAGGCCCTGACTCACCCATTTTCTCTATCTATCTACCTATCTGCCTTTTTCTCTTAAACAAATAAATAATAAATAAATACATTTTTAAAACTTCACGTTCTGCTTTTCAAGGTCAACTATAGTCTTGGATCTGTCAACCCACCTGTTGCTCTTCTGTTCAAAAGAACAAGCAGGGGCTGGAAAGATGGCTTAGTAGTTAAGGTACATACCTATGAAGCCTAAGAACTCATGTTTGACTCTTCAGATCCCACGTAAGCCAGGTGCACAGTGATACAAGCATGCAAGGTCACACATGCACACAAGGGGGTGAACACATCTGGAGCTCAATTGCAGTGGCTGGAGACCCTCGCACACCAATTCTCTCTCTCCTTCTCTCTCTCTCTCTCTCTCTCTCTCTCATTTAAAAAAAAAAGACACCGCACACCTTTAATCCCAGCACTTGGGAGGCAGAGGTAGGAGGATTGCCATGAGATGGAGGCCACCTTGAGACAACATGGTGAATTCCAGGTCAGCCTGAGCTAGAGCAAGACCCTACCTCGAAAATATATATATACATATATATATATATACATATATATATGTATATATATATATATTATGTATATATATATAATAAAAAATAAAAATTGTTCTGCTTTTCAAGGTCAACTATAGTCTTGGATCTGTCAACCCACCTGTTGCTCTTCTGTTCAAAAGAACAAGCAGGGGCTGGAAAGATGGCTTAGTAGTTAAGGTACATACCTATGAAGCCTAAGAACTCATGTTTGACTCTTCAGATCCCACGTAAGCCAGGTGCACAGTGATACAAGCATGCAAGGTCACACATGCACACAAGGGGGTGAACACATCTGGAGCTCAATTGCAGTGGCTGGAGACCCTCGCACACCAATTCTCTCTCTCCTTCTCTCTCTCTCTCTCTCTCTCTCTCTCATTTAAAAAAAAAGACACCGCACACCTTTAATCCCAGCACTTGGGAGGCAGAGGTAGGAGGATTGCCATGAGATGGAGGCCACCTTGAGACAACATGGTGAATTCCAGGTCAGCCTGAGCTAGAGCAAGACCCTACCTCGAAAATATATACATACATATATATATATATACATATATATATATGTATATATATATATATTATGTATATATATATAATAAAAATAAAAAATTTTTAAAAAGACAGTCTGGGGCTGGAGAAATGGCTTAGCAGTTAAGGAGCCTGCCTGCAAAGCCAAAGGACTTAGGTTCAGTTTCACAGTATCCACGTAAGCCAGATGCACAAGAGGGCACATGCATCTGGAGTTCATTTGCAGTGGCTGGAGGCCCTGGCGTGCCCATTCTCTCTCTTCCTCTCTCTCTCTCCCTCTTTCTCTCTCATATATATATATATATATATATATATATATATATATATCTTTTTAAATGACAGTCTGTTGGACTTGCCTCAAAAAAATTTGCATTGCATGGTATCTGCACTCAACAGTTTATTCCTACTGATATGTTCAAAGGACAGTGCGATAGAAATTCAATATCTGGCATTGCTGGTTTTCTTGGCTTTGTACAGTTAAACTTGGTCTTTCTTTCTTTCTTTCTTTCTTTCTTTTTTTTGGGGGGGGGTTTCACTCTAGCCCGAGCTGACCTGGAATTCACTATGTATTCTCATTGTGGCCTCGAACTCATGGCAAACCTTCTATCTCTGCCTCCTGAGTGCTGGGATTAAAGGCATGTGCCACCACAATCGGCTAAACCTGGTATTTCTTTTGATACAATTTTATAACTTGTTGTACTAGAGTTCAGGTTGATAAGCATGATTTACAATTTTTCTAGGGTGCCAGCAATTAAGAAGCAGACAAATCACCTATCATTGGATCCTAAAGTAAATTCCTTCAAGGCATTAGATGTCAGAGATCTCAGAAACATTGTCATTCAATCAGAGAGAAGCTCAGAAAATTGTGGCACTGATCCAGTTGCACAACAGGATCAGTTCTTGCAGGGACTACCTTAAGCTTCAGCAGAACTAAGGTGACCTCCATGGACAACGAAGAAAACACATGGGAAATCCCTTAAATAAAAAGTTCTTAATTTTTCACATATTAAGAAACACATTTGCAGCTTGTTGGAAATCAGCATGTATTTCTGGTTTGAAGTTTTGCTAGCATTTTCTGTGGAAGGAGGGAATAAAGTTAAATTTAGTTCTAAAAAAAAAAAAAAAAAAAAACAGGCAGGGGCTGGAGAAATTGCTCAGCAGTTAAGGCACTTGCCTGCAAAGCAATGAATAATGACTAATGACTCTGGTTCAATCCTCCAGCACCCGCATAAAGCCAGATGCACAGTGGGGCATGTAGCATGTATCTGGAGTTCATTTGTAGTGGTTGGACGCACCCATTCATTCTCTCTCTCTCTCTCTCTCTCTCTCTCTCTCTCTTTCTCTCTCCTTGCAAATCAATAAATATTTTTTGTTTTTAAAAGAATATAAAGAGTGCCGGAGGGATGGCTTAGCAGTTAAGGCATTTGCCTGCAAAGCCAAAGGACCCAGGTTTGACTCCCCAGGACCCATGTTAGCCAGATGCACAAGGGGGCACATGTGTCTGGAGTTCGTCTGCAGTGGCTGGAGGCCCTGGTGCAGCCATTTTCTCTCTCTCTCCCTCTTTCTCTGTCAAATAAATAAATGATAAAATATTTTAAAAGAAAATTCACTTAAAAGGAGAGAAAGAGGCAGACAGAGTTAGATAAGAGAGACAGAGAGGGTGCACCAGGGCCTCTAGCCACTGCAAATGAACTCCAGACGCGTGTGCCACATTGTTCATCAGGCTTACATGGGTCCTGGGAAATCGAGCCTGGGTCCTTTGGCTTTGCTGACAAGCGTCTTAACCACTAAGCCATCTCTCCAGCCAGGTGATTTTTTTTTAAAGGGGGAGACTGGAGAGATGGTTTAGGGGTTAAAGAGTTTGCCTACGGCCCCAGACTGTGTTTTTAAAAATTTTTGCTTAAGGACCTAGGTTCAATCCTCCAGTACCCACATAAGCCAGATGCACAAGGTGGCACATGTGTCTGGAGTTTGTCTGCAGTAGCTAGAGGCCCTGGCATGCCCAATCTCTCCCCCCCGCACACACACACCACCTCAGTAAATTTTAAAAAAAAATTTTTTTTAAGAACAGGCAGTTTGATTTTGTGGGGGATGAGGGCATCATGCATGACATAGCACACATGTGGAAGTCAGAGGACAATCTTGAGGTGTTGGTCCTCTCCTTCCACCTTTTTTTTTAAATTCACTTTGTAATCTCAGGGTAGCCTCAAACTCATTATGATCCTCCTACCTCTGCCTCCTAACAGCTGGGATCAAAGGCATGCACCACCATGCCCAGCTTCTTATTTTTCGAGACAGGTTGTCTCTTGTTGATGTCCTTCGTTTTTTGCCACTGAAAATGCCAGTCTAAAACGTTGGATATTTTCTCTCAAAATTTGGGTCCTAAACTGTACTAGTGAAAGAGGAGTGTAAAAGGAAGTGAGCATTGTGACTGTGGGTGTGTAACTAGAATGAGACCAAGATAAAAGGGACCAGGAAGGGAGGAGAAGAGGGGGTACCAGACAAACCAGTACAGGATGAGAATATTGGGGTAGGAGGGCAGGTATAGAGCTCAGGAAAAGGGAGGGTTGGGAGGGGAATTACACAAAACCAAAGACTAAAGCAGTTAGCATAATAGGAAACTTCATCCTGGAAACCAGTAGATGAGGTAGAACCCTCAATTAAGGGAGGTTGAGGGACCAGACCAAAATGCCCAGTAGAAGGAGGAGAAAGTTTAACCTTTAAACCATGGGCTTTGTATTGTGGCTCCCAGGGCCAGATCTGGTTTAACCCCTGCACTGAGCAGTTGGCCAGCGTGATCTGTGTGACTCCCAGAAACAGTGCAGGTCGTTGCCAAGCACTTGGTCACCAGACAGAACTAAAAGGTAAGACCCTATTGCTGAAAACACCACAGGCTGCCATCTCAGAACACTAAAAGGAAAGCCAGTATTTATTTGAGAGAGAAGCAGAAAGAGAAAGAGGGAGAGAGAGAGAGAGCGCGTGCGCACAGGCACGCCAGGGCCTCCAGCCATTGCAAATGAACTCCGTCTACTTGCACCACCTTTGTGCACCTGGCTTATGTGGGTATTGAGGGATCAACTTGGATCCTTAGGCTTCATAGGCAAGTGTCTTAACCACTAAGCCATCTCTCCAGCCCGCATAGCCCCTTTAATCAAGAGGATTGCTGCGAGTTGGAGGCCAGCCTAAGACTACATAGTGAATTCCAGGTCAGCATGGGCCAGAGTGAGACCCTACCTCACAAAAAATAAAAATAAAAAAAAAATAAAATTAATTAGGGCTGGAGAGATAGCTTAGAGTTAAGGCGTTTGCCTGCAAGGATCCTGGTTCAATTCTCCAGGACCCATGTAAGCTAGATACACAAGGGGCGCATGAATCTGGAGTTCTTTTGCAGTGGCTGGAGGCCCTGGTGCACCCATTCTCTCCCTCTCTTTCTCTGCCTCTTTCTCTCTCTCAAATAAATAAATAATATTTTTTAATTAATTAAGCCAGACTGGTGACCCACATCTTTAATCCCAGCACTTGGGAGGCAGAGGTAGGAGGATAGCCATGAGTTCAAGGCCACCCTGAAACTACGTAGTGAATTCCAGGTCAGCCTGAGCTAGAGTAAGACTCTACCTCAGAAAACAAGAAAATAATTAATTAAATAATTTTTTTAAGTTAAAAAAAAAAATAACAGAGTGTGCTAACATGTGCCTTTAATCCTACCACCCAGGAGGCTGAGTTAGGAAGATCAAGAGGCTAAGGTAGGAGGGTCACTGTTGAGTTCGAGACCAGCCTGAGACTACATAGTGAATTCCAGGTCAGCCTGGACCAGAGTGAGACCCTACCTCGAAAAACAAACAACAAAACACACACACACAAAGACACAGAAAGAAAATACCAGTCTAGCTACCTCACAGACTTTGGGATTCTCCTGGCTCCACCGCCTATTACCATGGGTACCCTGGGGCTACAGGTGCATGTGCTACTTTGCATTCAGGTTTATATAGGTGCTGGGGATTGAATTCCAGTTGTCAGGCTTGCAAAACAAACATCTTTAACTGCTGAGTCATCTCCCTAGCCCAAGTTCATATTTCTTGTCATCCAAAGCAAAAAATTTGAATGAAGAGAGCATCTTTTATTTTCTTATAGAGTCAGTAGTAATCTCCTTACCATTTTTTTGTTTTGTTTTAATAACTGACAAAATCAGATGCACAGTTAACCCATTCCTCAAGACAATTCCAAATACGTCTGTATGGGGATGCGAGGAATGATCCAGTGTTCTTCCCTTGGGCACTGTAGATGCATGGGTATGGGCCACTAGAAAGTCTATTTCATAAACAATGTCAAAGGAGATGGTGCTGTGATGATGTGCTTGCCACGTAAGTGTGAAGATCTGAGTTTGGATCCCCAGAACCCCCATGAAAGCCGAACTCTGATACAGGTGTCTGTAATCTCAGTGTGCCTATAGTGAGCAGGCAGGCGGACACAGGAGAATCTCCCAAAAGCCTGTGGGCCAGTTAACCTGACAAATGCAGCAGAACTTGCTTCAAACAACTTGGAAGGTGAAGTCGACACCCAAAGTTGTCCTCTGACATCCACATGCACCCCATGGCACAGACACACACACCCAGACATATGAGAACGGGGTACAGTTAGGGTGACTAGACCTGTGGAAGTAAGAAAAAGACAGGAAAGTCTGCACTTTCTAGAAATCAAAGATGATCTGACTTCTTATCTCTTGCCTAGTTCTCTACACCTGTTTTTCCACAAACAACTTGGACCCCTCCTGGTAGGGAGGGCTTTCATAGGATTTAAACATTGTGGTTGGTCAAGTTCAGCCCCTGGAACTTGGTGCCAGGGCTAACATCTTCCTGAGACAGCCCCTAGCCCTAACCAACCAGCTATCCCTCTGGTTCACCTGAGCCAGAAGACAGCCCACCACTGTAAGGTTATAAATACCTTTGTAAGGGGCGGGCAGACTCTCAGACCACTTGGGAACTTCCAGCTGTGGGTGAGTTTTTACCTGGGCTGGGCCTGGGCTAAGCTGAGGAGAGGGCCCCCTAGCCCTTACTCTCCACAGGGGTTCTTTATCCCCTCCAGCTCCCCACATGGCAGGAGATCCTTGAACTTTCTTTTCTCTCTTCTCTTTCCATGGTTTTTCCAGGCCCTCCACGAGGGATCTCAAGCCGTGTGGGTACCTTTACTTAGCTCTGTACTTCCCTCAATAAATATAATAGTGTAATACTTCTCCTTCTCAGCCTTTTTTATTCAATTCTTTGATTAAAATTAAAAAACAAACCTAGAGTTTGGGGTTCAAGGACTTTCCTGGACCCCGAGCACACCATTACACAAATACACAGACAGAGGAAGAGAGACACAGCCAAGACATTTCTCACTTGGCCAATAATGTCAAAGCCTGTGCCTGTCCTGAGAGAATATCTCATTGGGATAATAGTCAGTTAACATGCATAACCCAATGTGAAGCAGGACCTTCTGGAATGTTAAGCAAATGAAATGGCTCACGAGCCAGCAGGGACTGCTTAAGCAAGGAGCATAATTTCAATAAAGACATTTCACCCCAGGCCACATGGCTGTATCTGGTAAGCACAACAAACCAGGCGGCCATCTGAGAAGGACAAGTCCCAGCTTGCCCCTTGGAAGAACTCCTACATGACCTAGGACCTCAAAGAGATGCTTCAGAAGTCTGAACGCAACGCAAAAGATAAACACGGCAAGAAAAAAAGTGCTGGTCACAGGTTAAAGTAAAATCCCAGCTCAATTGCTCCTATTATTTTCTTCTGAATTCAAAATACTGAGCAAGGGCTGGAGAATGACTCAGCAGTCAAAGGCACTTGCTTACAAAATGCTGAGCAATAAATAGCAGCTTCTATCGGAACCTGTGTTGATTGGGACTCTTGTTGACAAGTGGTTATACTTGAACTCTAGCTAATTTAAGTATAAAGGGGATGTATAAAGGTGCTCATAACCAGAGCTCTGTATGGACAGAGGTGGAACTATTCTGGAGACAGTGGAAACTGGGGGCACGGATGTCATCAGGATCCTCACCTTGTCTTGCTTGACAGGCATGTCTACTGTGACAGGATGCTTTGCATGGTAGCCACTTGCCACTGGGAGGTCATCTCATTAACTTCCTGCCTAAGATGAAAAGAGGGTTCTACTGCCCAACTCCAACACTGAATGGCTGGTTTGAGTCATTTCCCTCCCTCCCCACTGGTCAGATGATTTTAGCACACGGAGACAAGAGTGATTATGAGTGGCTTAGACTGAGTCTTCCAATCACTCCTATACAGCAGATAATAGCCACTATTTCACCTCTTGACTTCCTATTGTCACTCTCATTTGTCTTCTCTTTTGCTCCTTTTCTTCCCCTGAGGCCAATCTCAGAGCATCTGTTATTTATCATGGCCTTTATTGACTTAGCAGTGCAGGAGTGCCTTAGACAGCAATTCTTCATCTCTGAAACCTACAGTTATGTACTCCTAGACTTCCATTGCTGCTAGTGATGAAACAATTCTCTATACTCAAGGCACAGCAGCACAGAGAAATGTTGGATCCCCAGTATTTTCAGATGCACATGAAGAGAACACAGTGGTAAAATCCAATGATAGCCTTAAGGTAGCACAAGCCCAATTGTTGCAGTCAGCCTTGAGTTGCTATTAGAAAACACCCAACCAGCCGGGCGTGGTGGCACACGCCTTTAATCCCAGCACTCGGGAGGCAGAGGTAGGAGGATCGCCGTGAGTTCGAGGCCACCCTGAGACTCCATAGTGAATTCCAGGTCAGCCTGGGCTAGAGTGAAACCCTACCTCGAAAAACCAAAAAAAAAAAGAAAAAAGAAAAAAAAGAAAAAAAAAAGAAAACACCCAACCAAGACCAGCTTGTGGGAGGGAAGGGTTTTTTTTTTAATTATTTTTATTGACAACTTCCATAATTATAGACAATAAACCATGGTAAACTCCATTCCCCATCATTCCCCTCCCCCCTCTTAATCAGCGTCTCTTTTATTTTGATGTCATCATCTTTTCCTCCTATTATGATGGTCTTGTGTAGGTAGTGTCAGGCACTGTGAGGTCATGGATATCCAGGCCACTTTGTGTCTGGAGGAGCATGTTATAAGGAGTCCCACCTTTCCTTTGGCTCTTACATTCTTTCTGACACCTCCTTTGCAATGGACCCTGAGCCTTGAAAGGTGTGATAGAGATATTTCAGTGCTGAACACTCCTCTGTCACTTCTCAGCACCAGTGGTGCCTTCTGAGCCATCTCAAGGTCACCGCCATCTGAAAAGAGAAGTTTCTCTATCCAAAAGTGAGAGTAGCATTAACACATGGGTACAAACATTAAGAGAAATACTTACCAGCATTTTGGTGAACATAGTATATATATTTAGCGAGACAGCAGCAGACATTATACCCATAGGGCTCATGACTTCTGCCATCACAGGTTTTCAGTATCAGGCATGTACTCCCTCCCATGGAGCTGGGCCTCCAGTCCAATTAGAGAATGGTTGGTTTCCCCCATAACAGACGTGCCACTATTGCACCTGTTGGCTCATTTGGCCTGGCTGGCCAAATTTAAGTCTTGCAATGTCCACTGTTGTTTATCTCCACTGGTAATTTCTCTCTCTCCCATGTAACTACATGCAGCATGGCTTTTTCCAGCTTTCTGTCAGCTGGTCTACACGAAGGAGGTTTTCAGCTCAGTCCATCAGTATTTCTCAGTGACCTTGCAGCCCAAATATGTGGAGTCTTCAGCATATCTATTTCTAGTGGGAAACCAAGAGCCTAGGCAATGGCCTGTAATGTTTTGGGGGCATCAGGGACCTCCCTGGCCAACAACTCACAGGAAGGTATCAAGAAGGGTTTATTTTGGCTTACAGGCTTGAGGAGAAGCTCCATAATGGAAGGGGGAAATGATGGCATGAGCTGAGGGTGGATATCACCTCCTGTCCAACATCAGGTGGGCAATTGCACCAGGAGAGTATGCCAAACATTGGCAAGGGAAAGCTGGATATAATACCTATAAGCCCACCCCCAGTAATACACTACCTCCAGGAGGCTTCAATTTCCAAATTGCCACCAGCTGGGGACCTAGCATTCAGAACATATAAGTTTATGGGGGACACCTGAATCAAACCACCATACCCTGTTGGCCTCTGAGGCCCAAGTGTGAGGCCTAGTGGAACTTCCTGAGCCTAGCTAAAGTTTGGTGATCTGCCTCTGGCCAGACGTGACTCAGCAAGACGCCTAATGGCTTCTTACCTGCTACCTCCACATGGGAGTTAGAATTATCATTTCAATAGTCACAGTTTACTATTGGCCCTTACCTTTCCCCACCATCCTACAATCCCCGCCTTCACCCCCAACATTATATAGGCAACTGTTCATAGCAATAAATCGAGTTCCTGCTTCGACAAGACTCCCGACTCAGTGTGGTTTTTCTCCGGTGGCCAGGAGAGGTCTGAGTCGTCGGACGCTCATCTCCTCCTCAGCCCCTCGGGAGGAACCAGCGGGCCTGGTCCTTCCCTCGGCACTACCTGCCCCGCCGGTGGAGCCCGGCAATACCCATGCAGCTGTTCCTCTATATGACAAGCACACTGAAGTAGACCTAAGGCCAAGAGATTCCTTCCATTCAATGACCAGTTTCTAATCTAGAATGCCTGTAGATTTCATCACAAGAGTGACTATGGATTTTGTTCTCATCACATTCCTATGACTTCTTGCCTGTCTTACATCCTTATGATTCTTGTCTTTCTCTTCCTGAGCTTCTGCCCAAAATATCCTTATCCTACTCCCCACAGTGTCCTATGGGTATCTTCACAGTTATATTCCATGCAAGAGTTGTTACAACTAAATCCCAGTCTTTTTGTTTTGTTTTGTTTTGTTTTCAAGGTAGGGTTTCACCCTGGCCCAGCCTGGAATTGATGGACTCAGATATTTTTTCCTCTTTGCAGCCACCATCTTCCTGTGTTAAGTGTAGGATGGGCCCCAACCAAGAGCAGCTGCCAAAACAGCCAGGGAGCCAGAAAGATGGTCCCCCAGTGCAAAGCTCAGGCTTTCCTTCTTTTTTTCTTTTTTGAGGTAGGGTCTCACTCTAGCCCAGGCTGACCTGGAATTCACTATGTAGTCTCAGGGTGGCCTCAAACTCACAGCAATCCTCCTACCTCTGCCTCCCTAGTGCTGGGATTAAAGGCATGCGCCACCACACCCAGCTAATTCCCAGTCTTCTTTGGAACAGTGTAGTGATCTATTTCTAATAAAAACTATAGCAGGGTTGGGAGATGGCTCAGTGGGTAAATCACTTACTGCTCAGCTTTTATGGCCAGAAGTTCAGATCCTAAGAACCTATGTAAAGCTAGATGTGTAGCACTGGCATCTGTAGTCCCAGTGCACCTCCAGTGAGAAGGGAGGCAGAGACAGGAGAATACAGAAGCTCACAGGTCAGCTACCCTGACCCCAGGATACTTCCAGGTAAGATGGCAGCATACTAGCCACACTGAAGCAGCCTTGTGAAGGAAATAAACAGAAGCACAGCAAAATACACTTTTCTGCTGAAAAGTAAAGGTGTATAAGTTATTATCAATCACAGCAAAGAAGCAGGAGAGACCAAGATCCTCCAGAAAAGAGGAAACTGGCCAGAATCCCACCAAAACACCAGCAGCCCTGATTCACAAGCCTGCCCAGCATGCCAGCAGCACATAGCAGCAAAAGCAGAAACAAGGTGAGAGGATCTTCTACTCCTACCAGCCTCCTCGCAAAGGGAAGAAACCTGAAAGGAAAGACAGCAGAGACCAGCTGAGCAGCTGCTGAAGCAGATACAAACAAGACCAGCCAACAGCCAAACCGCTCTGGTATGACTCAAGGCACTCTGCAAAGTCTCCCAACCCCCAGCCATCAGGGCCATGAAAGTCCAGAGAACCCAGCTACCAAACATACAAACAAAAGAAGAAATATTGAAAGCAGTTAGAGAGAAAAATCAAGTCACATACAAAGGCAAGCCCATCAGGATAACAGCAGATTACTCAATACAAACTTTAAAAGCCAGAAGGGCTTGTATGATGTATTCCAAGTTCTGAAAGATAACAACAGTCAACCAAGGTTAGTTTATTCTGCAAAGCTATCCATTCAAATAGATGGAGAAATAAGGACATTCCCACAACAAAAGCAGGCTAAAGGAATATTTGAAGACAAAACCAGCTGTACAGAAAATATTTGAAAATATCCTCCATGCTGAAGAGAAAGAAAAGCACACATATAAGGAACCTGGAATAAACAAACCATACTCAAATACTAGTTAGTACAAGAGAGTAAAGGTAAAACTGGAAGAACTGCAAAACAAGGAAAAATGGAAAGATAAATACACACCTTTCAATAATAACTCTTAATAACAAAGGCCTCAATGCCCCAATCAAAAGACATAGGTTTGCAGACTGAATTAAAAAGCATGATCCTTCAGTTTTTTGGCACCAAGAAACTCACCTTTCCACAAAAGATGGACACTATCTTAGGGTGAAAGATTGGAACACAGTGTTTCAAGAAAATGGGCCTAGAAAACAAGCAGGTGTCACTATCCTAATATCTGACAGGATAGAGTTCAGACCAACATTAGTTAGGAAAGATAAAGAACGTCACTTTATATTGATTAAAGGCACACTCCAACAGGACATTGCAATCATAAACATATATGCACTTAACAGGGAGTTCTACTCAGCAGTAAAGAAAATGAAATTATGAAATTTTCAGGAAAATGGATGGATCCAGAAAGCCAAACATCACATGTATTCTCTCATATGTGGGTCCTAGCTACAAATTATGGGACTTCTATGTGAGTTGAAATAAAACTCAGTAATAGAGGCCAGTAAGCTAGAAAGGGGATATAAATGAAATAGAAATAGAGAGAGGGGCACTTAATAGGATGGTATTACATATTTGTAAGTAGAAGAATAGATTACTGGGGGTGGAAAGGTGTAAGTGAGGTTGGGGGAAGATATTGAGTAAAGGAAAGGTGGAGGGAGGGCTAATCAAAATCTAAGAGGGTATGAATAAGTCATATGGAAACCTACATTTTGGACAATGGAACACCCAGAAGCCATAGATTGCTGCCAGAAAATTTTCAGCACCAGGGATGGGACACCTTCCAGTGAGTGGTTGGCCAGGGAGGTCCCTGATACCCCCAAAACATTATAGGCCATTGGTGAGGCTCTTGGTTTCCCACCAGGAATAAATGGTAAGACCCTATTGCTGAAGACTCCACATACTTGGGCTACAAGGTCACTGAGAAAGCCTGCTGGAACTGAGCTGAAAACCTCTTCCATGTAGACTAGCTGACAAAAAGCTGGAAAAAAGGACACTACAGGCCTTAAATTTGGCCAGCCAGGCCAAATGAGACAACAGGTTTAGTAGTGGCATGTCTGTTATGGAGGAAACCAACCACTCTCTAATTGGACTGGAGGCCTGCTCTATGGGAGGGAATACATGCCTGATACTGAAAACCTATGACAGGGAAAGTCATGAGCCCTGGTAGTGTAACATCTGCTGGTGTCTGGCTAAATGTATATACTATGCTCAGCAAACTACCCAGTGAGCACTTCTCTTAATGTTCACACTCATATATTAATGCTACTGTCACTTTTGGTTAGAGAAGATTCTCTTTTCAGATAGAAGTGACCTTGGGATGACTCAGAAAGCACCATGGTGCTGAAAAGTGACAGAGGAGTTCCCAGCACTGAAATATTTCTATCACACCTTCCAAGACTCAGGGTCCATTGCAGAAGAGGTGGCAGAAAGAATGTAAGAGCCAAAGGAAGGATAGAACTCCTTACAATGCAGTCCTCCAGACACAAAATGGCCTGGATATCCATGACCTCGCAGTACCTGACACTACCTACAGAAGACCATCATAAAAGGTGGAAAAGATGATGACATCAAAATAAAAGAGAGACTTAGCCAGGCATGGTGGGGCACCTTTAATCCCAGCACTCAGGAGGCAGAGGTAGGAGGATCACCATGAGTTCAAGGCCACCCTGAGACTACATAGTGAATTCCAGGTTAGCCTGGGCTAGAGTTGAGACCCTACCTCAAAAAAACTTTAAAAAATAATAAATAAATAAAAACTAGCCGGGTATGGTGGCACACTCCTTTAATCCCAGCACTTGGGAGGAAGAAATAGGAGGATAGCCGTGAGTTCAAGGCCACCCTGAGACTACATAGTGAATTCCAGATCAGCCTGGACTAGAGTGAAACCCAACCTTGAAAACCCAAAATAAATAAATAAATAAAAACATAAGCCGGGCATGGTAGGGCATGCCTTTAGTCCTAGCACTCAGGAGGCAGAGATAGGAGGATCATGGTGTGTTCAAGGCCACCTTGAGACTACTACATAGTGAATTCCAGGTCAGTCTGAGCTAGACTGAGACCCTACCTCAAAAAATAAATAAATAAAAACTTTGTCCTTAATTTTACAGGAAATTCCACATCCCTTTATCATTTCAACTCAATGTCAATGACACATCCTTTGGCAGTGTAGTATTCTGTAGGCTGCGGAGATGTTTTATTCCACCTGGAGAGGAAGTACTTGCAAAATGAGAATGCTTTCCTTATCTTAATTTAAAAGATCAACAAAATTATTCAGTGACTAAAGAAAGAATCAGATTGTGAAAAGACATGGAGGAAACTTAAATGCATATCACCAAGTGAATAAAATCAATATGAAAAGGCTATATACTGTGTGATTCCAACTATACGATAGTCTTAAAAAACGCAAAATGAGCTAGGCGTGGTGGCACACCCCAGCACTCGGGAGGCAGAGGCTAGGAGGATCGTCGTGAGTTTGAGGCCACCCTGAGACTACATGTGAATTCCAGGTCAGCCTGGGCTAGAGTGAAACCCTGCCTCGAAAAACCAAAAATAAAATAAAATTAAAAAAGTCAAAATGATGGAGACCATAAAAGAATTTCTTGTCACCAGACAAGAATTGAGGAGGAAGAAAGATCAAACAAGCAAGCACAGAGGATTTTTAAGGAATTGAGCTGCTCTTTTTGACACTATAATGATGAATACATGTCACTATACATTTGTCAAATCTACAGTGGTGCAACACCAGCACTGAGCCCTAAGGAACTCCATGGACTGGGGGTGGTCATGTTGTATAAGAAGTACAGGTTCACTGCTTGGAACAAATGGAACACTTTGGTGTGGATGTTGATAGAGGTGAAAACTGAGTGTATGCAGCAGGGAGCTTATGGGAAATCCTTAGGTCTTCCACTCAAACTTACTCTAAACTTGAAACTACTCTTTTCTTTGAGACAGGGTTTCATGTAGCTCAGGCTGACTGGAACTCATTATGCAGCAAGGAAGACCTTGAACTCCAGCCTCCACCTCCCAAGTGCTGGGATCATAGGCATGTGCCATCACACCTGGCTTCTGTAACTGTTCTACATAATAAAAAAATATTTTTTTAAAAAATTTTTGTTTATCTTTTATTTATTTGAGAGCGACAGACAGAGAGAGAAAGAGGCAGAGAGAGAGAGAATGGGTGCGCCAGGGCCTCCAGCCACTGCAAACCAACTCCAGATGCATGCGCCCCCTTGTGCATCTGGCTAACGTGGGTCCTGGGGAATCGAGCCTCAAACCGGGGTCCTTAGGCTTCACAGGCAAGGGCTTAACCACTAAGCCATCTCTCCAGCCCATAAAAATATTTTTTTTAAAAAAATAAGCTGACATAAAGAAGAATGAAGTCATGTTGTTTGCAGGAAAATGGATGCAACTGGAGGTAATCATATTAAGCAACTAAGCCAGTCTCATAAGGATAAATACTGTATGTTTTCTCTCATTTGTGCTTCCCAGATTTTATATAGATACATGAAGTGATGTATGTATAGATGGCATGAAAGTAGAAATGAAACTGTCTAGAGAACAAAAAGTAACAACAGGAGGGGAAGGATGTTAAAATGGATGTGTGAGGGGGAATATTCTCAGTGTAAAATATATACTTGCATAACTTTTTTTTAATAGATTTCCTTCATGGGAGGGAATTTACACCTGGTACTGGAACCCCAGTCAAAGTTTATGACTGGGAAAGTCACAGGCCTCAGAAGGAAGCTACTACTGTTTGGCTAAATGGATATGTTGTACCCATCAATTGTCCTCTAAATATTTGTTTATGTCCTTATATTAGTACTGCTCTTACTTTTGGTCAGAGGAGCTTCTTTCTACAGTTGGCAGCGACTACTGGGAAGATTCAAAACTCATTAAAGTGCTGAGAATAAGTGACTGTTGAGTGCTCAGCACTAAATAAGACATCATGGACTGGAGAGATGGCTTAGCAGTTAAGGCACTTGCTGGCAAAGTCAAAGAACCCAGGTTTGATTCCCCAGGACCCACGTAAAGCCATATGCACAAGGTGGTGCATGTACTGGAGCTCATTTGCAGTGGCTGGAGGAGGCCAGGGCTTACCCATTCTCTTTCTGTCTCACTCTACCTATCTACCTATCTAATAAAATAAATAGAATAAAAAATAAAGGTCATCTACAGGGCTGGGGAGATGGCTTAGTAATTAAGGTGCTTGCCAGCAAAGCCAAAGGAACCAGGTTCAATTCCCCAGTAACCACATCAAGTACAAGGTGGCCCATGTGTCTGGAGTTCATTTGCACGTTAGCTATAGGATGCATTCATTCTCTATCTACCTCTTTCTCAAATAAATAATTTTTTAAAATCATCCACAGGACTGATATAAAGCCTAAAATTTGAATAGATGCCCTCCTGAGAACAGTTTGACAGCTGCTATGCCTGTCCTGATGTGGCATGACTGCTAGACAGAGCACATGCCCTCTGCTCCTTCCCCAGGACTGTGCTCTCCTGTAATTTCTGTGGCTTAATCTTGAGTCTGCACACTTTCTGGGTCTCATCTATCTGAACTACATGCTCTTTGCAACTATGAACTTATGGCTTGATTTTCTGGGTATTCTGGCCACCACGTTGCTGAGCCACAAGCTTATCCAAATAACTTTATTATTCCATCAGGCGTCTGCACTCTGGCTTGTGTAAGTCAGCCCTGAATGAGCGTCTGCCCCATCCTGCTCTTGCAATTGAATTTTTGCCAAGCCCAGTCCCATATCTGCCCCAATTGCATAGGGTGGAAAAGGCACATTTCCTTTAAACTCTTCCCAGCATCCTCACAACAACCTCATCCCCCTCCCCTGTCTGTTTTTAAAGAAGGAAGCACCTCAAAGCCAGAGTGACAGGGGTGCTTTGATTTTTTAAATTTTTTTATTTATTTGTAAGAGAGTGTATACATGTGTATGGACACACCAAGATGTCTTGCTGCTGCAAACAAACTCCAAAAACATATACACTTGGTGCCTCTAGCTTTTTATGGGTTCTGAGGAATCAAACCCAGGCTGACAAGCTTTGCAGTTCAGTGCATTTAACCACTGAGCAATCTGTCCACCACTCCTTATTCCCTTTTATACCAACTATTCCTCCACATAATGATTAATGTGTTAGGACAAGGCTGTGTTGCCAGCTCTATGACCCGCATCTCCATGTACCCCAGGGAGCCAAACCCCACAGTAATGCCATGATTTATGGAAGGGGTCCTTGGGCAGGACAATCAGACCCTGAAAGAGGCAGAAAATTTCCATTTGAAAAAAGCACAAGAACCAGTCGATTGGTTTTTAAAGCAAGAAAGGACAAAACATACAGAAATCAAAACAGATAAAAACAAAAAGAAATATGACATCAATAACTCCAGGCTGGGACTGGCACTGAGTAGTAAGTGTTTACATAGCATGCAAGAAACCCTAGGTTGAATCCTTGGCACCATAAATTTTTTTTAACTACTTATTTATTTATTTATTTGTGAGAGAGAAAGAGGCAAATAGGGAGAATGGGCACGCCAGGCCCTTAGCCACTGCAAACGAACTTCAGGTGCATATGCCACCTTGTGCACCTGGCTTTACATGGGTACTGGGGAATCAGACCCAGGCCCGTAAGCTTTGCAGGCAAGTGCCTTAACTGCTGAGCCATCTCTCCAGCACCACAATTTTTTTTTAATTAGAATTTCAAGGCTAGGAATATGGTTGCATGGTTAAAGGTGCTCGCTTATAAAACCTGCAGGTCGGCCGGGCGTGGTGGCGCACGCCTTTAATCCCAGCACTCGGGAGGCAGAGGTAGGAGGATTGCCGTGAGTTCAAGGCCACCCTGAGACTACATAGTGAATTCCAGGACAGCCTGGACTAGAGCAAGACCCTACCTTGGAAAAAAAAAAAAAAAAACTACAGGTCTGGAAGAAAAATGAAGCTATGAAATTTTCAGGAAAATGGGTGGATCTGGAAAGTATTATACTTAGTGAGGTAACCCAGGCCCAGAAAGCCAAATGTCACATGTTCTCTCTCATATGTGGATCCTAGCTACAAATGATTGGACTTCTATGTGAGTAGGAAGAAAACTCAGTAGTAGAGGCCAGTAAGGTAGAAAGGAGATATAAAGGGAATAGAAAGGGAGGGAGGGGGGGACTTAATAGGATGGTATTATATATATGTAAGTAGAAGAACAGATTAATGTGGGTGAAAAGGCCTAAAGTGAGGTCAGGGGAAGAGACTGAGTAAAGGAAAGGTGGAGGGAGGGCTAACCAAAATCTAAGAAGATATAAATAAATCATATGGAAACCTACTTTTTTGGACAATAGAACACTCGGGAGCCAAAGATTGTTACTAGGAAATTTTCAGTGCCAGGGATTGGATACCTTCCAGTGAGTTGTTTGGACCTGATGCTCCCAAAACATTACAGGCCATTGCCAAGGCCCTTGGTTTCCCACCAGGAATAGATGATAAGACCCTATTGCTAAAGAGTCCACATACTTGGGCTGCAAGGTCACTGAGAAATCCTGCTGGAGCTAAGATAAAACCTCCTCATGTAGACCAGCTGACAGAAAGCTAGAAAAAGCCATGTGCATGCAGTTTAATGGGAGAGAAATCACCAGTGAAGATACTCAACAGTGAACACTGCAAGCCTTAAATTTGGCCAGCCAGGCTAAATGAGCCAATGGGTGTAATAGTGGCACATCTGTTATGGGGGAAACCAACTGCCCTCTAATTTGACTGGAGGCCCACTCCATGGAAGGGAATACATCCCTGATACTAAAAACCTACAAGAGGGGCAGTCCTGAGCCCTAGGGGTGTAATGTCTGCTGCTGTCTGACTAAATGTATATACTATGCTCACCAAACTGCCCAGTAAGCACTTCTCTTAATGTTCATACCCATATGTTAATGCTACTCTCACTTTTGGTTAGAGAAGCTTCTCTCTTCAGATGGCAGTGACCTTGGGATGACTCAGAAGGTACCATGGTGCTGAAAAGAAGGGACAGAGGAGTGCTCAGCATTGAAATATCTCTATCACACCTTCAAAGGCTCAGGGTCCATTGCAGAAGAGGTGGTGGAAAGAATGTAAGAGTCAAAGGAAGGGTAGGACTCCTTACAACATGCTCCTCCAGCCACAAAATGGCCTGGATATCACTACCTACACAAGACCATCATAATAGGAGGAAAAGATGATGATATCAAAATAAAAGAGAGACTAATTGAGAGGGGGAAGGGATATCATGGGCAGTAGAATTTCAAAGGGGAAAGGAGGGGTACCGAGGGAATTACTATGGGATATTGTTTACAATTATGGAAGTTGTCAATTAAAAAAACAAAAATTTTTTCAAAACTGAAAAAAAAAAACCCTACAGGTCTGGGTTCAGTTCCTCAGTACTCACATAAAGCTAGATGCACAAGTAGTTCATGCATCTGGAGTTCATTTCCAGCAACCAGAAACCCTGGTACACCCATATTCATCCTCTCTCTTTCCTGTCTCCCATCCTCAAGTAAATAAAAATACTTAAAATAGATGTATATTAAAATTGCAAATATTTTAGGTCTGGAGAGATGGCTCAGCAGTTATAGCTCTTTGTTTGCAAAGACTGCCAGCCTAGGCTCAATTCCCAGCCACCCACATATAGCCAGACAGTCTTTCGATTGCAGTGACAAGAGACCTTGGTATACACTCATGTGTGCCCCACACACATACACATATGCATATGTGTAAATAAATAAATAAATAAAATACTTAAATTTAAAAAAAAGTTTCTTTGGTTTTTTTGAGGTAAGGCTTCACTCTAGCCCAGGCTGACCTGGAATTCACTATGTAGTCTCAGGTTGGCCCCGAACTCATGGCGATCCTCCTACCTCTGCCTCCCAAGTGCTGGCATTAAAGGTGTGCACCGCCACACCCGTTCTTAAATATTTTAATTTTTTTACTTTATTTTTATTTATCTATTTATTTATCTGAGAGAGAGAGAAACAGGCAGAGAGAGAGAGAATGGGAGCTCCAGAACCTCCAGCCACTGCAAATGAACTCCAGATGTGTGTGCCCCCTTGTGTATCTGACTTACATGGGTCCTGGGGAATCAAACCAAGGTCCTTTGGCTTTGCAGGCAAAAGCCTTAACCACTAAGCCATCTCTCCAACCCATCTTAAATATTTTTTTTAATTTTTATTTATTTACTTGAAAGTGACAGAGTCAGAAAGAGGCAGATAGAGAGAGAGAGAGAATGGGCGCACCAGGGCCTCCAGCCACTGCAAATGAACTCCAGATGCGTGCGCCCCCTTGTGCATCTGGCTAACGTGGGTCCTGGGGAATCAAGCCTCGAACCCAGGTCCTTAGGCTTCATAGGCAAGCACTTAACCGCTAAGCCATCTCTCCAGCCCCCATCTTAAATATTTTAATTGCCACCAAAAAAAATGTGAATGGGAGCCGGGCATGGTGGCGCATGCCTTTAATCCCAGCACTTGGGAGGCAGAGGTAGGAGGACTGCCATGAGTTCAAGGCCACCCTAAGACTCCATAGTGAATTCCAGGTCAGTCTGGGATAGAGTGAGACCCTACCTCGAAAAAAAATGTGAATGCAATAAATTTACCAGATAGCCATCACTTGAGAAGTAGATTTAAGGAAGATTTAAGGCCAGCCTGGGCTATTTAGTAAGGCCTTGTCAAAGAGAAGAATGAAGTCAAGGAGGTGGAAAACAGTGAGGAAGACAAGCAGGAGGAGGAAGCAAAAATAGATCAAGCTGATATATGCTTATAAGAAAACCATTTAGGGCTGGAGAGATGGCTTAGTGGTTTAAGGCACTTGTCTGCAAAGCCTAAGGACTCAGGCTTGATTCCTCAGGACCCACATAAGCCAGATGCACAAGGTGGCACATGCATTTGGAATTCACTTGAAGAGGCTGAAGGCCCTAGTGTGCCTATTCTCCCTCTTTCTCTCTCCCCCTCCCTCTTTCACTCACGCTCTTTCTCAAATAAATATTTTGTTTGTTTGTTTTATTTTGAGTTTTTGAGGTAGGGTCTCGCTTTAGCCCAGGCTGACCTGGAATTCACTATGTAGTCTTAGGCTGGCCTGGAACTCTCAGCGATCCTCCTATCTTTGCCTCCTGAGTGCTAGGATTAAAGGCATGTGCCACCATGCCCAGCTTAAAATATTTTTTAAAAAAATTTAAACTGGGCATGGTGGTGTATACCTTTAATTCCAGCATTTGAGAGGCAGAGGTAGGAGGATCGCCATGAATTCAAGGCCACCCTGAGACTACACAGTGAGTTTCAGGTCAGCCTGGGCTAGAGTGAGAACCTGCTCCAAAGAAAGAAAGAAGGAAGGAATGGAGGGAGGGGAGGAGGGAGGAAGAAAGGAAGGAAGAGAGGGAGGAATGAAGGAAGCCATTTAAAGCTGGACTTGGTGGCCCATACCTGCAATCACAGAACTCAGGAGGCTGAGAGAGGAGGGTCACTGAGTTTCAAGCCAGACTGGGCTACAAAGGGAGTTCTAGGTCAATCTGGGCTAAATGAGACTCTGCTTTGAAAAAGAAAAACATAAAAAAATGAAAGAAACCCATTTAAAATATTTTTTAAATATTTTCCTTTATTTATTTGAGAGAGAGAAAGAGAGTGAATATGGGCACACCAGGGTCTCCTGCTGCTGTAAATGAACTCCAGATACATGTACAAGTTTGTGCATCTGAGTTTATTTGGTTACTAGGTAATCAAACCCAGGCCATTAAGCTTTGCAACAAGTGCCTTTAATGGACAAGCCATCTCCTCAGCCCTAAGACCTTTTTTTAAATATTTTTTATGAGACTACATAGTGAATTCCAGGTTAGCCTGGGCTAGAGCAAGACCCTGCTTCACAAAAAAAAAAAAAAAAAAAAAAATGGAAGAATGGCAAAAAAGTTTAAAGTCATCTTGTCTAACATTCAAATTTACTTGTCTGGTGACCATGTAAACCATATCTGGAATAGGCATATCTTATCTTATAAGTATCTAATAGCTGTAAGTACAGGCATAACATGTTAACATCACTATAAACAATTTTCTTACCAATAAATCTAAATCAATTAATTTGATCTAGGAATTTTCTGTCAGAACAATTTAATCAATTTAGTCAACAGTACAGCATAAAGTCTTGGCATCTGTGTTTGAAAACATCTTTAGTTAATCTGTATACCTGTGTGGGTAACAATTACCCAGGGAAGGCTGGAAACAGAACATTGGAGCTCAACACCATTCCTCTCAAATGGGGATTATTATTTGAGCATGAGGCTATATCCCAGAACAGGGAATATGACTTGAGAGTTAAATGAAATATCTTTTAAAAAATTTAAACCAGGTGTGGTGGCACATGCCTATAATCCCAGCACTGGAAGGATGAGATAGGCAAATCTCTAGGGCTCACTGGCCAGCAAGGTTATACTCTCTTGATGAGTGTTAACGACCATATAGGCAGCCAAAAATTAACTATACATTGCATTTTTGAAGATCAATAGTTGGTCTATAGAAGTGAGTCTTAGGGATATATAAGGAGCTCTATGGCTGTGAGCATTGTGTCATCTACTAGTTAGCAAACCAGTGACAGACTCTCAAAAAAGACAGACAGCACTTAAGAAACAACACCCAAGGTCATACTGTGGCCTCCACATGCATGTGTACACACATGCAAATGATCCCACAAACACATGTGCACCCTCACACATGAACATTGACACAAACGTGCACATATACACACATGCAAAGCCTATCAATGAAATGAACTAACCTTGGCAACAATAAAAAAAATATTAAATAAAGGGGCTGGTGAAATGGCTTAGCTGTTAAGGTGTTTGCTTTGAAGCCTAAGGACCTGGTTTGATTCCCCAGGACCCACGAAAGCCAGATGCACAAGAGGGTGCATGCTTCTGGAGTTCATTTGCAGTGGCTAAAAGGCCCTGGTGCACCCATTCTCTCTTTATCTCTATCTGTCTCTCTTTTTCTCTCTCTCTTAAATAAAAAAATTAATTAATTTTTAAAAAATTAAGTAAAGGACAAAGGACCTCAGTTAACTTAAAAATAGGAACTTAAAAATAAAAATAACTCTCTGGGGGGCTGGAGAGATTGCTTAGTGGTTAAGGCACTTGCCTGCAAAGCCTAACAACCCAGGTTTGATTCCCCAGAACCAATATAAAACAAATGTACATAGTGGCACACACATCTGGAGTTCATTGGCAGTGGCTAGAGGCCCTTGCATGTGCATTCTCTCTTTTTTCTCTCTCTCATAACTAAATAGAAATAAAATATTTAAAAAATTAATTCAGGGGCTGGAGAGATGGCTTAGCAGTTAAAGTGCTTGCCTGTGAAGCCTAAGGACTCAGGCTTGATTCTCCAGGTCCCATGTAAGCCAGATGCACAAGGTGGCGCATGCTTCTGGAGTTCATTGGCAGTGGCTAGAGGTCCTGGTGTGTCCATTCTTACTCTCTCTCTCTCTAATAAATAAATAAATCAGAAAAAAATAGAAAAAGACATTATAAAAATAATAATAATAATTCAGGGCTAGAGAGATGGCTTAGCAGTTAAGGCACTTTCTAGCAAAGCCAAAGGACCCAGGTTCAATTCCCCAGTGCCCACATAAAGCTGGATGCACAAGGTAGCACATGCATCTGGAGTTCATTTGCACTGGCTAGAGGTCCAGGTGTGCCCATTCTCTCTCTACCTGTCTCTCTCTCTCTCTCTCTCCTCTCTCTCCCAAGTAAATAAATAAATATTTTTAAAAGAATATTTTATTTATAAAAATAATAACTCACCAGGCATGGTGGCACACACCTTTAATCCCAGCATTCAGGAGGCAGAGGTAGGAGGATCACTGTGAGTTCAAGGCAAGCCTGAGACTACAGAATGAATTCCCGGTCAGCCTGGGCTAGAACGAGACCCTACCTCGAAAAAAAAAAAGAAAGAAAGAAAAGAAAAGAAAAGAGAAAGAAAGAAAGAAAGAAAGGAATAAGGGCTGGAGAGATTACTCAGTGGTTAAGCTTAACAACCAAGGTACAATTCTCCAGTACCCATGTAAAGCCAGATGTACAAAGTGGCGCATGTATCTGAAGTTCATTTTCAGTGCCTAGAGGCCCTGGTGCACCCATCCTCTCTCTCATTCCCTCACACCCTCCTCGCAAATAAATTAAAAAAGAAAGGAAAGAAAAGAAGGAGAGAGGGAGGAAAGAAGGAAGGAAGGAAGGAAGGAAGGAAGGAAGGAAGGAAGGAAGGAAGATAAATAAAAGACTTTGGGCTACAGAGTTAGCTCTGTGATTGAGCACTTCTATGCAATCATGAGGACTTGAGGACACCACTTGAGCTCTACCCCTAGTACCCACATAAACAGCTGTGCGGGCCATTCCTATAAGAGAGCAGAGACCAGAGAATCACTGGGGTTTGCAAGCAGAAAAATCTCTGGCTCAAGCAAGAATGAATAGAAGAGCAATGAATCCAGACACCAGACATGCCCCTATGGCCACTGCAGGGGAACTAGACATATACATGGGCATATATACATACATCATACATACATACATACATACATACATAAAGTGCTTACCATGCAAGCATTGGGACCTGAGTTCCGATCCTCAGAACCCATGTAAAATGCCAGGTGCTATTGCTGAAGATTGCACATACTTGGGCAGCAAGGCCACTGAGAAATTCTGCTGGAACTGAGCTGATAACCTCCTCCATGTAGACCAGCTGACAGAAAGCTGGAAGAAGCCATTCTACATGTAGTTCAATGGGAGAAAGAGAAATCACCAGTGAAAATTCTCAACAGTGGACACTGAAAGCCTTATAATTGGCCAATAACATCTGCTGCTGTCTGGAAAAATGTATATACTATGCTTATCAAACTGCCCAGTAAGAACTTTTCTTAATATTTATACCCTATATTAATGCTACTCTCACTTTGGTAGAGAATCTTCTCTTTTCAGATGGCAGTGACCTTGGGATGACTCAGAAGGTATCATAGTGCTGGAAAGAAGTGACTGGAGTACTGAGTAACATCTTGACCACACCTTCCAAGGCTCAGGGTCTAATGTGGAAGAGGTGGTGGAAAGAATGTAAGAGCCAAAGGAAGGGTAGGACTCCTTACAATGTGCTCCCTCCAGACATAAAATGGCCTTGATATCCATGACCTCATAGTGCCTGACACTACCTACACAAGACCATCATAAGAGGAGGAAAAGAGGGCTGGAGAGATGGCTTAGTGGTTAAGCACTTGCCTGTGAAGCCTAAGGACCCCGGTTTGAGGCTCAACTCCCCAGGACCCACGTTAGCCAGATGCACGAGGGGGTGCATGCGTCTGGAGTTCGTTTGCAGTGGCTGGAGGCCCTGGTGCACCCATTCTCTCTGTGTCTCTCTCTCTCTGCCTCTTTCTCGCTTTGTCTGTCACTCTCAAATAACTAAATAAAAGTAAACAAAAAAAAATTCTAAAAATAAAAATAAAAAAAAGAGGAGGAGGAAAAGATCATGACATCAAAATAAAAGAGAGACTGATTGAGATGGGGAGGGGATATGATGGAGAATGGAATTTCAAAGGGGAAAGTGGGGGGAGGGAGGGTATTACCATGGGATATTTTTTATAATCATGGAAAATGTTAATAAAAATTGAGAAAAAAAATGCCAAGTGCTGTGGGGGACACCTATAATCCCTTTGCTGGGGAGAAGGAGACAGAGAATCTCTGGGGCTTATTGGTCTAGCCAAATCAGTATGTTCCAGGTTCCATGAAAGACTATCTCAAAGAATAAGGTGAAGGGCTGAGGAGCTGGCTCAGCAGTTAAAGATGCTTGCTTGCAAAGTCAACCAGCCCAGGTTTGATCCCCCAGTACCCATGTAAAGCCAGGTACACAAAGTGACTCATGCATCTGGAGTTCTTTTGGTGCTCACTTCAGCAGCACATATACTAAAACTGAAGTTTGTTTGCAGTGGCAAGAGGCCCTGGTATTCTCTCTCTCTCTCACACACACACACAGACACAAATACATTCATATATACACATATGTATGTATATATATTTTCTTTTTGTTTTTTCAAAATTGGGTGCCACTCTAGCCCAGGCTGACTTGGAATTCACTGTGTAGTCTCCAGGTAGCCTCGAGTTCACAGTGATCCTCCTACCTCTGCCTCCCAAATGCTGGGATTAAAGGTGTATGCCACCACATCTGGCTAGATAGATATAGATTTTTTTAATATTTTATTATTTATTTATTTATTTGACAGAGAAAGAGAGAGAGAATGGGCACACCAGGGCTTCCAGCCAGTGCAAACGAACTCCAGACACGTGCGCCCCCTTGTGCATCTGGCTAACATGGGTCCTGGGGAATCAAACCTGGGTCCTTTGGCTTTGCAGGCAAATGCCTTAACCATTAAGCCATCCCTCCAGCCCTAGATATAGATTTTTTAAACAAATAAGTTTAAGAGTGACTGAGGAAGACCCCTCTGGTCTGCATAAGCACACATGTATGCGCGCACACACACACACATGCCCCACACATACAAATGTGTACATATGCATGCATATCACACCCATACACATTCACAAAAAAAGGAAAAGAAGGAAAAAAAATATCATTATTTAGAAAGAATATAACCAGCCGGGTGTGGTGGCGCACACCTTTAATCCCAGCACTCGGGAGGCAGAGTTAAGAGGATCACTGTAAATCTGAGGCCACCCCTGAGACTACATAGTGAATTCCAGGTCAGCCTGGGCTAGAGTGAGACCCTACCTTGGAAAAAAAAAAAAAAAAAAAAGAATATAACCAATTACCTAGTTAAGTCAACAAAACCAATAAACAATTTAAAATATTGAGTTCAATAAGATTATTGGATACAAAAATCCAATTATTAAAATATTAGTACCAATAACTTGGACTCAAACATCTGGAAAATATTCTTTTGAACACTAAGATACCACTCAGAATAGCACCAAGAGCTAAATGCTATTGAGGAATTAGCAAAAGATACCCAAGACTTGGAGAAAATCTTTAAAATTCTTTTAAGATCACAAAATTATATCAGTAGTTAGGAAACATTTCACACTCTTCATTAGCATGATATCTTCCTTGTTGCAGTTACCTCCTTATTGCTGGGACACACACCTGACCAGACGTAGCTTATAGGAATAAAGGGTTTATTTCAGGCTCACAGATTCCAAGAGAAGTTTCACCATGCAGAAGAAGCTGGTTCAGTCCAACGTCCACAGCAGAGAGAGAACTCCACCAGCAAGTACAAACAGCCAGAGTTCAAACTGGCTCTCCTTACACCTAGTAGGGCTGGACTCAAGATCTGCTCCCAGTGACACACCACCTCTAGCAGGGCTCTGTCTACTAGAGACTTAGTAGAAAGCTTAATCAAAAATACCTGTTGGGGGCTGCAGAGGTAGCTTAGTGGTTAAGGTGCCTGCCTGCAAAGGACCCAGGTTAAATTCCCCAGAACCCAAGAAAGTTAGATACACAAGGTGGTATATGAAACTAGAGTTAATTTGCAGTGGCTGGAGGCCCTGGTGTGCCCATTCTCTCTCTCTCTCTCCTGCTTTCAAATAAATAAGTATTTTTTAAAAATACCTGCTAGGACTTTAATTTCAGCAGGGCAGGGGCTGAGGTAGGAGGATTGCCATGAGTTTGAGGCCACCCTGAGACTACATAATGAATTCAAAGTCAGCCTGGAGCAATACCCTACCTTGAAAAATCAAAAAAAAAAAAAAAGAAAAAGAAAAAGATACCTGCTGTGGGCTAGATAGGTTGCTCAGTGGTTAAGGTGCTTGCCTGCAAAGCCCAAGGACCCAAGTTCAATTCCCTAGTACCCACATAAACCAGATGCACAATGTGGTACATGCATTTGGAGTTCTTTGCAGCAGCTAGGGGCCCTGGTGTGCCATCTTCTCTTCTCTTCTCTTCTCTTCTCTTCTCTTCTCTTCTCTTCTCTTCTCTTCTCTTCTCTTCTCTTCTTTCCTCTCCTCTCCTCTCCTTTCCTCTCCTCCCCTCCCATCCCCTCCCCTCCCTTCTCCTCCTCCTCCTCCTCCTCCTTCTCCTCTTCTTCTTCTTCTTCTTCTTCTTCTTCTTCTTCTTCTTCTTCTTCTCTCTCTCTCTCTCTCTCTCTCTCTCTCTCCATGGTGATGCATGCCTTTAATTCTAGCACTTGGGAGGCAGAGGTAGGAGGATGGCTGTGAGTTCAAGGCCAGCCTGGGAATGCATGAATTCTAGGTCAATCTAGGCTAGAGCATGACCCTACCTTTAAAAAAACGGGGGGGGGGGTGACACACACCTTTATTCCCAGCACTCAGGAGGCAGAGGTAGGAGGATCACCATGATTTCAAGGCCACCCTGAAACTACATAGTGAAATACAAGGTCAGCCTGAGCTAGAGTGAGACCTTACCTCAAAAAAACAAAAAACAATGATGGTGCATACCTTTAATCCCAGCACTAGAGCGGAAAAAATAGGAGGATCATTGTAAGTTTGAGGCTAGCCTGGAACTACAGGGTGGGTTCCAATCATCCTGGGCTACAGTGAGACTTGGAAAAAAACTAAAACTAAAAGAAAACAAAACTGAGAGCTGGAGAGATGGCTCAGCAGTTAAGGCATTTGCCTATAAAGCTTAACAACCCAGGTTCTATTCCCCAGTACCTACATAAAGCCAGGTGCACAAAGTGGCACATGCATCTGGTGTTCATTTGCAGTTGCTAGAGACCCTGGCACCTTCATTCTCTCCATCTGTCTCTCTTCTCTCTATCTCTCTCTGATTGCAAATAAATAAGCAAAGTATTTTTTAAAGCCAGGTGTGATGATGCACGCCTTTAATTCCAGCACTTGGGAGGCAGACGTAGGAGGATCACCATGAATGCAAGGCTACCCTGAGACTACAGAGTGAATTCTAGGTTAGCCTGGACTAGAGTGGTGAGACCCTACCTCAAAAAGCAAAACAAAAATATTTTTAAAAAAATTAAAAACTGTCCTGGGGAAAATTGCTCAGTTGTTAAAGACACTTGCAAGCCTTCAGGCCCAGGTTTGATTCCCAATGCCCATGTAAAAGCCAGAGTACAAAGTGGCACATGCATCTGGAGTTTGTTCATAGCAGCAGGATCTCTCTGTCTCTCTGTTTCTCTCTCTCTCTCTTCTTCCCTCCCTCTCTTTCTTTCTCTTAAATAAATATTTTAAAAGTTTTAAAACTGCAAAAAAAGAATATATATCAGGTGTCGTAGTGCATGCCTTTAATCCCAGCACTTGGGAGGCAAATGTATAAAGATGGCTGGAAAGCCAGCCTGGAACTACAGAGTGAGTTCTGGGTCAGCCTGGGCTAGAGTGAAACCCTACCTCAAAAAACCAAAAAGAAGAAGGAGGAGGAGGGAGAGGAGGAGGAGAAGGAGAAGAAGGGGAAAAGGGAAGGGAGAAGGAGAAGGAGAAGATGAACATATATATAGTAAGTAAGTGAATGACAAAAAATTCTTTAAAGGATTATACTAAATGAGGTAACCCAGGCCCAGAAATCCAAACTCCACAGGTTTTCTCTCATATGTGGATCCTAGCTACAAGTGTTTAGACTTGTATGTGAGATGAAGTAAAGTCAGTAGCAGAGGCCAGTGAGCTAGAAAGGAGTTGTAAGGGAGGGAGGAGAGAGGAGACTCAAGAGGATATTGTATGTATGTAAGTACATGAACAGATTACTGGGGTGCAATGGCCTAAGTGAGGTCAGGAAAAGGGATTGAGTAAAGGAAAGGTAGGAGGAGGGTTAATCAAAATTTAAAGATATTATGAATAAGCCGTATGGAAACATATTTCTTTGGATAATGGCATATCCAGAAGACATATATTATTATTAGAAAATTTTTAGTACTAAGAATGGGATATGTTCCAGTGGCCAGGGAGGTCCCTAATGTCCTCAAAACATTACAGGCCATTGCCAAGACTCTTGGTTTCCCACCAGAACTAGACGGTAAGATCCTATTGCTAAAGACTCCACATGCTTGGGCTGCAGGTCACTGAGATATCAAGCTGGAGCTGAGCTGAAAACCTTCTTCCTGTGGACCAGCTGACAGAAAGCTGGAAAAAGCCATGCTGCGTGCAGCCCTATGGGAGAGAGAGAAATCACCAGTGAAGATACTCAACAGTGGACACCGCAAGCCTTAAGACTGGCCAGCCAGGCCAAATGTGCTAACTAGTACAATAGTGGCATGTCTGTTATGGGGGAAACCAACCACTCTCTAATTGGACTGGCAGCCCGCTCCACAGGAGGGAAACATGCCTGTACTGAAAACCTAGTCAAAAGCCTATGGTGAGGGAGGTCATGAGCCCTAGGTGTGTAACACCTGCTGGTGTCTGGCTAAATGCATGTATTATGCTCATCCAACTGCCCAGTAAGCACTTCACTTAATGTTCATACCCATATATAAATGCTACTCTCACTTTTGGTTAGAGAAGCTTCTCTTTTCAGATGACGATGACCACTGGGATGACTCAAAAGTCACCATAGTGCTGAGAAGAAGTGACAGTGGAATGTTCACCACTGAGACATCTCTATCACACCCTCTAAGGTTCAGCATCCACCAAAGAAGAGGTGGCAGAAAGAACATTAAGAGCCAAAGGAAGGATAGGACTGTTTACAGTGCACTCTTCCAGACACAAAATGACCTGGATATCCATGACCTAACAGGGCCTGGCACTATCTATACAAGATTTTCATAATAGGAGGAAAAAATGATGACATCAAAATAAAAGACAGACTAATTGAGAGAAAGAAGGGATATAATGGAGGGTGGATTTGTGAAGGGGAAAACAGGAGTGGGGAGAGAATTATCATGGTTTAATTGTCTGTAATTATGGAAGCTGTCAATAAAAAAGGTTTTAAAAATCCTTTACGATAGGGTTATTATTGGATAAAATAGTGATGAAATTCAGAAGAAACTATAAGAAGTTTCAAAACTATTGTAAAAGGCTAGTGTTGGGGCTAGAGAGATGGTTTAGCCATTAAAGACACTTGCTTGCAAAGCTTGACAGCTGGGTTCAATTCCTCAGTATCCATGTAAAAGCCAGATACATAAAGTGGTACAAGCATCTGGAGTTCATTTGCAGTGGCAGGAGGCCCTGACATGCCCATATTCACTCTGTCTGCCTATTTCTCTTTCTCTCTCTCTCTTTCAAATAAATAAGTAAATACTTTTCAAAATCCTAGTGTTGGGTTAGAGAGATGGCTCAGCAGTTAAGGCACTCGCTTGCAAAGCCTAAGAACCCAAGTTTGATTCCCTAGTACCCATGTAAAGCCAGATGCACAAGGCAGAACATGCTTCTGGAGTTTGTTTGCAAATGGCTAGAGGTCCTGACATGCCCATTCTCTCTCTCTCTCTCTCTCTCTCTCTCTCTCTCTCTCTCTCTTTCTCTCTCTCTCAAATAAATACTAGGTATATTTTTTTAATTTTTGATTTTATGAGGTAGGGTCTCACTCTAGCCCATGCTGACCTAGAATTCACTATGGAGTCTCAGGGTGGCCTTGAACTCACAGTGATCCTCCTACCTCTGCCTCTGAGTGTTGGGATTAAAGGCGTGCATCACCACAGCCAGCTAATACAAAACTTTTTAAAAAGCCTAGTGTTTATTTCTTTGGTTATTGGATGTTTGCCTTACCATTAAGCTTGATAATATCCATACTATGTATGTATATCTATATATGTACATGAATATTATACCACATATTTCCTAGTAAAAACATTTCAAAAATTTAAAGAAACTCAAAGAATTAGAAGGTAAGTTTGAGTATTATCTACAAGGTGAGGAAGGTAAAAGATACATGTAATAAATGGCATTCGCCAGGCATGGTGGCGCACGCCTTTAATCCCAGCACTCAGAAGGCAGTGGTAGGAGGATCACTATGAGTTCAAGGCCACCCTGAGACTACATAGTGAATTCCAGGTGAGGCTGGGCTAGAGTGAAACCCTACCTCGAAAATCCAGAAGAAAAAGAAAAAGAAATGGCATTACACTTGACTCTCAAGTAGTTGGCTTGACAGAATTCTATACACACACATAGACCATATGCCCCACCTTCCTCACCATTTTAACCTACTCCCTTCAAGGCTTTCTTTCAGTTACAGTGAAAAACTTTCTGAATCTTGCTCCTCTCACTTCCTACTCAGTCCTTAGAAGTGAAAAGAGACTCAAATGAAGACAGCCAATCAAGAGGTTTTGTTTAAGTTTCTTCCTCCTCCCTGAGATAGGTGCAAACATCTGAGAACCAAGAAGAAGAAGAGGAGGAGGAGGAGGAAGGAGAAGGCAAAGGAGAAGAAGAAGAGTCTTTTAATCCCAGCACTCGGAATGAGAGGTAGGTGGATCGCCACCCTGAGACTACATAGTGAATTCCAGGTCAGCCTGGGCTAAAGAGTGAGACCCTACCTCAGGGGGAAAAAAAAAAAAAAACGAGGAGAAGAAGAATGCTGGGGTGAAGGCAGCTGTCCTTCTCCAGACCAAGTTCTGGCTGCAAGAGCAGTTTGCTCTGGGGTTCTTGTCCAGCGAGTTCGGCCTCACAGCTAAACTAAAAGTTCCTGGTACATGTCTGTGCCATTCTGATATCTGTCCTGAGGGTAAAGCAGCAGAAGGTAAAACTAGCTAGGAGAAGCCTTAGGC
This sequence comes from Dipus sagitta, assembly GCA_036346955.1. Lineage (NCBI taxonomy): Eukaryota > Metazoa > Chordata > Mammalia > Rodentia > Dipodidae > Dipus > Dipus sagitta. The sequence goes on from CM070770.1 coordinate 165,397,136, forward strand.
CCTTCCTCCCCCTCAGCCTTTCCTGCCTGGCCTGCTCTAGGAGGAGCCAGTACTGGTAGCACTGGAGAGACCAAGGGACAAAGGAATGAAGGACAGGTACGGTCTGCAGCCCAGCACAAAACACGGAGTTCTGGTTCCTGTACCAGTTTTGTTTTGTTTTGTTTTGTTTTGTTTTGTTTTGTTTTGTTTTGTTTTGTTTTGTTTTGTTTTGTTTTGTTTTGTTTTGTTTTGTGGCAGGGAAGGGGGTTCAAGGTAGGGTCTCACTCTAGCCCAAGCTGACCTGGAATTCACTATGTGGTCTCAGGGTGGCCTCAAACTCACAGTGATCCTCCTACCTCTGCCTCCCAAGTGCTGGGTTGAAAGGTGTGTGCCACCACGCCCAGCACCCTGTGCCAGTTCTGACCTTCACTTCAGGAAGGGCCTGAAGGTAAAAGCCCTAGCAGTGACCAAGACCCAGCTGAGGGCCTCTTCACCCATGCAACCCTGCTGCTGGTCCCTCCCTCATGCCCTCCTGATCTTTCTTCAACCAACCCCACCACCACCACCACCAACCCATAAAGGGCCATTGACCCTTTATTCTCACTAGTTCCTCTGAGGCAAGAATCGCTAACCATTTCACATGCCAGGAACTCCTGCCCAGATAGATGCCACCCACCACCCACAGGCCAGCCCTCTGCACCTTTTTGTCTCCTTGGACCACTGTGTAATGCCCCTATCTAGCCCATGCCGCCCTAAGCTCAACCCCTAATCCAAGAAAAACCTGGAGCCGCTGTCCTGCAGACCAGGGGCAAGACTGGCATTGAAAATGAGTGAGACATTCCACTTGGACTGCATTCTCTTGCCTCACCCTAATCCCAGCCCTGTCTGAGTCTGTCATTAATGCAAAGTTTTATAATTTGGAGCTGGGGATGTAGCTTAATTGGCAAAGTGCTTATCTAGCATGCACAAAACCCTGTGTTCTATACCTAGCACCACATAAAATAGCTGATGGTGCACACCTATAATCACAGAACTTGTGAGGTGGAGGCAGGAGGATCAAAGTTCAAGGTCATCCTTGGCTACATATCACAAGATTTGGGCTTTTTTTTAACCATAGAGCTGTCATAAAATATGATTGCTAACTTTTTGGTACTCCCTTAAATTTTGCTCCTCATCTCACCCTCAAGCCTTCCCTGCACATACACCTTCCTTCAGGTTAGGGATATTCAATGACTTTTCCTTTTTAATATTTTTATTTATTCACTTGAGATAGAGAGAAAGACAAAATGCATGAACCACTTTGTGCCTCTGGCTTTATGTGGGTACTGGGGAATCTAACCCAAGTCATCAGGTTTTACAATCAAGTACCTTTAACTGCTGAGCCATCTCCCCAGCCCTCAGTGACTTTTCTAATCTGGTCCCCATCAAGGTCTCTGACTCTCTATGCGGATCACTGCCCCAACACTTTGTACAGTTTCTATCATAATCTTCATCTTCTTTCTTTTTTTGAAATAGGGTCTCATGTAGCCCAGGCTGGTCTTGAGTTCACTGTGTATTTAAAGATGACCTTGAATTCCTGATCCTCCTGCCTCCACCTCCTAAGTGCTGGCGTGTTACACATGTGTGCCAGCACAACTGATACTGGTGGTGCTGGGGATTGAACCCAGCATCCCATGCATGCTAGGGAAGCACTCTATCAACTGAGCTACAGCCCCAGGCACATCATCTGCCTTCATCTTTGGAAATCTGATTGTTTTGCCAGGGCAAAAGTAACAGTGGTACAAAGTCCCTGAGTGCTTGACACGTTCCAGGACAGCAAGGCCGGTGCGACTGGAACAGAGAGAAGAAGATCAAGAGAAAGCAGAGGTGCTTCATAGGGCCATGTACGTCACTACGCTGAAAAAGATGAGAAGTCAGAGGATGTTGAACAGTTGAGGGATATGACTTGACTTACATACCAAGAGTAACTTCCTGAATGCTGGGTCAAGAAGAGAGCATCCAGGCATGATGGCGCACGCCTTTAATCCCAGCACTCAGGAGGCAGAGATAGAAGTATCACTGTGAGTTCGAGGCCAGCCTAAGACTATCTAGTGGATTCCAGGTCAGCCTGTGCTACAGTGAGACCCTACTACCAAAAAAAAAGAAAAAAGAAAAAGGAAAGAAAGAGAGAGAGAGAGAAAGAGAGAGCTTAGGTCAGTCTGGATAGAAGCAAAAGCAGGAAGACGGGATGGAGGCAGGGATCCAGGACAACACAGGCAAGGGCCACAATGGCCACATGCTGAATATATTTAAGGAAGAGACAATAGGATTTCCTACTGAATTAGATTTGGGATGTGAGAGAAGGAATGAAAATAAGATGACTCCAACATTTTCGTCCTGAGTTTCTGGAAGGATCAAGTTGTCATGTACTGAGATAGACAATGCTGCAGATAGAGCAAGTTTGGGGGGTGGGATGAGTCATGTCTGAGATGATTCTAGACATCCAAATGGAGCTGGCAGGCAGGAATAACGACACTGACAACAGGAATCACAGCTGCAGCCATGGAGCTCACTCTGGGCTGGGGGTAGACGAGCAGTGAAGCGCTGGCCTAGCATGAGTAAAGCTCTCAGTTTGACCCCCAGCATCACACACATACAAGCCATATATATATATATATAATTTAAACCACAATACTCTAAGCTGTGCACTTTTCTAACACTTTATATCCCTAAGCTCGTAACAGTCCTATGAGGCAGAGCTGTTATTATCCCCATCTTGCAGACGATGAACTCTACAAATCTGGCACTCAGTGGAGAGCCTGAGATAGAAATAGAGATCCGGGAGCCATCAGTCCATGAGTGGCATAGTTTGATTCCCCAGTACTCACATAAGCCAGATGCACAAAGTGGTATGTGTACCTGGAGTTTGTTCACAGTGGCAGGAAGCCCTGGCACACCAATACTCACTCTCTCTCTCTCTCTCTCATAAATAAATTAAAATATTTTAAAACTTTTCTTTACTAAATTACTCTTCCTTGAATGCTTCATTAGAGGGATTAAGAGGAGGGGAAAGAGGAAGAAGAAGGAATAAGATAAAAACTTGGTGGGATTGTTGCAAATAACCAATATCTGAACATGCATAAGTGCCTTTGAACTAGATTACAAGCAGAAGTTAGAAGGATTTGGAGAAGGCTCCAGGCATTTGGGAGGTAGAAGTAGGAGGATCAGGAATTCAAGGTTATCCTCAGCTACAAGTCAAATTTAAGCCAGCATGGATAGAAAGTTTGAAAAAAGCTACAAACCCTCATAGTGTTGGAAAATGCTCTGGGAGTTGCTGGGGGACAGTGGTCACCAATAGCATGAATAAGCAGGGGACCCTGCAAGCTATGAAATCAACCAGCCAAGTAAGAAGTAGACATTTGTGCAATAGTGGCACAGTCTTTACAGGTAACCATCTTTTCTCTGAGTGGACATGCGGCCCGCTCAGCAGGGGAGAATCCATATCTGGTACTGGAAACCAAGTCAGAATCCCATGGCCTGGAAACTCATAGACTCAAGAGAGAAGCCCTCACTGCTTTCTGAATAATAAGAGTGGGCTTACACACCAAATCCTCTCAAATATGCATATCCCCTTTAATCCAAGCTGCTCTTACTTGGTTGGAGAATGTTTTATTTTACAGATGGTAGAGAAAATTCAGGAGAACCAAGATCCACCAATACAACAAGAAAAGATAGCTGATTGCTTACCATAAGACATTCCACCTCTACCACAACTTCTGAGACCCAAGTGAAATTGCAGAGTATTGCTCCCACTGCTAGCCTGACAACCAGCTCTAGGGAAAGGCATCAGACACTGTGGGTGATCAAAACACACTGAATTCAGAAACCCAAAGGCTACAGAGAACTCAACACTAAACCAGACTGTTAACAGACCTGACAAGACTCAGAAACCATTGCAAAAGAGGGAGTGGGGAGATTGTAAGAGCCACAGGGTGGGTAGAACTATCCTGAGGCACAGTCCTGCCCCTTCTCCAAAGACTGGACTGAGGTGAACTTATTAAGCCAACAGTGAACACCAATAACCCTACTGAGGAGAGCCCTCAGAGGAAGTGGGAGACTAGAGAAGAGGGGATATAAGACTACAACCTCTGTTAGGAAGAAAGAAAGAAAGAAAGAAAGAAAGAAAGAAAGAAAGAAAGAAAGAAAGAAAGAAAGAAAGAAAGAAAGAGAGGAAAATAAATTTAAAAGGAAAAAGTCCATAAAAAAAAAACCTAGAATGGTGTAAATGCAACATTATGGATGCTTCTACTGAGGGCCTAGCCTCAGATGTAAATGAGAATTCAACTGGAAATTTAACTAGACGTTACCCTTGTTATACCACAGCACGGAACTTGGATGCATACAAATTTATGGAAGGGTAAACTTTAAAATGATGGACTAGTTAGCTTAGAAATTTCAAAACAATGAAGCATGTAGACTGTGGTTTGGGTCTTACTGGCTGCTTTTAGTCAGATTTACAGTTAGATGAAAAGCAGAGTGAAAAGATTTAGAAAATTCACAATGTGGCCAGGTAAAAGAGCAAAACAGTATGTTCAGGACAGGAGGGTAGAGTCAAACTACAAATGTTCACAGATAAGAGGGTTCCATGTGCTAATTGGTGAGGTAACTGTTAAAAGGTTTCATTTCAAAGACCTTTAAGTCAGCATGGATAGAAAGTTTGAAAAAGGCTACAAACTCTCATAGTGTTGGAAAATGCTCTGGGAGTTGCTGGGGGACAGTGGTCATCATAGCATGAAGAAGCAGGGGACCCTGCAAGCTATGAAATCAACCAGCCAAGTAAACACCCTCTCCTCACAGGCCCAGAGGCCTAGAAGTACACATTTGTTTCAAGTACTGTGCTTTCCATAGGTTCACTGTCCAGGGCTGCCACCAGATCCCAGCTTTTTTTTTTTAACATTTTATTTTTATTTGATTATTTATTTGACAGAGAAAGAGGGATAGAGGAGAGAGAATGGGCGCATCAGGGCCTCCAGCCACTGCAAACAAACTCCAGATGCATGCACAACCTTGTGCATCTGGCTTACATGGGTACTGGGGAATCGAGCCTCAAACCGGGGTCCTTAGGCTTTACAGGCAAGTGTTTAACCATTATTGGTTTGGTTTTATAGGCTCACAAGTAGAATGCATTTGCCTTGAGTCTCAAGTATGATCTTGAAGTTTGGACCCTTGAATTGATTCTGGAATAATTTAAAATTGTGGGACTACTTAGAGAAAGGAATGAATTTTATATGTAAGAGAAGAATATGAGTTTTAGATGCCTGGGGCAGAATGCTATGGTTTGTTTCCTCCAAAACTCAAGTTGAAATTTAACTCCCATTCCAGGCATGGTGGCTCACACCTTTAAACCCAGCACTTAGGAGGCTGAAGTAGGAGGATCACCGTGAGTTCAAGGCCAGCCTAAGGCTAGAGTGAATTCCAGGTCAGCCTAGGCTAGAGTGAGACCCTACCTTGAGAAAAAAAAAAAGAGAGAGAGAGAGAATGAAAACAATCCCATTACAGTGCTTAGAGACGGGACCTTTGCACGGTGAGTAGGACTGGATAATATCATCAGTGTGGAACTCCACTATTGAATACTGCTATCTTTTTATAAGAAGAGGAAAATCAAGATTCAGGGAACACTGAGGAAGAAAGGACAGAAAGAATATAAAATCCAGGCTGGAGAGATGGCTCAACAGTTAAGGCGCTTACCTGCAAAGCCTAAGAACCCAGGTTTAATTCCCCAGTACCCACCTAAAGCCAGATACACAAGGTGGTACATGTGTCTGGAGTTTGTTCCTTTCAGTGGTAGGAGGCCCTGGTGCACCTAATCTTTCTGTCTGTCTCTCTCTAATAAATAAATATATATATGAATGTTAAATCAAAAAAAAAGGGAGAAGTTGCTTTGGAACTCTGTCTTCTGGACATGCATGAAGTGGCTGTTGCATTCATGATGCCACAGTGACTGTTGTTACCTGCACAACACCTGCACAACATTGGGCCCATCAACATTCCACATGAATGGTGGAAAAGGGACAACAAAAGAGAAAAAAGGAAGAGGGACTAGTTGGAAAGAATAAAGGGTTCAGTGGAAGCAGAATGTGGAAGGGGGACAATAGAAGGTAAAGGGGGATTATTATCAAAATACATTATGAACATGTATGAAAATTATCAATTAAAAAAATTGACTTTGGAGCCAGGCGTGGTGGCACATGCCTTTAATCCAAGCACTTGGGAGGCAGAGGTAGGAGGATTGTCATGAGTTCAAGGCCACCCTGAGACTACATAGTGAATTCCAGGTCAGCCTGGGCCAGATTAAGACCCTGCCTCGAAAAACCAAAAAAAAAAGTTGATTTAGGGCTAAGAGATGGCTTAGTGGTTAAAGACACTTTCAGAGCCTGTCAGCCCAGCTTTGAATCCCTAGTAACAACACAGAAAGCCAGATATACAAAATGGCACATACACCTAGAGTTTGTTTACAGCAGCAGGAGGCCCTGATGTGCACACACTCTTTCTTTTTCTCCCTCTACATCTGCAAATAAATAAATAAAATTTTAAAGTTGATTTAAAAGCCTGACGTAGTGGTGCACACCTTTAATCCTGGCACTCAGGAGGCAGAGGTAGGAGGATTGATGAGAGTTCAAGGCCACCTTGAGACTACATAGTGAATTACAGGTCAGCCTGGCCTAGAGTGAGACCCTAGCTCAAAAAAAAAAAAAAAGTAATTTTTTGTTGTTGTTGCTGTTGTTGTTGTTTATTTTTTCTTTTTTTGAGAATGGGCATACCATGGCCTCCAACCACTGCAAAGAACACCAGACACATGTGCCACCTTGTACATCTAATTAACATGTGTCCTGGGGAATCGAACCTGGGTTCTTAAGTTTCACAGGCAAACGCCTTAACTGCTAAGCCATGTCTCCAGCCCCATGATTTCTTTTAAGTAGAAAGTAAATCTTGTGTTGTTGTTTTTGTTTGTGGTTTTTCGAGGTAGGGTCTCACTCTAGCCCAGGCTGACCTGGAATTCACTAAGTCATTTCAGGGTAGTCTCAAACTCACCGGGATCCTACTACCTCTGCCTCCTGAGTGCTAGGGTTAAAGACATGCACCACCACACCTGGCTTGTTTCTTGTTGTCTTTTTTTTAATGGTTTGGAAGTAAAGCTAGTACCTAAAAATTTGGGTTTCATAGAAAATACATTTGAAAAATAAAGAACCATAGAATAAACCTAACCAAGGAAGTAAAGGATCTCTACAATGAAAACTATAAAACACTCAAGTGAGAAATTGCAGAAGATACTAGGAAATGGAAAAACATCCCTTGTTCCTGGATTGGAAGAACCAATATTGTGAAAATGGCAATCTTACCAAAAGCAATCTACACATTTAATGCAATCCCCATCAAAATTCCAATAGCATTCTCACAGAAATAGAAAAACCAATCCAAAAATTCATTTGGAATCACAAAAAAACTCAAATATCTAAAATAATACTGAGGAACAAAAATAAGGCTGGTGGTATCACCATACCTGATTTTAACCTATACTACAGAGCCATAGTAACAAAAACAGCATGGTACTGGCACAAAAGCAGACATGTAGATCAATGGAACAGAATAGAGGACCCAGATGTAAGTCCAGGTAGCTATAACCACCTGATATTCGATAAAAATGCCAAAAAATAGGGGCTGGAGAGATGGCTTAGCGGTTAAGCACTTGCCTGTGAAGCCTAAGGACCCCGGTTCGAGGCTCAATTCCCCAGGACCCACGTTAGCCAGATGCACAAGGGGGCGCACATGTCTGGAATTCGTTTGCAGTGGCTGGAAGCCCTGGTGGACCCATTCCCTCTCCTTCTCTCTATCTGTCTCTTTCTCTCTCTGTCGCTCTTAAATAAATAAAAATACAAAAAAATTTTTTTAAATGCCAAAAATACTCATTGGAGAAAAGACAGCCTCTTCAGCAAATGGTGCTGCGAAAACTAGATATGTATCTGCAGAAGGATGAAAATAGATTCTTCTCTCTCTCCATGCACAAGAATTAAGTCCAAATGGATTAAAGACCTTAACATCAGACCTGAAACTCTGAAACTGCTAGAGGAAAAAGTAGGGGAAACCCTTCAACATATTGGTCTTGGCAAAGACTTTCTGAATATAACCCCAATTGCTCAGGCAATAAAACCACAGATTAACCACTGGGACCTCATGAAATTACAAAGATTTTGTATGGCAAAGGACACTGGGAATAGAGCAAAGAGGCAACCTACAGAATGGGAGAAAAATCTTTGCCAGCTATACATCTGATAGAGGATTAATATCTAGGATATACAAAAAACTTAAAAAGTTAAATAATAAGAAATCAAACAACCCAATTAAAAAATGGGCTATGGAGCTAAATAGAGAGTTCTCAAAAAAGAAATACGGATGGCATATAAGCATCTAAAAAAATGTTGTACCTCCCTAGTCATCAGGGAAATGCAGATAAAACTACATTGAGATTCCATCTCACTCCTGTCAGATTGGCTACCATCATGAAAACAAATGACCATAAATGCTGGCGAGGATGTGGAAAAAGAGGAACCCTTCTACACTGTTGGTGGGAATGCAATCTGGTCCAGCCATTGTGGAAATCAGTGTGGAGGTTCCTAAGACAGCTAAAAATTGATCTACCATATGACCCAGCTATAGCACTCCTAGGCATATATCCTAAGGAGTCATCTCATTACCTTAGAGATACGTGCTCAACCATGTTTATTGCCACCCAATTAATAATAGCTGGGAAATGGAACCAGCCTAGATGTCCCTCAACTGATGAGTGGATAATGAAGATATGGCACATTTATACAATGGAGTTCTACTCAGCGATAAAGAAAACTGAAGTTATGAAATTTGCAGGAACATGGATGGATCTGGAAAGGATTATACTAAGTGAGGTAACCCAGACCCAGAAAGCCAAGCGCCGCATGTTCTCTCTCATATGTGGATCCTAGCTACAGATGATTGGGCTTCTGTGTGAGAAGGAAAAAACTCAGTAGCAAAGGCCAGTAAGCTAAAAAAGAAATATAAAGGGAAGAAAAAGAAAGGGAGGAGGGTACCTAATAGGATGGTATTGCATACATGTAAATAGAAGAATACATTAATGGGGGTGAAAAGGCCCAAAGTGAGGTCAGGGGAAGAGATTGAGTAAAGGAAAGGTGGAGGGAGGGCTAATCAAAAAATCTAAGAGGATATAAATAGATCACATGGAATCCTCCGGTTTTGGACAATGGAACACTCAGGAGCCGTAGATCGTTACTAGAAATTTTTCAGTGCCAGGGATGGGATACCTTCCAGTGAGTTGTTGGCCGGCCAGAGAGGTCCCTGATGTCCCCAAAACATTATAGGCCATTGCCAAGGCCCTTGGTTTCCCACCAGGAATCGATGGTAAGACCCTATTGCTGAAGACTCCACATACTTGGGCCACAAAACCACTGAGAAATATTGCTGGAACAGAGCTGACAAGCTCCTCCATGTAGACCAGCTAACAGAAAGCTGGAAGAAGCCATTCTGCATGCAGTTCAATGGGAGAAAGAGAAATCACCAATGAAGATACTCATCAGTGGACACTGCAAGCCTTATAATTGGCCAGCCAGGCCAAATGAGCCAACAGGTGCAATAGTGGCACATCTGTCATGGTGGAAACCAACTGCCCTCTAATTGGACTGGAGGCCTGCTCCATGGGAGGGAATACATCCCTGATACTGAAAAGTTAAAACAGGGGTAGTCATGAGCCCTAGGGGTTTAACATCTGCTGATGTCTGGATAAATGTATATACTATGCTTATCAAACTGCCCAGTAAGCACTTCTCTTAATATTCAGACCCTTATATTAATGCTACTCTCACTTCGGGTAGAGAATCTTCTCTTTTCAAATGGCAGTGACCTTGGGATGACTCAGAAGGTATTATACTGCTGGAAAGAAGTGACTGGAGTACTGAGTAACATCTCGATCACACCTTCCAAGGCTCAGGGTCTAATGTGGAAGAGGTGGCGGAAAGAATGTGAGAGCCAAAGGAAGGGTACGACTCCTTACAACGTCCTCCCTCCAGACATAAAATGGCCTGGATATCCATGACCTCACAGTGCCTGACACTACCTACACAAGACCATCATAAGAGGAGGAAAAGATCATGACATCAAAATAAAAGAGAGACTGATTGAGATGGGGAGGGGATATGATGTAGAATGGAATTTCAAAGGGGAAAGTGGGGGGAGGGAGGGTATTACCATGGGATATTTTTTATAATCATGGAAGATGTTAATAAAAATTGAGAAAGAAAAAAAAGAAAATACATTTGAAAATGACAATCTAATTTGCAAGATTAAAAAGGGAAGAAGACCCAAAAACACACATGCATGAATACTCTATATCACTCCGTCACCAGATGCAGTCCTTCCACCTCAGACTCTAGAACCAAAAGCCAAAAATAACCTGCTTTTCTTTATAATTTACTCAGTCTGTAGTACTGTGTTAGTGACAACAGAAAACTGGTTAGGAGGTTCCCCATCCCACCTTTCAGTTACCTTCCTAAAGTCTTCATGCTTATAGCCTGCATTTTTGCCTTCAAGGGGTTGCATCACCTTGAACCAGCCTGGGGGAAACAGTATTACTGAGGACACACCTTAACCACTGAGCCATCTCTCCAGCCCAACAGTCTTACTGTAAATACTTGTCCTCATCTCCTAGGGTTCACGCTAATAGGTTCAATTGCTTTCCTCTGGCCCAGGCTCCTGGCTCCTGCCCAAAAGCCAAGTAGGTTGCAGCTGCAGCTGGGGAGAAGAAAAGGGCTGCCTCTTAACCCTCAAGGACTCAGAATCTCAGAAACCACTTTGGTGAGGAAAGTTGTGACCATAGATGGGAAATGGAACTAGGGTTTGGAGCTGTGGATTAAAGAACAGGAACAACAGGCACAGGGGTGCATGCCTTTAATCCCAGCAGTGGGGAGGCAGAGATGGAATTTCCATGAGTTCAAGGTCACCCTGAGACTACATAGTGAATTCCAGGTCAGCCTGGGCCAGAGTGAGACCCTACCTCAAAAAACAAAAATCAAAACAGACAAAAGAAAGAAAGAAAGGCCGGGCGTGGTGGCGCACGCCTTTAATCCCAGCACTCGGGAGGCAGAGGTAGGAGGATTGCCATGAGTTCGAGGCCACCCTGAGACTCCATAGTGAATTCCAGGTCAGCCTGGGCTAGAGTGAAACCCTACCTCGAAAAACCAAAAAAAAAAAAAAAAAAAAAAGAAAGAAAGAACAGGAGTTTGGAGTTTGGAATTTGGAGCTGGGAACCAGAGGCTGTTGAGGCTGGGGAACTAGACCTGTTAGTTGGGACAGGGAAAGTTGGGGCTAGATCCTGGAATTAGGAACAAGGAAACCATAGTCTGGAACTGAGGGTGACCACTTTTCCTACAAGGCAAGTCCAGATCATGCCCCTCAAACCCTCAGGGAATAGAGAAGGATAAGGGAAGGGATGGCAGAACTGAAGTCTGAGTCCTTTACAGGGCTGAACCAGGAGGCCACAGGATGCCCAGGACAAGGAAGAGCACCCTGAGGAGAGTAAAGGAAATGGCCCAGAGGTGGGCAGCATCCAGGAAAGGTGGAGGCCAGGAAAGGAAGCCCTTGAAGGGACCAAGAATTCAGGCCTGAAAGGAGACGTCTAAAACTGTCATATGTCAGAGCAGGAGTTCTCGATATGCTAGTCTGGGGTGATTCAAGCATGATCCTCAGCTTCCAGGCCTTGAAACACTCCATGTAGAAAAGATCTTTCAAGGCTGGAGAGGTGGCTTAGCAGTTAAGGCCCTTGCCTGCGAAGCCTAAGGACACATATTCAACTCCCCAGATCCTCCATAAGCCAGACACACAAGGTGATTCATGCTCAAGGTCACACATATACACAAGGTGATGCATGCATCTGGAGTTCGGTTATGGTGGCCGCAGACCCTAGCGTCCCAATTCCCTCCCTCTCTCTCTCTCTCTCTCTCTCTCTATCATTAAAAAAAAAAAAAAAGCTAGTCTGTTGGGCTTGCCTTAAAACAAAAAGATCTTTCAGTAAATTGGGTATGAGAGTGCTGTAATCCCAGCACTTTGACAGGTAAGGCAGGAGAATCAATAATTCAAGACTAGGAGCTGGGAGAGATGGCTTAGCAGTTAAGGCACTTGCATGCAAAGCCTAAGGAACCAGGTTTGATTCCCCAGTACCCACATAAGCCAAGGTGGTGCATGCATCTGGAGTTTGTTTGCAGTGGCTAAAGGCCCTGGCGTGCTCATTTTCTCTCTCTCTCTCTCTCTCTCTCTCTCTTTCTCTCTCTCTCAAAATAAAATAAATAAATAAAAATTAAAAATTAAAAAATTGGGCTGGAGAGGTGGCTTAATGGTTAAGGTGTTTGCTTACAAAACCAAAGGACCAAGATTTAATTACTCAGGACCGATGTTAGCCAGATGTACAAGGTGGTACATGCATCTGAAGTTTGTTCACAGCGGCTGAAGGCCCTGGTGCACCCATTCTCTCCCTTTCTCTCTCTCTCTCCCTCTTTCTGTCCCCCTCCTCAAATAAATTAAATTAAAAGAAAAAAAAGAATTCAAGACCAGGGGCTGGAGAGATGGCTTAGGAGTTAAGGCACTTGCTGGCAAAACCAAAGGACCAGAGTTCAATTCCCCAGTACCCATGTAAAGCCAGATGCTCAAGGTGGTGCATGTGTCCAGAGTTTGTTTGCAGCAGTTACAGGCCTTACTATGCCCTTTCTCTATCTATCTGTCTCTCTCTCTCAAATAAATAAATAAATAAATAAATAAATATTGTTAAACATAAAAAATAAAGAATTCAAGATTAGTCTTGAATGTATGAGACCATGTCTACAAAAAATATTTTAGTCCTATTGTAAATTATATATAGGAAACATTCATGTTTTCTCTGCCTCTCATGACTTTTAATATACACTTGCCATTGAAAAGCTCTAGAAGGTTCCTACAAGAAAGAAAGCTCAACTAGTGTCCTGGCTTACCACAAAAAAAATTGGGGGGGGGGGAGGCGCTGGAGAGATGGCTTAGGGGTTAAGCACTTGCCTGTGAAGTCTAAGGACCCCGGTTCGAGGCTCGATTCCCCAGGACCCACATTAGCCAGATGCACAAGGGGGCGCACGCATCTGGAGTTTGTTTGCAGTGGCTGGAGGCCCTGGCGCGCCCATTCTCTCTCTCTCTGTCGCTCTCAAATAAATAAATAAAAATAAACAATTTTTTTTTTCCTATAACTAACACCTGCTAACATCCACAAAGCAGATTTTGCTGGTCTGACCACCTCTTATTCTACGTCCCAGGAGACCAAACTTAGAGAAAGACAGACAGGACTCAATTAAACCCCAGGAGACCAACCAATCTGCAAAGAACATCAGAGATGGGAGGGTAGCCTGGAGCCATCTAGTCCATCTTTGCCTCCATCTCCAACCAATTTGTAGATAGGAAAACAGGGCTAGATAAATGGCTCAGCAGTTAAAGATGCTTGCTTGCAAAGCCTGATGGCCTGGGTTCAATTCCCCAGTACCCATTTAAAGCCAGATGTACAAGTGCTGTGGCAGGAGGCCCTGACGTGCCTGTTTCTGTTCACCCCCCTCTCCCTAATTAATTAATATTTAAAATTTTTAAAAATGAGCTGGGCATGGTGTCATATGCCTTTAATCCTAGCACTCAAGAAGCAGAGGTAGGAGGATTGCTGTGAGTCTGAGACCAGCCTGGGACTACAGAGTGAGTTTCAGGTCAGCCTGGGCTAGAGTGAGACCCTACCTATTGCAGTCAGGTTCACATTGCTGGTAGAAATCACCCAACCAAGAGCAGCTTGCAAGAAAAAGATGTTTATTTTGGCTTACGGGCTCAAGGGGAAGCTCCACGATGGCAGGGGAAAATGATGGCATGAGCAGAGGGTGGACATCAACTCCTGGCCCACATAAGGTGGTCAATAGCAACAGGAGAGTGTGCCAAACACTGGCAAGGGGAAACTGACTATGACACCCATAAGCCCGCCCCCAACAATACACTGCCTCCAGGAGGCGTTAATTCCCAAATCTCCATCAGCTGGGAACCTAGCATTCATAACACCTAAGTTTATGGGGGGCACCTGAATCAAACCACCATACTACCTCAAAAAAAGTTTCTAAATGAATATAGGTACTAAAGTTTTTAAATAAATACAGATAGAAAAACAGAGATTGTGAGTGAGGCTACTTCTCTTCCACAGGGTTCTACATGGACCCCAACTTGTCTCAGTCGGATGACCCAACATGCTAGTGGATCCTTAAAGTCAGACCATCTTCCTCAGTGGACCCAGCTTCTGTTGACCATCCCTCTACCTTTCTCCACCTTTTGTTCTCCTAATCCCAGAAAATTTGTGAGCTCTGGTGTGCCTGATAGCTTCCCCAAGGTCATCTCTCCCCATCAAGCTCAGAAACCCATGGCTTCTAGACTCTCTTCCCTTTCCGGTATTGAACACAGTACTGGGCACAAACTCCAGACTGTTCCCTTAGGAGGGGGCTTCAGTTACCATTCTGGAGGAAGCATGACACACTACAAACCTCTGTGTGGTTTTTACAGTAGTGACACTCTGGCTGTGGAGATGATTCAGTTAGTAAAGTGCTTGCCTCACAAGCACGAGGACCTGTAAACTGCCTGGCATGACAGCACACATACCTATAATGCCAGTGCCAGGGAGGCAGACCGGGAATCTCTGGAGCCCACTGGCAGCTCGACTAGCCAAATCAGTGAGCTCTAGTTTCAACAAGAGACCCTATCTCAATAAATAAGGCAGGACATGAAGGAGGTAGACACACAACCACACACATACAGTCAAGCACACATGCACACACACCAAAACACATGCACATGCAAAAAAGTAATGATATTCTGGAGGTCTGTCCCCCATGCAGAGCAAAGGATCAAAGGACCCCCATGAGGAATGCTGGAGCTGAGGTGGGGCTTATTATATTCAGGTAGTTTATGGCAAGAAAGCTAGATCAGGGCTGGAGAGATGACTTAGTGATTAAGGTGCTTGCCTGCAAAGCCAAAGGACCCAGGTTACATTCCCCAGTACCTACATAAGCCAGATGCACAAGGTGGAGCATGCATGTGGAATTCATTAGCAGTGGCTGGAGGCCCTGGTGTACCCATTCTCTATCTGCCTCTCTCTCTCTCCATCTCTCTCTCTCTCCCTCTCTCTCTTTAAATAAATAAAAACTTTAAAAAAGAGCCGGCCGTGGTGCCGCATGCCTTTAATCCCAGCACTTGGGAGGCAGAGGTAGGTGGATCACTGTGAGTTCGAGGCCACCCTGAGACTACATAGTGAATTCCAAGTCAGCCTGGGCTAGAGTGAGACCCTAACTCAAAAAAAAACACAATAAAAATAAAAAAGAAAGCAAACCAGATCAGATGAAACATGTGCTCAAGAGGAAAGTTCTTTACAGGTCTGAAGGAAAGATACAGAGAGGAGGCTAGGCTGGGGAGAGAACTCAATAGGTAAAGTGTTTACTTTGTGGGCCCATATAAACGTCAAGTACAGTGGTGTGTGCTTATAATCCCAGCACTGGGGAGACAGGAGGATTCCTGGATCTCACTGGCCAGCTAGTATAGCCTAATTAGTGAGCTTTGGGTCAATGAGAGACTGTCTCAAAAAAGAAATTGACAAGGGCTGGAGAGATGGCTTAGCAGTTAAGGCACTTGTTGGCAAAGCCTAAGGACACAGGTTCAATTCCCCAGAACCCAGGTAAGCCAGATACACATGGTGGCACATGCGTTTGGAGTTCATTAACAGTGGCTAGAAGTGCTGGTGTGCCCATCCCTCCTCTTTCTCATAAATAAGTAAATAAAATATTTTTTTTAAAAAAAAGAAGTGGACAGGATGTCTGAGCTCTGACTTCCACAAACACAAATGCACTTGCATACTAAAAAGGAGGTAGCAGGGACTAGAAAGATGGCTTAGCAGTTAAGGCACTTGCCTGTGAAGCCCAAGAACCCAGGTTCAACTCTCCAGAGCCCTACATAAGCCAGATGCATATAGCACACGTGTCTGGAATTCATTTGCAGTGGCTTGAGTCCCTAGCATGCCTATTCTCTCTCTGTCTCTCTCTCTCTCTCTCTCTCTCTCTCTCTCTCTCTCTCTCTCTCACACACACACACACACACACATAAATAAATGACAATTTAAAAAAAAGGAAGTAGAAGTGAAGAAGCCTGGGGCCACAGCAGGCCCACATCCCACAACCCTGGCAAGCACAGCTGTTCCCCACCTCTCTCCTGGCCTGGCCGCCATTTCTTGTTAGGAGGTCTCCCTGGGGAAAGAGCTTCCTTCCTTTCTTGACCAAGCCCTGAGACTGAGACATGCCCAGCCTCCATTCTATGTGGAAACAGATGAGGCAACAAAGACAGGGAAGGTTACTGCCCACCCCCGAGATCCACATGCTTCCTTCCCTGTTGGCTGAGCACATCCCCTTCTGCTCAGGGGAGCACCAGGCTCCAGCAAACGCCCAGCACCCCTAGGGAGCAGCAGCTCTAGCTGCCCTGGCCCCTCCCCCTCCTCTAGTCCAGCCGGAGAGCTCCTTCCCTAAGGCCTTAACTCAATTGTGCAGGGTTAATCACTGCCTGTGGTAGAACTGAGTCAACAGGCCGCCTGCAGTCCTCTCATCTCATCAATCCCCGCCCTGGTCAGGCCTCCGTCAGCCCTAGAGCTGACAGGAGGTGCCAGAGGCGGCCCAGAAGGGGGACCTTGGGGACAGGGTCCCAAGCCTTAGCAGAAAGGCTGACTGCCCCTCTGTCAGGGATGGGGAGAGTGCAGAGAAGAGAACTGGTAATGAAGGTGCATTGACATGAGGGAACCTTCAGGATAAAAGCAAAGCAAAGCTTGGCAGACAACTGACCTGGCGCTGTACCTACTTAGTTGTGTGAACTTTTCTTCTCAGTACCTCAGTTTCCTCATTTGCAAAATAGGGATAATGCACTAGGGCCAGAGCTCAGTTAGGAGTGCTTGCCATTATGCAAGAGGCCCTGGGTTGGATTCCCAGCACCACATAAGATACATAAGGCATGGTTGCCTACAGTCCCAGCACTCAGGAGGTAGAGGCAGGAAGATCAGAAAGTTCAAGGTCATCCTCGGGTACATAGGGAGCAAGTTTTCCTTTTCGTTATATAATAGAACTGAAGAACGAAGGGGGGGAGCACCTTGACTTAGGTTTCCTGGGCTGGCCCTTCTTAGGGATGGTGCAAAGAGTTCTCTGCTAGCCAGGCTGCAAGCTGGAGACAAAATCTGCAAACTGTGAAGGGGTCAAGACAGCAGATTAAGTTATTCTAATCTCTCCTGACCTCATTTACCAGCAAATTGGGGGGGGGGGTCTATATCATGGGACTCTTGAGAATATTAAATGAGAAAAATTCAGTGAAGAGTTTATGAATGCAGTAGCCAGTGTGCGCTCAATAAAGAGCAGCCAGCTCCCAACACGAAAAGGCGTGTTACTGTTTTGCTGCCTACGAAGGAAAGTGGGCATGCCCCAGCCTCAAGCATTTGTGGGCACACAGCTGGACCGCGGTGGGACGCGCACAGAGGTTAGTCAAGAGGGAAGTGTCACCGCCCACCTCCTCCGGGCCACGCACTTGCTGAGCCTTTGCCGGGGTCCTGGGAGAAGTGGGGGAAGAAGCTGAGGCTGGGTCCTTCCCAGTCCTTGCTGTCCTGGGCTTAGAGTTTTAATCTCAATTTTGGTGAGACTCAGGAACAGGACGTCCGTGGATTAGAGGAGAAAGTGCGAGGGAAGGAAGCAAATGATGGAGAATTGGCCAGGGGACGCAACGAACCGTAAAGTTTTGAGAGCTTAAATGGCATATCTGGGCTCCTACCAAGATTCGCACCCCAACCTCCGCCAGATTCCTTTGCAGCAACGTCGTGTGAGAGCTGGACTTCGTCCAGGGTGTGTCTGGCCTGTGGGAAACCTTGGGGGAGCAGGGTCCACTGACCAAGTGAACCAGAGTCGACCACAGATTGTCGAGCCTCTATAGTGCCCGGGAAATGCCTGTTTCTTTGATCTGGACTGCGCATCTAGGGTTCGAGCCAACTCCAAAAAGTCACCTAGAGAGTCAGGGATAGAGTGGTTAGGGGCGCCTTATGGGTACACAGTGACTCCCTGATGCCAGGTCTGAGATTACCACTCTTCTCAGTGTTCACACCCTTTGCCCAGATTCTGGTGCCAACCCAACAGCGCAGTGTGGGCCGCTGGACCGCAGGACCAGACAGCGTTCTGCTCCACTCGGGTGCCAGGCGGCCCGGTGGGCACTCAAAGCCCCAAAGCTGATCTTTCTTCAGAAAGACCTGGAGGTTTCGAGGTGGAGGATCAGGGTTGCTTCCCGACCATCTCCTAGCCCAGAAGGAAAGGAATCATGTGTGTCTACGTGGACTCAACTTGGAGACCAGATTGGAAAATCTCCAGTTGCTGTCCCAAGAAGTTGATTTTGTTGTGGCTGTGTTTTTTGGGTTTTGTTTGTTTGTTTGTTTGTTTGTTTGTTTTGTTTTTTATTTGAGAGCAACAGAGAGAGAAAGAGGGAGAGAGAGAGAGAATGGGCACGCCAGGGCCTCCAGCCACTGCAAACCAACTCCAGATGCATGCGCCCCCTTGTGCATCTGGCTAACGTGGGTTCTGGGGAATCGAGCCTCAAACAGGGTCCTTAGGCTTCACAGGCAAGCGCTTAACCGCTAAGCCATCTCTCCAGCTCATGCTGTGGCTGTGTTTTCCAGGGCACCCTTGCAGGGCCAAGCTCAAGCCATGGCCCCCACCTTGGATTGTAGTTTCTCCTTTTATTTTATTTTTTAATATTTTTATTTATTTGAAAGAGACAGAGAGCCGGGCGTGGTGGCACACGCCTTTAATCCCAGCACTCGGGAGGCAGAGGCAGGAGGATCGCCGTGAGTTCGAGGCCACCCTGAGACTCCATAGTGAATTCCAGGTCAGCCTGGGCTAGAGTGAAACCCTACCTCAAAAAACCAAAAAAAAAAAAAAAAAAAAAGAAAGAAAGAAAGAAACAGACAGAGAGAATGGGCACACTAGGGACTCCTGTCACTGCAAATGAACTCCAGACACATGTGCCACTTTGTGCATCTGGCTTTAGGTGGGTACTGGGAAATCGAACAGGGTATCAAGCTTTGCAAGCAAGCACCTTTAACCACTGAGCAATCTCCAGAACCTAGTTCCTCCTTTTAAGTCTAAGAAGAAGTCTAAGACCATGATGGGGCAAAGCTAAGAACCTGAAGCAATGGAAAGCTGCAAAGTGTGGGCGAGAAGGGGGAGTTAGGGTGATTGGACCCCTGAAGGTGAAAAGTGAAGGAAAGTTTGCACTTGCTAAAAATCAAAGATTTTCTCTTGCCTGGTTCCCCAGACCTGTTTTTTCACAAACAGGCCAGGACCCGTTCTGGGAGGGAGGTCTTTCATAGGATTTAAACATTGTGGTTGATCAAGTTCAGCCCCTAGAACTTGGTGTCACGGCTGACTTCTTCCTGAGACAGCCCCTAGCCCTAACCAATCAGCTGTCCCTCTGATTTACCTGAGCCAAAAGGCAGCCTACCACCAAAACGTTATAAATACCTTTGCAAAGGGAAGACAGGCTGTCTGATCACTTGGGAACTTCCAGCTGTGCGTGAGTTTGTCCCTGGGCCCAGCCAGCCCAGGCTCAGCCCATCTCTACATGGTCTCCTTCATTCCCTCCAGCTCCCCACATGGCAGGAGTTCCTGGAACTTTCTTTTCTCTTTTATTTCCATGCGTTTTTCCAGGACCCCTCCCCCCACATGGGATCTCTAGCCACGTGGGTGCCTTTCCTTGGCTCTGTACTTCCCTCAATAAATATGATGATTTAATAATTATCCTTTTCAGTCTAATTTTTTAAATTTTTTGTTTACTTTTTTATTATTTATTTGAGAGCGACAGACAGAGCGAGAAAGAGGCAGAGAGAGAGACACAAAAAGAATGGGCGTTATGTTAACTTCTACAAGTAGGCATTCTAAATAAAGTTTTCAAAAAGAAAAAAAGAAAAAAAAAAAAAGAATGGGCGCGCCAGGGCCTCCAGCCACTGCAAACGAACTCCAGACGCGTGCGCCCCCTTGTGCATCTGGCTAACGTGGGTCCTGGGGAATCGAGCCTCGAACCGGGGTCCTTAGGCTTCACAGGCAAGCGCTTAACTGCTAAGCCATCTCTCCAGCCCCCCTTCTAATTTTTAATCAAAGAGTTGAATAAAAAATTAGACTGATGCACAAGGGGGCACACGCGTCTGGAGTTCGTTTGCAGTGGCTGGAGGCCCTAGCGCGCCCATTCTTTCTGTGTCTCTCTATCTGCCTCTTTCTCGCTCTGTCTGTCTGTCGTTCCCAAATAAATAAAAATAAAGAAAGAAAGAAAACAAAAGAGGCTGGGCATGGGGGTGCACGCCTTTAAAAAAATTAGAAGGGAACCCAGGATTTGGGGTGCAAGGACTTTCCTGGACCCTTAGCACCCCATGACAACGGGAGGGCACCTCCATCTCCCTGCCTGGGTGAGACCACTAACCCTTTGCTGTCAGGCTTCATGGGCAGATCTCCCCCTGCGGCCCCTTCGTTGCACAAGCAGCACTGTAATGTGGAGGGTCCACCTGCCTTTGGGATTCTGCCCTGGATTCAAAGCAAGGGTGAAAATTTAAATAGAGAGAGAGGAGCTAAGGAGTGCCAAACATGTACACTCCCCTCGCTGGAAGACTTCACGGCCCTGTGCACGTGAACACACACACACACACACACACACGTGGCGCCTTTGAAAACTATTAAGTCACAAGTCCCTTCCGTCCCCTGAAGCTGCAGCTTGCAGTTTTCCCAGCCTCCACCTGTTGAGGGTGCAGTTTGTAAACCTACTTGTAAGGGGGTTCTTAGGGTTCAGGGAAAAGTCCTTGAACTCCAAACCCTGGGTTTAAAAAAAAAAAAAAAGAATTGAAATAAACACACTGAGAAGCATAGATTTATAAACTATTACATTTATTTAGGGGAGTTCAGTGTAGTTATGAATCGCGGGAAAGGACTGGATACACCCAGGTGACCTGAGAGCCCATGGGGTACACTAAGCAAGGCATGGAGATGTAATAGGGGTTTTCTCAGGAAAAAAAAAATTTTTTTGAGGTAGGGTCTCACTCTAGCCCAGGCTGACCTGAAATTCACTATGTAGTCTCAGGCTGGCCTTCAACTCACAGTGATCCTTCTACCACTCCCAGCTTCAGAGAAATTAAAAAAAAAAAAAAATCTGGCCTGGCTGCCGGAATGGGAGATGAGGATGGCCTTACCAGTTCTGGGACTGGGACTCCCCTCTCCCCTAACCCCCGAGATTCAGGCCTGGAGAGATGAGCAGCCCAGAAAAAAAAAGAAGAAATAGAGGAGGCTCCGCTCCCTAAAAAAAAAAAACTATTTACAATCTTATTGTGGTGGGTCTTAGCCTCAGGCCTAGGTGAATTTGAGAGAGAGAGCTGACCGGTCAGGACTCAGGGGGGCTGGCTCACAAGAGTTCAGCACACCTGAGTAGGCAGCCAGAGAGAGAGCCGATTGGATGAGACGGGGTCAGATTCTGAATTCCCGTTCTGCAGAAACAAGCGGTGTGGCATCTCTTTTGATTCCCTCTTTGGGCCCTCTCCTAACTGGGTACTTGAAAATAAAGCTACCTAATTCCTGTTCATTCTCAGCCTATAAAATGGGAACAATAGTGTTGAGAACTATGGGTTAATGAATACACTGTGCTTAGCAGCGCCTGGCAGTAGTCAGCGCCCAATGCCCATTACAAATAACAGCAATAGCTTTAATTTTTAGCAGCCGCAACTTTGCCACTTTTTTAAAAATGTTTTTGTTGGGGCTTGAGAGATGGCTCAGTGGTTAAGGTGCTTACCTGCAAAGGGTAACGAGCTGGATTCGATTCCCCCAGTACCCGTGCCACACGCACGTGGAGTTTGTTTGCAGCAGCTGGAGGGCCTGGCCCGCCCATTCTCTCTCTGCCTCTCTTTTTGTATCTCACTCTGCTGCCAAATAAATAAATAAAATAGTTCTTTAAAAGTCAGTGTTTTTGTTTTTATTTATTTGCAAGAAGAGAGAGAATGAGCGCCCAGGGCCTCTTGCTACTGTAAACGAACCCCAGATTCATGAGCCACTTTGCGCATCTGCTTTTACATGGGTATTGGGGAATTGAGCCCAGGTAGTCGAGCTTTGCAAGCATATTTTTTTCTTTCTGTTTTTGGTTTTTGGTTTTTGGTTTTTGGGTTTTTTTGTTTGTTTGTTTGTTTGTTTTTGTTTTTCGAGGTAGGGTCTCACTGTAGCCCAGGCTGACCTGAAATTCACTCGGTAGTCTCAGGGTGGCCTTGAACTCACGGCGATCCTCCTACCTCTGCCTCCCAAGGGCTGGGATTAAAGGCGTGCGCCACCATGCCCAGACAAGCAAGCATCTTAAACCGCTGAGCCTTCACTTTGCCACCTTTAACCTGTCCAAGTCCCACTAGGCGTCAAACAGTCCCATCAAGGGAGGTACCTGTACCCCCAGTGTCACTGATTAAGCTGAGACTCAGAGAGCAGCTCTAACTTGCCCATGTAAGGCAATGTGGAGCTGGATTCGAATTCAGAACAAGCTCTCATCTCCACCGTGAGGATTGAGACTGGGCCCAGCCACCGAAAGGGGACCAGGCGACCAAAAATAGCAACCGGCAGGGACCCAGACCCTGAATCCTGAGCCAGCCCCCTGCCGCAGCTGAACACAGACCTGAGAGCTGGGGAAGGGGGTGTCAGGCAGAGGCGGGGCCGGACCCCCACGTGCGCCGCCTGCAGCCGCTCAGTGAAGCCCTTTGTCGGGAGCAGTGGCGTTCGTGCCGCACTCGGCGGCTTAAAATAAAGACAATGTTCCCAGCCTCCCTGCGGCTAAATCGGGCGCGGGTGCGTGGGTGGCTAGCCAGCCGGGCGGGAGCGCTTCTCCGCGCGCTGCCTCTCCTCTCCCCTCCTGCCTCAGTTTCCAGGTCTGGTGATGGGGGTACCTGGCCGAGTCTCAGCCGGGGAGCAATAAAAGTGATATAGTAAAGGTGATGGAGGCATGCGTCCCTCGGCCTCGGCGGATGCAAAGACTCGAGGAAGACGCGTGGGCCCTAGGGGGCAACGCAGGAGGCGGCAGGGGGGAGCTGGACACAAAGTGTTTTTATTTCTAAAGGGACATGTGCAGAGGTGGTGGGAGAAAAGGGAGACCAAGGAGATGGGGGAGGGGACAAAGAGGGAGCCTGATTCAGACTCGGAAGTGGATGTTGGGTGCGCAGGCCGAACACCCGCACGCTCAGCCACGTGTACGCGCACAAGTGCGAGCATCCCCGCCGCGCTCACAACCCGAAGCCCGGAAGCCAAAAACAGCCCAGCAGGGGGCAGCCCGCCGCGGGCACAGGTGGGGTTCGGACCTCACCCTGACGGCTGAATGACCGTCTTGGGTGTTTGCTGGAATCGCTGGCTTTTCAAAAACACAGGAGCCCCTACGTGTAACCACTACTTGTGCCCACCTTTGGCACCACAAGACTGCTGGCCAAGCCTCAGGGACTTCTGTTTCTGCTCTCCCTGACTCCAGGCTCAGCATTTTGGAAGGAAGGCTTGGTGGGAAAAAAATAAAAGGGGGGAAGGGGTGAGGAGGAGCCTCAAGTGGGCTCCAGATTCCAGAGCCCTGGACTTAAAGAGTCTCAGAACCCTGAGGTTCTCAACAGCTGCCCCGCGGGTATTCGTCACACTTCAGCTTTCTCGTTCTCATCTACATAATGGGAATAATAACTTAGTACTTCCCACCTCCCACCCGGGCTTCTGTACAGCCCATGGGGCGAAGGACTACACAGCCCCAGCAGGCTGTCCTTACAACTCTCCTAAAAGCACCTCCACGGTCAGCTCCCCAGGAGGTCTCTAGAGCGGTGCAGGGCCCAGGTCTCTATGACAAAGGGCCCCCCAGGGTCTCTATCACTGAGGAAACTCAACACAGAAATCCAAACCGGCCTGGGGAGGAGGGGTGGGAGGGAGGAGCGGCTGGTACTCCTCAGGTACACACCTGCGAGCCCAGAGTGGGAGTCGGGAGACAGAGTTTGACAAGCTGAGAGGAGAGCTGCCCGTCTGCCTGCCTGCCTGCCTGCCTGCCTGCCTGCCTGCCTGCCTGTCTGTCTGTCTGTCTTCCAGGGGTAAACTGGGGGTGGAGCAGGCAGAGAGGTAGAGGCTGCCTCTCTTGTCAGAATTAGCAAATTCCACAGTTGGGCAATACTCAGACACACGCACATGCATCCCGGCTCCAGACTGCCAGGGTCACACCTGCCTTTACGCAGGCTGCACGGTGACAGGAGTACAGAGGGACACACTCATGCTGAGCGCTCAACTGCATATGGAGTGAGCACACAGCCCCCGCCCCCGCCCCCCTCAAGCCCACAAGCCAGATACCCGTATGCCCGCACACTCAAGCTCTGCAGGCATTAGACAGACATTAGAGCGCACATCCCGGCTCTCGGGCGCGTCCACTCAGCCCCAGGGTGGGTGCGCAGCCCTCTGGGTCTGTTCCAAGTTGGAGCCTCTCACGTGAGCCCCAATGTGTCATTTCCAAACAGAAGGAATCCAGCTCCCTCACAGCATGGAGGAAGAGCAGGGTGTATGGCTGGGTGGGTGGGCGCGTGGGCATATGCAGGGGGAGGGCATGTGTGCGAAGGAAGCAGGCATGTGAATAACGGAGCATGTGTGTTGGGACATGGTGCACACGAAGTGGGGGCTCTCAGGTTGGGTGGGGGAAGGAGTCCAGGGAAACAGAGTGTGCCTTTGTGAGGGTGTGTGTGCGCCGCGAGTCTGTGTGCAGTGGGTGTGGGTGTTTGTCTCTGTATCCGCCTTCTCTCTCATCCTGCACTTTTAGCCTTCCTGGGCTCTCCTTCCTCATGTCCTATCTCCTCTCTCTTGGGGCTCCAAGTGTGTGCCCCGGTGGACGAGAGGGGCACACTCCAAGACCTAGTTCAACCCCAGATGCTGCCTGAGGTTTCCCTCCAGTTCCCCCTCCCTTCCTTTTCTCCCTTTACTCCCTCCCTCTCTTTCCCTTCCTCCCTCCCCCCCCCCACCAGGCTGGCGTGCCAGGGGGTGGGACATGCCAATCACTGGCTGTGCCTCTCCCGCTGCCAGCACAGGGCGCAGCTCCCCCCGGGAGCCAGGTGTTTGGGTCCCAAGAGACACCACCGGCCCGGGAGAGGCAGTGGAACGGAGGACCCCACAAACCCCTCTCCAGCCAGCCCCATGGTGAGTACATTTTGGAAGGTTTCTGAGGGTTTGTGCTGAGTTGGGTGTTGCAGCAGCAATGTCCTCAGGAGCGGGGCAGGGATCAGGATGAAATGGAAATGGGGATGGACACCCCCCCACACACACACAGAGGAGGCAGCCAGGGAGGGGTCTGGAGGTTAAAAGGGCTTTATAGCATTGGACACTGGTCCCTCCAGACGCCCTGTCTCCTGGTCTTGAGTGGATTCATCTGATGTTTTGTGGGCTTCAGTGGTAAAGGAGACGGAGACCCCCCTCAAGAAACTCGACCTGGAGCCCAGAAGGGATTCAGCTGCCATGGAGTAGACAGGGTCCCCAGCATCCCCAACTGCCTAATGGGAAAGGCAGAGGCATGAGGCAGCCTTTGCCACCAGCAGCCTGTGGAAGCCTGCCCCCCTTTGGGGGACACCAGTCCCAGAACCTCCTTCTCTCCTCTCTCAGGGCATCCTGAATCCCATCACCCCCATCCACCTTCGGCCCCCCAAGATGGATTGAACCAGACTGCTGGCCAGATGGACAAGCTGGACACCAAGGTGGGTGTTGGGGCAGAAGCCAACAGGAGTCCAGGCGAAGAGCCCCAAGGCTCTTTGGGGACAAATAAGCACATGAACAGCCAGCTACACCGGCCAAAGAGTATGTCCCTGACATATGCAGGGACCCAGAGTGTCCTCCCTATGATTTCAGTATCTCTGGCTTGCACCGGGCAGATCTCAGTCCCAGCTCAGGCAGTCCATGGATGCTAATGAACACCTATGCCAGGTACCTGTCCCCACTCCCCAGACTCCACAATGTGAGGATGACTTGGAACCAGGAGTTCTGATTCTTGCAGCTGCCAGGTCCCAGGTATGGGGAGAGGGTATTTATATCATGAAGACCCATGCAGTTCAGGCGTTTAATGAAAAGGGGTTCACCTCTTTCCACAGTACCCACCTTCAGCTCCATGCAGATTCGCCCAGTGCCCCCTGTTCCACTGGCCAGAAGCAGCCAACCATTCTCCTGTTCCTGGGTAACTGGCTGCTCAGTGAGCTGTCGGGGAGAGTTCTCTGCCCCTGACCATGATCACTGCTGAGATATGAGGGGGAGAATGGGAGCTATGAGAACGGATGAGGCTACAGGAGTGACTCTTGGCTCCCCTGCGGGGCTATAGATCTGAAAACTGGACCTGAAGTGCAATGGGAAGCCAAAGATGTCAAGAAGGGGCTAGGTAGAAAGAGGAGGGTGCTCAATGAATAGAGGTGGCAGGGGAGGTATATGATCAAATTACCATATATTCATCTATTAAAATTATCAATTTAAAATGATCTTTTTTTTAAGCAAGGTATGAGCAGGGCATGGTGGCGCACGCCTTTAATCCAGCACTTGGGAGGCAGAGGTAGGAGGATCTCTGAGTTCAAAACCAGCCTGGAACTACAAAGGGAAATCCAGGTCAGCCTGGGCTAGCGTGAGACCCTACCTCAAAATAAATAAATAAATAAGCCAGCCATGGTGGCGCACGCCTTTAATCCCAGCAGTTGGGAGGCAGAGGTAGAAGGATCGCCGTGAGTTAGAGGCCACCACTATTCTACATAGTGAATTCCAGATCAGCCTAGGCTAGAGTGAGACCCTACCTCGTAAAACCAAAAAAAACAAAAGAAAGAATAAAGAAAGAAAGCAAGCAAGGTATGGCGGAATATGCCTTTAGTCCTAGCACCCAGGAGGCCAAGGTGGGAAGATAGCTGTGAGTTCCTGGGGCTACAGAAGGAGTTCCAGGTCAGCTTGGCTAGAGGGAGACCCTGCCTCAAAAATGTTTTAAGGGGAGGGGGATGAGGCAGAACCTTCCCATTGTACATATAAAGAGACTGAGGCTGAGAAAAGGGAATGGAACTGCTCATGGTCACAGAAGGGCGATTTAGAGGTTTGGATGGAGCCCGTTCTCCTCACCCTCAGCACACTGCACTACCACCTCCATGAGCAGATGACAGCATAGTGAAGGGGAGGATGCAGCAAGCTCTGGAAGGCAGAAGCTTGGGCTCCAGGCAGGCAGGGAAGAGGTGGGTGAATCGAGCTGGGTTTCTGCTCTGCTGCGATGCCATGGTGATGCCTAGGATGGGGGAGGGAGGGAGGGAGAGAGAAGAAAGGAAAATGGGAGGTAGTGCAAGGAGTGAGGCACTGAGGGCACGGAGGAAGGCATCTCTGATGCTCCACGGGTAGAGGAAGGTCCAGGGTGCAGCTGCTAACGGCCAGGCTCTTCATAGTCTTGCCAGAGACAGCCAACTAGTTAAGGTCTGTCAGCAGTGAGCATACCTGCCAGTGGTTCTAGGACTGGTGCTCAGCTCAGCAGTGTATTTACGAAGTATTTAACTGATAGCCTCTGCCCTCCATCAGGCTAGCAGGCACTCCCAATGGTGACTTCAGTCTGAAAATGAGATTTATTCCCTTTGTTTACTCCTTTGTTTCTAAAGCCAGGTATCAGGTGTGGAAGTTCTGTGTACCTTTGATGGATCAAGAGCCACCTTCAGAGAAAAGTTTACCCAGGAATAGAAAGCTACCTAGGGAAGGCTGGTTTCTGGATTAAGGCCCCAGCAGAAAGGACCAGTCAAGAGTCTTGGCCAAGAGTGCCCTCCTCACTGTGCATACAAGGTTCCAGGTGCTCAGCCCCACAGTCCTTCTGCAAACCACTTTCTTCCCAGCATTGTGTCTGCCCCAGCCAGGTTTTCGATAGTCTTCTACCCCAGGACGACATGCTGGCTTCATGCCTCCCTCTTCCCCCACCACGCCATCATCCTCTGCCTCCCGTCCATATTTCTTGCCCAGGGATAAATCTTAGGAAAAGCTAGTGTTTAGGAATCCTCCACAGCCATCTCTTTTGCCTCCCCAATTGGCTGTCTCCCTTCCCCCTTCCTCTCACCAGCCAGATCCCCAGCCCCTGGGGACTGGTCCAGGGCGCAGGCGGTCAACAGTCTGGCCTGCCTTGTGCTAGAGGCTCTGACCTCATCCTTAACTCTTTGATCCCAGGCTGAGTTACACACATGCATGCATGCACATACGTACACCATGACAGGCACCTACCCACATCCATGCATGTCCTGGACTTCATTAACTTCCCTGCAGCTGGATACTTAGAGCTTCCTTGGACCTTTTTTTTTGGGGGGGGGAGTTGTATTGTTTTGTTTTGTTTGAGGCAGGATAACTCAGGCTAACCTGGAACTGATTCTGTAACCCAGGCTAGACTTGAACTCATGACAATCCTACCTCAGCCTTCGGAGTGCAGGGATTAAAGGCATGTGCCACCACCCTTGGCTTCCTTATACCATTTTTACAGAGGAGGTTGCTCTGGGTTGTTTTTCGACTGTACTCTCATGCCAGGTAGGACCTCACCCAAGGGAGCAAAGGCTTGGCAGATAAGAAGAAAAAGGAGCAAAAGAGCTAGATCCTGCTCTGAAGCTGATCTCAATCCTCCCAGGCTTATCTTTATCATTAAGGAGGACCCCCACTTACATATTCATATAGGTAGTCCACAAATATTTGTTGAGCAACTACTATGTGCTAAACCCTAGGATAAAACAGTCAGTGACGCAGACAGAACCCTTCCCTGGCCTCTCAGAGCTGTGGCTGGGCCTTCCTCTTCCCCACAGTGATGCGAAGCATCACACGGATAGATGGCATGCACTCCAATATACAGCCCATATTCTAAGGGAAGACAGATGCCTCACTATTAAACTACCAAACTAGGGTTTGGCCAAGCTAGTTGAGATAAGCAAGGGGACTGTTCAGATTCCCTAAGCCTAAGAAATTTACAGTAAGAGTCTTAGAGATTGGTCTCAGAGGCAGACCAATAGGGCCCAAATCCTGGTGGAATTACTGATGAATTGTAAGTTCCTTAATGTCTTGAAACCTCCACTGCCTCTTTTTGAAAGTTGAAAGTTAACAGAATCTATTTCACAAGGAGTTGGGGTTTTTGTTTGTTTGATTGATTGTTTTTGTTTTTTTTAACATGGGTATTGGGGATTGAACCCAGGTCCTCATGCTTCCAAGGCAAGCACTCGACTGGTTGAGCTACCTTTCCAGCCCTTTGTAAGGAGTATAACAAGTGAATTACATCATGCATATAATGCATAGAGCCATGTCTGGCACACTCAAGCAGTCAGTGAATATCAGTTGTTATGATACTATTAGTAATATTATTTACGAGTCCCAGCAGCCTTCATTGAGAGGACATAGCCCTGAGCGGAAGAATTCCTTTCTTGACACTGTCCTGTACACTAAATATGACACACTCCAAGATGAGTGCCAACCCATTTCCACAAAGCTATGGATATGCCCTCACCATTTCCTAGTCTCACTCAGCAATGCACATACCCTCACATAAAACACTCATGCTGGGAGTTTGTCTTCAGCCCACATAAGGATTCTTAGTCAGGGTAGTGACTTGCCCAAGGTCATACAGTGTGAGACAAGAGCTTGAAACCAAGGACCACCTGGAGGAATCTTTTCCTGACCCCTGTAATCACCATTGCCCAGCTATTCCACGTCCATTCATTCTCTCACAGAATGTGCTCTGCAAATGCAATTTCAAGCCCCACTCTTAGCCAGAGAGCTGATCCTGATCCCTTCTTTGAAGAAGCTCTGGAGCTACCACTGAGCCCCAGCACCCTATCAGGTAGCAAGCAGATGGCTGCAGAGGCAGGAGGATAATTCCAGATCAGCCTAGGCTGCACAGTGAGTTCAAGGCCAGCCTGGGCTACATAACAAAATAAATAAATAAATGAGTGTGATAATACAGGCCTGTAATCTCTTCTGTCTGGGAGGCTAAAGCTGGAGGATGACAAGTTCAAGACCTGTCTGAGCTACAGAGTGAGTTCAAGGCCAGCCTTAGCAATTTAATGAGCTCCTATCCCAAAATAAAAAGTAGAGCTGGAGAGATGGCTCAGCAGTTAAGGCACTTGCCTGCAAAGCCTAAGGACCCGAGTTTGATTCCCCAGTACCCAGATAAAGCCAGATGCACAAGGTGAAGCATATATCTAGAGTTCATTTGCAGTGGTTAGAGGCCCTGGTGTGCCCATTGTCATTCTCTCTCTCTAATAAATACATAAATTTTTAAGTAAAAGTAAAAGGAGGGCTTGGGGCTGTGGCTCAGTAGTAGTCTGCCTAGCATGCTCAAGGGCCTGTGCTCAAGGGCCTAGGCTAGAACCCCAGAACCACATGAAAAAGACTAAAAATGAGTTACGGAAACCTGTCCAAAGTCACAGAGCAGGGACCAGAGGAGGTCTCCAGGAACGCTGTGAGCTCCTCTTTCTTTGTCCAGATGAGGACTTAGAGACTGAGGGACCCCAGGTTTGACTGCAAAGGAAAGGCAGAGTCTTGGCCATCTGTTTTTTGTTTGTTTGTTTGTTTGTTTGTTTGTTTTTGGCGAGGGGGCTACATTATAAGAACAGAAGGTCCAGGGATAACAAGACTTTAACTCTAGGTCCCTAGAATCTCTGCCCTTTCTTCTTCACCCCAGACATTCTCAAAGGGAGACTTTAGCCCATACACTTCGTAGGGCCTTTGTCAGGGGGGGAAACATAGAACAATTGGCCAGTGAACAAAAGCATTGGAGTCAGCAGGCCAGTTGGGGTCAGTTGGAGCTGGAATCCCAATGCCACTACTCCCTTTGGGTCCATGAGAAAGCCTCAGCATCCTCACCTATAGAGATAAGAAGAACCTCCTCCCTACTGGACTGCCCTGCACATGGAGGGGAATAACATACATCAAGTGCCTGGCATGTCAAGGATATTAAGCTTGTGGTTAGCAATATGACCATTCAAATGGGAGAGCTGGGCTGGAAAGATTGCCTAGGGGCTACTCTCCAGGATACATGTAAGCCAGATGCACCAGGTGCTGCATGAATCTGGAGTTCATTTGCAAGGGCTAGAGGCCCAGGTATAAGGATTGATGTGAGTTCAAGGCCAACCTGAGACTATATAGTGAATTCCAGGTCAGCGCAGCTAGAGACCCTGCCTGGGAAGGTGGAGAACAACTGGAGTCAAGTGAGGCAGAATTTAAGAGCAAGGTCACAGGAGCTGGGAATTCAAGATGAAGCATGTGCTTATTAGCATGCATGGGATCCTGCCTCGCACCCCCAGCTCTGCAGAAAAAATAAAATAAAAGGAGAATGTCACAAGAGAACCGTACCAACCCAGAGAAATAATAACTTTTATTGGTGTCCTTATTTTGTTTTTGTTTAAATGTTTATCTATCTATTTATTTATTTGAGAGGGACAGAGCTGGCACACCAGGGCCATACCAGGAAGCCACTGCAAACGAACTCCAGACACATGCACCACTTTGTGCATCTAGCTTTATATGTGTAATGGAAAATCTAACCCATGCCATCAGTCTTTGCAGGCAAGTACCTTTTTACTTCTGAGCTATCCCTCCAGCCCCTTTGTTTTTATTTTTGAGACAGTGTATCATATAGCCCAGGATGGCCTTGAACTTCTGATCCTCCTACTTCGACCTTCTGAGTGCTGGAATTATAGGTGTGTACCACAACACCCAGTTAATATGTTTGAGGTTTTTTTCTTTGTTAGTTTGGTTTTCTTTTTTGCTTTTGTTTTTGCAAATTAAGCAGGATTTTATTTTAGAAAAGAAACATGCCTGTAATCCTAGTATTTGAGAGGTTGAGGCAGGAGACCTGAGTTTAAGATCAGCCTGGAGCCAGGCGTGGTGGCACACACCTTAAATCCTAGCACTCAGGAGACAGAGGTAGGAGGATCGCCGTGATTTCAAGGCCACCCTGAGACTACAGAGTTAGTTCCAGGTTAGCCTGGAGCAGAGTGAGACCCTACCTCAAAAAAAAAAAAAAGAAAGAAAGAAAGAAAGAAAAAAATCAAATAACAAACTATAACAAGTTATCTGTCTTTTTAGAAATAAAGTTCCATGGAAACCACAGCCAGGTTTAGGGTGAAGCAAGTAAAACAGGGCTGCACAAGTGCAGGACTGGATCCTGTCTTGGAAATTTTGTTTATCATGGATTTTTTTGCCTTAATTTCTATCCTTTTCATATTGCATTAAGATAGCTTCCTGCCAGGCATGGTGGCATATGCCTTTAACGCCAGCACTCAGGAGGCAGAGGTAGAGGGCACCCTGAGACTACATAGTGAATCCCAGGTCAGTCTGGGCTAGAGAAAGACCCTACCTCAAAAAACAAAATAAAATATTAATTTATTGATTACTGAGTTTTTGGACATCCCTTAAATCTTGTACCCAAGGTATGCAGCACCTTCATCCTAAATCTACAGTAGTGTAAGAAGCCAAGCTTTGCTGCCTGCATTATTCCCGAGCAGACAGAGCCCCTGGAGCTGGGAGGGCACAGCTTCTCCTGCCAGCTAGCTCTTCTGGGACGGCTCTGCCCTTCCAAGTCTTCACCCAGAACTCATGCTTCAATGTAACTGAAGATAAGGCACGGAGGACAGCACACAGTCTAGAAGCAAGGAGACCTTGGAAAGATGATGCCTTCTACCCCCTATTCTCTAGGATTGCTACTCCCTTTTATGCAGTGAGTATCAAACAGTCCTGATTCAGAGAAAAAGAAGAAAAAAAAAAAAAACACAAAGGGACAAGGTTGTTCAAGGTAAATTACCAAGGCAGTGTCCACCAACAGCCTCAGGGAGAAAGCCCCAGCCTAATCCCAGCCTCTAGCACGGTGCCTAACTTCAGTTAAGACGGGAAGCAGCCAGGGCTGAGGAGACGGCTCAGTCAGGTTGCACTTGCCATGCAAACAGTTCAGATCCTCGGCACCCATATAAATGCTGCACCAGTCTAGTGACCCACCTGGAACCCCAGCACTCGCTGGAGAGGCAGTGACAGGGATATCTAGAGCAAGCTGACTAGCTAGACTATAGCAGAATCTGCAAGATCTGAGTTCAAGTGAGAGACCCTGTCTCAGTAAAAAATAAGTAAATAAATGAATAAGATAAAATAAAAAACAGGTGACAAGCAGCCAGAGGATCGCTGTGAGTTCAAGGCCAGCCTAAGACTACAGCGTGAGTTCCAGGTCAGCCTGGGCTAGAGCAAGACCCTACTGAAAAAAAAAAAAAAAAAAAAAAAGTGTAGCAAGTAATCAAGGAAGTCACCTGATATCAATCTCTGGTCTCTACAATGTACATGCACACACACAATGAAAATATATACACAGAAACATATACTATACACACATGCACATGCAATATTAAATAAAACATAAATTTAAGAGCCAGACGTGGTGGCGCACGCCTTTAATCCCAACACTCTGGAGGCAGAGGTAGGAGGATCACCATGAGTTCGAGGCCACCCTGAGACTACATAATGAATTCCAGGTCAGCTTGAGCTACGGTGAGACCCTACCTCAAAAAACCAAAAAGAAAAAAAAGAAGAGGTGAGGGGCTGGGCAGATGCCTCAGTGGTTAAAGGCACTTGCTTGCAAACCTGCCATTCTGAATTCGAGTTTGATCTTCCTCAGTGCCCAGGCATCTGTAATCCCAATGTGCCTAAGGCAATGAAAGAGAGGCTGAGCCAAGAAAATCCGGAAGCTTGTAAGCAGCAAGAGAAACCCTGTCTCCAAAGAGTGAAAGGAGAGCAGAAATACCCCAAGGATGTCCTCTGTCCTCCACATACACTCCATGGCAAGTGCACGCACATACACACATATCATGCACACACACACACACACAAATGAATAATTAAAAAGTGTGTGACAGGGCTGGAGGAATGGCTTAGTGGTTAAGGCACTTGCCTGTGAAGACTAAGGACCCAAGTTCGATTCTCCAGGTCTCACATAAACCAGGTGCACATGGTGGTACATGCATCTGGAGTTCGTTTGCAGTGGCTAGAGGCCCTGGAGTGCCCATTCTCTCTCTCTCTCTCTCCCTGTCTCTGTCTCAAATAAATAAAAATAAAATCTTTTTTTAAAAAAAAAAGAGTGTGAAAAAACTCAGTAACCAGGATAAATTATATTCTGCTGGGTGTGGTAGCTCATGTCTATAATCCTAGCACTTGGGAGGCTGGGGCAGAAGGGTTCATCATGATTTCAAGGCTAGCCTAGGTTACACAGTGAGCTCAAGATCAGCTTGACTAGACTCATATAGTGAGACCCTGTCTCAAACAAACAAAAACGTATAAACTAAGCTGTGTGTGGTGGTACACGCCATTAATCCCAGCACTCAGGAGGCAGAGGTAGGAGGACTGCTGTGAGTTCCAGGCCAGCCTATGCTAGAGGCCCTACCTCAAAAGCACTCCCCCACAAAAAAAGTAAATAAAAACAACAAAAAACCAACAACACTGTACTGAAATATAATTTATACTTTTTTTTTCAAGGTAGAGTCTCACTGTAGCCCAGGCTGGCCTGGAATTCAACCCTACACCCAGCTTTTAGGTTTTTTTTTAACATTTTATTTATTTATTTGAAAGAACAAGGGAGAGAGAGAGCACATTTGGGCATACAATGGCTTTTTGCCACAGCAAACAGGCTCTGGTGCATGCTCTACTTTGTGCATCCGGATTTACATGGGCACTGGACAACTGAAATTGGGCCAGTAGGCTTTGCAAGCAAATGCCTTTAACCACTGAGCCAGCCCCACATCTAGCTTTTAAATCTGAGTGTTTTTATTTTTATTTTTATTAGTTTATTTGTGTGTGTATATAAACACATGCCAAGCATGCACCATTTTGTGCATTTGGCTTTATGTGGGTGTTATCGAACCCAGGCCAACAGGCTTTGCAAGTAAGTGCCTTTAACTGTTGAGCCATCTCCCCAGCCCACATAAGGGCTATGTTACACATGCTCTCTAAAATATGCAAATTGACCCAGACATGCCAGCACACAGTGACTGCCACAGTCCTGCTCTGATCGGTCATGCTGAGAGCTGCTCTCAGACACAGACAGTCTAGTTCACCAAGGACCATGTAAATGCCCTCAGCCACACAAGCTCCAGGCCAAATACAATCAGCCATATAACCATCTACACTCTCGACCACAGGCACCACACATTAGTCTCTCTGTCACAAAGTCCCCAAGGAACACCAGGTTAATGGGTCCTTATCCAACATGTCTACCTTGGCTCTTTCCAAAAGTACAACCTTGAAGGCCACAGTTGTGGTTTAGAAGGACCCACAATTTCTTTATTTGAGAGAGAGAGAATGGGCATGCCAGGGCCTCCAGCCACTGCAAACAAACTCCAGATGCATGTGCCCCTTGTGCATCTGGTTTATGTGGATCCTGAAGAGTCAAACTGGGATCCTTTGGCTTTACAGGCAAACGCCGTAACTGCTAAGCCATCTCTCCAGCCTAACCCATAATTTCTTAACTGCATAGATTGATGCCTGAGGCCCAGAACAGGAAGGGACCCACCAAACCACATAGCAGTGGGATCATGGCTGAGTAGAACCCTCAATCTTCAGTTTGGCTTTGCCTTGACTGTGTGGATGCTCCTGGCTCCTCAGGAGGTTGCTATCCTGGCCTTTCTTTAGACACAACCTTAGTGCCCAAGCCAGACTCCAGGTCCCCAAAAAGTCTGGGGGATCTTCTCATTCCTCATGTTACACTTTCCCCCACACTCAGCTGGGTCCCAGGAGCAGAGCAGAGAGAGGGAGGGGAGCCTCCCACATCCCATCTGAGACCAGACCCCCACACACACCCAACTGAGACTTGAGTCTCTTGTTCCTGTTGTCTGCCTCACAGACACATGCACAGAAAAATACGCAGACATAAATGCACATGCACGCCTCCAAAACATCCCATCCCTTCTCCCATCTCTCCAGGGTTTTGCTTGTTTTTGTTCTGGGTTTTGGATTTTTCAAGGCAGGGTCTCACTGCAGCCCAGGTTAACCTGCAACTCACTCTGTACTCTCAGGCTGGCCTCGAACTCACAGTGATCCTCCTACCTCTGCCTCCAAAGACCTGGGATTAAAGGCGTGCACCATCACCTCTGGCTTGTTTTGTTTTCTGAGTTTCAAATTGGCTATGTGTTGGGATTCCAGGCGTGTACCACCATGCCCGGCCCCCTTCTCTTCTCTGGCGCCTTGTTCCTTCTTGTCCTTCTCACTCATTTAATGGAAGAATCCAAATGGAAAGCCCCATATTCAGTGAGAGCTGGAAAGGGGTTCTAGTCCTACTCACCATCTTTTGTCACTCTAACCAGGGCTTGCAGCTGCTCAGTCACCATGATCTCCAGTGAGATGGAGATAATAAAGACCTTCTTCCTAGAATTAGAAAATTCAATTAGGTGCTTAGCCCTGTGTCTGGCTTGTAGCAACTACCCAATAAGTGAAGGCTTTAATAAGGTTGAGTGAAATGCTTTCAAAATTTGGCAGGGCTGTATACCAAGTAAGTTTCCTAACTCCTGCCACAAGAGGTTAAGCAAGACAAGAATTAGTCGCAATTTCCCAATGAGATAATTGAAGCACAGGGGCTGACTGGTAAAGCTGAAATGAAGACTCAGATCCCTGGATTTCAAAGTCATCCCATGCTGCTTGTTTGGCTAGCAAGTACATTATACATCATTACGAACATGTGTGGTGGGCATCGGTATGGGAGGGTGATACTGTCTGGCTTGGAACTCTGAGAGGGTAAGGGCTATGTTCTTGTCACCTTCCACTTAGAACTACCAGAGATGTCCAGTAGCCAAATTTCATGTCCTCTGTTTTCAGGTGATGCTCCTCCTCTGAGGAAATCCTGTGACTGGAGAGAGGGACTGCCCCTCATCTCACCAGACCACCATGAACACCTCAGCCCCACCTGCTGTCAGCCCCAACATCACAGTCTTGGCGCCAGGCAAGGGTCCCTGGCAAGTGGCCTTCATCGGGATCACCACAGGCCTCCTGTCTCTGGCCACAGTGACAGGCAACCTTCTGGTACTCATTTCCTTCAAGGTCAATACGGAGCTCAAGACTGTCAATAACTACTTCCTGCTGAGCCTGGCCTGTGCCGACCTCATCATTGGCACCTTCTCCATGAACCTCTACACCACATACCTGCTCATGGGCCATTGGGCTCTGGGTACACTGGCCTGCGACCTCTGGCTGGCCCTGGACTATGTGGCCAGCAATGCGTCCGTCATGAATCTGTTGCTCATCAGCTTTGACCGCTACTTTTCTGTGACCCGGCCCCTGAGCTACCGTGCCAAGCGCACACCCCGCAGGGCAGCTCTCATGATCGGCTCTGCCTGGCTGGTTTCCTTCGTCCTCTGGGCCCCAGCCATCCTCTTCTGGCAGTACCTAGTCGGGGAGCGGACAGTGCTGGCCGGACAGTGCTACATCCAGTTCCTCTCCCAACCCATCATCACCTTTGGCACAGCCATGGCAGCCTTCTACCTCCCTGTCACAGTCATGTGCACACTCTACTGGCGCATCTACCGGGAGACAGAGAACCGAGCACGGGAGCTGGCAGCCCTACAGGGCTCCGAGACACCAGGCAAAGGGGGTGGCAGCAGCAGCAGCTCAGAAAGGTCACAGCCGGGGGCTGAGGGCTCACCAGAGACGCCTCCCGGCCGCTGCTGTCGCTGTTGCCGGGCTCCCAGGCTCCTGCAGGCCTACAGCTGGAAGGAGGAAGAGGAGGAGGATGAAGGTTCCATGGAGTCCCTCACATCCTCTGAGGGAGAGGAGCCTGGCTCTGAGGTGGTGATCAAGATGCCCATGGTGGACCCTGAAGCTCAGGCCCCGGCCAAGCAGCCACCCAAGAGCTCTCCAAATACAGTCAAGAGGCCCACCAAGAAAGGGCGTGATCGAGCTGGCAAAGGCCAAAAGCCCCGCGGGAAGGACCAGCTGGCCAAGCGAAAGACCTTCTCACTGGTCAAGGAGAAGAAGGCGGCTCGGACCCTGAGTGCCATCCTCCTGGCCTTCATCCTCACGTGGACACCATACAACATCATGGTGCTGGTGTCCACCTTCTGCAAGGACTGTGTTCCTGAGACCCTGTGGGAGCTGGGCTACTGGCTGTGCTACGTCAACAGCACCATCAACCCCATGTGCTACGCACTCTGCAACAAAGCCTTCCGGGACACCTTCCGCCTGCTGTTGCTCTGCCGCTGGGACAAGAGACGCTGGCGCAAGATTCCCAAGCGCCCTGGCTCTGTGCACCGCACCCCCTCCCGCCAATGCTGATGGGGCCCCCCCACTCCTGCATCCTTCCACCCCAGCCCCAGGAAGAGGCCAGTGGAAAGCGTGTAGGGGCTATGTCTCAGCCCCAGGGCCCTGCTCAGGCCTCCCCCTGGCTTCCCAAGGCCCCAGGGTCACCTTCCTGGACAGCCCAGAAAGGAGATCCTGCCAGCTTCCCAAACTGGGAGCGAAACCTGGGGAACTGGTTTTTCTGTTCCCTGCTGTGTGGGAATGGGCTATTCACCAGGAAGAAGGCCAAGGAGGAGGATCCGGGCTTTGGGATCCTTGTTTGCGTTTAGGCAGGAAGTCAGGAGCCAGCAGGGCGGGCCAGGAGTTTAACTGTGCAAGCGGCATCTTTGGCCAAGCAGGGGGCCCGACTGCAGTGGGAGATGGCGCCCCCTTGGGCTATAGCCAGGAATTGACACCAAAAACAGAAAGAAAAGCTTAGGCAGGCGAGGCGATCCCTAGCTGGAGAATCCCTCCCTGTATAGGCAGAGCCCACCCAGCTAGGCTCTAAGCAAACTCTCCAGGATTGTCTAGCCTCCTTACAGATGTCCCCAGATCACCCCATGTGGGTCACCTCCAAGGCAAATGTTCAACTATCAGCAAAATAAGGAAACCAGAGGGGATCAACTTGGCTAGCCACACATTAGATGGCAAGGCAGCAGCAGGACCAGATGCCAGGTGTCCTAGCTTTCCCTGGGGGAGGAAGGGATAAGGTGCCTGCTATCCAGCCCCACGCCCATCCTCCCTCTCCCTACCCCAAAGTAGCCTCATTCCCTCCCTCCTGGCTCACAGCCACCACCTGGATGGATCTGCTCTGGGCAGATCCAGCCAGGCTTCTTGCATGCTGCCTGCTTCCAGCCTTGCCCCACACACCAGCCAGCAGGTTTATCTTCTGTGAACCCCCCAATCCAACCCATGCATGGCCTCCCAGCCACCCTAATTTTCAGGCCCATCCTGGCCCCAAATGTTTCTTCCTTCCATCCTCAGCTTGTGCTGAGTTTGTGAATAAAACCACATAACCAGCGAGCATTAAGGGGCCTTCCTCCCTCTGTTGGCTCAAAGCTCTGGCCTCAAGGCCAGGGCAGGATGGGACAGGGAAAACCCAAGTACTATGGAATGTGGCCTGCAGACCTGAAGGTGTGGTTTCAGGAGGGGCAAGACGGAATGGCTAAGACCTACCAAAACCTTTGGGTCCCAGCATCCTGAGGTCCATGGCTCAGGTGAGCATTCCACTAACAGACAGACCTAACTAACCTCTAGAAGTGGGGCAGCTGCCCTTGAATATTCCATTTATGGCTGCTGTGGGGTCTTGTCTCATCAAGAGAGAGCAGAGGGCTGGAGACATGGCTTAGCAATACCCCAGTACCCATATAAACTAGATGCACAAGGTGACACATGCATCTGGAATTTGTTTGCAGTGGCTGAAGGCCTGGTGAATCCATTCTCTCTCTCTGTCTGCCTCTTCCTCTCTCTCTCTCTCTCCCTCTTGCTCTCAAATAAATAAAAGATAAAAATAAAAAAGAGGGCTGGAAGGATGGCTTAGCAGTTAAGGTGTTTGCCTGCAAAGCCAAAGGGCCCAGGTTCGATTCCCCAAGACCCACGTTAGCCAGATGCACAAGGGCACACGTGTCTGGAGTTTGTTGCAGTGGCTGAAGGCCCTGGCGCGCCCATTCTCTCTCTCTTTCTCTCTCCCTCTTTCTCTGTCAAATAAATAAATAAAAATAAAATATTTTTAAAACGTAAAATAAAAGAGAGAGAGAGAAAGAGCATAAATCCTCCAAACCCCCACTTGTAGATGAAGAAACTATGGCTCAGAAACCCAGGATGATTACTTAAGGTTTTACCACAAAGCAACACCCAGGTTTCCAGTCAGTTCAAAACCTCCTGGGCCCTAGACTGTAGAGATAACAGGTCTGAGATACTCGAGTGTGACTCTCAGGCCAAATTATAAAATGTGTCTGGGACTGGGGAGATTGCTCAGTGGTGTATGCAAGCCTGATGACCTGAGTTAGGATTCCCAGAACCAATGTAAAGCCAGATGCTCGTAGCACCAGCGTCTGTAACCCCAAGGAGCCTGTGGCAATAGGAGGTGGAGTCAAGAGAATCCCAAAGCTCACAAACCAGCCAATCTGCCTTCTCAACAGCAAATAATAATAATAAATAATAACAAGTAAAGGAGAGATCCTGTCTTAAACAAGGTGATAGGAGAGGACCAACACCCTGAGGCTGTCCTCTGACCTCCACACATGCGCTGTGGCATTTTCACGCCCACACATACACACAAAAACAACTTAATTGAAGCATTTCATTGGTGAGCGGTCCCCAAAGTCTAATGCAAAGGAATCTAAAGAGATTAATCTCAGGCTGGAGACTTGGCTTAACAGTTAAGGCGTTTGCCTGCAAAGCCAAAGGACCCAGGTTCAATTCCTCAGGACCTACGTAAGCCAGATGCACAAAGCTGGCACATGCATCTGGAGTTCGTTTGTTCATTCACTCTATCTGCCCCTCTCTCTCTCAAATAAATAATAAATAATAAATTAAAAAGAGATTAATCTCACAGTTTAGAGCAGTAGCTATGAAAGTATGGTAGTGGCTAGGGGTCTCCCAAACCACCCAATGCTTCAGTGGCTTGCTAGAACGTAGAGAACTTTGTGAAACTGGTAAAGGCACCATTGCAGCTTATTGCAAGGAAAGAGCAGAGGAAAACAGTACCGGAAAAAGGTTCACGGGGCAAAGTCCAGGAGAGGGCAGGTGCAAGTATCCATGTGTCCTCTCCCCACGGCGTCACACAGCGCTTAGTCTCCCAGCTGTGATGTGTCACAACATACATGACATACTGCCAGCCAGAACAGCTCATCAGAACCTCAGTGCTGGTGTTTCCACTAGAGGTTGGTTACATGGGTGGGGCTTGCTGCCTACAAAACTGGCTTCAGTCTTCAGCCCCCGCAAAAGTAAAACTGATAGAAAGTGGCCAAAGGCCCCCACTATAAATCAGCTTTTTGCAATAGACAATTTGGTATGGTCCAAGGCACACCAGATAAGCAAAGACTCTTCTAGGCAACATATTCCATGGTTTCAGCATTTATGCCCAGAAACTAGACGAGGTCAAACCTTTTTTTGAAGTTCACAGGACTTGAACAACCAATACCAGGTGGGTTAACAGTGGTCCAGGTATCACCTGGGAATTGTTATATAGGTAAATTCCTGGGATCACGCTAGATATATTAAAAGTGGAAATTCTGGGGCTGAGGAGATGGTCCACAGCTAAAGGTACTTGCTTATGCCACCCACATAAAGCCAGGCCCCAAAAGTGGACTGTCTGGTATTCCATTTGCAGTGGCAATAGACCTTCACATGCTCATACACAGAGACACACATACATTTTTTTTGTTGTTATTTGATTGTTTCTTTGAGGTAGGGTCCTAGCCCAGGCTGACCTAGAACTCACTCTATAGTCCCAGGCTGGCTTCGAACTCACAGCAATCCTCTTATCTCTGCCTCCCAAATGCTGGGATTAAAGGGGTTTGCCACCATGCTAGGCTAAATTTTTATTTATTTATTTATTTATTTATTTATTTATTTATTTATTTATTTTTGAGGTAGAGACTATCTCTCTAGCCCAGGCTGACCTGGAATTCACTATGTAATCTCAAACTCATGGAAATCCTCCTATCTCT
The DNA here is from genome assembly GCA_036346955.1 of Dipus sagitta. NCBI lineage: Eukaryota > Metazoa > Chordata > Mammalia > Rodentia > Dipodidae > Dipus > Dipus sagitta. The sequence continues at coordinate 165,439,236 of CM070770.1, forward strand.
GCCTCCTGAGTGCTGGGATTACAGGCATGCGCCACCACGTCCAGCTTTAAATAAAGTATTTTTAAAAATGGAATGGAAATTCTGGGGGCTAGGCCTTACCTAAAAAAAAAAAAAATGAAAATTCTGAGGATGGAAAGCAGCTATAGGCTTTCATATTCAGGTGATTTCAATGAAGGCTGATGTTTGAGGGAAAGTGTCCTAGAGAAATTAGGTCCTTGGTGGGACTAAATCATTGCAAAGGGAGGAGTAAGAATTCACCCCACACACAACTGCCTACACCACCATAAGCCTTTGAAAACGATCTTCTGACACTATGGGCAAAGATGGTCCACTAAAGAGACAGACAAGGACTGGGGAGACGGCTTAGTGGCTAAAGGTGCTTGCTTGTCAAGCCTGCTGATTGGGGGTTCAATTCCCCAGCCACTTACATGAAGCCAGATGCACAAAGCAGTGCATACATCTGGAGTTACATTACAGGGGCAAGAGGTCCTGGTGCACCTATTCTCTCTCTCTCTCTCTCTCTCTCTCCTTACAAATAAATAAATAAGAATAATCATTACTTAGAAAAAAAGCCAGGTGTGGTAGTGCATGCCTTTAATCCCAGCACTCGGGAGGCAGAGGTAGGAGGATTACCATGAGTTCGAGGCCACCCTCCACCCTGAGACTACAGAGTGAATTCCAGGTCAGTCTGGGCTACAATCAGACCCAACATCAAAAAACCAAAAAGGAAAAAAGAGCCAGGCGTGATGGCACAGCACACGCCTTTAATCCCAGCACTAGGGAAGCAGAGGTAGGAGGATCACTGTGAGTTCGAGTCCAGCCTGAGACTACATAGAATTCCAGGTCAGCCGGAGCTAGAGTGAGACCCTACCTCAAAAAATACAAGACGATAAGAATGACTCTAGGACACAAACCCTGCACCCCTGCTCCACCAGCACAGCTCCTAGAATTGTCAATTTAACACCCTAAGAGGGCCACTCCCTTATGACTGCTCCCTGGCCATGTGGTCTCCTTTAGGGATAAATGTCCTACCTTGAGCCGGGCATGGTGGCGAACGCCTTTAATCCCAGCACTTGGGAAGCAGAGGTAGGAGGATCGCCATGAGTTCGAGGCCACCCTGAGACTCCATAGTGAATTCTGGGTCAGCCTGGGCTAGAGTGAGACCCCTACCTTGAAAAACCAAAAAAAAAAAAAAAAAAATGTCCTACCTTGTATAAAAGCCATCAAAACCAAGGTCTTGGAAAGTGGAGGAACACAGCACTGGGAGAAGGGAAGCTTTGGGGTCAAATGACCCGGCCTCTGCCAAAGACCAGGAAGAGGAGAAGAACAAAACTGGTGTCAGGATCAGGAACGAGTCTCGCAGCTCACATTTACCCCTTGTCCCAGGGACCTCGCCGTGGTGAAGTTCCTCCAATGTCCCCCACACCAAACTGTGGGAACATTTCCTATCCTCAATGCCCTTGTATCCTTGCAGGAGTCAGAAGGATGAAAAAGACTGTGGGGAAAGTACTCAGTGCTTGTACCGTCAATGTCACCACAGGACGAGGCTCCTATAGGTAAAGGTCAGAAACCAGCTCTCATTTCTGATCGGGCTCTTTCTCTACACTTTTATCCTGGCTTCAGAAAGTCTAAGGATCCCATTGCCCCAGGCCAGGGAGAAAAAACTCACATCTTGACATGACTTAGCTAAATCGGTGTCTTGGAGCACAGCTGGGCAGGAAGGGACACACTGTCCAAGTGGAGTATGAACCCTGCCGGCCTCTGAGAAAACATTCCTGCAGACTCAGAGAGCATACACAGGATGGAGGAACCAATAAGAGCTGGAAGGGAGAAGGCTAAGTTGCCCTGGGCAACTGTCCATCCCAAAACACTGCAGCCACTCCTGCACAGACTGAGGAAATCAGTCTGCTCCAAAACAAAGGCCTTTACCGACCTGAACAGGAAGTAGGGAGAAAATGAGGTCACTTTGTGAATCCTACCTCTTCCCTCACCACTACCATTAAGTTGGAGCAGGCCTGAAGAAGAGGAACAGGTTAGGATCTTCTCACTTCCTGGATTCCTAGCCTGGTCTCCACTTCCATTCCCACGTATGTCACTTTATTGCCACCTGCTGGCTATCAAGGAAATAGCCTTGCCAAGGAATCTGACTTCCTTAGACCGTCTTTGACAGGCTTCCCACAAAACTGGACCACCAGACAAATTAGAGAGTGAAAAGTTTTAACCACCCCAGCTCCTACCCCTAAACTTCAACAGGAATGCATATCGCCAAAGGTTCACATGACTCCTACTGTAAACATGCAGAAACAGGCCCTTCCTCTCTGACAGATATGCTGACCTCACCAAGTAGGCCATGGATGAGAAGGACCTTAGCATGTCAGGACAGCTCCATCTTCCCCCCAAGGACTTTAGAGTCCATGGCTTCATTCTCGGGAGCTTAGCTCAGTTTTCACAGGACTCATATCTGTCCCAACTGGAAATTCAGGCAGATACCTACTCACTTTTAGATCAAGAACTCCTTTTTGTTTTTTAATTTTTATTTATTTATTTATTTATTTATTTATTTATTTATTTATTTGCAAGCACAGAGAAAGAGAGAAGAGAGACAGACAGAGAACGGGTATGCCAGGGCCTCCAGCCACTGCAAACGAACTCCAGACGTGTGCACCTCTTTGTGCGTCTGGCTAACGTGGGTACTGGTGAAACCAACCTGGGTCCTTAGTCTTCACAGGCAAGTGCCTTAACCACTAAGCCATCTCTCCAGCCCCTAATTTTTAATTTATTTATTTGAGAATGAGGGAGATAGACAGAGAAAGAGAGAGAGAGAATGGGTGTGCCAGGGTCTCTAGCCAATGCAAATGAATTTCAGATACATGTGCAACCTTATACATCTGGCTTACATGGGTACTAGGGAATCAAAACTGGGTCCGTAGGCTTTGCAGGCAAGTGCCTTAACCACTGAGCCATCTCCCCAGCCCTCAAGAACTCCTTTTGAACACCCAAGCTCAGGCTCTAAAAGGCTTGAGGTTATTTTTTCTGATGTCTTTGTCTTGGTGACAAATTACAGAATTTCAGTGATCAGACTGTCTTACAAAATAGGGACTGGGGGATGGCACCAGAAGAGCCCCTACAGAAACTCCCAAAGCAGCAGTGGAAGAGGAGGAAAGTGAAACATTTAAAGACTTGGGTGTGACAGATGTTTGTGTGAAGCTTGTGATCAGTTGGGATGGGCAAAACCCACCAAGATCCAGATTGAAGCTATTCCTTTGGTCTCACAAGGTCGTGACATCATTGGGTTGGCAGAAACTGGCTCTGGAAAAACAGATGCCTTTGCTTTGCCCATTCTGAATGCACTGCTGGAGACGCCCCAGCGCTTGTTCTCCCTGGTGCTCACCCCCACTCTGAGAGCTGGCCTTGCAGATCTCCGAGCAGTTTGAAGCATTGGGGTCCTCCTTTGGAGTGCAGTGTGCTGTGATTGTTAGTGGAATTGATTCAATGTCTCAATCTCTAGCCTTGGTCAAAAAAACACATATTGTAATAGCCACTCCCAAACAACTCATTGGCCACTTGGAAAATACCACAGGCTTCAACTTAAGAGCTCTCAAATACTTGGACAAAGCAGTCCAAATACTGAACATGGATTTTGAGACAGAGGTTGACAAGATCCTCTAAGTGATTCCCCCGAACGTTTCTCTTCTCTGCTACCATGACCAAGAAGGTGCAAAAACTTCAACGTGCAGCTCTGAAGAGCCCTGTGAAATGTGCTGTGTCCTCTAAATACCGGACTGTTGAGAAGTTGCAGCACTATTGTCTTTTTATTCCCTGTAAGTTCAAAGATACCTACCTGGTTTATATTCTACATGAATTGGCTGGAAACTCCTTTATGATATCCTGCATCACTTGTAACAATACTCAAGAGGACAGCTTTGCTACTCTGAAATCTGGGGTTCACTGCCATCCCCCTCCACAGACAGATGAGTCAGAGCAAGCGTCTAGGATCCCTTAATAAGTTTAAGGTAAAGGCTCATTGCATTCTCCTAGCCACTGATGTTGCCAGCAGAGGTTTGGACATACCTCATGTGGATGTGGTTGTAAGCCTTGACACTCCCACTCACTCTAGGGATTCATGCATCCAGTTGGTCAAACAGCTGGCGCTGGGCGTTCTGGAAAAGACTCATTACTTTTGTCACACAGCATGATGTAGAACTCTTCCAGCACACAGAGCACTTGATTGGGATGAAACTGCCCGTCTTCCCAACACAGGGTGACGAGGTTATGATGTTGACAGAACGGGTGACTGAAGCCCAGATATTTGCCCGAATGGAGTTAAGGGAGCATGGTGAAAAGAAGAAAGGTGCGCGAGAGGACGCTGGGGATAATGATGCTGAGGGCGCGTTGGGTGTCAGGAACAAGATGGCTGGAGGGAGAATGAAGAAACGGAAAGGCCATTAATTACTCCTGTAGGGACACGAGTTCTGCTTTCTGTCAGCAAAAAGGGATTGGAGCAGACCATGAAGCCCTCCAACAGTGCCTGGGACCGGAGGCCGGTGGGAGGCTGACTCCGCCGTCCCTTCCTGACAAGACGGCCCGCCTTCCCGCTGGGACTCACGGCGCTCTGCCGTCGCCTCACTGTCGCCTGTCAACTGTACGTCATAGACCGGGTTGACAAAGCACACAGCCTGTAACTTAAGGGCAGAAGTTTGTCCATCCAAAAGTGTTGCTTAAACATCTTAGCTTGTGCATTAGGCCCAGTGTGAAGCAATAAATTTAAATCGTGCTAAAGGGAGGGGGCGCTGGGGAGGTAGCTCAGTGGATAAAGTACTTCCTCACAAGCATGAGGACTTGAGTTCAATCCCCAGATCCCACATAAAAATGTTGGACATAACAGTCCACCCTTGTGATCCCAAATCTCCAGAGTTCAACTGTCCAGCCAGTCTAGCCTAATTGGCGACTCCAGACAACTGAGAGGCCCTGTCTCAAAAAAGATGGATGGCATTCCTGAGGAATGACGCTGGCTGTTGTACTCTGGCCTCCTCAAGCACCCGCCCACACGAACACATGTAAGTATACCTTTCTCTTTAAAGGGCCAGAGGGGAAACAGAGTTGGCAGTCGAGAGACAAAACCAAGGACTTTATGTTGGTACCAGTATATTATACAGTCTCTATAGTTGCAGTCAAAAATAGCCATATGGGCTGGACGTGGTGGCACACGCCTTTAATTCCAGCACTTGAGAGGCAGAGTAGGAGGATCGCTGTGAGTGTGAGGCCACCCTGAGACTCCATAGTGAATTCCAGATCAGCCTGGGCTAGAGTGAGACTCTACTTCAAAAAAAGGGGGGGGGCGGGTCTGGAGAGATGGCTTAGCTGTTAAGGTGCTTGCCAGCAAAGCCAAAGGACCCAGGTTTGATTCCCTAAGACCCATGTAAGCCAGATGCAGAAGGTGGCACATGTATCTGGAGTTCCTTTACAGTGGCTGGTGGCTCTGGTACGTCCATTCTCGCTTGGTCTCTCTCTCTCTCCCTCTCTCTCTCTCTCTCTCTCTCTCTCTCTCTTTCTTAAATAAACAAAAATAAATATTTTTAAATTTTTTTTAAAGGTCAGCCTGGGCTAGAGTGAGACCCCACCTCGAAAAAAAAACATAGAAAATATACAAGTGCAAATGAAGATGCTTATGTTTGTTCCCATAAAATTTTATTTGAGCCAGGTGTGGTGGCGCACGCCTTTAATCCCAGCACTCGGGAGGCAGAGGTAGGAGGATCACCGTGAGTTCAAGGCCACCCTGAGACTCCATAGTGAATTCCAGGTCAGCCTGGGCTAGAGCAAGACCCTACCTCGAAAAAAAAAAAAAAAAAATTTTATTTGAATCTCAAATAATTTTCATGTGTCCTAAATAATATTATTCCTTTGGTATGTTTTTCACCCTTTTAAACATGCAAAACTGAGCACTTGGGAGGCAAAGGTAGGATTGCCGTAAATTTGAAGCCACCCTGAGACTATATAGTGAATTACAGGTCAGCTTGTGCTAGAGCAATACCTTACCTCAGAAAAAAAAAAAATATATATATATATATATATATATATATATATATATATGCATGCAAAATGGCTCTGAACTGACTGAGAATTTGGGAACTTTCAGCTGTTGGTGAGTTTTTCCTTGGCTGGGCCAAGCACAGGTCCAGCAGAGCTGAGCCAAGGGGAGAGCCCCTAGCCCTTACTCTCCACGTGGTCTATTTATCTCCTCAAGCTCCCCACAGGGCAGGAGCTCTTTGAACTTTCTTTTTTCTCTTTTTTTCCCAGGGTTTTCCCAGGCCCTCCACATGGGTTCTCTAGCCACGTGGGTTGCCTTTCATTGGCTCTGTACTTTCCTAAATAAATATAATAATTTAATAATTATCTTTCTCAGTTTTTTTATTCAATTCTTTGATTAAAAACAGAAACAAACCTAGCGCTTGGGTTCAAGGACTTTCCTGGACCCTGAGCACCCCATTATATATTGGTGGGAGTTGTATGGCAAATATCTTGATAAGGAAACTTATTATTATATTATGGGAAAGAATGGGAAGCACATTTTGGGGGTATTTCTGCTACTTCTCTCCACTTGCAAAAAACTAGCTAAGACCCTCATAACAGGAGAAAAAGATGATGACATCAAATTAAAAGAGAGACTAATGGAGAGAAGGAGGGGATATGATGGAGAGCAGAGTTATGAAGGGGAAAGTGGGGGAGGGGAGGGAAATACCATGGTTTGTTATCTGTAAGTATAGAAGTTGTCAATAAAAAATATATATGTTAGCCGGGCATGGTGGCACATGCCTTTAATCCCAGCACTCAGGAGGCAGAGGTAGGAGGATTGCCATGAGTTCAAGGCCACCCTGAGACTACATAGTGAGTTCCAGGTCAGCCTGGACTAGAGTTGAGACCCTACCTTGAAAAACCAAAAAAAAAAAAAAAATGCAGCCAGTCACGGTGTCACACACCTTTAATCCCAGCACTCAGGATGCAGAGGTAGGAGGATCGCTGTGAGTTCGAGGCCACCCTGAGACTACATAGTGAATTCCAGGTCAACCTGAGCTAGAGCGAGACCCTACCTTGAAAAAAAAAAAAATGCAGAGGTACAATGGGAAAAGACATGTCTGATGGTGTTAACTGCTATGATTTTCTGCCAAAATACTCTATGACAAATATATCTTTACATAACTGTAAATCATTTATTCATGCAGGTATTATAAAAAGTAAAATGAAGCTGGGTGTGGTGGTACATGCCTTTAATCCCAGCACTCAGGAGGCAGAGGAAGGAGGATCGCCATAAGTTCGAGGCCACCCTGAGACTCCATAGTGAATTCCAAGTCAGCCTGGGTTAGAGCAAGACCCTACCTCAAAAAAAAAAAAAAAGTAAAATGAGGTAGGCCAGATTTCACAGAACTGTTATCCTAGCTACTCAGGAGGCTGAGACAGGAGAATCACCAATTCAAGGCTCCAATGTGATAGCCTGACCCCACATTTTAAAAAAACACGTAACTTTTAAGCCAGGCGTGGTGGCACACGCCTTTAATCCCAGCACTTGGGAGGCAGAGGTAGGAGGATCACCGAGAGTTCAAGGCCACCCTGAGACTACAGAGTGAATTCCAGGTCAGCCTGGGCTAGAGTAAGACCCTACCTCGAAAAACCAAAAAAAAAAAAAAAACAAAAAAAGTCAGATTTGGGCCAGGCGTGGTGGTGCATGCCTTTAATCACAGCAGGAGGCAGAGGTAGGAGGATCGTCATCAGTTCAAGGTCACCCTGAGACTACATGGTGAATTCCAGGTCAGCTAGAGTGAAAACCTACCTTGAAAAACCAATAAATAAATAAAAATTTTAAGTCAGATTTGGGCTCGAGAGATGACTTAGCAAGTAAGGCATTTATCTGCAAAACCAGAGGACCTCGGTTCAATTCTTCAGGACCCACGTAAGCCAGATGCACAAAGTGGTGCATGTGTCTGGAGTTTGTTTTCAGTGGCTGGAGGCCCTGGTGCACCCATTCTCTCTCTATCTTTCTCTCTCTCTCTCTCCCTCCCTCTTTCCCTCTCTTGCTCTCTCAAATAAATAAATTAATTTAATTTAATAAATAAAAAAAAACAAACACAAGGCTGGGCATGATGACACATGCCTTTAATCCCAGCACTCAGGGGGCAGAGGTAAATGGATCGCTATGAGTGAGTTCGAGGCCATCCTAAGACTACATAGTGAATTCCAGGTCAACCTAGACTACAGTGAGACCCCACCTCAGAAAAAAAAAAAAAAAAAAAAAAAGACAACAATGAAGTTATCACTCTCATCTGTCTCTCTCTCAAATACCAACAACAGATAAGATTCTGCTGGATATGACAGGTCACACCTCTAATCTCTATATTTAAGGCAATAAAACCTGAGACTACCTTTGAAAGAACTCCCTTTAGTTTCTAGACCATTCTGAAACATTCACAGATGGGGGGACCCATATCCCATGCTCTCACGGAGGGGAGAAGGGAAAGGGGTCCCAGGAACCCCCCCCCCCCACAACCAGCAGGGCATGTTAGCTATCAAGATAAGAGTAAGGCAGAAAGCTTCACACTTGGACTTAAAACTGCCACTGGGAGTCCTTACATGCCATGATATAAGGCCCATGCAAGGGGCTGGGGGAAAAGTCTGAAGGAACTTGAGCCTGGGAGCTATCCTTGTAGGATGAGCATGGATATCCTATCTTGGACCTTCCTTGCTCCAGGAGGCACATAGTCTGTCCTATGTGTCCCCTTTTGGTTGGGAAGAAAACAGGGAAATTTGTATTAGTACTCCTGTAGGAAAGAGATTAAAAAAAAAAAAAAAAAAAAACTAATTACTTCTCCCAAATCCAGCTGGAGGGATGCCCCCTCCAACAAGAAAATGAGAGACAGGATGGGGCATAACCTGACCTAGATTCTTTCACTTTCCTCCACTTCATTTTAGATGGGACAATCAGTTCCGATACCCCAAAGTCTCTGCTAGCCTGTGTTCTTAAGAACTGGTTCATTTAGTTAGATAACACTGGGAGAATAGGAATTGCCCATTGCTTCTCTCCAAGAACTTAAGAGTCACCTTCCAAGGCTCAGGGTCCATTGCGGAAGAGGTGGCGGAAAGGATGTAAGAGCCAAAGGAAGGGTAGGACTCCTTACAACGTGCTTCCCCCAGACACAAAATGGCCTGAATATCCATGACCTCACAGTGCCTGACACTGCCTACACAAGACCATCATAATAGGAGGAAAAGATCGTGACATCAAAATAAGAGAGAGACTGATTGAGAGGGGGAGGGGATATGATGGAGAATGGAGTTTCAAAGGGGAAAGTGGGGGGAGGCAGGGTATTACCATGGGATATTTTTTATAATCATGGAAGTTGTTAATAAAAATAAATAAATAAATATAAAAATAAAATAATAAATAATTTTTTTTAAAAAACATACTAATGTAACTCCAGATACCTTGAAAAAGGAAATTCTCCTTAGCTAGGTGTGGTGGCACCCCTTTAATCCCAGCACTGGGGAGGCAGAGGTAGGAGGATCCCTATGAGTTCAAGGCCAGCCTGAGACTACATATTGTATTCCAGGTCAGACTGGGCTAGGGTGAAACCCTCCCTCGACAAACCAAAAACAAAAAAAAGAAATAAAAAGGAAAGTTCTTCTTTTTTTTTTTTTTTTTTTTATTTTTTGGTTTTTCGAGGTAGGGTCTCACTCTAGCCCAGGCTGACCTGGAATTCACTATGGAGTCTCAGGGTGGCCTCGAACTCACAGCGATCCTCCTTCCTCTGCCTCCCGAGTGCTGGGATTAAAGGCATGCGCCACCACGCCCGGCTCGGAAAGTTCTTCTTAAAGACAAATTTTTAACTCAGTCAACACCTGATATTTGTAAGAAATTACAAAGATTGGTAGGCAAACCAGATAAGAGCTTAAAACAGTTGTTCCAGGCTGCAACTTCTGTTTATTATCATTGGGAACCTAAGAGAGAAAGAAAGAAAACAGAAAGGGGAAAAAGAAATAAAAAAGAAAAAAGGGAGACAGAAAGAACAGAAAGGGAAATAGAAAAAGAAAAAATAAAAAGAATTGACGTCACCAGGAGATCATAATCATAATGAAGGTTGCTCATGGAAGGGTCCCTCCATTAAAACATTTACTTGGATAAAATCTAAAATATGTTTACTTGATGCCAAGGTTTTGTTTTATTTTGGGGTTTGTTTGATTGTTTGTTTTGTCGAGGTAGGTTCTCACTCTAGCCCAGGCTGACCTGGAATTCACTTGGTAGTCTCAGGGTGGCCTCGAACTCACAGCAATCCTCCTACCTCTGCCTCCTTCCTGAGTGATGGGATTAAAGGCGTGTGCCACCACACCCGGCCCTTGATGCCAAGGTTTTAACCAATAGAGAAACTGAATCAAGCAGTTCACTATGCTCATGGCTTAAGGGTTATAAAAAACTGGCTTTAAGGTTATCAAAAAAGTTAACTATGTTTCTCTATTTGCCAGGACATTAACTAGTAGGGAAACTGAATATTAAAATAGCTGGGTATGGTGGCGCATGCCTTTAATCCTAGCACTCAGGAGGCAGAGGTAGGAGGATCACAGAGTGTTTGAGGTCACCCTGAGACTACATAGTGAATTCCAGGTCAGCCTGGGCTAGAGTGAAACCCTACCTCAAAAAAAAAAAAAAAAAAAAAAAAGATAAAGGTTCACTTATAAGTATTTAATTTTCAAAGATAAGGTTCTCATACCTAAAAACATTGTGACTTTAAAGATAGCTCTTGCTTTGTTTATGCTAATTCTATCAAATGGTCATCATTGGGTTTAATCACTTAGGTTTAAGTGATTAAATTTCAGTCACTAAAACTTTTGTCCTCCAGTTAGGTAAAATATGTTGTGATAGCTTGCCTAATTGCTATTCAAGGCTAAGCTAAAAACATTAGTTGTCAAACAGTGTTTTTTCTTTCAAAACAGATTTGTCAAGGGCTATATTAGAGCTCAGTTGTTTTGGCTCAACAATAACCATATATAACTCTATTATGTGTAATCAAATAATTTAAATCAAGATTTTCTTTAAATGGCTGTCTCATTTTTTGATATCCCAAGTCCATTGTTTATAAAAAATTAACTCTTAGCCGGGCGTGGTGGCGCACGCCTTTAATCCCAGCACTCGGGAGGCGAAGGTAGGAGGATCGCCATGAGTTCGAGGCCACCCTGAGACTCCATAGTGAATTCCAGGTCAGCCCGGGCTAGAGTGAGACCCTACCTCGAAAAACCAAAAAAAAAAAAAAAATTAACTCTTAAGACATATTCCCTGCTTTAGGGTACAGCCTCATGCTCAGACAACGGTCCTCATCTGAGAAAAATGATGTCAAGCCCTAAGGTTCTGCTTCTTATTTTTTAATTTGAAATAATATTTTTTTACAAATTTTTATTTATTTACTTTAGAGAGAGAGAGAGAAATATTAGGCATGCCTGGGCCTCTAGCTAGTGCAAATCAACTCCAGACACATGTGCCACCTTGTGTATCTGGCTTACAAAGGTCCTGGGGAATTGAACCAGGGTTCTTTAGCTTTACAGGCAAATGCCTTAACCACTAAGCCATCTCTCCAGCCCTGTTTTTAATTTTTGTTTATTTATTTGAGAGAGAGAGAGAAAGAATGGATGTGCCAGGGCCTCCAGCCATGGAAAATGAACTCTAGACGCATGTGCCACCAGCTCACATGGATCCTGGGGGACTGAACCTGGGTCCTTTGACTTTGCAGGCAAGTGCCTTAACCGCTAAGCCATCTCTCCAGCCCAAGCCCTGTGGTTCTGTTTCCAATATTCCCTGGTTAATTGGTACCCGGTATCTAAACTAATCAAAAATGTTTCCAAACACAGGTGCCAAGACTTTACACTGTCTTATCTTTTTGCTGACAATTTCTAGGTTAAATTAATTGGTTTAGATGTATATTGTTTGCAGGACTGGTAACTTCTGCTTGTACTTATATTAGGTACTTAAAAGATAAGGCATACCTGCTTTCTATGCTTTAGATATGGTCTATGCCATCACAGAACAACTAAACTTAGAGGTTAGACAAAATAACTTAAAACATTTGTGTCATTCTTTAACTGGATATGTTTTACTAATCAAATGTGCTACGTATGTACACCCTTCAAGGTTGGTGTAACTTCCTTTCTAAGTGTTCTAATAACCTATAACCTTCTAATAACTGGATTCACTGGAACTAAAAAGGCCAATATGTTGGCCCCTGCTCCCAGGTCATGAGTCCACTGGAGATGATGGGACACTTCTACAATGGCCCCCAGGGAAGTCACCTGTCTTCCTGATCAAGGAAGATATGGAGACCCAAAAACAAAAAATTAGTGTACAGTCTGAAAAAGGAGAATCTAAGGAAAAAAATCAGTCCTCCTGGCTTCCTAAAGGAGGGAAAAGCCATTTGGCCAGCATGGCCGTGACTCATCCTAACAGACAACACCAGTATTTGGAAAAGCTATAGGGTTACTCCCAGATCCCTAAGGTCTCCTTTGGAAAGCCATGAGTGACCTCCAAAATTGAATCCTTGATTAAATTTTGGCTACCTGCTTGGTTTCAAACACTCAGAGAGAAATATATAACCAAAGATGAAGGGATGCCCCAAATATTATATAAATAACTATTAAGTAACAAATACAACAAGAGGTTTCCAAAAGGAAAAACAAACAAGGCCATAAGACATGTTGGCCCCCTCTCTAATGAAACAACCATAGATGTAAAAATGGTTACAGCCCCTAATAGCACCCTATGGTTCTATGGTATCAACCTTCGTCCCTGCCTGCCCCCAGGACAGATTAACATAGATACACTCTGGAAGGTTATTATACAAAATATGGTGTATTCACCATTATCAAGGTTAGATGTTGTGTATATATTCCTGATAATTCTGCTAATATCTCTTCTGTTTTACAAGCCATACAATTTTACATGCAATCTTCCCAAATCTCTTTCCTCTCCTGATAGGGTAATTGTATCCAGGCTTTTGTTACTCCCCTGAGAATTTTTTCTTGAAGAACTACTGGAAACACTGGACAATGAATCATGTCTCTGGATGAATCACTGAGATGAAACTGTAAGATCAAACATAGACTTGCTTAGCACAGGGGAGCCAGAAAGTTTGCTGGTCCTTAAATCACAAACAGATCCATATAGTTGGTCCTTTCTAAATGAGGGGGACAGCGTCGACTCAAATCAGGAGATAAATGCTGGTACATATAGAATGGATTGTACACATCATAGCTGGGTCCATGGGAAGAACTGGAAAGTTCTACCTTTCAATCTCCAAAACATGCTCTGGCAGATCCTTCCAGTTCATCCAGATGTAAAGGTGCCCCTTGTGTCTTCGGCTGAATATAAGATAATTTAAACCCGGGCACCACAAATGGCACTTCTTTGCCATCACAAGGTGAAAGATTACCAATAAATACAACTAACCTGCTTCTTTGGCTTCTGTACAATTGCTTGCTTTACCTAGACATAAGGACAGCCATTTTATGAAGGAAAAGCATGTTATACGTGACTTTCTGCAGTACGTGACTTTCTGCAACTAGCCGCCCGGGCCCAGATAAGGAACTAGTTAACTGAAATGCTGACCTTTGCCTTAGAAATCTGTGCTTGTTTGCCCACCTGTGCTTGTTTGCCCAACCCCTGTTTGCTCAACCGTAACCCCCTTACCCAATTTCTGGAAAGCCTCCGCTCAGAGACAATTGAACAATGCCTAACCGCAGGGGCCCTAGCTCCCTGCCTGGGGTCACGATCCCTGAGCCGAGGCGACACCCTGACGACATCTGAAGAATCCCTGAGCTGAAACATGTTTGAGATATTTCCGCATGTTTTATGATCTTTCCTTTTTAAAACCCCTACCTCCCGGCTGCTCGGGGCTCTTCACCTCTCCTGCGTGAGGACTTCGTGTTGAGCCCCGGTGCACCGGTACAATAAACCTCTTGCGTCTTGCATTGAGAGCTCTCCGTGTGAGTGTCTTCGGGTCTAGTAGACAATCCCACTTGGGGACCCTCCGGGGGCTCCCCACAAAGGTAACTTGGAAAGCAAATAATCCTCACTACAGCCAACCTGAGGCGTCACAGAAATGGACATCAATGGAGGCATACAGACAGCATGCTGGCTATCTGATGATGTGTTAAAGTCTGTTTCCACAGAAAACTTGTGCTTTTCTGTTTCACCATAGAAACATCCTCTACAGCAACTCTTTTATAAATTCTGCTGCCATTACATTCAGTTTCTAGTATCCAGCAAACTTACAATTTTAATATCAACCTGAGCGGCCCACCAGCTTCCCGGCTTTTCCACATGCAGCTCCCCAGGGCTCCCAGCACTAAGATGGCGCCCCCCGCGGCCCCAGTCACGTTACCTGCTTAGGGAGATCTGCTCTCTGTTTTACAAGCCAGACAGAAACAGATTCAGGCCATGTCAGTCACTACTGTGCCATTCAATGAACAGTTCTGGAAGAACCTCAGCCAGCTCATGCTCAGATGGTCCTGAGATAATCCAACTCCATCTACCTGGGTTCCCTTGAATGCTCCCCAAGGCCTAGAAGTCCACAAGAAGAGAAACCCTGAGGAGACCAGTTTGCTGTGTGCTCACTCCTTACTTTTAGTCTTTCGCCCCAACATTTTCTTCCAGGACTATCCTCCAGCACTCCATCAATACACTTCCAGGGTCCTTTAGAATAGTTCCCTTCTCTGGGAGAGACGCTCTAACTACCAGATGTCTACATCCCCGTTCAGCTAGAAGCAGTTAAAGACTGATCAGTTGTCGACCTCTTTCCTTAACAACAGTTACAGCAACTTCTCAGTAGAGTGGAGAATGGGGTTAGGGTTAGGGTTAACATTAGGCAGTTAGGGTGACTGGGCCCCTGAAAGTTAAAAAGGCAGGAAAATCTGCATTTGTTACAGATCAAAGGATGATCTGGAGTCTTCTCTTGCCTAGTTCCCTAGACCTGTTTATCCACAAGCAACCTGGGCCCCTCTTGGGAGGGAGGTCTTTACATTGTGGTTGGTCAAGCTTAGACCCCAGAACTTGGGTAGCCTCTTCCTAAGATAGCCCCTAGCCCTAACCAATCAGCTGTTCCTCTGGTTAACCTGAGCCAGAAGACAAGGCCCACCACCATAAGGTTATAACCACCTTTGCAAGGGGAGGGCAGGCTCTCTGAGCTGCCTGACCACTTGGGCACTTTCAGCTGTTGGTGAGTTTTTCCCTCGGCTGGGCTGAGGGGAGATTCCCCCTAGCCCTTACTCTCCACATGAGCTCGTTACCTCCTCCAGCTCCCCACAGGGCAGGAGCTCTTTGAACTTCCTTTTTTCTATTTTCTTTCCATGGTTTTCCCAGGCCCTCCACATGGGACCTCTGGCCATGTGGTGCCTTTCCTTGGCTCTGTACTTCCCTAAATAAATATAATAATTTAATTATTTTTTTTGAAATGCAAAACTGGGGCTAGAGAGATGGTTTAGTAGTTAAGGTGCTTGCCTGTGAAGCCTAAGTAAGCCAGATGCACAGTGATGCAAGTGCACAAGTTCGCACATGTGCACAAGGGGGTGCACACATGAGGAGTTCGATTGCAGTGGCTGGTAGTCCTGGTGCACCAATTCTCTCCCCTCCCCCACTTTCTGTCTGTCTCCCTCTCTCACTCTTGCATTTAAAAAGGCAGTCTATTGGGCTTGCCTCAAAAAAATTAAAATAAAAAATGCAAAACTGGGGGCTGGAAAGATAGCTTAGCTGTTAAGGTACTTGCCTGCAAAGCCTAAGGACCCAAGTTCAATTGCCCAGTACCCACATAAGCCAGATACACAAAGTGGTGTATATGTCTGGAGTTCATTTGCACTGGCTGGAGTCTCTGGTGCACCCACACACTATCTCTCTCCCTTTTCCTCTCTCTCTTTCAAATAAATTAATTAATTAAAAAAAATTTAAAAAGCAAAACTTCTGGGCATGGTGTCAATCCCAGCACTCAGGAGGCAGAGGTAGGAGGATCAGTATGAGTTCAAGGCCAGTCTGAGACTACATAGTGAATTCCATATCAACCTGGGCTAGAGAGAAACCCTATCTCAAAAATAAAATAATAATAATAATAAAAGGGCTGGGAGATGGCTCTGTGGTTAAGGCACTTGCTTGCAAAGCCTAAGGACCAGGATTTGATTCCTTAGCACCTATATAAAGCCAGATGCACAAGATGTCACATGCTTCTGGAGTTCATTTGCAGTGGCTGGAGGCCCTGGTATACCTCTCTCTCTCTCTCTCTCTCTCTGCCTTTTTCTCTTCTCAAATAAATAAATAAAATATTTTAAATAAAATAATAATAATAATAATAATGCAAAACAAAGCAGGCATGGTGGTGCATGTTTTTAATCCCAACAATCAGGAGGCTGAGGTAGGAGGATCACTATGAGTTTGAGGCCATCCTGAGACCACATAGTTAATTCCAAGTCATCCTGGAATAGAGTGAGATCCTATCTCAAAAAAAAAAAAGTGAAAAACAAAGTGGGTATGGTGGTTCACTCCTTTAATCCCAGCCCAGGAGGCTGAAGTAGGAGGATAAGGAGTTCCAAAGCCAAGCACACATATAATCCCAGCACTGGAGAAGCCAAGGGAGGAGGATCTTGAGTTTAAGGCCAGCCTAAGCTGCAGAGTGAGTTTCCCTTCAAAACCAGCACTTGGGTGACCCCTCCCCCATAGATTCACATAGACCCTAGACTCACTCCTTCATATACATACATACATACATACATACATACATACATCTTTTGCTTGTGTGTATGTAATGGAGTGTGTGGTGTGGTGTGTGCATGTGTATGTGCCCTTGTGGTGTTCCATGCATTCACCTGTGGTGAGGTGCACTGCATTCTCCTGTGGTGGCCAGAGTGAAATATTGGGTGTCTTGCTCCATCCCTATTCCCCTATTCTTTTCTTTTAAGTATTTTATTTCTTTGCAAGCTGATAGAAAGAGGGGCAGACAGAAAAAAAGAGAAGGGGAGTGCCAAGGCCTCCTGGCACTGCAAATGAACTCAGATGCATGCATCTGCCTTTACATGGGAGCTGAGGAATTGAACCCCAGGCCTTCAGGCTTTGCAAGCAAGAACCTTAACCACTGAGCAATCTCTCCAACGCCCCCACCCATTCTTTTTTTTCAAGGTAGGGTCTCATTCTAGCTCAGGCTAACCTGGAATTCACTAAGTAGTCTCAGGGTGGCCTCGAACTCACGGCGAACCTCCTACCTCTGCCTCCCGAGTGCTGTGATTAAAGGCGTGCGCCACCATGCCCAGCTCCATTCTTTTTTTTTGAGAAAGGTCTTACTGTATCCCAGGCTGACCTGGAACTGACTCTGTCATCCAGGCTGGTCTCAAACTCACAGCAATTCTACCTCATCCTCTGGAGTGCTGGGACTAAAAGCAAGCACGACCGTGCCCATGTCCTTTCTTAATTTTTGATCTGGAATCTCTTAGTGTTCCAAGAGCTTGTTTCTCTCAACCTCTAGAGATCTTTAAGTCTCTGCTCCCCTAGAGCACTGGGGTTACAGACATGCTGGCCACACCAGGCTGCTGATGTGGATCCTGAGGATCGAATTCCATCGGCCTCTCAGGCCTCCTCAGGCCCTCATGCTTGCCCAGGAAGTGTTTATAAACCCTAAGCTATCTCTCCAGCCCATTCTTTGTCTTCACTCTTTTCAGTTTCTCTGCTTGGGAACTGGAGAAATGACTTGTTGATTAAGGTGCTTGCCAGCAAAGCCAAAGGACCTAAGTTCGATTCCCCAACACCCACGTAAAGCCAGATGCATATCTGGAGTTCTTTTGCAGTGAACTAGAGGCCTCAGCGTGCCCATTCATTTTTTTTTCTCTCTCTCTCCCCCTCTCTCCCTTAAATAAATAAATTTCTCTGCTTAGAATATTCTTTTCCTGCTTTGTCCCAAGAACTCCTATGCTTCCTTCAAGATCTAGAAAGAAAACGACTGCAAGACACCCACAGGGCTACAGGGCACTTCACTAGACAGGAGGTAGGAGGATGGTCAGAGAGGAAGCTAGGATACGGGAACTTTGAAAAACCAGTGAATAGAGAGGTCTGAGAGGAAGGACTTGACCTGAAGGAGACAGTACAAAAAAAAAAAAAAAAGTAGCAGTTTGGCCAGATGTGGTGGTGGCATGTGCCTTTAATCCCAGGACTCAGGAGGCAGAGATAGGAAGATTGCCATGAGTTCGAGGCCACCCTGACACTATTTAGTGAATTCCAGGTCAGCCTGGACTAGAGTGAGACCCTACCTAGAAAAAAAAATGCAGTTTGAGGAAGACAAAGGCCCTCTCCTACTCCAGTGGTCCCCACTGAAATTCGGTGCTGAAGGAGTTTGTGTGTTGGGCTAGAAAGGGTAGATTGTGTCTTTTCCTAGCTCTCTCTGTCCTCACCTTATCACTAGTGCCATTGTACCACACCTATTATGACTTTTTTTTTTTTTTTTTTGGTTTTTCAAGGTAGGGTCTCACTCTAGCCAGGCTGACCTGGAATTCACTATGTAGTCTCAGGGTGACCTTGAACTCATGGCAATCCTCCTACCTCTGCCTCCCAAGTGCTGGGATTAAAGGCGTGCACTACCATGACGGCTCCTATTATGATATATATGTACATAGTATAAATTGTGGGTTTTTTTGTTTGGAACAGGGTCTCAATTTAGCCCAAGCTAACATAGAACTCACTCTGTAGCCCAGGCTGATCTTGAACTCAGAGTGATCCTCCTACCTCAGCCTCCTGAGTGCTGGAATTAAAGGTATGCACCACTACACCTGGCTCTTATTTATTATTTAGTGCTGAAAATGGAATCCAGGGCCTTGTAGATGCTAGGCTTCTAGGCAAATGTTTGTCATTGATCTGCACCCTGAAACATCCATCATTTTTCTTTTCTTTCTTTCTTTCTTTTTTTTTTTTTTTTTTTTTTTTTTTGGTTTTTCAAGGTAGGGTCTCTCTAGCCCAGGCTGACCTAGACTTTACTATATAGTCTCAGGATGACCTCGAACTCATGGTAATCCTCTTACCTCTGCCTCCCAAGCGCTGGGATTAAAGGTGTGCACCACCACGCCTGGCTCATTTTTCTTCTTTTTGTGTGTGTACTTTGTGTGAGGAGTATATGCATGTATATGTCCAAATACATATGTCCTGTGCACATGCATGCAGAGGCCAGAGGAAGATGTCAGGTATCCTCCTCTGTCACTTTTCCATCTTATTTCCCTGAGACAGAGTCTCTCACTGAACTTGGAGCTATTTTTCAGTTAGACTGACTGACCAGTGAGCACCAGAAATCCTTCTGACTTTGCCCCCTCAGTGCTGGGTTACAGGCATACACAGCCATGCTCAGCTTTGTAAGTAGATGCCAGGGTCAAACTAAGGTTCTCATGGTTACACAGCAAGCACTCTTACCCTCTGAGCATCTCCCCAGAGCAGCACCCCCACCACCATTTTTCTTTAAATGTACTAGTCAAAATATTTTTTGAGGAGCTGAGGAGATAGTTCAGTGGTTAAAGGCACAAGGCACTTGTATGCAAAGCCTGCTAGCCTGGGTTCAGTTCCCCAGTACCCATATAAAAGCAGATGCACAAAGTGGTAAATGCACCTGGAATTCATTTGCAGTAGCAAAAGGCCCTGGCACACATGTTTTCTCTGTCTATCTATCTATCTATCTATCTCCCTCCCTCCCTCCTTCTCTCTCTCTCTCTCTCTCTCTCTCTCATAAATAATTTTTAGAAATAAAACAAGTTTGAAAATACTACAGTGTACCCACCTGTTCCTTTTCCCATCAGATCCTTGATACTGGTCTTGGGGTAAGGGAGGAAGAATTGAGAGAGAGTCAGGTAGTCAGGTAGCTCTTTTAAGCACTTAGGGTGATCCCTGAAAGTAAAAAAAAAGAAAAGAAAAGAAAAGAAAAAAGAAAAAGAAAAGAAAGAAAGAAAGAGAGAGAGAGAGAAAGGAAGAAAGAAAGAAAGAAAGAAAGAAAGAAAGAAAGAAAGAAAGAAAGAAAGAAAGAAAGAAAGAGAAAGAAAGAAAGAAAGAAGGAGGTCTTTGGGCCAGGATCTGACTTCTTATCTCTTACCTATATCTGTTTTTCCACAAACAACCTGTATCCCTCTCTCCTAGGAGTTAAATCTAGCCCAAACATTTTAGTTGGTCAAAGTTCAGCCCCCAGAATTTGGCATCATTGCTAGCCTCTTCCTGAGACAGCTCCTAGCCCAGACCAATCAGCTGTCCCTCAGGTGGGCTGAGCTGGAATGTAGGGCTGACCACCATAAAGTTATAAAGACGTTTGCAAGGGGAGAGCAAGGTCTCTGTGCTGCCTGACCTCTCCTGAGCTAACAGCTGCTGGTGACTTCCTCCTTGGCTGGGCCCAGTCGGGCTGAGCTGAGGGGAGGTCCCCCCCAGCCCTTACTCTCCACAGGGTGCTTTACCCCCTCTGGCTCCCCACATGGCAGGAGCTCTTTGAACTTTCTTTTCTTTCTTTTTTCTCCACAGTTTTCCTAGACCCTACATGTGGTCTCTCAAGCCACATGGGTGTCTTTCCTTGGTTCTGTACTTCCCTCAATAAATATAATAATTTTTTATTTTTATTTATTTATTTGAGAGCAACAGAGAGAGAGAGAGAGAATGGGTGCACCAGGGCCTCCAGCCACTGCAAACAAACTCCAGATGCATGTGTCACCTTGTACATTTGGCTTACACGGATCCGGGGGAATTGAGCTTCAAACGGGGGTCCTTAGGCTTCACGGGCAAGCGCTTCACCACTAAGCCATCTCTCCAGCCCAAAAATATAATAATTTAATAATTATCCTTCTCAGTCTAATTTTATTTACTTTTTTATTTAAATTAGAAATGGACCTAGGGTTTGCAGTTCAAGGACTTTCCTGAACCCCTAATGCCCCATTACAGAGTGACACTGAAGTTGGCCTCACAGCCATGTAGTCTGGTATATACATGTGGGCTAGATTCAAACAGGGCAGAAAGAAAGAAAGAAGAGAGAGAGAGAGAGAGAGAGAGAGAGAGAGAGGAAGAAGGAGGAAGGAAGGAAGGAAGGAAGGAAGGAAGGAAGGAAGGAAGGGAAGGAGGGAAGGAAGGAAGGAAGGAAGGAAGGAAGGAAGGAAGGAAGGAAGGAAGGAAGGAAGGAAGGGAAGACAGACGACTACAGTGTTACATCTAATGAGGGTAAGAAGTGCTTTTGTGTTGTTTCATTGTTCTCGCTTTGGTTGCTTGGTTTTTGAGACAGGGTCTCATAGCATGGGGTGGCCTTCTGAACTCACTATGCAGCCAAGAATGACCTTGAACTCCTGATCCTCTTGCCTCTACCTTCTAAGTGCTGTTACAGGCATGCACCCATTTCTATGCAGTATTGGGGATTAAATCGAGGACTTTATGCATGCTGTCCAAGCACTGTACCAAGTGAGCTATATCCCTAGTCCAGGAGTATGCTTTGAAGCTTTGGTTTGACTTTACAAAGAGAAAACACATATATATTCACCAGTCCATTATGAAAGCTATTTCTCATGGTGGTATATGATATAAAGAGACTGAAAAGCTCCTGTATAAAGGAATTACTGAAATGATTAAGCCAGACAGGGTATACAGACTACTTCCCTAGGGCTACCACAATAAAGACCACAAAATGGGTGATTTAGAACCACATAAGTTGAAGCCAAGCATAATGGTACATGCCTTTAAACCCTGCACTTGGGAGACTGAGTTAGGAAGATTGCTGTGAGTTTGAACCAAGGACTACAGAGTTCCAGGTCAGTCTGTGCTACAGTGATATCCTACCTCAAAAAAAAGGTGGGGGGGGGGGCAGACTGAAGAGATGGCTTAGCAGTTAAGGTGCTTGCCTGCGAAGCCTAAGGACCCATGTTTGACTCTCCAAGTCCCAAGTAAGCCAGATGCACAAAAGTGAGGCAAGCACAAGGTTGTACATGCCCACTAAGTGGCACAAGTATCTGGAGTTTGATTGCAGTAGCTGAGGCCCTGGTGTGCCAATTCTCTCTCTCTCTCTTTGTGTCTCTCTGTCTCTCCCTCACTCTCTGAAAGAAAAATTTTTTTAATTAAAAAAAAAAAAACGAGCAATGCTCAGCACTGAAATATCTCTATCACACCTTTCAAGGCTCAGGGTCCATTGTAGAAGAGGTGGCAGAAAGAATGTAAGAGCCAAAGGAAGGGTAGGACCCCTTACAATGTGCTCTTCCAGACATAAACTGACCTGTGTATCCATGACCTCACAGTGCCTGACACTACCTACACAAGACCATCATAATAGGAAGAAAAGATCATGGGCTAGTGAGATAGCTTAGTGGTTAAGGCGCTGACCTGTAAAGCCAAATGACCCAGGTTCGATTCCCCAGGACCCACATCAGCCAGATGCACATGATGGCGCATGAGTCTGGAGTTTGTTTGCAGCAGCTGGAGGCCCTGGCACACCCATATATTCTCTTTCTCTCTCTCTCAAAGAAATAAAAAATAAAGGCCAAGTGTGATGGCGCACGCCTTTAATCCCAGCACTCTGGAAGGCAGAGGAAGGAGAAGCGCCATGAGTTCAATGCCACCCAGAGACTACATAGTGAATTCCAGGTCAGCCTGAGCTAGCAGTGAGACTCTACCTCAAAAAACAAAAGAAAAGAAAAGGAAAGGAAAGGAAAGGAAAGGAAAGGAAAGGAAAGGAAAGGAAAGGAAAGGAAAGGAAAGGAAAGGAAAGGAAAGGAAAGGAAAGGAAAAGAAAAAAAGCTGAAAAATAAGTAATAAAAAATAAAACATTAAAAAAAAAGGCTCACCTGGATTTCACTATGTAGACTCAGGGTGGCCTCAAACTCACAGTGATCCTCCTACCTCTGCCTCCCGAGTGCTGGGATTAAAGGCGTGCACCACCATGCCTGGCCTTTTTTTTTTTTTAAGCCTTTCTGATAAGCCTTCTAGCATTTGGACAGTCCATTCTGAGTGAGAAACACTACACCTTAGAATTCTAGGGATGGAAAGACACTAAACGGTTAAGGCACTTGCCTGAAAAGCCTAGTGGCCAAGGTTCAGTTCCCCAGTACCCCACATAAAGCAAGATGCACAAAGTGGTGCATGCATCTGGAGTTTGTTTGCAGGGGCTGGAGGCCCTGGTGTGCCCATTCTCTGTCTTTCTTCATTCTATCTCTCTCTGTTTGCAAATAAATAAATAAAATTTTAAAAATTTATTTTATTTATTTATTTGAGAGAAAGAAAGAGGCAGAAAGAAAGAGAGAGGGAGAGAATGGGCACACCAGGGCCTCCAGCCACTGCAAACGATCTCCAGATACATGCGTCCCCTTGTGCATCTGGCTTACGTGGGTCCTGGAGAATCGAACCCGGATCCTTTGGCTTTGCAGGCAAATGCCTTAATTGCTAAGCCATCTCTCCAGCACCAAATAAAATAATTTTTTTGGAAAGAAAAAAAACCTAAGCCAGGCGTAGTGGTGCACACATTTAATCCCAGCACTTCGGAGGCAGAGGTAGGAGGATTACTTTGAATATGAAGCCACCCTGAGACTACATAGTGAATTCCAGGTCAGCCTGAGCTACAGTGAGACCCTACCTCAAAAAATTTTAAAAAATAAAATAAAAATAAAAATAAACTCTAGAATATTTTTGTCTGTTTTGTTTTTTATATTTATTTAAGAGAGAGAAAGAGGAGTCGGCAGCCGCGTGCAGCAGGCTCCGGGCGGGGGTGGCGGCGGCGGCTGGGAGCGGGACGCCCCGGGAGGACAAGGCTTCGGGAGGGGAGGCAGTGGCCTTGCAGCCCAGGCTCCGACGAATGCGTCCGGGGCTCGCCTCTCGAGGCTGCCTCTGGTGCCAGAGAAGGCCTTGGTGAAGGCGGACCCTGACTTGACGCTGGCGGGACAGGAAGTCATCTTTATTCTGGCGCGTGCCGCAGAACTTTCGTGGAGACCATTGCAAAAGATGCCTACTGCTGTGCCCAGCAAGGAAAGAGGAAAACCCTCCAGAGGAGAGATTTGGATAATGCAATAGAAGCTGTGGATGAATTTGCTTTTCTGGAAGGTACTTTGGATTGACTGCTGAGCTGGGTGTTTTTGTGAGCTTGTACTGCATTTTTCAGCTCACCCCTCTGCAGGCTTCAGCTTTGAAGAACAGAGTCTGTGCGTATACACTCTGCCTTTTCTACCTTTACCAAAGCTGGGATAAACAGAGATCACATCCAATAGCTTTCTCTACAAGATCTTCCACTAGTTAAGTCTGTCTTCCATTTCAAGCCTGGATGTAGCTGCTACTGCTTGGGGCAGAAATGAAGAAACTGTTCTGTATAAGTGGCTTAATGAATGAGGTAAACCAGAATAAAGGTCTTTGATAACTTCATTCTAGTGTGTTTTATAATCTCACCTTTGCTCTTGCTCTGTGACTAGATGACCGCTGTGGCCAGGTGCGCAGACCTTCCTGATCTTTCCTGCCGGCCATTAAACCATCTTTAAGTTAATTTTGTTCTTCATTTCCCCAGCATGTCACTGGAGTGTGGGGCCACAATTTGTCAAGTACTGCTTGTGCAAAGAAACATGGTTCTAGATTGAAAACCATTAAAAGTATTTTTTCCTAGAAGTTTAATTGAAGTATAATTCATGTATCATACACAATTCAATGTCTTTTCTGTGTATTCACAGACATATACAAGTATCACCATAGTGAATTTTTGAATATTTCCATTTGAATGGAATCAAATGAACCCTTTTTGTCTGTAGATAATGTTATTTCTATTTTTTCTTTGTTGGACTAGTGTGTATTGGTAACTCCCTCCCTTTTAAGCTATGGTAAAATATACATGGTATGGAATTTAAAAAAAAAGAGAGAGAGAGAGAAAGAGGCAGATAGAGAGACAGAGAATGGGCATGCTAGGGCCTCTAGCCACTGCAAACAAACTCAAGATGCATGAGCCACCTTGTACACCTGGCTTATGTGGGTACTGGGGAATTGAACCTGGGTCCCTAGGCTTCACAGGCAAGAACTTTAACTGTCCCCTCCTTGTTTTTTTTTTTTTTTTTTTTAATCTTCAGGTGGCCCCAGGGGTTCCCTGCCCTGCCCTACAGCCCTTCTCTACCTCCATCATTGCATAGTATCTGTACTTCTCTCTAATCCTTTTCTGGCATGTGGAGGCCAGAGGTCTAAGTCAGGTTCCTTTTTCAATTGTTCCCCACCTTATTTTTTTTTCAAATTTTTATTAACAACTTCCATGATTATAAAAAATATCCCATGGTAATACCCTCCCTCCCCTCACTTTACCCTTTGAAACTCCATTCTCCATCATATCCCCTCCCTATCTCAATCAGTCTCTTTTATTTTGATGTCATGATCTTTTCCTCCTCTTATGATGGTCTTGTGTAGGTAGTGTCAGGCACTGTGAGGTCATGGATATCCAGGCCATCTTGTGTCTGGCGGGAGCACGTTGTAAGGAGTCCTACCCTTCCTTTGGCTCTTACATACTTTCCACCACCTCTTCCGCATTAGACCCTGAGCCTTGGAACCCCACCTTATTTTTTGAAAGGATGCCTAGTTATGTTACGGAAAACTGAGTCACTCAGAGATGCACCAGAGACAGAGTAGAGAATCAGAAAGTTTATTTATGCCAACACGGATTCAGGGGAATAACTTCCAAAGCCCTGAGAGTTCAGAGGGTTTGTGGGGTTTTTTTGTTGTTGTTGTTTTTTGTTTTTTGTTTTTTGCTTGGTTTTGGTTTTGATTTTCATTACAGGGTCTCACTGTACCCCAGGCTGACCTGGAATTCACTCTGTAGTCTCAGGGTGACCTCAAACTCACAGCGGTCCTCCTGCTTCTGCCTCCCAAGTGCTGGGATTAAAGGCATGCGCCACCATGCCCAGCTAATGCAGAGGTTTTATAGACAGTATGACAGTCTGACATCACCTTGAAACCTTTACATTATTGGTGGGTTACAAGTTTCTAAGGTTAAATGATTTTGGGGGCACAAACTGAAAATTCCTTAGCAATCAGTCAGTGGTAATAAAGTACGAATGTAGAACCAAAAGCTGTTTGTTCAGGGGTGTTTGTGCCTAGGGCTGCACTAACCACATAACATACAAGCAGGGTGCAGCTGTGTAGATAGGGAGGAGACTCAGAATCATGTTATCTCCCTGGTAAAGCTTATATAATAGAAACTTGTGTTTTAGGGTTACAGAGATGTACAGTTGAAGGCTTTTGCTTAAAAAGCAAAAGCCTGATGGCCCAGGTTTGATTCTCCAGTACCCACATAAAGCCAAATGCACAAAGTGGCACATGCATCTAGAGTTCATTTGCAGCTTCAAGAGGCCCTGATGCACTCATTTCCTCCCCACCTCCCACATCTCTCATTCTGTCTCTGCTTCCAAATAAATAAATAAAAACATTCAGGAAAAAAAAGAAAGAAACGTGTTTTAGAGTGTCATCTGAGTCTGGTTTCTTTGTTAAATTTCTTCTACCACAGTCTCACCACTAAGGATTAGGACTTCCACATCCTTTTTTTTTTTTTTTTCAGTTTTTTATTTTAGAAAGAGAGAGAACGGGTGTGCCAGGGCCTCAGCCACTGAAATCAAATTCCAGACACTTGTGCCACCTAGTGGGCATGTATGACCTTGCACTTGCCTCACCTTTGTGCCTCTGGCTTATGTGGGACCTGGAGAGTTGAACATGGGTCCTTAGGCTTCACAGGCAAGCACCTTAACTGCTAAGCCATCTCTCCAGCCTTTTTTTATTTTTAAATAAATCTACTTTAAAAATTATTTATTTAAAGCCAGGCGTGGTGGCACATGCCTTTAATCCCAGCACTCAGGAGGCAGAGGTAGGAGGATCGCTGTGAGT
Source organism: Dipus sagitta (assembly GCA_036346955.1). Lineage (NCBI taxonomy): Eukaryota > Metazoa > Chordata > Mammalia > Rodentia > Dipodidae > Dipus > Dipus sagitta. The sequence goes on from CM070770.1 coordinate 165,466,120, forward strand.
TCGAGGCCACCCTGAGACTACACAGTAAATTCCAGGTCAGCCTGAGCTAGAGTGAGATCCTACCTCAAAAATAAAAAAAATATATTTATTTACTTGAGAGAGAGACAGACAGAAAAAAATGGGTACATCAGGGCCTCTAGCCACTGCAAAACAAACTCCAGATGCATATGCCACCTTGTACATCTGGTTTACATGGGTCCTGAGGAATCTAACCTGGGTCCTTTGGCTTTGCAGGCAAGCACCTTAACCTCCAAGCCATCCCTCCAGCCCCCCTTTAAAAATTTTTATTTTTGCTTTTTGTTTTGTTTTTCAAGGTGGGGTCTCACTCTATCCCAGGCTGACCTGGAATTCACCATGTAGTCTCAGCGTGGCCTTAAACTCATGGCAATCCTCCTACTTCTGCCTCCTGAGCGCTGAGATTAAAGGACTGTGCCACCACGTCCAGCCCTCTTAAAAATAAATAAATAAATTGGGCCAGATGTGGTGGCACACGCCTTTAATCCCAGCACTTGAGAAGCAGAGGTAGGAGGATCACCATGAGTTCAAGGCCACCCTGAGACTACATAGTGAATTCCAAGTCAGCCTGAGCTACAGTGAAACCCTACCTCGAAAAAAAATTTGGACTGGAGAGATGGCTTAGCAGTTACGGCATTTGCCTGCAAAGCCAAAGGATCCTGGTTCAACTTTCCAGGACCCACGTAAGCCAGATGCACAAGGGGTGCATGTGTCTGGAGTTTGTTTGCAGTGGCTGGAGGCCCTGGTGTGCCCATTCTCTTCTCTGCCTCTCCCCCCCCCCCCCCCCCCCGCCATGCCTTTAATCCCAGCACTTGGGAGGCAGAGGTAGGAGGATCGCCGTGAATTCAAGGCCACCCTGAGACTACATAGTGAATTCCAGGTCAACCTGGGCTAGAGTGAGACCCTACCTCAAAAAACAAAAACAAAAACAAAAAAAAATTTATTTGAGAGAGAGAGAAAGAGGCAGACAGAGAGAGCAAGAGAATGGTCACACCAGAACCTCTAGCCATTATAAACGAACTCTAGACACATGCGCTGCATTGTGCATCTGGCTTTACGTGAGTACTGGGGAATCAAACTTGGGTCCTGTGGCTTTGCAGGTAAGTGCCTTAACGGCTGAGTCATCTCTCCAACCCATCCTTTCTGGTCTCATATGTGAAAGGGATCTTCTGGTGCTTAGGCTTTGCCTTCAACATGTGGCTCTTTGTACCTCCTCCAGAGCCCCTTTGCCCATGAAGAGCTCTCTGTGATGAAGATTCTCTCCACCTTCCCTCTTTCTTTCCAGCCAGGTAATCCTCTGACTTGAGTCTCTTCCCTGGATCTTAAATCTCCCTACAATAAACCTCATAATTCATAAATTCTCTCTAACTAAATTTAATAATGCGTAATTTACCCTTCTTGGAATCCATTTTTGCAATCCTTTACTATTATTATTTTTTAAATGTATTTATTTATTTGAGAGAAAGAGGCAGAGAGAGAGAATGGGTGTGCCAGAGCCTCCAGCTGCTGCAAATGAACTTCAGACACATGTGCCACCTTGTGCATCTATCTGGCTTACGTGGATCCTGGGGAATCGAGCCTAGAGTCCTTTGGCTTTGCTGGCAAGCTCCTTAACCAGTAAGCCATCCCACCAACCCTCAATTCTTTGTTAAAATGGAAAAAAAAAAATCCAAAGTTTGGGAGACTCCCTGACCCCGAAAATCTTGCATCAGTATGTGCCTGGATTTCCATGGGTTCTAGAGATTGAAACTCAGATCAGTACACTTATAGAGCACATGTTTTTACCCCACTGAACCATCTCTCTAGCCGAACCCCATATACCCTTTAAGGAGATACAATTCAACCAGTAAGAGTACAGGACAGTGTCTAGTGTCATTCAGGATTCTCAGAAAGAGTTCTTTGGTATTGTCCTCACAAAGAGGCACCTGGGAATACTGACAGAGATGCGCAAGCACCCCCTCCTAGTCTGAGAGCTGATGAAGTGGGGCCATATTTAACCACCAGGACCTCTTCTTTCCTCTTTCTGTTATTCAATGCAGAATAGTCACCTGTGCCTGTCGAAGACCACATGGGATCTATATAGCCTCTCCTGCAGTATATGATCCCAAAAACAAAGCTACCTGAGGCGGGCTCACATCCCTTCCTCCTCTCTTCTGCCGGACCTCTCACTGGAGGTGATGCAGGGTATGGCAACAGGTGGGGATGCAGAGTTTGTGAACATGGACAAATGACTGCATTATGCCAAACCTCAGTTTCCTCATCTGCAAAAGGGGAATAATCATGCTGGGCCTTTTGTAGGTCAAACACTCAGAAAATACTGGTTTGGGGCTGGGGAGATGGCTCAAGAGTTAAAGGTGCTTGCTTGCAAAGCCTACTGGCCCAGGTTCAATTTCCCAGCACCCACTTAAAGCCAAAGGCAAGCTGAGTACATGCATGTATGATCCCTGTGTGCCTGAGACAATGGAAAGTGATGCCAGGAGAACCCAGAACTCATGCGCCAGCTCGACTGATGCTCATTTACAGTCTGGCAGTTTGTGGTGACAAGAGACCATGTCTCAAAAAAAAAAAAAAAGGTGTAGCACAAACACCTCAAAGTTGTTATCTGACCTCCACACACACATGCCATGGCATGTGTGCCCATAAAGACATACATATACACAAATAACGTTAAAAAAAGATGATGGATGGCATATGCCTTTAATTCCAGCACTCAGGAGGCAGAGGTAGGAAGATGGATGTGAGTTCAAGGCCACCCTGAGACTACATAGCGAATTCCAGGTCAGCCTGAACTAGAGTGAGACCCTACCTCAATAAAACAAAAGCCAAGCCGGGCGTGGTGGCGCACGCCTTTAATCCCAGCACTCGGGAGGCAGAGTTAGGAGGATCGCTGTGAGTTCGAGGCCACCCTGAGACTCCATAGTGAATTCCAGGTCAGCCTGAGCTAGAGTGAGACCCTACTTCGAAAAACCAAAAAAAAATAAAAATAAAAATAATAAAATAATAAAATAAAACAAAAGCCAGGCATGGTGGCACACATCTTTAATCCCAATACTCAGGAGGCAGAGGTAGGAGGATCGCCATGAGTTCAAGGCCACTCTGAGACTACATAATGAATTCCAAGTCAGCCTGGGCTAGAGTGAGACCCTACCTCGGAAAAATAAAAATAAAAACAAAAACCTGACCAGGCATGGTGGCATACAACTTTAATCCCAGTACTCGGGAGACAAAGGTAGGTGGATTGCTATGAGTTTGAGGCTGCTCTGAGACTACATAGTGAATTTCAGGTCAGCCTGGGCTAAAGTGAGACCCTACCTTGAAAAACCAAAATAAAATAAAACAAATAAAACAAAAGTAGGACTGCAAGCCGGGCATGGTGGCGCACGCCTTTAATCCCAGTACTTGGGAGGCAGAGGTAGGAGGATCGCTGAGAGTTCGAGGCCACCCTGAGGCTACATAGTTAATCCCAGGTCAGCCTGGACCAGAGTGAGACCCTACCTCGAAAAACCAAAAAAAAAAAAAGAAGTAGGACTCAGCATTAAGGCAAAGCCTAGTGACCTGGTTTCAATTCCCCAGTACCCACATAAAGCCAGATGCACAAAGTGACACATACATCTGTATTCATTTGCAGCAGCTATAAGCCTTGGTTCTCTCTCTCTCTCTCTCTCTCTCTCTCTCTCTCTGCTTGCAAATAAATAAAAGTATTAAAAAAAGAAAAAATAATAATGAATCACATTGCATCAGGTAAGCACATAGATTTTTAATTTATTTTTTTATTGACAACTTCCATAATTGTAGATAATAACCCATGGTAATTCCCTCCCTCCCCCAACTCTCCCCTTTAAAACTCCACTCTCAGCCGGGCGTGGTGGCGCACGCGTTTAATCCCAGCACTCAGGAGGCAGAGGTAGGAGGATCGCCGTGAGTTCAAGGCCACCCTGAGACTCCATAGTGAATTCCAGGTCAGCCTGGGCTAGAGTGAGACCCTACCTTGAAAAAACAAAAAAATAAAAATAAAAATAAAATAAAACCCCACTCTCCATCATATTAGCTCCCCCTCTCAATCAGTCTCTCTTTTATTTTGTTTTTTTTGTTTTGTTTTGTTTTGTTTTGTTTTGTTTTGTTTTGTTTTTTTGTTTTTGGTTTTTTGGTTTTTCGAGGTCGGGTTTCACTCTGGCCCAGGCTGACCTGGAATTAATTATGTAGTCTCAGGGTGGCCTCAGACTCTCGACGATCCTCCTACCTCTGCCTCCTGAGTGCTGGGATTAAAAGCGTGCGCCACCACGCCCCGCTTAGTCTCTCTTTTATTTTGATGTCATGATCTTTTCCTCCTTTTATGATGGTCTTATGTAAGTAGTGTCAGGCACTGTGAGGTCATGGATATCCAGGCCATTTTGTGTCTGGAGGAGCATGTTGTAAGTAGTCCTACCCTTCCTTTGGCTTTACATATTTTCTGCCACCTCTTCTGCAATGGACTCTGAGCCTTGGAAGGTGTGATAAAGATATTTCAGTGCTGAGCACTCCTCTGTCACTTCTCAGCACCATTGTTCCCTCTGAGTCATCCCAAGGTCATTTCCATCTGAAAAGAGAAGTTTCTCTAACCAAAAGTGAGAGTAGCATTAATATATGGGTATGAACATTAAGAGAAGTGCTTACTGGGCAGTTTGGTGAGCATAGTATTTACATTTAGCTAGACACCTGCAGATGTTACACCCCTAGCGCTCATGACTACCCCTCTTGTAGGTTTTCAGTATCAGAGATGTATTCCATCCCATGGAACAGGCCTCCGGTCCAATCAGAGAGAGGTTGGTTCCCCCATAACAGACATACCACTATTACACCCATTGGCTCATTTAGCCTGGCTGGCCAAATTTAAGGCTTGCAGTGTCCACTGTTGAGTATCTCCACTCGTGATTTCTCTCTCTCCCATTGAACTACATGCAGCATATCTTTTTCCAGATTTCTGTCAGCTGGTCTACATGGAATTGGTTTTCAGCTCTGCTCCAGCAGGATTTCTCAGTGACCTTGCAGCCTAAATAAGCACATATATTTTTTAATATTTTGTTTATTTATTAGATAAAGAGGCAGATAGAGAAAAAGGGGGGAGAGAATGGGGCACACCAGAGCCTCTAGCCACTGCTAAGGAACTCCAGATGCATGTGCCACTTTGTGCATCTGGCTTACGTGGGTTCTGGGGAATCAAACCTGGGCCCTTATGCTTCACAGGCAAGCTCCTTAACTGCTAAGACATCTCTCCATCCCACATATACTTATTTATTTATTTATTTATTTGCAAGCAGAGAGAGAAGAGAGACAGACAGAGAGAGAGAGAGAGAATGGGCACGCCAGGGCCTCTAGCCACTGCAAATGTACTCCAGACACATGTGCCCCTTGTGCATCTGGCTTACGTGGGACCTGGGGAATTGAACCTGGGTCCTTTGGCTTCCCCAAATACCTTAACCATAAGCCATCTCTCCAGCCCCCACATATAGTTATTTTATATATAAACATATATTTTATATATAAAGCATTCCCTCCTGGCCAGATATAGTGGCACATGCTTGTAATCCCAGAATTTGGGAAGAAAAGGCAGGAGAATCAGGAGTTCAAGGTCATCCTCAACTAGTAGTAAGTTTGAGACCACTCTGGCTTGATGAGATCCTGTCCCCAGAACAAAACAAGAAAATTCCTCCTATAGGTTGGTGGGGCTGGGAGAATCAGGAGGCTTAAAATGCTGACAGGATTCAGGAGGTAACCTCTCTGCAGGTGCATAAGCTGTAAACAGAGCAGCCTGCAGGCTGTGCAGGGGTCTCCAGTGACGCAGTTGTATGGCTGGTCACCTGTGCTCTTCAGCACTGCAGCTGCCCAGCACCCATGCTCAGAAAGTAAGCCCAGTGAACTCAGTGGTTCACCAAGCTGAACTTAGATGAAGTCATTCTTTGGTCTTTCATTACCCTCTCTCACTGGGGTAAATAGAACTCGACTCTCCAGAGGCCGAGGATATGATTTGGTGGATAGAGTAATTGCCGTGTAAGCAAGGGTCTAAGACCCAATGCCCAGCACCTAGATAAAAACCAGGCATAGGTGCATGCCTATCATCCCAGAAATTAGGAGGCTGAGAGAAGGCATCATGGTCCAAACTTTTTTTTTAAATTTATTTATTTAAAGCCGGGCATGGTGGCACACGCCTTTAATCCCAGAACTCGGGAGGCAGAGGTAGGAGGATTGCTGTGAGTTCGAGGCCACCCTGAGACTACATAGTGAATTCCAGGTCAGCCTGAGCTAGAGTGAGACCCTACCTTGAAAAACCATATATATATATATATGCTATTTATTTATTTGAGAGAGAGAGAGAGAGAGAATGGGTGCACCAGGGCCTCCAGCCACTGCAAATGAACTCCAGTTGCATGTGCCCCCTTCTGCATCTGGCTTATGTGAGTCCTGGAGAATCTCTCCAATGCCAAAACTTTTTTTTTAACTGTTCTAAATTGTTTATTAGGTATGGATTTTACAAACATCACTTCTATTAGCTGTAAGGGCAGAGCAGGTGGGTATTGGACTTTGGGATGGTTAAGGTGTTGTAAACTTGATCTGTTTAGTAATCCACAGAAATCCCTTTTGGGTGGATCTCTGAGGTTGCTTCCAGGAAGGATTACCTGAAGAAGGAAGTCCTTCCCCGCAGAGTGGGTGGCCTCTCTCAGGCGGGAACATTATATAAGGAAGCTCTGGTTGAAAAGAGCCCCTTCCTTCCACTTGGCTGCCTGAGGGGCTTGCTGTCTTCCAGCACGGACTGAAGACCAGCGTGGAATGAAGACCAGCATGGACTGAGGATTGAAAACCAGTGGCTCCTCAGGAAGCCTCCAGGCCTTCAGTGCCGGATTGGGACTGCTGAGGCATCTGACCACATGGACTGAGCAGCTACCAGGATCCTTGTATTGTTTCCTGGTTTTCCTTTACTCTCTTGTACTATCATTTGAGTATGGTTTATTTTTTCCTTTTTCCTCATGTTTGGGCTTTCCTTTCTCTTCAGCATACAGGATCCTTTCAAGTATTTCTATAGAGCTGGCTTAGTGGTCATATATTCCTTTAACCTGTTTTTTGTTGTGGAATGTCCTTATTTCTCCATCAATTTGGATGGATAGCTTTGCTGAATAAATGGAATCACCATGTGGTGACACAGACATAAGGAAGTAGGTCATCCACATTCCTCAAGAAGCTACCCAGCCATTATCCCTTCCTTGCCTAACAATGCCCCCTCCCCAGGTCATGACTTCCTGTAAGTCAGCTTGTCACTGTTCTGGTGTCACACCCTGGCTATCCTAGATCTCCCTTAAAGAACTTTTTTTTTTTCAACTTTTCCCTTCCTCACCTTCCCCTAGCTGAAGAGTCCTATAAAATGCACTCTCAAGTGGACTGTGCTCCGCTCTTGAGAGTCAGTCCTGGCAGCTTGTGCTTTTCCTGAATAAAAGCTTCCATCTTTGCCTCAGAGTGGTTTCTGTGGTCTTGGTCACTCTCAAACCTTATACCCAGCCCTTCTGGCTTTAAAAGTTTGTGTTGAGTAACCTGCTATTATCCTGATGGGCTTGCCTCTCTATCAGTGACTTGATATTTCTCTGTAACTGCTTTCAATATATTTTCTTTGGTTTGTGTTTTTAGTAGTTTAATTATTATATGGTGAGGAGAAGTTCTTTCCTAGTTTTGATGTTTGGTGTTCTAAAGGCTTCCTGTGTCAGTATTGGCATCTCTTCCCCTATTTGCGGGAATTTTTTTTCTATGATTTTATTGAAAACACCTACTATGCCTTTGGAGTGAAATTCTTCTCCTTCTGCTACACCCTGAATGCTTATATTTGATCTTTTCATAGTGTCCCAAATGTCTTGAAATTCCCATTCATACCTTCCTTTTAGTTTTTCTTTCTCTTTGTTGGACTGTACTAGATCTGCCACCTGGTCTTCTAGTTTAGATATTCTGACATATCCTTTATTCATTCTTTTTTTTTTGTTTTGTTTTTCGAGGTAGGGTCTCACTGTAGCCCAGGCTGACCTGGAATTCACTATGGAGTCTCAGGGTGGCCTCAAACTCACAGCGATCCTCCTACCTCTGCCTCCTAGTGCTGGGATTAAAGGCGTGCACCACCACGCCCAGCTTCCTTTATCCATTCTATTGGTGAAACTTTCTACAGAGTATTTTATTTGATTTACTGGCCAGGCATGGTAACACGCTCCTTTAATTCCAGCACTCGAGAGGCAGTAGGTGGATCACCAGGAGTTCGAGGCCACCCTGAGACTCCATAGTGAATTCCAGGTCAGCCTGGACTAGAGTGAGACCCTATCTCAAAAAAACAAAAAAATACAATAAAATTCAACTGTTCAATATACACAATAAAAACCAGCATGGAATATTTATTATGTAAGAGTGGGCATTAAACCGGGCGTGGTGGCGCATGCCTTTAATCCCAGAACTCAGGAGGCAGAGGTAGGAGGATTGTCGTGAGTTCAAGGACACCCTGAGACTACATAGTGAATTCCAGGTCAGCCTGAGCCAGAGTGAGACCTTACCTCGGAAACCCAAAAACAAAAACAAAAACTAGGAAGGCAGCTGGAGAGATTGCTTAGCGGTTAAGGCACTTGCCTGCAAAGCCAAAGGACACAGGTTCAATTCCCCAGCACTCATGTAAGCCAGATGCACAAGGTGGCACATGTGTCTGGAGTTCATTTGCAGTGGCTGGAGGCCTTGGCATGTCCATTCTCTATCTGCCTTCCCCTCTCTCTCTCTCCTCTTCTTTCTCTCAAATAAATAAAAAATATTTAAAATAATAGTAATAATAACCCTCTTAATCCCAGGACTCAGGACATACCAGGACCATTGCAAGAACATGTTGTGAATTTCAGCACCACCCACGCCCCACCCAGGGCAGCTAATGCCTTTGTGCAGTGTGTTTTTGTGCCCAGCCACACACATCTTGGCAGTATGTCCCCGTATGGCAGCACCCCAGGCTGTTCCAGTTAAAAGACAATTGTACTTCCCGTTTCTTGGTGTTTGCTTCCTGTCCATTTTCCGAGTCTAGCTCTACTTCCTCCTGGCAGTTCCTGATGACCTTCCAATAAATTCTTTTGGTGCTTAAGAAAACCAGGTACTCCAACTGCCCCTATCCAGAAATACATACAAGTCCCCCCATCCTTAAAATAAAATTTTAAAAAAATCCGCTTTTCTAGCCTCCCCTGGAGTACTCTGGAGAAAATCCCCTATAGACTAACAATGATACCCCTGTCACCTAATCCAAAGGCCACCTGGTACTCTTCGGTTCTGACACTGACTTTGCCTATTCTTCATGACTTTCTGTCTCCACCAAGAGGGCTCTGCTTCTGGCCTTCCTTCTTTTGTGGTTTCTCTTCCACTGTGGCTTCAGCTAACTAGCCCTTTTGTCTTTCTCATCCCACACACTCACCAAGACATCATTCATATTCAAGGCATGTCCCACCTCTACACCAAAGGCTCCTAGATTTGCTGAGCTGTGCACTCTCCCTGCTGGAAACCTCAGTCTGCTAATCCAAGGATAAATAAACCCAGCACATCCACAAGGAGCTAATCTAATCATCTTCCACCTCCCTCATTCTATTCTTGCCTCCCCCACTCTGTGATAATTCCAACCCCCTCAACTCCATTTACATCCTGTCTACCCGCTTAACAGTCATAAAAACATAAAAGTTTATTTATTTATTTATTTATTATTTATTTGAGAGAGAATGTGTATGCCAGGGTCTCCAGCCACTGCAAACGAATTCCAGTCGCATGCACCCCCGTGTGCGTCTGGTTTACATCTGGTTGCATCTGGTGTGATCCTGGGGAATCAAACCAGGGTCCTTTGGCTTTGCAGGCTAATGCCTTAACTGCTAAGCCATCTCTCCAACCCAAAAGTTTCTTCTCTTAAAAAAAAAAAAATCTTGTAGGGCTGGAGAGATGGCTTAGCGGTTAAGCGCTTGCCTGTGAAGCCTAAGGACCCCGGTTCAAGGCTCGATTCCCCAGGACCCACGTTAGCCAGATGCACAAGGGGGCGCATGCATCTGGAGTTCGTTTGCAGTAGCTGGAAGCCCTGGCGCGCCCATTCTCTCTCTCTCTCTCCCTTTCTCTGTCTATTGCTCTCAAATAAATAAAAATAAACAGAAAAAAAAAATCTTGTAGCCGGGCGTGGTGGCATACGCCTTTAATCCCAGCACTCGGGAGGCATGAGTAGGAGGATCGCCGAGAGTTCGAGGCCACCCTGAGACTACAGAGTGAATTCCAGGTCAGCCTAAGCTAGAGTGAGACCCTACCTCAAAAAAAAAAAAAAAAAAAAAAAATCTTGAACCCAGGTGTGGTGGTGCATGCCTTTAATCCCAGCACTCAGGAGGCAAAGGTAGGAGGATCACTATGAGTTCAAGGCCACCCTGAGAATACATAGTGAATTCCAGGTTTGCCTGGGCTACAGTGAGACCCTGCCTCAAAAAAAAAAAAAAAAAAAAATCTTGTGGGCTGGAGAGATGGCTCAGCAATTAAGGTACTTGCCTGCAAGGCCTAAGGACCTGGGTTTGATTCTCTAGTACCCATGTAAAGCCAGATGCACAAGGTGGCACATGTGTGTCTAGAGTTCATTTGCAGTGGCTAAAGGCCCTACCACTCCCATTCTCTCTATCTGCCTCTCTCTGATTCAACTAAATAAATAAAAATAAAATATTTGTTAAAACCGGGTGCATGCCTTTAATCCCAGCACTTGGGAGATAGAGGTAGGAGGATCACCGTGAGTTCGAGGCCACCCTGAGAATACAGTGTGAATTCCAGGTCAGCCTGGACTAGAGTGAGACCCTACCTCAAAACACAAAAACAAATCTTGTGGTTCCAGCGTGGTGGCACACATCTTTAATCCCAGCACTCCACTCGGGAGGCTAGAGCAATGGCTTGGCAGTTAAAAACACTTGCTTGCAAAGCTGACTACCCAAGTTTGAATCCCCAGTACCCATGTAAAGCCATGTCTACAAAGTGGAGCATGCATATGGAGCTTATTTGCAGAAGGCCCTGGCATGCCCATACTGTGTCTCTTTCTCTCTGTGTGTATCTCCCTCTTTCTCTTTTTCTCTCTCTCAAATAAGTAAATATTAAAAATGCACTTTGGCCAGGCTTGGTGGCACATGCCTCTAATCCCAGCACTCCAGAGGCAGCATAGGAGGATTGCTGTGAGTTTGAGGCCACCCTGAGACTACATAGTGAATTTCAGGTCAGCCTGAGCTAGAGTAAGACCCTACCTCGAAAAAACAAATTATATATATATAATATATATATATATAAGGAACGGAGAGATGGTTCAGTGGTTAACACGCTTGCCTCTAAAGCCTAACAATCCAGGTTTGATTCCACAGTACCCACATAAAGCCAGATGCACAGTGTGGCACATGTATCTGGAGTGCATTTGCAGTGGCTGGAGGACCTAGCTTGCCCATTTGTTTTTTTGTTTTTTTTTTTACATAGGGTCTTGTTGCAATCAGGTTTGCACTACTTGCATAAATCACCCAACCAAGAGCAGTTTATGGAGGAGAAAGGTTTCTTTTAGTTTACAGACTCAAAGGGAAGCTCCATGATGGCAGCAGAAAATGATGGCATGAGCAGAGGGTGGACATCACCCCCTGGTCAACATAGGTGGACAACAGCAACAGGAGAGTGTGCCAAACACTGGCAAGGGGAAACTGACTGTAATACCTATAAGCCCCAACAATCCACTGCCTCCAGAAGGTGTTAATTCCCAAATCTCTATCAGCTGGGAACCTAGCATTCAGAACACCTAAGTTTATAGGGGACACCTGAATCAAACCACCACATTCCTCTCCTGACCTTCATAAACTGATAACCATCCATGATGTAAAATGCAATACATTCAGTCCAACTTTATTTTTATTATTATTATTATTTTTTGTAGCCAGGTATACTCTATTTGCATTATGGTTTTGCCTGTCACCTTCCCACATAACATCAAACTCCAAAGGAATTTCTCCTAGGATATTGTCTGTTATTTGGGGTCATTCATCTCTCTTCAAAGCATTTACTGTTTCTCTAGGGTTTCCTGCAGCCCTCACTTCCCTCTTGTTCATGGGAGGATATTGACCCTTCAGCTGCCTGGCTCTTCTTTGTTTCCTTTTTTTTTTTTTTTTCTTTTTTTCTTTTTTTCTTTATTAGTTAGTTTTGTATTCAGCAAATACAGTCAGTTTGGTACCATTATTAGGCTCATCCGTGACCTACCCCCTCCCCTTGGCCCCTCTTTGTTGAGGTATGCATTGTGGTACGGGTCATGCATTGTGGAGTTAGCCCACAGTTATGTGTAAGATAAATGTCTCTGCATATCATGACCCAACATATGGCTCTGAGATTCTTTCCGCCCCCTCTTCCGCAAAATTTCCCTGAGCCATGTTGGGTTCATTTGTGGTCTGCTTCAGTGATGAGGTGTTGGGGCCTCTGAGGCTCTGGCTCTCTGATTTGGTAGGAGTTGATTTTTCTCTGTGTTGATCTCCTTCCCCCTTCTGCTGGTATCCGGTTCATCAGGAAATCAGCACCCTTGCTTGTTTCGCCAATTTTTCTTAGTTTCAGCCCGGGCCCTTTGGAGGTATGATGGGGTGGCTCTCCTTAGGATCTACATCTATCTGAAAAAGAGAAGCAGATTCTCCAATGGAGAGTAAGTTAGCACCAGGACAAATGAGATAACCCTTACTATTTTTGGTTTTTCGAGGTAGGGTCTCACTCTAGCTCAGGCTGACCTGGAATTCACTATGGAGTCTCAGGGTGGCCTCGAACTCACAGCGATCCTCCTACCTCTGCCTCCCGAATGCTGGGATTAAAGGCGTGTGCCACCACGCCTGGCACCCTTACTATTTTTAATAGAGAATTTAATAGGTGTAGGCCCTCTTGTAGCCCATGATTGATGGTAGCTTGATATTGGCTAGCGGGCTTATGTTTGGATATGGTTCTGACTTGTTTCCCAGCTCCAGCTACGGGTCCCATACCACTGAGGAGATCAGTTAGCCAAATTAAGGGCAGTTGGTTCCCCACCATGGCTATGTGCCACTATTGCACTTGTGTGGGCATCACAACAAGTTATTTGCTGCTAAGTAGGTTAGACCATGAGTTGCTTGGACAGATATTGGTCATTTTCCCCCCAGTCGCCCATGTAGCACCTTCTGGCACTAGACGTGCTGACTGTCTGGGGACTGCATTCAGTCCAACTTTAAAAGTCCCCATAGTGCTGGGCGTGGTGGCACACGCCTTTAATCCCAGCACTCGGGAGGCAGAGATAGAAGGATCACCATGAATTCGAGGCCATCCTGAGACAACACAGTGAATTCCAGGTCAGCCTGAGCTAGAGTGAGACCCTACCTCAAAAAATAATTTTTTTTAAAAAAGTGCCCATAGTTTTTATCAATCCTAATGATGTTCATAGTCCAAGATCTTTTAACTGAACCATAATACAAAAAGTAAAAAGTAAAAAATCCCATAATGGCACAGAATAAACATTCACACTGCAAAAGATGGCATTAGGTATAGCAAAGAAATATTCAGACTTCCCGGTCCCAGTTCCCTGCGCCAGAGAGTGTGCAAGCGCCGCACGCAGCGAGTAGGCCAGATCCCGGTTTCCCTGATCCTCCCAGTTCCCTGGTCCTGGTTCCCTGCACCAGACGGTGGGTGGGTGTGCCCTGTGTGCATAATGGGAACAGGACCTGAGGAGATAAACCACCCAGCGCAGTCCACCTTGGCCCCAGCTGAAACCACAGAGGAATTGAGGAAATGAGCAAGAGTGCTGCTTTCTTGGTGAACCTGATTATCAGCACAAGGATGAAGGAGATAGACACTGAGGACACTCAACACCTACCAAAGCAGAGATCCAAAGGCTCCTAAGAGCCCATCACTGAAGTAGACTTAAGATGCACCCAACATGGCTCAGGGAATTTGCGGTAGAGAGGGCGGAAAGATTGTTAGAGCTACAAGTTGGGACATTATGCACAGAGACATTGCCTCTGCCCCCATAACTGACTACTGCCTCACAATGCATGACCCACAATCCCCATGGGGTTGACCTGCATCCCCAATGAGGAGGGGCTCTTCTGAAAAGGGGCAGAGATGAGGGGAAGGATGGCACCAACATGTGTTTTTACATACTAAGTATGTCCATATCTAATAAAAATAAATTTAGAAAACCAAAAAATAAAAGCTGGACATGGTGGCACATGTATTAATGCCAGTATTTGGGAGGCAGAAGTAGGAGGACTGCTGTGAGTTTGAGGCCAGCCTGAGGCTACATAGTGAATTCCAGGTCAGCCTGGGCTAGAGTGAGACCCTACCTTGACAAAACCAAATAAATTAATTTAAAATGTATTCTAAATTTAAAAAAAAAGAAATACTCAACTAATACAAGATTTAAACAGGGCAAACATCAAACTCTATAGCTCTCATTCCAACAACTCTAGTCAGTAACAAAGTTCCAAGTCTGATAATTCTAACCAGCAAAAAGTCTCCAGAGTTCCATTTCCGCCCCTCCAGCTAGGCTAATCACAGTCCTGGAAAACATCATCTGGGGCTGCAGCTCTCCTTAGCACCTGCCTCATGGTCCTGGCATCTCCACTGGGTATCCACTGCAATCCACAGACCATCCTCATAGCTCCATCGGGTCTCCATGCAAGCAATCCAGCAAACTTACTTCCCACAGCCCATGGCCATTTCCAAACTACAAGACCATGTTGCAAATTTAATGACCCTCTCTTTCCTGCATTTGTTATGCTCTACAATACCAGGTAGGATGCCAATTTGTTAATCCAAAGGGGAATAAAGCAGACTTTGAAGAACAGGACAGTCCTTCAACTCAGGCCCCTTCCAAAGAGTCAACATTCTTTCCAAATCTCAATGGTTGTAATCTCTCATACAGTTACAGTTGAACAGGCAGTAGTTTTAGCCCAAAGGTTTCATTTTTTTCTGTGCCATATTCTGTTGGGAGCTGTAGCTGCTCTTTGACTGTGGGAACTGCAGCTGGTCTTGGATCTCCAGGCACAGAGGCCTTATCATACGGCCTTGGTAAAGCAGACTTCAGACACAGAGGCATTAATGGCCTTGGTGGAGCAGACTTCAGACATGAAGGCATTGTTTTGAGAAAGTTTTATTTTCTGTATATAAACTTGTGTCCGCCAGAATAAAATAGAGCCTTGATCAGAACTTGTCTTGGCTCCATTCCTTATGTTCTTGTCTCAGGTTCATTCCCATTCCCTCCTTCAGGTCCATTTCGACTTGTGCCGCAGGCCGGCACAATATTCATCTGCTCACACTAGTCAATTTTTACACAAAGCAACCTGGCAGAAGTTCTCAGGACACAAGCATAACAGCAAGCCACTCACACCAACTGCTTCCAGCCCAATCCAGGCAAAGATCTTTATCACCCTCATAAGCCAAACTTCACAGTCCATCTTAATGCATTCAGGTCTTTCAACTCTGACCAGAATAGTACATCAAACTGTACTTACAGAACTGCAAGGCACCTCTTAGGCCAAAGTTTCAAATCCTTCCACATTCCCCTCAAAATTCATTTCCAAAAGCCACAGTCAGGTTTCTAGCAGTAATAATCCCACTCATCTTGTACCAACTTTACTGTTGCAATCATGTTCACTTTGCTGGTAGAATAGGAAAATAGGTTTATTCTGCCTTACATACTTGAGGGGAAGCTCCATGATGGCAGCAGAAAATGATGGCATGAGCAGAGGATGAACATCACCTCTTTGCCAACATCAGGTGGACAATAGCAATAGGAGAGAGTATGCCAAACACTGGCAAGGGGAAACTGGCTATAACACCCATAAACCCACCCCCAATAATCCACTGTCCCCAGGATGCATTAATTCCCAAATCTCCATCAGCTGGGAATCTAACATTCAGAACACCTAAGTTTATGGGGGACAACTGAATCAAACCACCACAGGTCTCACTCTAGCCCAGGCTGACCTGTAACTCACTCTATATTCTCAGGCTAGCCTAGAACTCACAGCAACCCTACTACCTCTGCCTCCCAAGTGCTGGGATTAATGGCATGTGCCACCATGCCCAGCCTTTCTCTCCTCTCTCTCTGTATCTCTCTGCTTACAAAATAAATTTTAAAAAAATTTAATAATTTTTAGGTTGGACATGGTGGCACATGCCTTTAATCTCAGTATTTGGGTGGTAGAGGTAGGAGGATCACTGTGAGTTTAAGGCCATCCTGAGACTACATAGTGAATTCCAGGTCAACCTGGGCTAGAGTGAGACCCTACCTCAAAAAAAAAAATAATTTTTTGCTGTTGTTTTGAGGTAGGGTCTCACTCTAGTCTAGGCTGACCTGGAATTCACTATGCAGTCTCAGGGTGGCCTTGAACTCACGGGAATCCTCCTACCTCTGCCTCCCAGTGCTGGGATTAAAGGCGTGTGCCACCATGCCCAGCTAATAATAATAATTTTTAAAGCCAGGCGGTGGTGCACGCTTTTAATCCCAGCACTTGGAGGACAGAGGTGGGAGGATTGCCATGAGTTCGAGGTAGGGTATCACTCTCGGCCAGTGTAACCTGGAATTCTCTTTTTATTTCTTTATTTCTTTATTTTATTTATTTATTTGCAAGCAGAGAGAGATAGAGAGGAGATAGACAGAGAGAGAATCGGCGCACCAGAGCCTCTAGCCACTGCAAACAAACTGCAGATGCATATGCCCTCTTGTGCATCTGGTTTATGTGGGTACTGGGGAATTGAACCTGGGTCCTTTGGCTTTGCAGGCAAGTGCCTTAACCACTAAGCCATCTCTTCAGCCCTGACCTGGAATTCTGTATGGACTCTCACGCTGGCCTCAAACTCATAGCAATCCTCCTCTTCTGCCTCCCAAGTGCTGGGATTAAAGGTGTTCACCATCATGACTGGCCAATTAGATATTTTTATACTTGCATTTTGAAGAGGTGGTAGAAATTAGAGAATATATAGGAAATACAGGCGCATATTCTTTTTTTAAACTTTTTATTGACAGCTTCCATAAGTATAGACAATAAACTATGATAATATCCTCCCCCACCCACTCTCTCCTTCTCAAATCAACCCTCCATCGAATCCTCCTTCAATTAGTCTCTCTTTATTTATTTTTATTATTTATTTATTTATTGGCTTTTTGTTTATTTTTATTTATTTATTTATTTGAGAGCGACAGACAGAGAGAGAAATAGGCAGATAGAGAGAGAATGGGCACTCCAGGGCCTCCAGCCACTGTAAACGAACTCCAGACGCGTGCACCCCCTTGTGCATCTGGCTAATGTGGGTCCTGGGAAATTGAGCCTCGAACCAGAGTCCTTAGGCTTCACAGGCAAGCACTTAACCTACTTCTGCCTCCCAAGTACGGGATTAAAGGCGTGCACCACCATGCCTGGCTCTTTTATTTTGATGCCATCATCTTTTTATTAGAGAGTGAGAGAGAATGAGCAGGGCCTCCAGCCACTGCAAACAAATTTCAGATGCATACGCACCCTTAATGCATCTGGTTTATGTGAGTCCTGCAGAATCGAACCAGGATCCTTTGGCTTTGCAGGCAAACGCCTTAACCACTAAACCATCTCTCCAGCCACCCCCCTCATAACTTTTGAGTTTTACCCAGCTATTCTCACAACTTCCTGATGGCTCCTTGGCCACAGCCTTAGTTCACTACACCTTATTCCTCTCCAACAGGAGGACCAGAGCGAGCTTTCTAGAACTCAAACCTGACCATGCCACTCCATAAAAGGACATGTCACAGAGCTTTTCATATAAATCTGCTATCCCATTCCTGAACACCCCCCACCCCATTAAGCTGGTCAGGGACAGCAAGATCAAAAGCACAGCTCCATTCTGCCACCCCCAGCAACCTGAGTTCTTTTCAGAAACCTCCACTTAGGGGCTAGACCATTGGCTCAGCAGTTAAAGATGCTTGCTTGCAAAGCCTGCCAGCCTGAGTTCTGCTTCTCAGAACCCTTGTAAAGCTGGAAGCAAAGTGGTGCAAGTGTCTGGTGTTCATTTGCAGTGGCAAGACCCTCTGGTACGTACATGCACACACACATGTATACCTGCAAATAAAGAAATGAAACTTAGAGCTGGAGAGATGGCTTAGCCATTAAGGCGCTTGTCTGTGAAGCCTAAGGACCCAAGTTCAATTCTCCAGGTCCCATGTAGGCCAGATGCACAAGGTGACACATGTGTCTGAAGTTCATTTACAGTGGCTAGAGGCCCTAACACACCTATCCTCTCTTTCTCTGTCTCAAATAAAAGTAAATTTAAAAAAATTTTTTAAAGAGTGAGTTTGCCGGGCATGGTGGCGCACACCTTTAATCCCAGCACTCAGGAGGCAGAGGTAGGAGGATCACCATGAGTTCGAGGCCACCCTGAGACTACATAGTGAGTTCCAGGTCAGCCTGGACTACAGTGAGACCCTGCCTCAACCCCCCCCCCCACAAAAAAAAAGAGTGAGTTTGAGGCCAGCTTTCTTTAGCTAAGAAAAACTCTGCCTCAAAATGAAAACAAAAAAAAAAATTTTTTTAAGCCGCATGTGGTGGCACATGCCTTTAATCCCAGCACTCAGGAGGCAGAGGTAAGAGGATTGCCGGGAGTTGGAGGCCAACCTGAGGCGACAGTGAATTCCAGGTCAGCCTGGGCTAGAGTGAGACTCTACCTGGAAAAAAAAAAAAAAAAAAAAAAAAAAAAAAACCACTCTACTTAAGAAAACTGGATTCTTGGCTATGAAACAGAACACGATTTCATGATGAACCAGTATGAAGCGAAGTTAGAATTTATTAAAAGATATTGTAATATAGGGCTGGAGAGATGGCTTAGTGGTTAAGCACTTGCCTGTGAAGCCCAAGGATCCCGGTTCGAGGCTCAATTCCCCAGGACCCACATAAGCCAGATGTACAAGGGGGCACATGCATCTGGAGTTTGTCTGCAGTGGCTGGAAGCCCTGGCACACCCATTCTCTATCTACCTCTCTGTTTCTCTCAAATAAATAAATAAAAATAAACAAAAACATTTTTAATGATATTGTAATATAGATTTTAAGCACAAAAGTTAAGAGAGACACACAGGAAAGATAAAATATACCCAAGTTGAGTATGAGCTTCTCAAAGAAGAGTCATTCCTAGGTGTTTTTACAATAGGCATATATAAAATTTTTGTGGCTCTCAAGTTACATCTTTAAAGCTTGCTAGGAAGTTCTCTCTTCCCTTTTTTTTTTTTTTTTTTTTTTTTTTTTGAGGTAGGGTCTCACTCTACATCACCCACTCACATCAGCTCAGGCTGATTTGGTACTCACTGCAGCTCCAGGCTGGCCTCAAACTCAAACTTGAGGTGATCCTCCTACCTCTGCCTCTTGTGTGCCAGGATTAAAGGTATGTGCCGCCACGCCAGACCTGCCCCCCCCTTTTCTTTAATTTTTTAAATTTATTTATTTAATACAGAGAGAGAAAGAGGTAGATAGAGAGAATGAGTGTGCCAGGGCCTCTAGCTACTGCAAACAAACTCCAGACACATGTTCCACTTTGTGCATCTGGCTTACATGGGTCCTAGGGAATTGAACCTGGGTCCTTAGCCTTCGTAGGCAAGCACCTTAACCTCTCCAGCTTTGATCCTTTTTTTTGTTGTTGTTGTTTTGTTTTTTTGTTTTTTCGAGATAGGGGCTCACTCTAGTTCAGGCTGACCTGTGCATTCAAGACCACCCTGAGACTACATAAACTCCATCTATAGCAACATCATGATAAAAACTTAAGTCAGAAATGAAGCCAGACAGAGAAGAGAGGGAAAGGAAGGGCCAGAGCAGGGGACTCTGGGAAAGGACACTAAGAGGGATGGGGTAGGGAGCCTCTGAAAGAATCCAGAACAGACAAGAGCTAGGGGTAGGGGTGGAAAGGAAGGCTGATATGTCTCCTCAGAAATGTTCTGGAATATGGACTCCTTCCCGCACAGAACTCAGGCTCTGTTACAGAGCAAGACAAACAAAGACGAGCAAACAAGGACTGGCTCCTAATTTAGATCCTCTAATCTCTTTATCTGTGTTCTACACGAGAACACCCTCAGAGGCCCAGGCAACCTCAAGCCCCAGCCTGTGGAAGGAAGAGATGCAGTGTGTGCAACAACTATCATATTCTTTTCCCTAACACTAGGAGATACAAAGTGAACCCCAACAGGGGCCTAGAGAGATTGCCCGGTGGTTAAGTCATTTGCCTGCAAAGCCTAAGGGCCTAGGTTCAATTCCCCAGTACTCATATAAAGCCAGATGCACAAGATGGCATGTGCATCTGGAGTTCACTTGCAGTGGCTAGAGGCCCCGGCATGCCAATTTTCTCTCTCTTTATAAATAAATAAAGTAATTAATTAAAATGCTTCAACAGCAAATTCTGTGAAACGATGTGCAGAGTAAGTGCAGAATGCAACCACTTTTTACCACCACCACCACCACCATCCTAGTGAATATTCTTGGTTACAATAGCCAACCAGCCTGCCTGTGGCCAGTGCACCTATTCAAACCAGTCAGAGGTTTAGGTGGGTCATGGTGGAGCACGCCTCTAGTCCCAGCACTGGGGAGGTAGAGGTAAGAGAATCGCCGTGAGACTACATAGTGAATTCCAGGTTAGGCTGGACTCGAGTGAGACCCTACCTCGAAAAAAGAAAAAACAGAAGTCACTTCAAGTCCTCCACCCACTCCTATTCCCTCTGGCCCAATGTGTGGTGAAGGATGACTCCTGCCCACAGATCTGGCCTTTGTCCTCAGGGACAAGGTAATCACTAGGCCTCTGGAATGTCCTGTCTCAGGAATTTGTCTTTAGGGATATCAGCCAGGCAGTCAATGTGAGAGATTTGAGACTCTGTGTGAGAAATGGATTCCAAAGTATTAATCCAAAGTCCTGGGAGGGGCTAGAGTACTACGGTTAGTCACACGGGCAGTATGAGATTAAACTAAGGAAGCCAGGTGTGGTGACCTATGTCCTCCATGTTATCGGCACTCAGGCGGGCTGAGGCAAGGTTGCTGTGAGCTCCAGACTAGCCTGGATCACACAGTAAAATAGAAACAAGCTGGACAAGATGACATATGCCAGCACTTAGGAAGTGGAGGCAAGAGGATCAGAAGTTTGGGGCCAGCCTCTTAGCTCCATAGTGACTTTGAGGTCACTGTACAAAATCCAATCATAGAAAACAACAAAAAACAAACAAAACACAATTCCAAGGCTCAGGTGAATTTCCCTGTTACACATGATGCCTGAAGGAGGTACTTAGTCCTGGGCTCCCCTGGAAGAAAGAGGATAATGGGAAGCTTCATCTTTGTACTCAAGTTCTTGGGCTCTGCCCTCTGCACCTCTTCCTTCGGCTGGTTGTTTATCCTTTTGCTCTAAGAACAGGATTGCACCTTTCTAGCACGTGACCTACCTGAGGAGCTCACGGACATCACTAGTCTGCAGCTGTGTTGTAAGAGCAGGCTTGCAGGGACCATGCCCCTTAACTTAGTTTGCCAATTGGTACCTCTGTGACCCCTTTCCATGACCTTCATGATCTACCAAGCCCTTTCCAACTAACCATCTCTTACTGCTCTGCTCCTGCCTTGCAAGCAGCAGTCTTGTTCTCACCCAAGTGGACTGCAGAGCTTCCCTACCTACCACCAGGTTAACTCGTGCCTTTCTTTGGGTCTTTTACTCAAAGGTCATCTTCTTGGTGCAGCATCCTCCTAACCCCACCCCAAAACTCCTGCCCACCAAACATCTTTCTTGCTTTATTTTTTCCTCCTTGAACACTGATGATCATATTCACCATTCTATAAAAATTTGTTTTCTTTGGTTTTTCAAAGTAGGGTCTCACACTATCCCAGGCTGACCTGGAATTCACTCGGTAGTCTCAGGGTGGCCTTGAACTCATGGCGATCCTCCTACCTCTGCCTCCCAAGTGCTGGGATTAAAGGCATGCGCCACCATGCCACCTAATTTTTTTAAAATTATTTATTTGGAAAAAGAGAGACAGAGAAAAAGAAGTAGATAGAGAGTGAGCATGGGCCAACAAATCACCTGCCACTGTAAAGGAACTCCAGATGCCATCCAGGTTTGCAAACAAGTACCTTTAACAGCTGAGCCATTTCTCCAGCCCTATCATACTATCAA
The DNA here is from genome assembly GCA_036346955.1 of Dipus sagitta. Classification (NCBI taxonomy): domain Eukaryota; kingdom Metazoa; phylum Chordata; class Mammalia; order Rodentia; family Dipodidae; genus Dipus; species Dipus sagitta. Next base: position 165,488,307 of record CM070770.1, read on the forward strand.
TTCTATTATTTTGTTTTGTTTTGTTTTTTTGAGGCAGGGTCTCACTCTAGTCCAGGCTGACCTGCAAGTCACTATGCAGTTGCAGGCTAGACTCGAACTCACATCAACACTATTACCTCAGCCTCCCGAATGCTGGGAGTAAAGGCATGCACTACCACATTCAACAAATTTTATCCTAATTTCTCCTCCATCTCCCCACAGGAATGAGCCCCAAGGAAGCAGGGATTTCGTGGGGTTTTTTTTGTTTTGTTTTGTTTTTTTCCCTAAGGAGAGGAGCACAGTGCTGGGGATCAAACCCATTGTTGTATACTGGAGACAAGCATCCTCCATTGAGTCATACCCCCAAAAGGCAGAGACTTTTCTACTTTATCAAATCCTCCAAACCTGTAACAGTTCCTAACATATGTTCAATACATTCTTACTGAATTAATGACCTCTGTGGTGGTTTGATTCAGGTGCCCCCCATAAACTTAGGTTGGGGGTGGGCTTATGGGTGTTATAGCCAGTTTCCCCATGCCAGTATTTGGCACACTCTCCTGTTGCTATGGTCCATCTTATGTTGGCCAAGGGGTGATGTCCACCCTCTGCTCATGCCATCGTTTTCCCCTGCCATCATGGAGCTTCCCCTCGAGCCTGTAAACCAAAATAAACCTCTTTTCCCCACAAGCTGCTCTTGGTTGGGTGATTTCTACCAGCAATGCAAACCTGACTGCAACAACTTCTTAACTTAATAATCTTTAAGAAACCAGGCTAATTGTAAAAATACAACATGGTACTGACACAAAAACGTAGATCAATGAAATAGAACAGAGGACCCAGATATAAACCCAGGCAGCTACACCCATCTGTTTTCGACAAAAATGTTCATTGGATTGAAGAAAAGATAGCCTCATTAACAAATGGTGCTGGGAAAACAGGATATCTATATGTAGAAAGATGAAAATAGATCCTTATCTCTCTCCATGCACAAGAATCAAGTACGAATGACTCAAAGACCTTATTATCAGACCTGAAACTCTAAAACTGCTAGAGGAGAAAGTAGGGGAAACACTTCAACATATTGGCATAGGCAATGACTTTCTGAATATAACCTCAGTTGCTCAGGAAGTAAAATCACAGCCGGTTGTGGTGGCGCATGCCTTTAACCCCAGCACTCAGGAAGCAGAAGTAGGAGGATCGCCTGGGCTAGAGTGAAACCCTACCTCGGAAAAAAAGTAAAAAAAATATAAATAAATAAATAAATAAATAAATAAATAAAAATAAAAAGCCTTTGTACAGTAAAGGACCCTTTGAAGAGAACAAAGAGGCAACTTACAGAATGGGAGAAAATCTTTTCCAGCTATACATCTGACAGAGGATTAATAATATCCAGGACATACAAAGAACTCAAAAAACTAAATAATAAACAATAAGCAATCAAAAGACAGAAAATGCTCGCAAAGATGTGGAAAAAGAGAAACCCTTCTTCCTTTTTTTTTTTTTTTTTTTTTTAAGTTTTTCAAGGTAGGTTCTTGCTCTAGCTCAGGCTGACCTGAAATTCACTATGTAGTCTCATGATAGCCTTGAACTCAGGACAATCCTCCTACCTCTGCCTCCCGAGTGCTAGGATTAAAGGAATACACCACCACGCCTGGCTCAATAATAAGCAATCAGACAGGGTGAAGGTGCACACCTTTAATCCCAGCACTCAGGAAGCAGAGGTAGGAGGATCACTATGAGTTCGAGGCCAGCCTGGGACTACATAGTGAATTCCAGGTCAGCCTGGACTACAGTGAGACTCTATCATTTTTTAAAATATTTTATTTGTTTGTTTATTTGAGAGAGGTTGATAGAGAATGGGCATTCCAGGACCTCCAGCCACTGCAAATAACTCCAGACGCATGTGCCACCTTCTGGCTTACAGTGGTCCTGGGGAATTGAACATAGGTCCTTTGGCTTTGCAGGCAAGTGCCCTAACCACTAAGCAATCTCTTCAGCCAGAGACTCTATCTTAAGAAGGAAAGAGAGAAAGAAAGGAAGGGAGAAAGAAAGGAAAGAAGGAAGGAAGAGGAGCCAAGTGTGGTGGCACATGCCTTTAATCCCAGGCAGAGGTAGGAGGATCTCCATGAGTTCCAGGCCACCCTGAGACTACCAAGTGAATTCCAGGTCAGCCTGGCTAGAGTGAGACCCCACCTCGAAAAAACAAACAAACAAAAATAAAGGGAACCGTTCTGTATTGTTGGTGGGAATATAAACTGGTACAACCATTGTGGAAATTAGTGTGGAGATTCCTGAGCAGCTAAAAATAGATTTATCATACGACCCAGCTATACCATACCTAGACATATATCCTAAGGCCTCTAGGCACTACCTTAGAGATACTTGTTCAACCATGTTTATTGACGCTCTATTCCCAGCAGCCAGGAAATGGAAACGGCCTAGATGTCCCTCAACTGATGAATGGATAATGATGATATGGCACATTTATACAATGGAATTCTATTCAGTGGTAAAGAAAAATGAAATTATGAAATTTTCAGGGAAATGGATGGATCTGGAAAGGATTATACTAAGTGAAGTAACCCAGGCCCAGAAAGCCAAACATCACATGTTCTCTCTCATATGTGGATCCCAGCTACAAATGTTTAGATTTATATGTGAGTTGGAGTAAAAGTCAGACCTAGACACTGGAAAGGGCCTGTAAGGGTTGGAGAGATGACTTAGCAGTTAAGGCACTTTCTTGGGAAGCCTATGGACCCAGGTTCAGTTCCCCAGTACCCATGTACACCAGATGCACAAGGCGGAGCATGCATCTGGAGTTTGTCTGCAGTGGCTAGAGGCACTGGCATGCCCATTTTCTATCTGCCTTTCTCTCTCTCAAATAAATAAATAAAATATTTTCTTAAAAAATAAAGAGGAGCCGGGCATGGTGGCGCACACCTTTAATCCCAGCACTCAGGAGGCAGAGGTAGGAGGATCGCCTTGAGTTCGAGGCCACCCTGAGACTCCATAGTGAATTCCAGGTCAGCCTGGGCTAGAGTGAGACCCCACCTCGAAAAAAAAAAAAAGGGGGGGGGGAGCCAGGCATGGTGGAGCATGCCTTTAATCCCAGCACTTGGGAGGCAGAGGTAGGAGGATAGCCATGAGTTCGAGGCCACCCTGAGACTACAGAGTGAATTCCAGGTCAGCCTGGGCTAGAGTGAGACTCTACCTCGAGAAAAAACAACAAAAAAAGGTGGGGCGGGAGGGGGAGGCTATAAAAGAGGGAAGAGAGGGCTGGAGAGATGGCTTAGTGGTTAAGTGCTTGCCTGTGAATCCTCAGGACCCCGGTTCGAGGCCTGATTCCCCAGGACTCCCATTAGCCATATGCACAAGGGGGTGCACGCATCTGGAGTTCATTTGCAATGGCTGGAGGCCCTGGCGTGCCCATCGCCCATTCTCTCTCTCTCTCTATCTGTCTCTTTCTCTCTGTCTGTCACTACCAAATAAATAAATAAAAATAAACAAAAAAAAATTTTTTTAAAGAGGGAAGAGAGGGGAAGAATTAAGAAGAGGGTATTGTATATGTATGTAAATAGAGGAACAAATTATTGGGGGTGGAATGGCCTAAGTTGAGTGAGGGATGTAGTAAAGGAAGGATGGGAGGAGGATTAATCAAAATTTAAGATATTTTGTTGTTATTTTTTGTTTTTCGAGGTAGGGTCTCACCTAGCCCAGGCTGACCTGAAATTCACTATGTAGTCTCAGGGTGGCCTTGAATTCACAGCAGTCTTCCTACCTCTGCCTCCCAAGTGCTGGGATTAAAGGCGTGTGCCACCACACCTAGCAAAACTTAAGATATTTTGAATAAGCTATATGGAAACCTTCTTCTTTGGATAATGGTGCACTCAGAAACCATAGATTGCTACTAGAAAAATTTCATTGCCAATGAGTTGTTGACCAGAGAGGTCCCTGATGCCCCCCCTCCCAAATAGAACAGGTCACTGCCAAGGTTCTTGGTTACCCACTAGATCTAGATGGTAAGACCCTACTGCTGAAGACTCCACACGTTTGGGCTGCAGGTCACTGAGAAATCAATCTGGAGCTGAGCTGGGAGCCTCTTTATTGACTAGCAGTCAGAAAGCTGGAAAGAGCTACGCTGCATGCAGCCCTTTGGGAGAAGTCACCAAGGGTGGAAAACAGCAGTGCAACCCTTAAGACTGGCCAACCAGGTCAAATGTGCCAACTAGTGCAGTAGGGGCATATCTGTTATGAGGGAAACCAACCACACTCTAATTGGACCAGAGGTCTGCTCCATGGGAGGGAATACATGCCTGGTACTGAAAACCTAGTCAAAAGCCTATGGTGGGGGCTGGAGTCATCGATGGCCTACTGGTTAAGGCACTTTCCTCCAAAGCCTAAGGACCCAGCTTTGATTCCCCAGGACCCACATAAGCCAGATGCAGAGGCCCTGGTACGCCCATTCTATCTGTTGCTCTCCCTCCCTCTCATAAATAAAGGTGTGTGCCACTGCCCAGCATTAAAAACAAATAATAATCCTGTGGTGGGGAAAGTCATGAGCCCAAGGGGAGTAATGCCTGCCTGCTGTTATGTCTGGCTAAATGCATATATTATACTCACCAAACTGCCCTGTAAGTACTTTTTTTTAATGTGTAAGTACTTTTTAAAAGACCCATATATTAATGCTACTCTCATTTTTCATTAGAGAAGCTTCTTTTTCCAGTGGCAGTGACCATTGGGGTGATCCAAGTCACCATAGTGTTGAGAAATGACAGTGGAGTGTTCAATACTGAGACATCTCTATCACACCTTCCAAGGCTAAAGGTTCACTGAGGAAGAGCTGGTACAAAGGAAGGGTAGGACTGCTTACAATGCAATCTTCCAGACACAAAATGGCCTTGATACTCATGACCTCTCAATGCCTGAAACTAACTACAAAAGGTCTTTATAATAGATGATGCTATCAAAATAAGAGCGAGCTGGGCTGGAGAGATGGCTTAGCAGTTAAGGCATTTCCCTGTGAAGCCTAAGGGGCCCGGTTTGATTCTCCAGGACTCACGTAAGCCAGATACACAAGAGGGAACATGTATCTGGAGTTCGTTTGCAGCAGCTGGAAGCCCTGTCTCTCAAATAAAAATAAATATATTTTAAAAACAAATAAGAGAGAGCTGGGCTTGGTGGCACACACCTTTAGTCCCAGCATTTGGGAGGCAGAGTTTGTTGAGTTTGAAGCAACCCCGAGACTCCAGAGTGAATTCCAGGTCAGCCTGGGCTAAAGTGAGACCCTACCTTGAAAAACCAAAAATAAAATAAAATAAGACTAATTGGAATAGGGAGGGGATTAAATGAAGGGTGGATTTGAGAGGGAGGGAATGGGAGTGTAGGGAATGATCATGGTTTTATTGTCTACACTTATAGAAGCTGTCAATATAAAGGGTTTTTTTGTTGTTTTTCAAGGTAGGGTCTCACTCTGGCCCAGGCTGACCTGGAACTTACTACGTAGTCTCAAAGTGGCCTAGAGCTCCTATCTCTACCTCCCAAGTGCTGGGATTAAAGAGTGTACCACCACACCCGGCTTTAAAAAAAAATTATTTGCAATTAGAGAGATAGAAGAGACAGAGAGAGAATGGGCACACCAGGGCCTCTAGCCACTGCAAAAGACCTCCTGATGTATGTGCCCCTTGTGCATCAAACCTGGGTCCTTTGGCTTTGCAGGCAAACACCTTAACCGCTAAGCCATTTCTCTAGCTCCTCTTTGGGTTTTTTGTTTGTTTGTTTGTTTTTCGAGGTAGGGTCTCACTCTAGCCCAGGCTGACCTGGAATTCACTATGGAGTCTCAGGGTGGCTTCGAACTCATGGCGATCCTCCTACCTCTGCCTCCCAGTGCTGGGATTAAAAATGTGCACCACCACGCCCGGCCCTTTATGGTTTTTGAAGGTAGGGTTTCACTCTAGTCCAGGCTGACCTGGAATTCATTCTGTATTCTCAGGGTGGCGTTGAACTCACGGTGATCCTCCTAGCTCTGCCTTCCAAATGCCCCAGCATTAAAGGTGTGTGCTACCACACCCAGCAATATAGTTTTGGAAAAAAAAAAAAAAAAAGGGTCAGGCGTGGTGGCGCACGCCTTTAATCCCAGCACTGGGGAGGCAGAAGTAGGAGGATCACTGTGAGTTCGAGGCCACCCTGAGACTCCATAGTGAATTCCAGGTCAGCATGGGCTACAGTGAGACCCTACCTCTAAAAACAAGAACAAAAACAAAAACAACAACAACAAAAAAAAACAACTGGAGAGATGGCTTAGCAGTTAGGGTGTTTGCCTAAGGACCCACCTAAGCCAGATGCATAAGGTGACACATACATCAGTATTTTGTTTAGTGGCTAAATGCCCTGATGTATGTGCCCATTCTTTCTCTGCCTTTTTCTTTCGAGTAAATTTAAAAAAAAAAAAAAAAAAAAAAAAAAAACAACCAGACTAGGCACTGAGAAGATGGCTCAGCAGTAAAAGGAACTAACTTGCAAGGGCTACCAGCCTGGATCCAATTTCTGAGCCACACACAAGCAAGCTGTGGCATTCTTGTTTGTTTACAGCAAGAGGCTCTACATGTACACATAGCCAGGCCATGCCACCTCTACTCCCTTTGTGTAGAATGTGTGTAGTATATGCACACATGTATATGTGGATAGGGCAGAGAATTTCAGGTGCCTTTCTCTATTGCACATCCATATACTTTTTTTCCCCCCTTTTCGAGGTAGGGCCTCACTCTAGCTCAGGCTGACCTGGAATTCATATGTAGTCTCAGGGTGGCCTCAAACTCACAGCCATCCTCCTACCTCTGCCTCTTTCTTGAATAGCGAACAAAACTAATCACACTTGGCTGGTGATCTGTACTTAGGGAGATAAAGTGCTGAAAATACCTAAGACCACCAGAACACACCTAAGTCAACCTGAGAAGGCATGGGTGACAGTCCCAGCATGGACACTTCCTTGCTAATGATCTTGAAAGAAGCCCTTCTTCTTTAGGCCTTCAATGAATAATTTAAGAGCTAGATCAGCTGTATGGAACTCTATCTGAGAGCACTGTTGTACAGGCCAGGAGGGGAATGAGTCCTGCTATGTCAGAGAAGCAAAGGAAGACAAAATCTCACCAGGAAGGAGTGACCTTTATTTTAAGGCAAAACACCCTATTTGGGGAGTTGTGTGTAGTCTATAAAAGTTTTTTTGTTTTGTTTTTTTTTTTAAAAAAAAAAAGAAGAAAAACAAAGAATTCAAAGGCCTCTGGAGACAGGAGATGGTGGTAGGTGCTGGGGAGGTCGGGTCAGGCCACATAGGGGAAGCGCAGCAGCAGTCCCTCATGAGGGTGCAGAACCAGGCTCCTCAGCTCCAGGGAGGAGCCGCCTTTCCGACCTGGCTGTGTACTGAGCAGAAGGTCAGCCTGGGCTGGCAGGTTGGTGCCTGCAGGCAGGTTGGAGGCCCCTAGACCAGCCGACAAGCTATTACCCTCAAAGTTGAGCACCACCAGGTAACGTTCATTCTGGTCCCAGTGGCGGATGTAGGAGAAGAGCCCAGATGTGGAGGAGAGTGCGTGGAAATCACCGTGCAACAGAGACCGCTCCTTACCCCGCTGGTCACTGAGCCTCCGGAACAGGGAAAGGAGGGAGTCAGGGTCTTCATTCTGGCCCTGCGAATGATGGACACACAGAAGGAAGGGGTGAGATCTCCTGGATAGTAACAACTACCTGCCTACCCTCTGAGGGCCAAGTCTTAACTAAGCCTCTTACCTTCACTGTCATGTTGGACTCTGAGGTGCCAGCGAGGTAAGAGTCATTCCACAGCATGACTGGGGCTTCCAGAGGCTAAAGAATAGAAATAAAAGAAGGGTCCACTTTCTGGGTGTGGTGGTGCACGCCTTTAATCCCAGCACGTGGGAGGCAGAGGTAGGAGGACGACTGTGAGTTCAAGGCCACCCTGAGACTACACAGTGAATTCCAGGTCAGCCTGGGCCACAGTGAGACCCTACCTCAAAAACTGAACCCCTTCGGGCTGGAGAGATGGCTTAGCGGTTAAGTGCTTGCCTGTGAAGCCTAAGGACCCCAGTTCGAGGCTCGATTCTCCAGGACCCATGTTGGCCAGATGCACAAGGGGGCACATGCATCTGGAGCTCGTTTGCAGTGGCTGGAAGCCCTGGAGCGCCCATTCTCTCTCTCTCTCTATCTGCCTCTTTCTGTCTCTGTCACTCTCAAATAAATAAATAAAAATGAACAAAAAATGTTTAAAACAAAATTGAACCCCTTCCCCAGAATAACGAAATAAATGAACACATCACCCCTACTGTGCAATGCAAAGAATGAGCAGTACCTGTCCTGGAATGGTAGCTGCCTGCAGGCCAATCTCATCCCCATAGCTGAAAATAGGGGTCCCTGGTAGGGTGAAGAGCAGCAGTTGGTAGAGCCGGAGGAGTTGAGCTGGCACAAAGGATGTCAGGAGTCCTGCCTGAGACAACTGCAGGGAAGACATGCCAGTGAACCCCAGAGCCTACCTCTGCCCCCACCCCAAAGGTACCTAGCCCCACCAGCATGGCACTCACACTCCAGCTGCACCAGTGACCACCAGTGGCATTCAAATACTGGGTGACTAGGAATTTTGTATGCTCCCCAGTGAAACTGGAATTTGAAAGGTATGAGCTAGACAACAGCAGATCCTTGGTGGATTCAAGTAGGCTCAGAATCTGTTGCAGATCGGAGGAGTCAGTCCCTGCAATTAAGAGCCTGCATAGAGCAGGGACAGGAGGGTCAAAGTCAGTATAAGACAAGAGCTGAAGAACAAAAATGAAGAAAGTTCTTTAGGCTACGAAACACCCCTCTCAGGGCCTCACACTCCACCATGCAGTTTCCCCAGAGTCTGGTACCTACCTAGCTTCACTGAAGCTCTTGGTGGTGATATTCTGCCACTCAGCCAAGTGTAAGGGTGCATCCTAGAAGGAAACAAACGTCACTCAGCCCTGCCTGAAACCTTTGGTTCTCACCCATACTTGACTTCTCAATGGAAGAAGCACTCACCGTAAGATATCCCACATCCCTAACCTGGAACCCATCCACACCAGTCTTCAGCCAAAAACTCAGCGCTTCCTACAGGGAACAAAAGGACAGAGGAACTAGATCAACATACAGGCAAACCTTCACCCACAACACATTTTCCCGTAACTTCTGGAAAACAGTCTGACTTGCCTGGGTCTCCGTCCCAATTCAACACTGGTCCAGCCCTTGAATCCTGCCATTCTAACCTTCTATCAATTCTTAGTGTTACATTTTTACTTCTCTATTCACACAACTTCACCTTTAATTTAATAGCCTAGGACACATAGTGCCGTGTCAGAAATAAAAATATAAAATGTCATTCAAGATGCCAAGGCAAATGCACTTCTCAGTTTCCTGAGGCCTGGGGAGAGTGTTAGCATATGCATGTCCCTGGAGCTCACTTACAGCATCAAGAAGCCCTGGTGTGCCCATACACATACTCTTTCTCTCTCTCCTTGCAAATAATAATAAATAAAAATAAAAAGCTGGCCAGGCCGGGCATGGTGGCGCATGCCTTTAATTCCAGCACTTGGGAGGCAGAGGTAGGAGGATTGCCCTGGGTTTGAGGCCACCCTGAAACTACATAATGAATTCCAGGTCAGCCTGAGCTAGAGTGAGGCCTTACCTTGAAGAACAAAAGGTAAAGATCACTGAGGATTTCAAACCTTGGATAAATGAAGGTCCTCAGAACCCCAGCTTCTTCATTTAGGAATAACACTAGACATTTTGCATGGTTTGAAAAGGAACTAGAAAACACCTATAAAATAATTGGCATAGTCCCAGATACATACTAAGACCCCAGTGTTTACAAGTTCAGACTGGGCTCCATTCCAAGCACATCAAACAAGAACTGGGAAACCAGTCAGGACAGGATTCCCAGAGAAAGAAAGGACTTCCTATCTCCACAAAAAGAAAAATCAAAATTTGAGACTAACATCTGAGAAATTCCCTTCCTGGCACTGCTTCACCCCTGGAGTCAAGGAAACAAGAAACATGAGTGGTTAGAAAAGTAAAACTAAGCCAGGTATTGTGGCACATGCCTTTAATCCCAGCACTCAGGAGGCAGAGGTAGGAAGATTGCCATGACCTCAAGGTCAACCTGAGACTCCATAGTGAATTCCAGTTCAGGCTGGGCCAGAGTGAGACCCCTAACTCGAAAAACCAAAAAGAAAAGAAAACACAAGGTGCACTGTTGGTCTATCCTACCGACTGTGGGAAGATGAATACCTGCACATGGGAATCAGATTAGATGTGCTGGGCTCACTGTGAATGAAGCAGCTCAGCCCAGCATCTGTCTGTCATCAGCTCCAACACACTCACCTTCACATTGGTGGCCACAGTGTCAGCCTGAGTGGGGAGGAACCATGAGTTCTGGCCCTGGTAGTTGGGTGTAAGGTCCAAAATAACTTGAATGCCTGGAACAATAAGCAGTCATGAGTCTTGAGAAGGGAAAATGAGGGCATCTGAGTCGGTTGAGGGTTTTCTTGTATGAGTTGGTACAAAAGCTTGATCTGAATGAACCCTTCTAAGGCAGCTTTCAGTGTACCAAGGTTGAGCTTTGTGGGCTCCCCACACACAAAGGAACCATTTAAAGCTTAGGTTTTGGGAGGATGTAGGGAAGACATGTAATCCCAAACTGGCCTCCAACTAGCTTTGAACTACTTTTGATCCTCCAGCCATCACTTAATTTAAAACTCCCAAGTGCTGGGATTCCAGGCTTGTGCCACCATATTCAATACATGCAGTGTTGGGTTTCATACATGTTAAACAAGACTACTAACCAAACCACATCCACACCCTTCTATACTGAGTTAGACTACCTTAATCTCTCTCTGCCTCTTTATATATATATGAAGAGGGTTTAGCAGTTAAGGCACTTGAATATATAGCCAAAGGACCCAGGTTCCATTGCAAAGGACCCATAAGCCAGATGCACTTGGTGGCACATGCACTTGGAGTTCTTTTTTGCAAGGGCCGGAGGCCCTGGCACACCTGTTCGCTATCTGTCCACCACCTAATTAAAAAAAAAAAAAAAACCTACAAGGACTGGAGACATAGCTTAATGCTTGCCAGCAAAGCCCAAGGTCCCAGGTTCAATTCCCCAGTACCCACATAAAGCCAATGCACAAGGCAGCACATGTATCATTTGCAGTGGCTAAAGGCCCTGGCGTGCCCATTCTCTCTCTCTCAAATAAATAAATTTAAAAAAAAACTGACTTAGCAAAGGCCTGCAATTTGCAAACAAGGACACTCAAGTTCATGTACTGAAGCCCAGAATTAAATGATGTTCAAGAAAGCCAGCCAATAGAGCAAGACTCGACCTTAAAAAACCAAAAAAGAAAATATGACTACTTGCCTGCCCTTTATTAATAACCAGTAAATGATAAACTGTTTAAATGATGAGCCGGGTATGGTGACATACACTTTTAATCCCAGCACTCAGGAGGTAGAGGTAGGAGGGTCGCTGTGAGTTCAAGGCCACCCTGAGACTACCAGGTCAACCTGAGATAGAGTGAGACCTTACCTTGAAAAACCAAAAATAGAAAACAGAAAAAGAGAAAAGAAAACCACCCGGGCATGGTAGCCTACACTTTTAAACCCAGCACTGGGAGGCTGAGATGGAAGGATCCTAGTAAATTTGAGGCTTGCCGCGCTAGACTGAGACCCTGTTTTAAAAGAACACCTCTCCCCCACACCCCCAAGAAAAAAAATAATTGATTCTAGCCAAATTAGCAAAACAAGTCTCCCCTAGGCCTGCCCTAGTTAAACCCTGGGCCAGTTAAGACAAAACCAAACCAAAAAATTCTTATTCTGCCTTTCTTCTGGCCAGAAGGCCAAGCCCTTCTCCCCTGCTTCCCTAGAAAGCCCCGGACACCCACTCTTTTTCTTGGCACATTGTAGGAAGTCGACAAAATCTTCCTGGGAGCCAAGAGCCGGATCAATCTCTTTCAAGTTGGTCCCAGAGACATTGTCCTTCTGGTTCTTGTGAATTGGGCCCAGCACCAGGCCCGCCACCTTCAGCGTGCTCAGATGGTCTAGACGGTCCTTCAGACCTGCGGGACCGAGAGGGGGTCTGGGTTAACAGGCGAGGCCTCCCCTTCCCCCACTCCTGCCCAAGGGGGGGTCGGATCACGAGACCAAGTAGCTGATGTAAGGAGCCTCGCTCATGACTTCAGAAACTGGTTTAGACTGGCTCAGGCGCCTCGTGGTGGGTGGAGTGACTGGGGGAAGGGGCTGTATAGTCAGCAAGGTACTCTCCCGAAAAAAGAGGAGCGGCTGGGCTGGTTTTCTTCCAAGATGGGATGGAAGAATCAAGCAATCGCCTGAGCCAGCCTAGCACGGGAGAGGAGGAAGGGGATCAGGGCCGGGGGCCCGGGTGTGCACCGCACTCACCCGCCAGGCCTCCGGCGTCGCGGCCCACGAAGGCCTGCACGTCGCCGATGCGGTAGAGGGCGCCCTTGTGCCACCACCGCTGCACGGGCAGCTCGCGACAGCGCGGCGCGCGGACGATGATGACCACCGCGCCGGCCAGCATGCCCAGCCAGCCGAGCCAGAAGAGCAGCAGAAGCGCCCAGCGGGTACGCACCCAGCCCGGGGTGCCCGCCACCTTCAGTAGCTCCTCTTTGGACAGGCCGGTGAACTTGGCTCCGGCCTCCGCGTCGTCTTCGGCCACCTTGATCTTCACCAGACCGTTCTTCTCCCCGCCGCCCGCCACGGCTGCCCCGGACGCAGCGTTCATGGGCTGCTTCTCTGGCTCCAGCTCGTTCAGCTCCACCTCCTTCATATCCACTTCGGTGTCCTGGCTCATGATGCCTGCGGAAGCGGCGACACGATGCAGCCCACGGTTAGGGGGTGCCTCCGATCCTGCCCGGCCCTCCCAGCCCAGAACGATCTCCCGGGACCGCGTGGCTCTACTCAGCTCCCGCGACTGCTTCTGCTGCCCGGCAGCCTCGGCTCTGGGAAGTCCTCCAGGAGCTCCGCCCCGACCCGCCTCTTAAAGGAACCTGGGGAATCGAACTTCCTGAGACTGCCTCGATGGGTGGAGCGGAGAAAACGGGGCTGGATCTAGCCTCTGGCAGCTGGAAAAAAAATACATTTTCGCTTCTCAAACCTGTCTATCTCTAAGGCTCAAAAGCTGAGCACGTAGCTACCGAACTCTGATTTATCCTGCCCCAGGTCACAAAGGCCTCCTCAGCCTTCTGGCTCCACTCCTAAACTGGTGGTGGTGGTGTAAGTCTTTAAACCCATCATTCGGGAGGCAAGAGGTAGGAGGATCACTGTGAGTGCAAGGCCAGTCTAAGACGACATAGTGAATTCCAGGTCAGCCTGGGTTAGAGCGAGACACTACTGGGGAACCGGGGGGGGGGGGGGGGGGGGGGAGGGAGCCATTCCTGAGGCCTCTATCTTCCACCGCCACCTGGTCTTCCCAATTTCTCACAGCCACTTGCACAGAAGCCAGCTAGACCCAGCGTCTGCACTCACTACAACGCTTTGCTTTATTAACTATGGAACTCACTCTAATTAAAGATTATTCTGTTTGGGTAGAGTCAAAGTGGACACACACACCCTCTCTTATCCTACCCCACAGAAGCCACTGATGGGGCTATGTGACATTCCAGAGCTAGGCCTCAAAGGCATTCAGACATCTACCTTTTCTTGAATAGTGCAGATAACTTTTCCTCACCTTACACGCCCTCTCAAACTTCCCCAGGACGCAAAGGCATTGGAAGCAGCTAGTCCTGTCAGGTGTGGAAGACCTCTCTCTCCGATTTCCTCATAGAGGGACTTCGATATAGGGGCGGGGACAGGGTTCGCAGCAAGGGTAAGTAGACAGCAAGCAACACTCAGGGACTTCTTGTTCCTGAGCAGAGTCAGCTGGGTTATTTTCAGAAGAGCTGAAGGAAAGATCCTTTCTCCCTCCAAGGCTGGAAGCCAGGATTACTACATATTCAAAAAGAAAGCCACATCTCCAAAGTCTTCCCTACCCCCATCCAAGAAAACCTGATGTGACACCAGGTCCTAGCAGAAGGCAGGCAAGTAGGTAGAGGTGGTGGTTTATACCAGTGCTCAATGATAAGAGCTCTTCGGTACCCTGGGCATGCCAGATAAGAAATGCCATTCAAGGTTCAGAACAAACTTGATCCCAAGCATGAAAGCTCAAGGTTGAGGACTGTGGAGTCAGAATCTCTCCTAGAGATGGTTCAATATAACACCCTCTAGAAAACAGTCCTTTCTGGCCTCCATGACTTGAGATGACCAAAGTCAGTTCTGTCTGTGTGCCTCAGAGAGCGAAGTTACCTTCCCAGTCTTATCACCCAACACCTTACAGGCTCTACCCTCCAGCCACATCAGCTTTCAAACACCTGCCACCCTCCCGACACATAGGTTTAAAACGTTTTCAGGCTTCAGCTTCTTGTACATGTCATTCCCCTGCTGTTGGGCCTTTTCTACTCTGTCACTGTTCCTTACAAGTTCCTATGTGTTCCAGACCTAGTTCAAGTGACAACGCCTAAACAGAATTACTGTTCCTCCACCTTGCACCAAAACTCATGTTCCATTTATTTACCGCTTCCTCATTTAAAAGTGCGCGCGATGGGCTGGAGAGAGGGCGTAGCGGTTAAGCGCTTGCCTGTGAAGCCTAAGGACCGTGGTTCAAGGCTGGATTCCCCAGGCCCCACGTAAGCCAGATGCCCAAGGGGGCGCATGCATCTGGAATTCATTCACAGTGGCTGGAGGCCCTGGCGCACCTATTCTCTCTATCTGTCTGCCTCTTTCTCTCGGTCTGTCGCTCTCAAATAAATAAATAAACAAAAAATCTTAAAAAAAAAAAATAAAATAAAATAAAAAAATAAAAGTGCACGTGCATCGTGGAGAAATAAGGCTACACACACCTCTCTGCAGGACAGCTTCTTCGTGATGAGAGGAAGAACCCAGATTCAGTTTGGTGAGCTTATTGCGAAGTACATTAAAGAAGGAAAGATTGTGCCAGTTGAGATAACCATCAGCTTAAAGAGGGAAATGGATCAAACAATGGCCACCAGTGCTCAGAAGAATAAATTCTTGATTGATGAATTTCCAAGAAATCAAGACAATCTTCAAGGTTGGAACAAGACCATGGATGGGAAGGCAGAATATCTTTCATTTTGTTTTTTGACTGTAATAATGAGATCTGTTTTAAACAATGTCTTGAGAGGGGAAAAAAGTGGGAGGAGTGATGACAAGAGAAAGCTTGGAAAAAAGAATTCAGACTTATCTTCAGTCAACAAAACCTATTATTGATTTACATGAAGAAATGGGGAAAGTCAAGAAAATAGATGCTTCTAAGTCTGTTGATGAAGTTGTGAAGATTTTTGACAAAGACTAACCCTGAAAGCACCCTTGAAATCACGCTTGAATACTGGGTTTGGTAGCTGCTATCACAGCAACCCCCCCCCCTTTTTTTTTTCGAGGTAGGGTCTCACTCGCTCTCAGGCTGACTTGAAATTCACTATGTAGTCTCAGGCTGGCCTCGAACTCTAGGGGATCCTTCTCCCTCTGCCTCCCGAGTGCTGGGATTAAAGGCGTGCGCCACCACGCCCAGCTAACAGCCCCCTTTTAAGGCAGTTTTAATCTTTCAAAATTTTTTCTCAATTAATGACTAGAAAATACACACTAAGACGAATTACATTTGTTTTGCTTTTTAATGTTTGTTTATGAGAGTAGACAGTGAGTTCAGGGTCAGCTTCATTCTGATTATCATGGTGCTCACAAGACAGAGAAGGGTATCAGCTAGCTCTTTGTTTTTATTAAAAGACCATCCCTCTTATAGTTTGTGCCTTCCGTGAGAGAATTTTTTTTAGAATGCATGTATTTTTTTTAGTAATTATAACATGTTCAGATTAGAGATTTCCACTGTTTTTTTTTTTTTTTTGCTGCAGATTTTAAATTTCCAAACTATTGAGTGAATTTGTGGACCAAATTTAAAAGAGCTTTTTGTGTAGTCAGGTCCTACACAAGGTGTTTAGTAAACACACTCATAAAGTGGATTGCTAGCAATGTTTTAGTATTTATCAAGTAACTGACCATTTCCTGTAGGAAGAGGAAAACCAAGGTTTTGATATATTACAGCTTGTGCAAAGTTATCTGAAAGTTGTATGCAGGTCTGCTTCCAAGGTTTGGGCTGGAGTTGGAGGGGTTCAGAGCCTGGAAGAATTGCCTGCATTCTTTGGACAGAATCTGGGGCCAGGATCATATTCACATCGTGTCCTTGTGCTCCATACACAGTGCTATTCATTGTTAACTGATGTTAACAAAATTCCTAGCAAGAGAACCTTGAGATGTGTATGCTAGATTTGTATTGATGTAGCTCACTTCTCATTTTAATCATACTTCAAGGGATTTTTTTTTTTTGCTCTGTTTTGTTTTCTAGACTAAACATATAGTTAGAATAAATTAGAAAAAGCAATCTAATGGTTAATTTTCCCATTTGTATTTTATTTTCTGAAACATTTTCTTCAGTTGTTTAAGAAGATTTAAAAATCATTGCACTTTGGTCAGAAAAATAATAATAAATATATCTTATAAATGTCAGGAAAAAAAAAAAAAAAAGATTCTTAGCCGGGAGTGGTGGCACATGCCTTTAATCCCAGCACTCAGGAGGCAGAGGTAGGAGTTGTGCCGTGAGTGCAAGGCCACCCTGACACTACATAGTGAATTCCAGGTCAGCCTGAGCTATAGTGGAACCCTACCTCGAAAAACCGAAAAGGAAAAAATAAAGATTCTTAGTGGCTTCAATGAAAGCAGTAGAGGGATGCTTACAGAAACTAGAAGACAATAGTTTAGGGAGAGAATATAAGGTGAGGAAGTCACCAAGGAGGCCAACAACAGTTTTAGAGACTTCTCCTTTATCTCTCCCATGACGACAGGTCTTTTTTTCTGGCCAAAAACCAATGGTACCCCTGACTTCAGTGTATCTGCCTCATAAAACACTATGGATATGGAAAATAAACACTGCTCAAGAAATTGACTCAAGGGAGCTGGAAAGATGGCTTAGCAGTTAAGGCATTTGCCTGCAAAGCTAATGGATCCCAGTTCGATTCTCTAGGACCCACATAAACCAGATGTACAAGGGGGCACATGCTCTGGAGTTCATTTGCAGTGGCTGGAGGCCCTGGCATACCCACTCTCTCTCTCTCTCTCAAATAAGTAAGTAATTTAAAAAAAAAAAAAAACACCCTCGTGCACCAATTCTCTCACTCTCTCTCCCTCTTTCTCTGTCAAATAAGGAAATAAATAAAAATAAAAAGAATAAGAATAATGAATAAGGAATGGCTTAGCGGTTAAGACCTTTGCCTGAATAGCCAAAGGACCCAGGTTAGATTCCCCAGGACCCACTTTAGCCAGATGCACAAAGGGTCGCAAGCATCTGGAGTTCATTTGCAGTGGTTGGAAGCCCTGAAGTGCCCATTCTCTCTCTCTGTCTCTCTCCCTCTTTCTGTCAAATAAATAAATAAAATAAAAAATTTAAAAAAAGAAGTTGACTCAAAACGTTGGACGGGGTGTTGCAGGAAATGGCTCAGCAGTTAAAGGCTCTTCCTTGCAAAGTCTGATGGCCTGGATTCCATGGATTTCAAGCTAATTGGCAATTGGTTAATCTTTGTACAGGCTAAACCCTAGGACATGGAAAACTATGCAACTTGGGTGGAGTTCCTAGGACACAAGGAATTCATCAGCTTCTCCAAATATTTCCTGATAAAAAAAAACTCACAATCTGATCCTAATTTGAATTCGTAAGCTCTCTCTTATGCTCAGACACCCCACAGCTTTGACTGCCTGAAACTGAATAAAAGTTGCAAATTAAGTCTGCACAGGGATTCACTCCAGTGAGCTCCCTGACCCTCCTTTAAGTCATATTTTGTGTTGCATGTTCATTTTGTGTCCTCACAGGCACTACTGGACAGTGGCAACAGGGATCAATTCCCTAGTACCCACATAAAACCAGATGCACAACGTGGCACATGCATCCTGAGTTCATTTGCAGTGGCAAGAGGCCCTGACATGCCCATTCTCTCTCTCCCTCTCTTTCTCTGCTTGCAAATAAATAAAAATAAAGAATTAGATCAGGTGTGGTAGCACATGCCTTTAATCCCAGCACTCGGGGGGCTAGGGCAGGATTGCTGTGTGTTTGAGGCCAGCCTGAGACTCTATAGTGACTCCAAGGACCCACGTTAGCCAGGTGCACAAGGTGGTGCATGCGTGTAGAGTTTGCAGTGGCCGGAGTCCTTGGTGCGCCCAATCTCTCTCTCTTTCCCTGAAATACATATATACATGAAAAGATTAAATAAAAAAAAAAAAAAAAGAAATTGACTCGAGAACTTTTTGGAATCCTGGACTAAGACCTCAATGGACAGGACAAAATCACTGCTACGGTGGCTTGTAGATATCTGAGAAAGGTAAAGGCCCATGCCAAGTGAAGTGGATATGTCTAAGTTGTACTGGTAGACAGTAGAGGAAGGGATAGAGTAAATACAGAGCCGAGTTT
Organism: Dipus sagitta; assembly: GCA_036346955.1. Classification (NCBI taxonomy): domain Eukaryota; kingdom Metazoa; phylum Chordata; class Mammalia; order Rodentia; family Dipodidae; genus Dipus; species Dipus sagitta. Next base: position 165,506,881 of record CM070770.1, read on the forward strand.
GGTGGTGCACACCTGAAATCCCAGCACTTGAAAGCCTGAGGCTGGAAGATTATCATGAATTTGAGACTAGCTTGGGCTACACAGAGTGAGTTCCAGGTCTACCTGGGCTAGAGTGAATCCTGTCTCAAAGAAAATAAAAAATTAGCCTGAGATAGGAAGATCACCATGAGTGCAAGGCCACCCTGAAACTACATAGTGAATTCCAGGTCAGCCTGGACTAGAGTGAGACCCTACCTCCAAAAACAAAATAAATAAATAAGGCTGGGGATGTAGCTCAATGATAAAGCATACCCTGGGTTCAATTCCCAGGATCACAAAAATAATTTAAACAAATAAAAGGCTAAATAAATACAAGGCGGTTTAGGAGTATATGTTTAATGGTACAGTGTATTCTTGGCATGGACAAGGCCGTAAATTAGATTCCCAGCACCAACGAGAGACAGAGAGATTAAGCAACACAGAAAGTTTCTCTGAAAGAAAAGCAGGTGTCCCAGTTCTGGGTGAAGCATTCTTTTTCATATTCCTTTCCTCCACTACCTGGTAGCAATACCTCTTACAGCCAGGTGGGGGAAGAGTTGCTCTTTGAACATAGTCGGACCCTCCAACAGCAAGCTCATTAGATAACCTGTAACAGTGAACTGGACTGAAAAGATCATTCTAAATACAGCCTCTTAGAGGCAGGAGGATTAGGAATTCAAGGCCAACCTAAACTACTGTTCTGGTTAATCATGATTGTCATGTTGATGGGATTTATAATCACAACAGAAACAAATCTCTGGGTAGGTCTATGAAGATTTTTTTTAATTTAAAAATATTTCAAGCCGGGCGTGGTGGCGCACGCCTTTAATCCCAGCACTCGGGAGGCAGAGGTAGGAGGATCACTGTGAGTTCGAGGTCACCCTGAGACTCCATAGGGAATTCCAGGTCAGTCTGAGCTAGAGTGAGACCCTACCTTGGAAAACCAAATAATAATAATAATAATAATAATAATAATAAATAAATAAAAATATTTCATAAAGCCTGGCATGGTGGCACCTGCCTTTAATCCCAGCACTCAGAGGAGGCAGAGGTAGAAGGATCGCCAAGAGTTTGAGGCTACCCTGAGACTACATAATGAATTCCAGATCAGCCTGGGCTAGAGAAATGAGACCCTACCTAGAAAAACCACAGACAGACACACACACACACAAAAGCAAGCCAGGTGTAGTGGCGCACGCCTTTAATCCTAGCATCTGGGAAGCTGAGGTAGGAGGATCACTGTTTGTTCCAGACCAGCCTGAGACTACTAGTGAATTCCAGGTCAACCTGGGCGGACCAAAACACTGCCTCGGAAAAACTGGGGAAAAAAAAAAAGCCAGGTTTGGTGGTGCACACCTTTAATCCCAACTCTCAGGAGGCTGAGGTAGGGAGATCACCATTAATTGGAGGCCAGACTGGAGCTACAGTGAGTTTCAGGTCAGCCTGAGCTTAGAGTGAGACCCTACCTCGAAAAAACTTTACATTTATCTGAGAAAGAGGCAGATAAAGCAAAAATGGGTGTGACAGGGACTCTAGCCACCGTAAAGAACTCCAGATGCATGCACTACATTGTGCATCTGGCTTTACATGGGTACTGGGGAATCAAACCTGGGTCCTTTGGTTTTGCTGGCAAGCACTTTAACTACTAAGCAATCTCCAGCCTGAGAATTTTTCTTAATTTAATTTAATTTAGTTATTTATTTGACAGAGAAAAAGAGGGAGGGAGGAAGGGAGAGAGAGAATGGGTGTGTCAGGGCCTACAGCCACTGCAAACGAACTCCAGACGCATGCGTCACCTTGTGCATCTGGCTATCCTGGGGAATTGAACCTGAGTCCTTTGGCTTTGCAGACAAATGCCTTAACTGCTAACCCATCTCTCCAGCCCTTGAGAATTTTTTGTTGTTGTTGTTTTGAGGTAGGCTCTCTCTCTTCAGCCTGACCTGGAATTCACTATTGTAGTCTCTTGGTGGCCTCAATCCATTTAACCTGTGCTGGGATTAAAGGCATGTGCCACAACGTCCAGCTATGAGTTTTTCTAGATTAGCTTTTTTGAGGTAAGACCCACTCTGAATGGCAGCATCCCCATGGGTTGTGACCCCCAACTGAATAAAAAGGAAAGTGGGTTGGAGAGATGACTTAGTGGTTAAGGTACTTGCCTACAAAGCCAAAGGACCCAGGTTCGATTCCTCAGAACCCACAGTAAAGCCAGATGCACAAGGTGGCGCATGCATCTGGAGATCATTTACAGCAGCTAGAGGCCATGGTGCATCCATTCTCTCTCGCAAATAAATACTTTAATCCCAGCACTCATGAGGCAGAGGGAAGAGGATTGCCATGAATTAGAGGCCAGCCTGAGACTACATGGTGAATTCTAGGTCAGCCTGGGCTATAGCAAGACCCTAACAAAAATAAAAAAAAAAAAGAGAGAAAAAAATTTAGGGGCTGGAGAGATGGCTCAGCGATTAAAGGCACTTGCTAATAAAGCCTAATGGCCTGGGTTCAATTTCCCAGTACCCACATAAAACCAGATGCACAAAGGGGCACATGTGTCTGGTACACCCATTCTTCTCTCTCATTTTCATCCTCACTTCTCTCCCTGCAAATAAATAATTTTTTTTTGTCTTCTTTTTTGGTTTCAATCTCTTTTTAAAAATAATTGCAAACTAGGCCCACACAGTTAATCCCAGCGTGTTCCAGGTCAGCCTGGGCTGGAGTGAGACCCTGCCTCAAAAAAACAAAACAATCCAGTGTGATGGCGCACCCAGAGGTAGGATCGCCAGCCTGAGACTACATTGTGAATTACAGGTCAGTTTGGGCTAGAGCTACACCCTACCTCGAAAAACCAAACATAGTAATAATTTTATTACTCTCCCTAATTACTTATTACCATACAATGGCTTATACTAATGTCAACTTGACAAGATCTAGAATCACCTAGGAGACAAATCGCTGGGCACATGTGTAAGAGAATTCGTAAATTAGGTTAACTGAGGTGGCAAAATCCACCCTAACTACGGGGAAGCACCATTCCATGGCCTTAATAAATGTTTATGCATCCTTGTGTACATAGATGTTGATCAAAAATGAGTGATGAGCTAATGCTGCTGGTTAGTTTCAATAACTAGCCTATAGCTTGTGAGCTAGAAAAATCAGGAAATTTTGATTAGTTCCTTAGGAGGTCTTTAGATACCATCTCAGGCATAAATGGGGCTTGTCACTGTTCCAATGCCTTGGTATTCTGGATGATCAACTCATATAGCATCCTCCTTAAAATGCTGCACAGTGATGGGCATGCAGTGGTAGCAGGTATAATCCCTAGCACTTTTATTAAAAAAAAAGTTTCGCAAATGTGAGCTAATATTGGCCCTATTAAAGTCCAAGACCCTGGACTAATCAGAGCACCAAAACAGTTCACTAGTTCGGAAAAAAAAATCAGAATGTCATCTACAATCCCCAAAAGGCTCCGTGGAAGGGACCTCCACCCGAGCTCAGCCAGGGTCCCAAGTACCTGAGTCGCCACCCACGCTGAGACCCTGGGCATCGGGTCCCGAAGGCGCACTGGGCGGCTGGCACGGAACACAGACGACGCCAGCCGCGGGTTCAGCAGGTTCGGGATCCATAGAGATGGATCTGCACGCAGGTTTACAAAAGGGAATTCAGGGCAGGGAGAACGGGCAGCTGGCCGAGATGGTGACCGAAAGTCAATGGAGGATCGCGTGTAGCTGAGGCTCCCGCGATGACTGACGTCTTAGCCGCAGTGGCTTAGAGCAGCCAAGCGCAGCGCGAGGCCAGAGCGCACGCGCGTCTTTTTCGCGCCCCAAACTCGGGGGCGGAACGTTCCACCCCCGCCTTTCCTGGAATTCTCTACCCACAATTCTCCGGGCTTGCGAGTCGTTTCCCTGAGCGCGTGCGCCCATCATAGACCCGCCCCCAAATCCCATGGGCCTCTGCGAAATGATATTTAAGCGTCTTGTGGCCTGAACCTCGGTCTCATTTTTTCCGGTGTCTCGGTGAGTTGGTCGCGTCTGGTTGGGGGAAGTTTTTTTTCTGCTCTTAAGTCTAAAAGACCACGTGGTCTTAGCGTATCCTAAACCTATTTCCACGGAGGTTACTTTTGGGAAAGCGGGGATGAGGGGAGTTGTTTAAGTGGTTTCAAGACGCCAAAGCAGCAGGCGTTTGTGAAGGACAAAGTGGTGGCCCTTTCCAATGATGAGGACTTTCACAGACCTGTACTGACCTCTGTGAGGACAAGTAACTCTGAGGAGACGGGCCCTGTGAGCCCATGCCTGGTACCTAGTTGATAACCCCGGAGGGCCGATTTCAACACCTCCGATGGTAATTCGATGTCTTGTCCGCAGGGCTGAGGTGCATGCATGAAAACAAGACAATGGAAGGGCGCGCTTTCTTGGAGTAAGTAGTCATGCTCCCCTCCCCCCCAACCATTGGCTGTGGAGTGCTATAGTGATGATTTACAACCTGAACTCTCTCTTTCTGATGCTTTCGTGGAGAAAACGAAATTTATAAACTCTGACTAGCACCATCTGCAAGAGGGAATCGGTTTGGTTTTTAAACGTCTGAAAGTTAAATGTTTTTGTTTTTTTAATTCTTTAGGTGGTGTTGGACCCAATATTTTGCCAATTGCAGGATTACTTTAGTCCGGGTGGGTATACGTGATCTTTTGCTAGGGAAGTGCATGTGCATTTGAGATGTCCACTGTATGATGAATATACGATGACAAGCATATGGCTGAGTGGTAGTGATGTCGTATTACTACTGACAAGTGGACCGGGGACATAAAAAAGTCCGAGGGGCTATTACGTACAAGTAATGCCTCCATTTTCTATTTCCAGAGTTATGACCCATGCTGACCTACTCGCCACTGAGGATTGGCCCAGGATAAGGTAATTGGCCCAGGGGGGGGGTGGGTAATCAGGAGGGGAAGTGGACAGCAGAACCATATCACAAGATTTTGCTGATCCATGTGCTTATCCTCAGCCTCCAAAGGAAAGCAGCCCCACAGTGCACATCTCAACACTGTCAGATGATTTGAATCTGCACACTGATATTCTGTGAGGCATAACACTAAATAGCATGTTAGAGTTCTGATGGCAGTTGTTGGTAATGATGAGTATGCTACTATTTGGTGACACTTGAAAATAAATATTTGCCTGCTTTCCCAGGTCTCCTTGATGATGACAGTGGATCGCTGTTCCTTAAGGTATTTTTCCTAATACAATGTAAGATTATGTAAGCTTGATCCCTAAACCAGGAGTGGTGGCCTTCTAGGGGGATCTCTAAGTTAAAGACCAGCCTGGGACTGCGAAGTGAGTTAGATCTGGGTCAGCTTGGGTTCTAAAGAGACTCTACCTCAAAAACGAGAAAAATTACTCATAGACAGACACAAAGTGTTCTCACTGTAGTATCTTTTTCTTGGTTTCATTTCTCATAGATGACTACTGATCTGACCATATTGCAGCTTAATGGAAATAGTTTAAGGAGATAAATGCTGATTGTACCCTGTCAGGTCAGTGGTGATTTTTTTTATTTTTTGTTATAACAAGTAGGCAGTTTCTGTGATGAATCAAACTAGCTCACTATGACTTGTCAATGAAAATACATGAACACCTGAGAAACTGAAGACTAGAATGGATGCCTATGCATTATCTGTAGCCTTTCACTCAGGGTTTTTTACTCTTTCCCCAGGTTAACAGTAATGTGTTGACTCAAAGGTGAGTGTCAGTATGTGTTCTGTATGTTGTGTTGGGTTAAAAAGGTGTCATTGGGGTCCTTGTATACATGATGACTTCATGGAATCTCGTTCGGCTGATGACTTGCTGTTGAGACTCGGAAATCTGATTATCTAGGAGTGATGTATTAGCTACAAACAGTTAAGTTCGGGATATGACTATTTTCTGCTTTTCAGATCCAGTGTCTTTCCAAAAGAACATGGATCACGTGAGGTAAATACCTTTGAATACAACTGTATGTTAGCTTATAGGATCTATAGGGGCTGTGCAATTGTCAATGGTACAGTGCACACTACTGGCAAACACATGGTACTATGTTCAGTGTCAGTTTGGTCCATATGGCCAAGTCTGAACCATTAGTCCTGCTCACCAGTGATGAGTTGAATACCGCCCCAGTCTGATCACTGTGAGGAGAGGTATTTTCTGAGTAGTGAGCTCACCTTGTATCCATGAATTCTACAGGAAGTTTTAAAAGGCCAGCAAGTAGTGTCTGTAAAGTGCCCCAATTCAGTTCATACAAATATGTGCCCAGGAGTATTTGAGAGCACTTATTGGCTGTTCTGTTTTGCAGGAAAATTAACCTACTGCCTTTGATTACAGCTGAAAGGTAAGAAAATGTAAATGTAACATGTGCTAAGTTAAAATTTCCCAATGAAGAAACATCCACATGTCTTACTTCCTGTCCTAGTTCCAGAGCCTGAAAAGGTGAACCCACTGGGACTGGCAGGGGGAAAAGAGGAAAATTTGTTCCAGAATGGACTGTCTGAGGGATAAACAGGGGTTTTTGTACAGGGCAAAGGAATTTATCACATTTTAACAAAAGTGGCTGTTTATCTTTTCTCCAGATCTGAGGCAAGAACAATATGCATGTAGATGGTCCCATACTACTACTTGATGATCAACCAAAATAAGGTAATGGTTTAAAGGGAACTCCCTTTTAAGTTTTTAAACTCTCAAATGTTACATTTCTCCTTTATGATAACTAATAACTCAACCTTCCTTATCTTTGCAGGAGTCACATCATCCCAGCAAATGAAAATAGGAATTTTGAGATCCTGCAACTAAGATACAATGGTCATTTATTTTCCTAATAAAACTACTGCTCTTAAAAAAAACTTTCAATGTTGATTTGTCTTTGGAAGGGGTAACAGCTGAACAATAGGAAATTCTATATAATTAGGAGATCTAATATACCATGTGCTAGAGACAATAAATGTGCTACCAGTTAAGATTTATTGCTATGATGTCAGCCAAGACAACAATGATACTACCTTAAAGGGTGCATAAAATTGCCAGATCAGGAGTTTGTTTGCTTGTGTTGCTACGAATATTTTTATGGCACTACCGTGATTGACGCTGGAGAGATGGCTTGGTAGTTGAGGTATTTGCCTGCAAAGCCAAAGACCTTGGTTTGATTCCCCAGGACCCACATGAGCAAGGTGGCACATGCATCTGGAGTTCATTTGCAGTGGCTGGAGTGCCCATTCTCTCACATTGCCTCTTTCCCTAAAAAAAACTACCACGATTGGACTTGGGTCTCAATCCTTTACAGGTAGCCCATGGTGCCCTCTCAGGCTCCAGGGTGCAGATATTAAAGAGATGCATCTGGCCACTAGACAAGGAATATATGCCTGTGAACAAGTGTAGACAGATAAGCTTTAAGGCTATCCCTAGCTATATACCAATTGACAGGTCAACCTAGTCAAATCCTATCTCAGTTTAATTCAGGATGGGTGGATGGGCCTACTTCGGTACCCACATAGATCCTGGTGCAAAAGGTGGCACATGTTATCTGGAGTGTCAAAAGTCCTGATGTGCTAATTACTATTCCCACATTTTATTTCTGAGGAAGTCTATCCCAGGCTGCCCTGGGTGGAATTTACTCAAGTCTCAAGGTGGCCTTGAACTCAGGCCTCCCAAGTGCTGTGATAGAAGGCATGTGCCAGTTTTTTTTTTTATTTGAGGTGTCTTTTATGTTGAGGTGTCGGGGTTTGAGGTACGATATCTATCCCAGACTGACCTGATCTGTTTCCCAATTGCTTGGCTTAAAAGCATGGGCCACCAGGCTCAGCTCCCACAAAATTTAGAAAATGGGCTGTGACCTGGCTCCTGAACATGGTTATGATAAGCATCCTCAGGACCCAACTGAGCTGAGACAAGGGGAGACAACCCCTTCCCATATTCCTTCATCTCATCCTCCACATAGCAGGAGCTCTCTGCACTTAAGTGAAAAATGAATGGCTGGGCATGGTGGAGGATCACAGAGTTCGAGGCCAACCTGAAACCACATAGTTCCAGGTCAGCCTAGCCTACAGCAAGACCCTACCTAAAAAAAATGACCTGTGTGAAAAGAATATTCATAGCCTGGAAAGATTGTTCAGCGGTTAAGGCACTTCCCTGCAAAGCCTAAAGACCCTGTATTGATTCCCCAATACCCATGTAAAACCACATGTGCAAAGTGACATGTGTCTGGAGTTTGCAGTGGTTCAAGGCCTTGCTTCTCTGTCTCATTCTCTGCATGCAAATATAAAACCAGGTGTGGTGGCACACGCCTTTAATCCCAGCATTTGGGAGGCAGAGGTAAGAAGATCACAGTGAGTTCCTGAGGCATAAGTAGTCTTACCACTGCACACCACTGGCTTTGTACATGGGTGCCGGGAAATCGAAATTGGGCTGATAGGCTTTGCATGCAAGAGCCTTTAACGGCTGAGCCATCTCCCCAGCTCCATATCAGAACTTCAAAACCAGGTTCTGCACAGGCCGAGCTTGCCCATTCCTCAAATCTCAAACACCTGTGAAGCTGAGGATCCTTGTGAGTTCTCAGCCAGCCTGGGACCACACAGTGAATTCAATGTTGGCCTGTGCTAGAGACCTCACCTCAAACACCAAAGCCAGGTGTGGAGGCGCATGCCTCTAATCCGTTTAATCACAGCACTCCGGGAGAGTAGGAGGATCACCATGAGTTCTATGCCACCCTGAGACTACATAGTGACTAGAATGAAACCCTACCTCGAAAAAAAAAAAAAAAAAAGAGTTCTGTTTAAGAAATTGGCAATTTCATTTTCTTGCTTTGCCCTTAACAGTCAAGAATGAAGCCATGCACGTCCATCAATAAGTCATTTCTGAAGTGTATTCCTTGTTTATATGGCACAGACTATGTGGAACATCTGGGAGGCAGATGAGAGCTGAATGTGGTTTCTTCAAGTCACAAAATGACCAAATTACTCTTAATTAAAAGATGGAGAGAATGGGCATACTAGAGCCTTAGGCTACTGCAAACGAACTGCACACACGTGTCCTCTTTATGCACCTGGCTTAAGTGGGTACCAGAGAATCGAACCTGGATCCTTTGGCTTTGCACACAAGCGCTTAGTCGCTAAGCGATCTCTCCAGCCCTCAATTTCTTTTCTTTTCTCCTCCCCCCACCCCCCCGGAGGGGGGGGGTTCACTCTAAGCAGGCTGACCTGGAATTCACTATGTATTGTCAGGCTGGTCCAGAATTCAGTGATCCTTCCACCTCTACTTCTTCTTCTTCTTTTTTTTTTTTTTTTTTTTTTTTCCGAGGTAGGGTTTCACTCTAGTCTAGGCTGACCTGGAATTCACTCTGTATTCTCAGGGTGGCCTCGAACTCATGGCGATCCTTCTACCTCTGCCTCCCGAGTGCAGGGATTAAAGGCGTGCGCCACCACGCCCGGCTTCCCACCTCTACTCCTTAAAGGTGTGCCCACAGCCAGGTCAAATTACCCTTAACGTCTCCCTTTAAAAAAAAAAAAATTGGGGGCTGGAGAGATGGCTTAGCGGTTAAGCGCTTGCCTGTGAAGCCTAAGGACCCCGGTTCGAGGCTCGGTTCCCCAGGACCCATGTTAGCCAGATGCACAAGGGGCGCACCGTCTGGAGTTCGTTTGCAGTGGCTGGAGGCCCTAGCGCGCCCATTCTCTCTCTCCCTCTGTCACTCTCAAATAAATGAATAAGAAATATTTTTTAAAAATATTTTTTTTAAGCCAGGCTAGAGTGAGACTCTACCTCAAAAAAAAAATTATATATATATGACTCAGGCCAGGCGTGGTGGCGCACGCCTTTACTCCCAGCCCTCAGGTAGGAGGATCGCCGGGAGTTCGAGGCCATAGTGAGACTACATAGTGAATTCCAGGTTGGCCTAGGATAGAGTGACGCCCTACCTCGAAAAACCCCCCAAAAAAGGGGGGGGGTTGGCACTGTCGGAAGCGACGCCAGCGCCCTGATGACGTGAGTGACGCGCCGGAAGTGAGAGCGTGGGCTCGCGGTGCGCGATGGCCGCAGCGTGTGCGCGCCTGAACCATGTGTGGGTCGGCACGGAGACTGGGATCCTGAAAGGTGGGTGTCTCCGAGTTGTTCTTCGGGAATCGCAGGGTCTCTCGCATGTCGCTGACGTCCTCGTCCCGTAGGGGTAAATCTTCAGCGCAAACAGGCGGCGAACTTCACGGCGACGGGGCAGCCGCGGCGCGAGGAGGCGGTGAGCGCCCTGTGCTGGGGCGCCGGCGGCGAGGCCCAGGTGAGTGAGCGGCGGCTGGGCTGGCGGGAGCTGGGGCTCGGCCGGGCGGCAGGGTTCCTCTCGCCAAACTGCTGCCCCTCTCTGGGTGCAGATCCTGGTGGGCTGCGAGGACCGGACTGTGAGGCACTTCGATACCGAGGAGGGCACATTCCAGGGCCAGAGGCACTGCCCAGGCGGGGAAGGCACGTTCCGAGGTCTCGCCCAGGCTGATGGGTAAGAACGGTACCGTGATTCAAGTCATAATGAAAGCGCTGAGGTCTCCTGAAGTTTACTTAATAATGACGTTAAACCCTTAGGTGACACACCAGGGATGGGTAATAGGAACTTTGTTTTGGTTTGGGTTTTGGTAGCATCTCGCTCTAGTCCAGGCCGACCTGGAATTCACCATGTTGTCTCAGGGTAGCCTTGAATTTACAGCGATCCTCCTACATCTGCCTCCCGAAAGCTGGGATTAAAGATGTGAATCACGCCGGGCTGCCATTCATTCAGTAACACACATTTATATTACTGAGTTTCATGTACTGGAACAGAGTGTAAGGGCTACAAGTATTTTCTACTTTCATAAAGGTTGCCTTTTCCTAATAACTCTGGGCAAACCATTTAATTATTTTAACTACCACCAAGGTGGTGAAACTTCCAAAGTAAAGGATAGGTTACAGGTTGACTATAGAAGGCTGTGGACAGGCTGGTAGGTCACCAGGTTAGCTCTGGAAAGGCTCTATAGGAGATAGGCGTTTTGAACTGGGTAGAATTTTGACAGTTTGAGAAAGAGATGAGGGTATTTTAATAATCTAGTCAGAAGCCACTGACTGGTAGCAGGTTAAAAAGGTACATGCATGGGTTAAAAAGTTGTGGGAGGCTAAAGTGAAGAAAGAATTCCATCTATAAGATGGGCTTTTATTTCTTAGGGATTTAATGCAAAGGGCTTTTATTTTGTAGGTGGTAAGGAATTACAGGGTTTTGAGTAGGAAATGGAACAGATAGCTAGCTGTGGGCCTGTGAATACTGGAAGTACTGCTGCTACAGCCCAGGCAAACAATAGTAAGCCCTAACCTAGGAGGAAAGAGTGGGCAGATGTGAGAAAGCATAGGCCCAGGCTAAAAAGATCTATGAAGAGACTTCTATGGGTTTCTTGGGTGGAGTGTGTTGTTGTTGTTTCTTCCTGGAGGTAGGGTCTCACTCTAGCTCTGGCTGATCTGGAATTCACTATGTAGGGTGATCCCTGATGACTTCTGTCTCCCTTAAGGCTGCATGCAGCATAGCTTTTTCCAGCTTTCTTAGGAAGGAGGTTTTCAGCTCATCTCCAGCTCGGTTTTTCAGTGACCTTGCAGCCCAAGCATGTGGACTCTTCAGCAATAGGGTCTTGCCATATATTCCTGTTGGAAAACTAAGAGCCTTGGCAATGGCCTGTAATGTTTTGGGCACATCAGAGACCTCCCTGGCCAAGAACTCACTGGAAGGTCATTGGCACTGAAGTTTTTGTAGTAACAATCTGTGGCTTCTGGGTGTGCCATTGTCCAAAAAAACGTAGGTTTCCATATGGCTTATTCATACCCTCTTAATTAATTTATTTTTTTGTTTGTTTTTGTTTTTTGAGGTACGGTCTGTCTCTAGCTCAGGCTGACCTGGAATTCACTATGTTGTCTCATGGTGGCCTTGAACTCACAGTGATCCTCCTACCTTTGCCTCCCAAGTGCTGGGATTAAAGGCGTGTGCCATCATGCCCGGCCCCTCTTAAAGTTTGATTAACTCTCCCCCACCCTTCCTCTACTCAGTCTCTTCCCTGACCTCACTTAGGCCATTCCACCCCCAGTAATATGTTCATCTATTTACATATATACAGTACCATCTCCTTAAGTTCTCCCGTCTCCTCCCTCCCTTATAGCACCTTTCTAGCTTACTGGCCTCTCCTACCTATTTATTTATTTATTTATTTGTCTATTTATTTGACAGAGAAAGAGAGAAAGAAAGATAATGGGCACACCAGGGCCTCCAGCCACTGCAAACGAATTCCAGACACATGTGCCCCCTTGTGCATATGGCTAAAGTGGGTTCTGGGGAATTGAACCTGGGTCCTTTTGCTTTGCAGGCAAACGCCTTAACTGCTAATCCATCCCTCCAGCCCTCTCCTACCTATTTTTACCCCAACTTGCATACAAGTTTGAACATTTATAGCTAGAATCCACATATGAGAGAGAACATGTGGCATTTGGCTTTGGGGGCCTATATTACCTCACTTAGCATAATCCTTTCCAGAGCTGTCCATTTCCATGCAAATTTCATAATTTCATTATCACTGAATTGAACTCCATTGTATAAATATACCACATCTTCATTATGCATTCATCAGTTGAGGAACATCTAGTGTGGTTTCATTTCCTAGCTATTGTGAATAGAGCGGCAATAAATATGGATGTGCAAGTATCTCTAAGGTAGCGACAAAAGTCTTTAGGATATATGCCTAGGAGTGGTATAGCTGGATCATATGGTAAATCTATTTTTAGCTGTCTCAGGAACCTTCACACTGATTTCCACAATGGCTGTAGCAGTTTACATTCCCCCAACAATTGGGGCACATGAAGGCAGTCCTAGGAGGGAAATTTATAGCTTTAAGTGTCTATATTAATAAATTAGAACCTGGCATAGTGGTGTATGCCTTTAATCCCAAATAGAAAGGTCACAAGTAAACATACAAAGAATCAAAGAAAGAGTTGGTTCTTTGAAAAGATGAAATAGTCTTATTAACTTTCCAAGTGCTGCGACTACAAACATGTGCCACTCTGCCTGACTTGTACTTCTTAAAATGCCTATGTTTCCTCTTCTGCTTGCAGCACCCTTATCACATGTGTGGAATCTGGGATCCTCAGAGTCTGGAGTGACAATGAGAAGGAGGCATCCTCTGACCCTGTGAGGCTTCCCTACCCTGTTTATTGGGGAAGGTGGGAGCTAGCATAGGGGCCTAATAGAGATTTGGGAGAGGGATGATTAAGGATTCCAGAACCTGATCCATCTCTGGATTTTTGTTTGTTTGTTTGTTTGTTTGTTTGTTTGTTTGTTTGTTTGTTTTTTAGCTCCTGGAACTGAAGGTGGGTCCTGGGGTATGTAGGATGCGTCAAGATCCAGCACACCCCCATATGGTTGCCACAGGTGGAAAGGAAAATGCTTTGAAAGTGTGGGACCTTCAGCGGTCTGAACAACCTGTGTTCAGGGCCAAGAATGTAAGTGATGCGGTGGGGAAGGACTGTGTCTGACGTTAGTAGAACTTGAGACCACTGACTGATCAAAGATAAGAAGGGCTTTAGGGGTAATGAAAGAAGACTGGAGGAGGTGGCTCACCAAATTCACCAGCACCTATGCCCCAACATACTTCCCACACTAGGTGCGGAATGATTGGCTTGATCTTCGAGTTCCCATCTGGGACCAGGATATACACTTCCTCCCTGGGTCACAGAAGCTTGTCACATGCACAGGGTACCATCAGGTAAGGCCACTGTTTATTTCTTTTTTGGTTTTTCAAGGTAGGGTTTCATTCTAGCCCAGGGTGGCCTTGAACTCACCATGATTGCAGAAATAGAAATAGCGCCACCAGTGGACATGTGCAATCTTGTACTTATCTCACCTTTGTGCATCTGGCTTAGCTGTAGGAACTGGAGAGTCGAACATGGGTCCTAGGCTTCACGCCTTAAGTGCTAAGCTATCTCTCTCCAGCCCTTTTTTGATGAAAACCCTTGTTCTAGCCCAGGCTGACCTGGAATTCAGTATGTAGTCTCAGGGTAGCATTGAATTCACCATAGTCCTACTTCTGCCTCCTCAGTGCTGAGATTAAAGGTGTGCACCACCATGCCCAACTTTTTTTTTATTTTGTTTATTTATTTAGGTTTTACAAGGTAGAGTCACTCTGGCCCAGGGTGGCCTTGAACTCACAGCAATTCTCCTTCCTCTGCCTTCTGTCCTTCCCACAAAGCACTGAGCCAGGGAGGCTAGGGAGATGGTTCTGTCAGTAATACTTGCCTTGCAGGCATGAGGACCTGAGTTCAATCCTCAAGTCCATGTAAAAATGGCTGGCATGGGCTGGAGGGATGGCTTAGCAGTTAAGGTGTTTACCTGCAAGGCCAAAGGACTCAGGCAGGTTTGATTCCCCAGGACCCACGTTACCCAGATGCACAAGGGGCGCACACATCTGGAGTTCGTTTGCAGTGGTTGGAGGCCCTACCTCTCCCTCCTTCTTTCTCTGTCAAGTAAATAAAATAAAATAAAAACAGAAAAAATAAGCTGGGCATGGTTGCACATACCTTTAATCCCAGCACTTAGGAGGCAGAGGTAGGAGGGTTGACATGAGTTCAAGACTACATAATGAATTCCAGGTCAGCCTGGGCTAGTGTGAAACCTACCTCAAAAAACCAAAAACTTAAAAAATAAATAATTCATTCATTTATTCATTTGTAAGGAGAGAGAGAGAATATGAATATGGGTTTACCAGGACCTCCTGCTACTGTAAACAAATTCCAGATGCATGTACCACTGTGTGTTGAACCCAGGTTGTCAGGCTTTGCAAGCAAGTAACTAACTGCTGAGCCATCTTTCCAGCCCCCTTGGTCCTATTCTTTCATACTCATGAGCAGCTCATTGCCCTCACCCCACCCACCCAAGGCACATGAAAAGACACACATTCTCTGAGGGACTCATAAACAAGCAAGCAGTCTCTCCCACTCCAACCGACATAGGGTCTCATAGTATTCCAGGCTCACCTAGAATTCACTAAGTAGTCTCAAGGTGGCCTCAAATTCTTGGCAATCAAACTCTGCCTCCCGAGTGCTGGGATTAAAGGCATTTGTCGCCAAGCCCAGCTTTTTTTCCCTTTAATATTTGAGAGAGAGGGAGGGAGAGAATGGACACTCCAGGGCCTCCAGCCACTACAAACAAACTCTAGGTACTACCCTGTGCATTTGGCTTACATGGTTCCTGGGGACTCGAACCTAGGTCTTTTGTGATTTTGCAGGCAAGTGCCTTAACCTCTAAGTAATCTCTCCAGCACTCACCCCCCTTTTTGTTCTTGGTTTTTCAAGGTAGGGTCTCACTGTAGCCCAGGCTGACCTGGAATTCAATCTGTAGTCTCAGATTGACCTTGAACTCAAGGCGATCCTCCTACCTCTTTTTCCCAACTGTTTGGATTAAAGGTGTGTGCCACCATGCCTGGCTACACAAGCAGTCTTTAGAAGAAGGGATAGTTGCAGAGGTGCCAGGACAGTGTGTAGAGAGGATGCTTTTTTTTTTTTTTTTTTTTTTGGTTTTTCAAGGTAGGGTCTCACTCTAGCCCAGGCTGACCTGGGATTCATTATGGAGTCTCAAGGTGGCCTTGAACTCACAGCAATCCTCCTACCTCTGCCTCCCGAGTGCTGGGATTAAAGGCATGTGCCACCACGCCCGGCAGAGAGGATGCTTTTATAATGCTTCAGTTTCCTTTTAGGTCCGTGTCTATGATCCAGTCTCTCCTCAGCGCCGGCCAGTTCTAGAGACCACCTATGGAGAGTACCCACTAACAGCCATGGCTCTCACTCCTGAGGGCAAGTGAGTATTTAGAAGGGAAGGGGTGGGGCTCCAGAAGTAATCCAAAAGTTCTGCTGACCCTGCTGCCTCTAATTTCTTCCTCAGTTCTGTCATCATAGGCAACACTCGTGGGCAGCTGGCAGAAATTGATTTTCGGCAAGGTAAATAAATTAAAGGGTGCTTGGGAACAGGTAGGGGAGAATGTCAGGTTGTGAAGGGAGCCACTTGGGCCTTCAGTCAGAGCCAAATTGCCTAGGTTCAGGTCTTGGTTTCACAAAAATCTCTTTGATAATTGGGCATCTGTAGTTCCTTTACAGTGGCAGGATGACTTGTTGGCCCATGCTCACTCTCCATTTCTTTTTCTGTCTCTCTCTTTCCAAATATTTTTGGTTTGTTTTTTGAGGTAGGGTTTCACTCTAGCCCAGGCTGACCTGGAATTCACTATGTAATCTCAGGGTGGCCTTGAACTCACGGCAGTCTTCCTCCCTCTGCCTCCCAAATGCTGGGATTAAAGGCGTGTGCCACCATGCCTGGCTTCCAAATAAATATTTTCTAAAAAAATTTCAGCAGCATGGTGGCACACGCCTTTAATCCCAGCACTCGGGAAGCAGGAGGAGGAGGATCACTGTAAGTTCAAGGCCAGCATGGGAGTACAGAGTGAATTCCAGGTCAACCTGGGCTAGCATGAGACCCTACTTTGAAAATACAAAAAACGGGCTGGAGAGATGGCTTAGCGGTTAAACGCTTTCCTGTCAAGCCTAAGGACCCAGGTTCGAGAGGCTCGATTGCCCAGGACCCATGTTAGCCAGATGCACAAGGGGCGCATGCGTCTGGAATTCCTTTGCAGTGGCTAGAGGCCCTGGCGTGTCCATTCTCTATCTATCTGCCTCTTTCTCTCTCTGTCTGTCGCTCTCAAATAAAGAAATTTAAAAGAAAGAAAGAAAGAAAAGAAAGAAAGAAAGAAAGAAAATACAAAAAACAACAACAAAACCTAAACCCTCTGCGATCTTGGACTAGTTACTTAATTCCTTGTGCCTTAGTTTCCTCACTTGCAAAATGACCTGTCTCCAGGTTATTTTGAGGATTCACAATTGATATGTGTACTACTCAATAAATATTCATTGGCTGGCCAGTACTAACTGGTATCTCCACCCTGCAGGGCGCCTACTGGGCTGTCTGAAGGGGCTGGCAGGCAGTGTCCGCGGGCTGCAGTGTCACCCTTCAAAACCCCTACTAGCCTCCTGTGGCTTGGACAGAGTCTTGAGGATACACAGGATCCGGAATCCACGTGGTCTGGAGCATAAGGTGAGGCCCAGTCCTCAGGTTTACACCTTCGCCTAATGGTCTTTTGAAGCCCCTACTTCTGTGCTCCATGTTCATGGTTCTGTCTCAGCTTGCCCATGCTCTTCAAGGTGTCTTTTTCTGTTGCAGGTTTATCTCAAGTCTCGACTGAACTGCCTCCTCCTGTCAGGCAGGGATAACTGGGAGGTGAGCAGCCAAGTGTGGAAATATCCAAAGACATGGATACAAGGATTTCCTATGGAGAAAAAAGGAGGCAGGAGCTGGGGCAGTAGCTCAGTTGGTAAAACCCTTGCTGCACAAGCTTGAGAACCTGAGTTCCTTGTACATAAATGCGGGGCAGGCATCTCAATGCTTGGGAAGCAGAGAGGGAATCACTGGGGGCAATTAAACTAGCATAATGGGCAAACTCTGGGTTCATATGAGATACCCAATCTCAAGAAATAAGGTGGACAGCAATTGAGGCAGACATTTTTTGGCCTAATAGATGAGGAACTGCCTCAACATTAACTGTAATGTTAGTTTCCCTGATGAATATTAACAAAGTTCAGAAAAACTTATCACCAAGGGTGAGACACTTCAGACCAAGATGGCAATGGTTTCTAGGTGACAAAGGTGCTGCTCAAAATACTTTTCCAGCTAGGTTGTCCTCCGATCCCAACCCATGAACTTTCTTTCTACTCAACAGGATGAGCCCGAAGAACCTCAGAAGCCCAACAATGTGCCAGAGGACACAGAGACAGATGAGCTTTGGGCGGCTTTGGAGGCAGCTGCCAAGTGGAAGCTTCCTGATGCTGGTCCCCAAGGGACTATCCAAACCGGAAAGAGAAAAAAGCGTTCTAGATCACCAGTCCCTTAAGAATCTGTGCTTACTTTCTAAATAAATAGCTGAACTCTCATCATGATCCTAAACTTTTTGTGATGGAAGAAAGCAGAGGAGGGGTGGGGGGTTTCTGAGTTGGGGCTGTGGGATATCTGACGTCACAAAAGTCGAGTGTGGAGCCAGACTTGCTGGTGTGGGTAGCCAAGTTCTGCTCATCACGCGCCATGGGCTGCTGCCAAGACAAGGACATTGAGACATCCGATGATCCGGCAAAGGAAGGCTCCCCTGAAGAAGGCAGGGAAGGTAGGACCACATACAGAGAGGGTCCAGGGAGCCTCTAGAAAGTATATCGCAAGGGGTTACCCTGGAGGTTGGACATGGGAGGAGGGCGAGGCTGGACTCAGAAGCCTTTGGCCTTCACAGGCAATGAGGAGATCGATTTGGACTCTGCAGCTCACAGGAAACCCAAATCTGAGGAAAGCCTTCTGATAACCGTGCTGTGGCGACGGCTATCCATGTTCAGTCGACGGGGCTCTTCGCGGTCAACCAAGAGGCACTCAGAGCCCGTTCCAAGGCTAGAAAGTTCGAGCCACGAACGCAAACATAAGGCGAACCAGGAACAGCCAGAGAAGGGCTGACATTAACTGTTTTCAGCCCGCCCCAACCTCGAGAGAATAAAGTTAATCACATGGGTACGCACAAACACTGAGCCTCTGTTCCCAACTCGGCGGGCTAGGGGTTCCAGAGCCGCGGGCGCGGGCTCTTTAAGGGTCCTTTGACGGAGCCCGCGGGCTTCCGCTCATGCTCCCCAGGGGCGGGGTAACGGAGGCAGCCTAGCCAATGGGAAGGCAGGGTCGCGCTTGCGTGAGGCGGGGGCGAGTCTCGCGACCAGGTTAGAAAAGGCGTGGCGCAGCTCCACGTCGCGAGGGTGGGGTTACGTGCGGGTGACGTGGCGGCTCCTACTCTGGTCTGGTTTCGGCGGCTCAAGCGCTGGGTGAGGCGGCGGTGTCGGCCCCGGGGACTGTGGCAGTGGCCGAGGTGGTAGGCGGCAGAGGAGGTAGGGGTTCGCACTAAGAGGGGGCGGGTTGCTCTGTCGGCTGGTGGCTGTGGCTTCACGGGGTGGCGAAGGCACGGGAACCGGGACCCACGGTGCAAGTCCTGCTGGCCTGGCTGCGGGTGAGCGAATGCCTCGCGGTCTAATCAGAAAAGCCGGTGTTGACAAAGACGTCGGCCCTGACTAATCAGTGGCTGTAATTTTCTAAGAGGCGGAACTTTGGTGGGGTGGGACTTCCTGTTTCAAATAAACACTTAGAGGTTCCCCCCTCCGCCCACCGAAGTGTGTCCACCTTCGGAGGTCCGTCACGGTTTCTCCAGGAAAGGTTGAAGACAGTCACAGCTACGGTTAGGGCCTGAGGCAGGTGCATAGGTCGGACCTCCTGGAGGCACAGGGCCACGGGACCGGGCTCTGGTGTCTCGGCTTCAGGGCCACAGGCCCACGCTTCGACCACCAGAGCCAACTTGGCAGAAGAATCCGAGGCTTCGCCTGGGGCCTGGAGGCGGGTCCCAGGATCTGCGGGTGGCCCTGGGATCCAAAGTCCGCCAAGTGCCGGAAAAGGGTCCACGGATTTGTTAATTGAGGAGGGAGTTTGAGGAAGGAGGCTGCCTTAGGGAATGACACTCTCCTCTCCACAACAGTCCGAGGTTATGCGACTCAATGATCCCGCGGAAACGCTACGGATCTAAGAACACGGATCAGGGTGTCTACCTGGGTCTTTCAAAGACACAGGTTCTGTCCCCTGCATCTGCTGGCATTAGCAGCAGCGACATCGCCCCTCTGCCCCCCCCAGTGGCCCTGGTCTCTCCTCCTGACACCATGTCCTGCCGAGATCGTACCCAGGAGTTCCTGTCTGCCTGCAAGTCCCTGCAGAGCCGCCAGGTAAGGAGTTGGGGTAGGAGCAGCAACAGTGAACCCTACTAAAATAGGCATGGTGGGCTCCAGCAAGAAGTGAAGTAATTCCTGGGGATCCTAATGGAGAGATGAAAGGTAGGATGAGACCTTTAGAATATACCAGGGCAGGGCTGGAGAATGGCTTAAAGATTAAGGCGCTTTCCTGCAAAGCCAAAGGACCCAGGTTCGATCCCCCAAGATGTAACGTAAGCCAGATGCACAAGATAGCCCATGCTTGTGGTGTTTGTTTACAGTGGCTGAAGGCCCTGGCACTCCCATTCTCTTTCTATCTGCCTCTTTCTTGCTCGCTCGCTCTCTCAAATAAATAAATACTTTTTTTTTTAAATAATATACCAGGGTACAGAGAGAAAGTGAGCTTGCCAACTGGAGGCAAGGACATATACTGAAGAAATTTCCCCAGAGGATATGATTTCTATTCTGGAAGGAGTATCTCAGGTCCAGAGGGGTTTGTAAGGTAGTTGATTTGGGTAGGGAACCTATTCTAGATAGAGCCTTTAGTTGAGAGACATGCCCCTTTAATTCTAGGTCTATCACATGTTCGTTTATTGACAGTGGAGAAGCTTGTTAATCTAGGTGGGCCTCAGTTTTTCTTTCTATCCAATAAGAGCATGGTGGAAAGGAAAGAAGTTTATTCTGTGGTCCAGGCTGGACTGAAAGTTACTATGTTGGGTAACTGAACTCATGGTGAGCCTTCTGCCTTAGCCTCCCTGCCTGACATGGAATTGCTTTATGAAAATTAGATTCCACCGGGCATGGTGGCACACACCTTTAATCCCAGCATTTGTGAAGCAGAGGTAGGAGGTACAGGCAGAGAGCAAGCGAGAGAGAAGAAGAAAGCTTGGGTGCACCAGGATCTCTTGTCACTGTGAAAGAAATCCATACACTACTTTGTGCATCTGCCTTTATGTGGGTACTGGAGAATGGAGACTGGGTCCTTAGGCTTTGTAGGCAAGTGCCTTAACCACTGAACCATCTCTACAGCCCTGTCATTCTTTTGACTAAAAAACATTGATACAGATAATCTGATGGTAGATGCCACTAATGCAAGAGAGGCATTGGAAGCTGGAAATGGTTAGTGGGGGGAACTAAAAGTTCATACCTCTTGACATTGCTTTGCAGAATGGAATCCAGACAAATAAGCCAGCTTTACGTGCTGCCCGGCAACGCAGTGAATTCACCCTCATGGCCAAGTGAGTTGAAAGCAGCTTTGAAAATGGTAGAATGGCTAAGGAGAAATGGACTTGGTTTTCTTTGGTGGCTTGGCTGAGTGGGATTGGTTGTGCTGAAGCTAATACGGGAATCTAATGTTTATTTGCAGGCGTATTGGGAAAGACCTCAGCAATACATTTGCCAAGCTGGAGAAGCTGACAATCTGTGAGTGTTCTTGGAGTAACTTTATTAAGTAGGACAGTGAGCAAAACAAAATGCTAGAGACTTGAGTTTCCATGAGCCTTTTGTTTTTCTTTTTCTTTTCTTTCTGTTTTTTTTTTTTTTTTTTTTTTTTTTTGAGGTAGGGTCTTGTTCTAGTCCAGGCTGATCTAGAATTCACTATGTAGTCTCAGGGTGGCCTCGAACTTGAACTCATGACGCTTCTCCTACTTCTGCCTCCCAAGCATACACCATGCCTCGCCTCTCTCTTTTTTTTTTTTTTTTTTTGGTAGTTTTGGGGATTTTAACATTGTGTATATTAGACAACTATCTCTACCACTGAGCTGTACCCCTCACCCACCCTCCCAGCCTTGTGATTAAACTCACATGTTATAATTTCTTATTTCTGCAGTGGCAAAGCGCAAGTCCCTCTTTGATGATAAAGCAGTGGAAATTGAGGAGTTAACATATATCATCAAACAGGTGAGCTGCTAGCTGTCAGTTGAGCCCAGCATTCTAATTAGATTATTTCTTTTCTTTTTTGAATTTTTAAGGTAGGTTCTCAATCTAGCATAGGCAGACCTGGAACCCACTCTGTAGCCCCAGGCTGGCCTTCAACTCACAGAGATCCTCCTCCTCTGCCTCCTCCCAAGTGCTGGTGTTAAAGATGTGTGCCATCATGCCTGGCCAATTAGATTATTTCTATTTTTATTGCTATGAATTCCTAGAGTAAGTGTCTAGATTCAGTCCCAAACATCCTATGCCTCGATTGCATCAGTAGATCCTATGCACAGAACATTTTTCTAGATGCTGTTGATGCAAACATGAGGCAAGATTTCGTTTTGTTTTGTTTCTTTATTTTATTTTATTTTTGAAATATTTTTATTTGTTTATTTGAGAGAGACAGACAGACAGACAGACAGAAATAGGCAGATAGAGAGAATGGGTGCACCAGGGCCTCCAACCAATGCAAATGAATTCCAGATACATGTGCCCCCTTGTGCATGGATTACGAGAATCCTGGGGAGTCGAGCCTGGGTCCTTTGGCTTTGCAGCCAAGCACCTTAACTGCTAATCCATCTCTTCAGCCCATTGTTTCTTTATTTTAATGCATGTGTAAGTATGTGTGTTTGTATGTGAGTGTGCACATGTGTGACCAAGGCACTTGCATGGAGATCAGAGGACAATCTTGAAGTGCCTATGCTTCCACTTTCTTTGAGACATGTCTACCAGTGCAGAGTCCCAGTCTAGCACCTTCAGTTACGCCTTCCGTTGTCATAGGCACCTTGGGATCACAGATACATATGCTACTCTGTGTCTGACATTATATGGGTGCTAGAGAGGATCAAACTCAGGACGACAAACTTTGTATCCTCCTTGGATATAAGTCCTTACTCTAGCCTAGGCTGTCCTGAACTCACTGTGCAGATCTAGATGTCCTTGAACTTACAGTGATCTGTCTGCCTCAGCCTCCCAAGCACTGAGGTTACAGATGTGAGCCACCATGCCCAGATTTTGTGTGTATATGTAGGCCAGAGATTGCTGTCAGATGTCTTTCTCAATTCCACTATTTTAAAAAACATTTTATTTTTATTTATTTATTTAATAGAGAAAGGGGGGAGAGAGAATGGGCATGCCAGGGCCTCCAGCCACTGAAAATGAACTCCAGACATGTGTGCCCCCTTGTGTAGCTGGCTAACATGGGTCATGGGGAATTGAACCTGGGTCCTGTGGCTTTGCAGGCAAACACCTTAACTGCTAAGCCATCCCTCCAGCCCAATTGCACTATTTTACTGAGGCAGGATCTCTCCCTTGAGCCCAGACCTTGCCCATTCAGCTAGTATAGCTAGCCAGTTGGCCTTGGGGGGGGGGGTCTCTTGTCTCTAATTTCTGTACCTTGGGATTATAGGCAGTAGCCATCCCCCACCTCCCTCTAATATTGATGTGGGTAGCAGGGATCTGAGCTCCACATCCTTGCATAGCAAGCACTTTATAAACTAAGCCGTCTCCCCAGCCCAAGAGTCTTTATCTTCAATGGTTTGTTGTTCAGATGAGTTAACCAGCACTAAGTACCCATACTTAAAATAATTATGAGGTAAGTGGTACAGAAAAGATCTTACCAAAAAAAGATGAATTTAGCTGGTGTGGTGGAACATGCCTTTAATCCCAGCACTCAGGAGGCAGAGGTAGGAGTATCACCATGAGTTTGAGGCCACCCTGAGACTACATAGTGAATTCCAGTTAAGCCTGAGCTAGAGCAAGACCCTACCTTGAAAAAAACAAAAACAAACAAACAAACAAAAAATGGCTAGAGAGATGGCTTAGTGGTTAAGGCACTTGTCAGGAAAGCCAAAGGAGCCAGGTTTGATTCCCCAGTACCCCTGTAAAGCCAGATGTACAAGGTAGTACATATGTCTGGAACTTCTTTGTAGTGGCTGGAGGCCCTGGCATGCCCAGTTCTCCTTCTCTCTACTACGTCTCTTTAACTCTCTCAAACAGATAAATAAAATATTAAAAAATTAAAAGGCGATGTCTAAACCACAAAAGAGAAAGGTCCATAAATATTGTAAGAACGGGGATTTGTTTTCTTTGGGGGGAGTGGGTTTCAAGGTAGGGTCTCACTCTAGCCCAGGCTGATCTGGAATTCACTATGTAGTCACAAGGTGGCCTCAAACTCAAAGTAATCCTTCTACCTCTACCACCCAAGTACTGGAATTAAACGCATATGCCACCATGCCTGGCTACTATCTTTTTTTTCCTCTCTACATAGGACTTCTATTTGGGTTTTCAAAACTGCCCACTGGGTCTTTGCCCCTGTCCCTGCCTGTCACATGTCGCAGGCCAAACCAGGAGGGATGCAACCATCCAGGGGGTGACTTCTCTCTTTTGCTGCTCTTCCTGCCCAGGGGGTCCACCAAACTTTGTTCTTTTTTTGGAAACAGGTCTGGGTAGGTGAAGGTCTGCCATGGGCCACTTTGCAGTCAGGCTTTAAAAAAAAAAAAAAATACAGAGTTGGAGAGATGGCTTAGTGGTTAAGCACTTGCGTGTGAAGCCTAAGGACCGCAGTTCAAGGCTTGTTACCCACGTAAGCCAGTTGCACAAGGTGGTGCATGCATCTGGAATTCGTTTGCAGTGGCTGGAGGCCCTGGTGCACCCATTCTGTCTGTCTGTCTGTCTCTCTTTCTCTCTCTGCCTCTTTCTCTGTTGCTCTCAAATAAATAAATAAAATGAAAAAAAATACACACATATATATATGTGTGTGTGTATATATATATATATGTATGTATGTATGTATAAGTGTATTTATTTATTTGAAAAAAGTAGAGTGGGCATGCCAGGGCCTCTAGCCAGTGCAAATGAATTCCAGATATGTGCCCCATTTTGTATGGGTCATTTTGTACATCCATCTTCATGTGCGTACTAGGAAATTGAACCTGGGTCCATTGGCTTTGCCAGTAAGCACTTTAACCTCTTAAGCCATTTGTCCAGCCCCATAGTTAGGCTTCTTGATCCTCACATTCCTATGGTCCCTCTTTTTGTTGAAGCCATTACTGTACCCATGTATGGACTGCAGCCACAGGCACATTGTAAATGCATTCAAGATAATTCCTGAGGTTCTCCCTGGTCATCTCCATGGGCATCAGGAACTGCACAGTGTCCTCAGGCTGGGTCATGCTAAGCTACACAAGCTAAATTAAGAAGTTGGTTCAGAATATGTGGAGTTGTGGGCCACCTAGTTGGTACAGAGGGTACAGCACATCCCACATCATGGCGACTGCACCTCACTGGCAGTGTTTCTTTTTTGTTTTGAGACAAAACTGGCTACTGGCCTCGCCCTGTGATCCTCCTGCCTCAGCCTCTCAAGTGTTTGGGAATTTAGGCATGTGTCATCATGCCTATCCAGTATTTTTCTTTTTGCTTGTTCACAGACATATCACAAGTGCATTTAACAATATCTGACATTATTGGTTTATTGAGTGATTTGCAAGAAGCTGGAAAGCTAGATTAGTGGCCAATTGTGAAAAGATTGTAGAGTCATCCTCAATACTATACACTCACTACACATAGAATCTGAGCTGGGACATGAATGGGGCAGAGGTCTGGGAGAAGGCTGTTGTAGTTGAATAGTACAATGATGAAGACAGAGACCAAAGGGAAGACCCAGTCAAGAAATACTGTGCTGGAAGAAGAGAATGTTCCATTAACTATTGGGTGTTTTTAACCATTTAGGAGCTGGCCCACTGTATTCAGATTTGAATTGGGAAAGGTCTGCTACTCACTTAGGTTGTGACCTTGGGTAAACTCCCAAACTTCAGAGCTTCAATTTCTTTATCAGTAAGGTGGGGGTCATAAAAGTCCCTGCCCCAAAAGTTCTTGAAGATTCATTTATTTATTTCAGTCACTGACTTTACTGAGTGACTGATCCATGGATAAGACTATGATTGGTTGATCTAGGCTGGTTTTGGTTGTAGAAGTGATACTTAAGAGTTACCTGAATTGGAATGAAAAGAGTCATTCAAAGTCATGCCATGGCTGGAGAGATGGTTTAGCGATTAAGGTGCTTACGTGCAAAGCCAAAGGGCCCAGGTTCTATTCCCCAGGGCCCACACAAACCAGGTGCACAAGGTGGTGCATGCATCTGGAGTTTGCTTGCACTGGTTGGAGGCCCTGACATACCCATTCATATTCATTCTCTCTCTCTCTCTCTCTCTCTTTCTCATGGTCTCAAATAAATAAATTCTTAAAATATATTTTTAAAAACTTACTTTAAAAATGTCATGCCAGGGCTGGAGGGATGGCTTAGCGGTTAAGGCGTTTGCCTACAAAGCCAAAGGACCCTGGTTCGATTCCCCAGGACCCATGTTAGCCAGATGCACAAGGGGGTGCACGCGTCTAGAGTTCATTTTCAGTAGCTGGAGGCCCTGGCGCTCCCATTCTCTCTCCCTCTCTCTCTCTCTCTCTCCCCCTCTTTCTCTGTCAAATATATATATATATATGTTTAAAAAAATTTCATGCCAGCCCATTCCAAAAAGTGAGAGTGCAATCTAGAAAATAATTGTAGAAAAAAGGAAGCTGGGCGTGGTGGTGCACATCTTTAATGCCAGCACTCAGGAGGCAGAGGTAGGAGAATCACTGTGAGTTCAAGGCCACCCTGAGACTACCTAGTGAATTCCAGGTCAGCCTGAGCTAGAGTGAGACCCTACCTTGAAAAACAAAAACAAAAAAGAAAAAGGAAAGGCGGGCCAGAGAGATGGTTAAGGCGCTTGTCTGCAAAGCCTAAGGAATTGAGCTTGATTCCCCAGTACTCACATAACTCCAGATATTCAAGGTGGCATATGCGTCTGGAGTTCATTTGCACTGTCTGGAGGCCCTGGTGTGCCCATATTCTTTCTCTCTCTTTCTATATCTCTCTGAAATAAATAAAAATATTTTTAAAAAAGAAAAATAGGGGCTGGAGAGATGGCTTAGCGGTTAAGCACTTGCCTGTGAAGCCTAAGAACCATGGTTTGAGGCTCGATTCCTCATGACCCACGTTAGCCAGATGCACAAGGGGGCACACGCATCTGGAGTTTGTTTACAGTGGCTAGAGGCCCTGGCGTGCCCGTTCTCTCTCTCTCTCTCTCTCTCTGCGTCTTTCTCTCTGTGTCCCTCTCAAATAAATAAATAAAAATAAACAAAAAGAAGAAAGAAAAAGAAAAATAGACTGGAGAGATTGCTTAGTGGTTAAGACACTTGCCTACAAAGTCAAAGAACCCAGGTTCAATTCACCAGGGACCCACATAAGCCAGATGCATAAGGTGGCGCATGTGTCTGGAGTCTGGAGTTAGTTTTCAGTGGCAGAAGGCCCTGATGCACCCATTCTCTCTCTATCTGCTTCTCTCTTCCTCTCTTTCTCTGGAATAAATAAAATAAAACATTTTTTTAAAAGTTTAAAAAATAAGAGAGCCTAGTGTGATGGTGCAGACTTTTAATCCTAGCACTCTGGAGGCAGAGGTAGGAGGATGACTGTGAGTTCAAGGCCACCCTGAGACTACATACTGAATTCCAGGTCAGCCTAGACTAGAGTGAGACCCTACCTCAAAATATCAAAAAAAAAAAAAAAAAAAAAAAGGAAAAAGGAAAGGGGTTTGGAGAGATGGCTAAGGGATCTTATAAAGGACTTGCCTGCAAAGCCTAAAGACCTGTAATGATGTACAAGGTGGTGCCATACATCTGGAGTTTGTTTGTAGTGGCTGAAAGGGCTGGAGAGATAGTTTGGCAGTTAAGGTACTTGCCTGCACAGCCAAATGACCCAGATTCAGTTCCCCAGGGCCCACGTAAGCTAGATGCATAAGGTGGCGCATGCGTCACACAGAAGTCCAATCATTTGTAGCTAGGATCCACATACGAGAGAGAACATGCGATGGCTTTCTGGGCCTGGGTTACCTCACTTAGTATAATCCTTTCCAGATCCATCCATTTTCCTGCAAATTTCATAACTTCATTTTTCTTTACTGCTCAGTAGAACTCCATTGTGTAAATGTGCCACATCTTCATTATCCACTCATCAGTTGAGGGGCATCTAGGCTGGTTCCATTCCTAGCTATTGTGAATAGAGCAGCAATAAACATGCTTATTTAAAATATTTTATTTGTATTTATTTAGTTTAGAGAGAAAGACACAGGGAGAAAGAGAGAGAGAATGGCTTCTAGCCACTGCAAACAAACTCTAGACGCATGTGCCACCTTATGCATCTGGCTTATGTGGGTCCTGGGGAATCAAACCAAGGTCCTTTGGCTGTGCAGGCAAGTGCCTTAACTGCTAAGCCATTTCTCCAGCCCTGTCTGTTCTTTTTAAGTGCTGAAATTATAGGTGATCCACCATGCTCAGCTGGCATTTATATGGGTGTAAGGATTTGAGCTACTTTTTTTTTTTTTTTTTTTTTTTTGAGGTAGGGTCTCATTTAGCCCAGACTGAATTCACTATGTAGTCTTGGGTTGGCTTTGAACTCAGTGATCCTCCTACCTATGCCTCCTGAGTGCTGGGATTAAAGGCATGCACCACCATGCCCTACCTTTTCTTTTTTTAAATTTGTATGTGCATGTCTGTATGGGCATGCCATGGTCTCTTACCACTGCAAATAAACACCTGTCCAGCTTTACATAGGTGTTCAGGGAATTGAACCCAGATCAGCAGGCTTTGCAAGCAAGTGCCTTTAACCACTGAGCCATCTCTGCTCATTCATACCCACTGATCTTTTTTTTAATTTTTAAAATTAAGTTATTATATTTATTGAGGAAAGTACAGAGCAAAGGAAAGGCACCTACATAGCTAGAGATCCCACATGAAGGGCCTGGAAAAAAGCGTGGAAGAAAAGAAAAGAGAAAGTTTAAGGAAGGCCAGGCAGAGTGGCGTATGCCTTTAATCCCAGCACTCGGGAGGCAGAGGAAGAAGGATCACCGTGATTTCGAGGCCACCCTGAGACTACATAGTGAATTCCAGGTCAGCCTGGTCTACAGTAAGACCCTACCTAGAAAGAAAAAAAAAAAAGAAGAAGAAAGAAAGTCTAAGAAGCTCCTGCAATGTGGGGAGCTGGAGGGTATAAAGAACCCATGTGGAAAGTAAGGGCTGGGGCCCCTTCTGGCTGGGCCTGGGCCTAGCCTGCCCAGGCCCAGTCTAAGGGAAGCACTCACCCACAGCTAGAAGTTCTCAAGTGGTCCTAGAGCCTGCCCTCCCCTTGCAAAGGTGAACCAGAAGGACAGCTGGTTGGTTAAGGCTAGAGGCTGTCTCAGGAAGAGGTTAGTCCTGACACCAAATTCTGGGGACTGAACTTGATCAACCACAAAGTTTAAATCCTATTAAAGACCTCCCTCATAGGAGAGAGTCCTGGTTGTTTGTGGGAAAACAGGTCTGGAGAACTAAGCAAGAGAGAAGCCAGATCATCTTTTATTTCTAGCAAGTGCAGATTTTCCTGCCTTTTTTAATTTCAGGGGTCCAGTCACCCTAAGTATACCCCCCTCTCATTTCCCCCTCTCATGAGGACACTCTATTAGAGGACAAGGGGCAATGGCAGCAGATCATGAACTATTTTCTGCTGAATGGAACATGGAGTTTTGGCAGTTAGAGTATTTCCCAGAGAGGGGAACTATTCTAAAGGACCCCAAAAGTTATTGATGGAGTGCAAGAAGATAGTCTTGGAAGAGAATGTTGGGTGTTGGGGAGAAATAATAAAAGTAAGAGGTCAATGAGGAGTGAGCACACAGCAAACTGGTCTCAGGGTTTTCCTTCTTGTAGGCTTCTAGGCCTTGGGGAGCATTCAACGAAACCCAGTTAGATGGAATTGGATTGTCTCAGGACCATCTGAGTGTGAGCTGGCTGAGGTTTTTTTTCCAGAACTGTCCATCAAGTGGCACAATAATGTCTGACATGGCCTTAATCCGTTTTTGTATGGCTTTTAAAACATGATACAATTAGCAGAGTTACTAGAAATATAAATACAACATTTAACCTTGACAATGGTGAATATACCATATTTTGCATAATAACCTTCCAGAGTGTACCCTTTATTAATTTGTCCTGGGTGTGTCCAGGGCTTTTTTTTTTTTTTTTAATTATTTATGGTCTGGAGAAACGGCTTAGCAGTTAAGGTGCTTGCCTGCAAAGCCTAAGGAGCCAGGTTCAATTCTCCAGGTCTCACGTAAGCCAGATGTGCATGGTGGCACATGAGTCTAGAGTTTGTTTGCAGTGGCTAGAGGCCCTGTCGTGCCCATTCTCTCTCTCTCTCTCTCTCTCTCTTTCTCTCTCTCTCTCTCTCTTTTCCCCCTTCTATCCCCCTCTCCCTCTCTGTCTCAAAAAAATCTTTTAAAAAATTATTTATTTATTAGAAAGAAAGGGAGAGAGAAACAATAAGTGCACCAGGCCCTCTAGCCATTGCAAACAAACTCCAGATGCATGTGCTACCATGTGCATCTGGCTTATGTGGTTTCTGAGGAATCAAACCTGAGTCCTTAGGTTTTGAAGGCAAACACCTTAACCACTAAGCCAGCTCTCCAACCCCCTCCCCAAAATGATCTTTTTTATTTAGTATGTAAATGTGAACATGTATATGGATGGGTGTGCATGTGTATATGAGTGTACGTATTTGTGTACCACCATATGCATATGAAGGTTGGAAGACAACTTTCAGATTGGCCTACCCCATTCCACTTCATTTGCGTCAACCTTTATCTCAATCTTGCCCTGCTGTTCTCTTGTTCACTGACCTCAAGCTTCCAGGAAATTCTCCTGTCTCTACTACTAGTGTGCTGGGATTACAGAATCCTGCCATAGATCTAGCTTTCTTTCTTTTTATTTTTTTTTTTCTTTTTGGTTTTTTGAGGTGGGGCCTCACTGTACCTCAGGCTGACCTGGAATTCACTATGTAGTCTCAGGGTGGTCTCAAACTCACAGTGATCCTCTTAGATCCTCTTACCTCTGCCTCCCTGGGATTAAAGGTGTGTGCCACCATGCCCAGCATTTTTTTTTTTTTTTTTTCTGGATGGTGCGGGAATTGAGGTAAGATCTTATTCTGGCCCAGTCTGGCCTGGAATTCACTAGGTAAACTTAGGCTGGCCTGGAACTCAAAGCAATCGTCTTCCTGAGCCTTCCGAGTGCTGGGATTAAAGACGTGTGCCATGATACTTGGCCTTTTTAAAATTATATTTATTTGAGAGAGGCAGATACAGAGAAAGAATGAGCGCTCCAGGGCCTCTAGCAACTGCAAATGAACTCTAGACACATGTGTCACCTTGTATATCTGGCTTTATGTGGGTACTGGGGAATCAAACTTAGGTCCTTTGGCTTTGCACTAAGCCATCTCTCCAGCCCAATTCTGACTTAAAAAAAAAAAAAAAGTATATAGGGCTGGAGAGATGGCTTAATGGTTAAGGTGTTTGCCTGCAAAGCCATAGGATCGTGGTTCAATTCTCCAGGACCCATGTAAGCCAGATGCACAAGGGGGCCACATGCATCTGGAGTTCATTTGAAGTGTGGCTGGAGGCCCTGGCATACCCATTTTTTCTCTCTCTCTCTCTGCCTTTCTCCCTGTAAAATAAATGAATTTTTTTTTTTTTTTTTTTTTTTTTTTTTTTGGTTTTTCGAGGTAGGGTCTCACTCTAGCCCAGGCTGACCTGGAATTCACTATGGAGTCTCAGGGTGGCCTCAAACTCACGGCAATCCTCCTACCTCTGCCTCCCGAGTGCTGGGATTAAAGGCGTGCACCACCACGCCCGGCTTTCGTAAAATATTTTTTAAAGTATATTTTTTTCTGGTTTTTCTTTTTCTTTTATTTATTTATTTTTTGTTGTTGTTGTTGTTGTTTTCGAGGTAGGGTCTCCTCTAGCTCAGGCTGACCTGGGATTCACCATGTAATTTCAGGGGGCCCTCAAATTCACGGTGATCCTCCTACTTTTGCCTCCCAAATGCTGGGATTAAAGGCGTGTGCCGCCACACCCAGCTCTGATTTTGGTTTTTCAAGGTAAGGTCTCACTCTAGTCCAGGCTGACCTGGAATTCACTATGTATTCTCAGGTTGGTCTTGAACTCACAACAATCCTTCTTCTGCCTCTGGAGTGCTAGGATTAAAGGCATGTGCCATCATACCCAGCTATGTATAATATTTTTGGTCTTTGAAAGGGTTCTGTACTTTCACAAGTGGAGCAGGGCAGAAAATGGAGGACTAAGGCAAATTATGAGGCCCCACTTGGCCTTTTTCTAGATTTTTTCTGCAGGGACTTCTGAACCAAGGTAAAGAACAGAGCAAGAAAAGTTCTAACAGGTCCTTCTAATTGACTGTTTGCTACACTCTCAATAGTATCTTTCATCTTGTCCTCCCTGTCAGAGATGCCACAGAAAGGGACACTGGCTCCTTAGTTAATAACTCTCTGTGATTTCTTTTACTAGGACATCAATAGCCTCAACAAACAAATTGCTCAGCTTCAAGATTTTGTGAGGGCCAAGGGCAGCCAGAGTGGCCGACACCTACAGACCCACTCCAATACCATTGTAGTCTCTTTGCAGGTGGGACCTTGGGAATAGAGGCAGGGAGGAAGGGAGCAAGGGAAAGTGTCTACTTTGACTTACCCTTCTT
Organism: Dipus sagitta; assembly: GCA_036346955.1. Taxonomy (NCBI): domain Eukaryota; kingdom Metazoa; phylum Chordata; class Mammalia; order Rodentia; family Dipodidae; genus Dipus; species Dipus sagitta. The sequence continues at coordinate 165,539,289 of CM070770.1, forward strand.
TTCTCCTTTCCTTCTAGTCAAAACTGGCTTCTATGTCCAATGACTTCAAATCAGTTTTAGAAGTGAGGACAGAGGTAAGGGGAACCTGTGGGAGGGATAGAGATATGAAAGTAAGGACTCAAGGGGAAAGGGAAAGAGAAAGAGGACAAAGTTCTTCAGGGTCATGGGGCCAATAGGAAAGATCTCTTTAATGTGTCTACTTTCCAGAGGCCTCAGGACCTTTGCATTTCTTCCCCAACCCCAGAACCTGAAGCAGCAGAGAAATCGGCGGGAGCAGTTCTCCCGGGCACCAGTGTCGGCCCTGCCCCTTGCTCCCAACCACCTAGGTAAGTCACAAGTAATATGGGAAGCCCAAGGGCTAAGACTTAGTTGTTGTTTTTTGAGGCAGGGTCTTGCTCTAGCCCAGGATGACCTGGAATTCACTATGTAGTCTCAGGCTGGCTTCAAACTCACAACAATCCTCTTACCTCTGCCTCCCAAGTGCTGGGGCTAAAGGCATGCACTGCCAAGCCTGGCTTACACTTAGTTATTCTGGCATCCTCTGAAGGCACAAGTAGAGTACAAGAATGGAGGGGCCAAGGAGTTGCTTGGGAATTATCTCTCAGAGGACAAACTAGTTTTGGGGTATTTGTGATCCACACGTAGTCCCTCCACCTTCTCTTCTGGTAAATTCAGTTATTGTCCACAAAAATGACAGTATCTAACATTTTTTATGTTAGTTTTACTTTTTTTGTTTTGTTTTTGTTTTTTTTTGAGGTAGTGTCTTACTCTAGCCCAGGCTGACCTGGAATTCACCTGTGTAGTCTCAGGGGGCCTCAAACTCACTGAAGTCTTCCTACCTCTGCCTCCCAAGTGCTGGAATTAAAGGCATGCACCATGCCTGGCTAGTTTTACTTTTTTATTGACAACTTCCATAATTATAGGCAATGAACCATGATAATCCCCCCCCCAATTTCCCCTTCACAGCTCCGCTCTTGATCATATCCTTTCCCAATCTCCATCAGTCTTTTATTTTGAAGTCATCATTTTTTCCTCCTATTATGAGAGGTCATGGATATCCAGGCCATTTTGTGTCTGGAAGATTTTATTGTAAGCACTCCTACCCTTCCTTTGACTCTTAACATTCTTTCAGCCACCTCTTCCACAATGGACCCGGAGCCTTGGAAGGTGTGACAGAGATGTTTCAGTGCTGAGCACTCCTCTGTCACTTCTTCTCAGCACTATGGTGCCTTTTCAGTCATCCCAGAGGTCACCAACATCTGAAAAGAGAAGTTTCTCTAACAAAAAGTGAGAGTAGTATTAATATATGGGTATGAATGTTAAGATAAGTGCTTACCAGGCAGTTTGGTGAGCATAATATATACATTTAGCCAGACACCAGCAGGCGATACACCCCTAGGACTCATGACCTTGCCTGTCATAGGTTTTCAGTACCAGGCATGTATTCCCTCCCATGGAGAGGGCCTCCAGTCCAATTAGTGAGCCGTTGGTTTCCTCTCTAACAGACATGCCACTGTGCTCCCATTGGCTCATTTGGCCTGGCTGGCCAAACTTAAAGCTTTCAGTGTCCACTATTGTTTATCACTGCTGATGACTTCTCTCTCCCATTGGGCTACATGTAGTGTAGCTTTTTCCAGCTTTCTGTCAGCTGGTCTATAGGGAGGAGGTTTTCAGCTCAGCTCCAGCTTGGTTTCTCAGTGACCTTGCAGGTCAAGCATGTTGGAGTCTTCAGTAATAGCTAATATTTGTTTTAAATTTTTTATTGACTTAAGAGAGAGAATGTGGGGAAGAGAGAAATGGGAGCTCTGGGGCATCTTGCTGCTGCAAATAAACTCAAGGTGCATGTATCCCTTTGTGCATCTGGTGTTACATAGATACTGGGGAATTGAACCTAGGCCAGCAGGCTCTGCAAGCAAGTTCCTTTAACCACTGAGGTATCTTCTCAGCCCCAGTATCTTACTTTTTGTTGTTTTGTGGTAGGATCTCACTCTAGCCTAGGCTGACCTGAAACTCATTCTGTACTCCCAGGTTGCCCTTGAACTCACAGAAATCCTACTACCTCTGCCTCCTGAATGCTGGGATTAAAGGTGTGTGCTACCATGCCCAGCTAATATCTCAAATTTTTGTGCACTTAACTTCTCTCATTTAACTTTACAACCATCCTTTGACAATGCAATCATTGATCCATACTTTATACTTGAGGAAACTGAGGCCCAAAGAGGTTAAATGACCTGTCCAGGGTCACAGGCTAATAAATGCTGGAGCTGGACTCAAATCCAGAGCATATGGGCTTTGAAAGTGGGCTTTTTTTTTTTTTTTTTCCTCTCATTGCTTTTATGAGGCATGGTCTTAAGCTTGTGCTGGCCTTTAGCTTGCTATGTAGCCAAGGATGACCTTGAACTCCTGCTTTTCCTGCTTCTACCTCCCAAGTGATGGTATAACCCGTGTGCACCTCCATGTCCAGCTTTTTCCTGTTTTTAACCTCTGAAATATGACATGTCATCTTTCCTCCTTAGGAGGTGGTCCTGTAGTTTTGGGAGCAGAGTCTCATGCCTCTAGGGATGTGGCCATCGACATGATGGATTCTCGAACCAGCCAGCAGCTGCAGCTTATTGATGAGCAGGTACCCAGGCTCTTAACTTGGGAAGATCACCCAAAGTGGAGTATGCTATGGTAAAACAGCAAGCTAAGAGGGTCTTATAAGAGTCATTCCCTACTCCAAAGAAGTTCATGGTGCTTTCCTCTTCCTCTAAAGGATTCTTATATCCAGAGTCGGGCAGACACAATGCAAAACATCGAGTCTACAATAGTTGAACTTGGCTCCATCTTTCAGCAGTTGGCACATATGGTTAAGGAACAAGAAGAAACAATTCAGAGGTAAGACATTTTCTCTCTCTTTCTCTCCCCCCCCCCCCTTTGAGGTAGGGTCTCTCTCTAGCTCTCAGGCTGACCTGAAATTCACTGTATAGTCTCAGGGTGGCCTCGAATTCATGGCAACCCTACTACCTCTGCCTCCCAAATGCTGGGATTAACCACGCCCAGCTTCTTTTTTGTTTGTTTTTAAGGTAGGGTCTCCATCTAGCCCAGGCTCTTCTGGAATTCACTGTAGTCTCAAGCTGGCCTCATACAGTGATCCTTCTACCTCGGCCTCCCGAATGCTGAGATTAAAGCCCTGTGCTACTATGCCCTGCACATTTTCTCTTTCATACCACACAAAGGAAACTTCTATTCCCTGTCGATTGGCATCTTAAAATTTCCTGGGATGACAGCTAGGTGCCTTTTGGACTAGGTGCCTTTTGGAAGAGCAGGATGATTCCTTGGTCCTTTTTTTTTTTTTTTAAGATTTTATTTTTATATACTTATTTATTTATTTATTAGAGACAGAAAGAGAGTGTGTGAGAGAATGGGCATGCCAGGGCCTCTAGCCACTGCAAACGAACTCCAGATGCATGTGCCACCATGTGCATCTGGCTTACGTGGGATCTGGAGAATCAAACCTGGGCTCTTAGGCTTCATAGGCATGCACCTTAACTGCTAAGCCATCTTGATCTCCAGCCCTTTTTTTTTTTTTTAAATAGGATATCACTGTACAAAAAGCTGTCCTGGAATTCACTATGTAGTCTCAGGCTGTCCTAGAACTCATGGTGATCCTCCTACCTCAGCTTCCTGAGTGCTGGGATTAAAGACATGTGATGTGCAACCATGTCCAGCCCTTGTTCTACTGTTTAAAAAATTATTTTATGGGGGCTGGAGAGATGGCTTAGCGGTTAAGTGCTTGCCTGTGAAGCCTAAGGATCCCGGTTCAAGGCTCGATTCCCCAGGACCCACGTAGGCCAGATGTACAAGGTGGCACATGCATCTGGAGTTCCTTTTCAGTGGCTGGAGGCCTTGTCACATCCATTCTCTCTCTCTGCTTCTTTTTCTCTCTGTCTGTCGCTCTCAAATAAATAAAAAAAAAAAATTATTTTATGGGCTGGAGGAATGGCTTATTTGTTAAGGCATTTACCTGCAAAGCCAAAGGACCCAGGTTCAATTCCCCAGGACCCACGTTAGCCAGATGCACAAGATGGCGCATGTGTCTGGAATTTGTTTGCAGTGGCTGGAGGCCCTGGCATGCCTATTCATATATCCTCTCTCTCTCTCTCTCTCTCTCTCTCTCTGTCAAATAAATAAATAAAAATAAAATATTTAAAAAAAATTATGCTGGGCATGGTGGTGCACACCTTTAGTCCCAGCACCCAGGAGGCAGAGGTAGGAGGGTCACCGTGAATTTGAGGCCAACCTGAGACTACATAGTAAATTCCAGGTCAGCCTGGGCTAAAGCAAAATCCTGCCTCAAAAAGAAAAAAAAAAAATTAAGGACTGGGGAAATGGCTTAGCAGTTACAGCATTTGCCTGTGAAGCCTAAGGACCTGGGTTCAATTTCCCAGGACCTACGTAAGCAAGATGCACAAGGGGGCACATGTGTCTGGAGTTCGTATGCAGTGGCTAGAGACCCTGGCGTGCCCATTCTCTCTTTCTCTCATAAATAAATAAAAATATTTAAAATAAATTAAAATTTATTTGCAATCAAAGAGAATAGAAGAAAGACAGGATAGGTACATCAGGGCCTCCAGCCACTACAAACCAACTCCAGATTTATGTGTCAGTTTGTACATCTGGCTTTACGTGGGTACTGGGGAACTGAACCTGGGTTGTTAGGCTTCACAGGCAAGCACCTAAACCACTGAGCCATCTATTTTTTTTTCAAGAAAAGTTCTCACCCTGTAGTCCAGGGATTCTCCTACCTCTGCCCCTCAAATGCTGGGATTAAAGGTGTGCACCACCACGCCCCTCTAAAGAAAGAAAAACAAGCTGGGTGTGGTGGCGCAAGTCTTTAATCCCAGCACTCGGGAGGCAGAGGTAGGAGGACCACCGTGAGTTCTAGGCCCTCCTGAGACTACATAGTGAATTCCAGGTCATCCTGGGCTAGAGTGATACCCTGCCTTGAAAAACCAAAAGAAAAATAAAAAAGAAAGAAAAAAGAAAAACAACTGGGTGTGGTGGCACACGCCTTTAATCCCAGCACTCAGGAGTCAGAGGTAGGAAGATCACCTTGAGTTCAAGGCTACCTTGAGACTACATAGTGAATTTTAAGTCAGCTTGGGCTAGAGTAGGACCCTACCTCAAAAAAACAAAAAAAGGAAAAGCAAAAATACTAATGGTGGGACATGCCTGTAGTCCTGGTATTTAAGAAGCAGAATAGGAGAATCTGTTGCAAGTTTGAAGTATGAAGTCAGCTTGGTCTATATACTGAGATCCAGGCTAGCAAGGGCTATAGAATGAGACCCTGTCTCATAATCCCCCCCACACACAAAAAAAAACATGAAAATAAGATTCTAATTAAATAAAATAAGGGCTGGGTATGTACATCTCAAGTTGATAGTGCCCTTACCTAACATGTACAAAGCCATGGGTTCAGTTGGTCCCCATGACCACAGAAATAAAACATAGAACAGGATAAAATAAAAACAAGTAGCTGGGCTCTGGCAAGGTGGCTCAACAGTTATGGTCACTATTTACAAAGTCCTCATGTAAAGCCAGATGCACAAATGTGGTGCATGCATCAGGGAGAAAGAGGAGAGAAGTGCCTGCTATTCCAAACTCTAGATGCATGTGCCACTTTGTGCATCTGGCTTTATATGGGTGCTGGGGAATCAAATTCAGGCTAAAAGGCATTGCAATCAAGCACCTTTAACTGCTGAGCCATCTCCCCAACCCCGCTTTCTTTTTTCACTTTTTTTTTTCGAGGTAGGGTCTCACTCTAGCCCAGGCTGACCTGGAATTCACTATGGAGTCTCAGGTTGGCCTCAAACTCACAGCAATCCTCCTACCTCTGCCTCCTGAGTGCTGGGATTAAAGGCGTGCGCCACCACGCCCAATTCTGTTTTTACTTTTAATTTACTTTTATTTGTTTGAGAGAGAGAGAAACTGGGAGAGGGAGAAGGAAAGACAGAGAATGGTTGTGCCAGGGCCTGAAGGCACTGCAAACGAACTACAGATACACCACCTTGTGCATCTGGTTTACATGGGTCCTGGGGAATTGAACCTGGGTCCTTTGGCTTTGCAGGCAAGCAACTTAACCACTAAACCATCTCCACCACAACTCCCAACTCACCCCCACTTTATTTATTTAGTGAGGTTTATTGGTGAACCTAGGGATCACCAGTTTGGCTAGTCCAAGTAGCCAGCTTGCTTCAGGGCTTTCCTGTCTCTACCTCCTGAGTGCTAGTATTGAAAATGTGCCACAACACCCACTAGTCATTTATGTGTGTTGTGGGAATCTGACCTGGAATTCACTATGTATGCATCTCAGGCTGGCCTCAAACCCATGGCAATCCTCCTACCTCTGTCTCCTGAGTGCTGGTATTAAAGGGGTGCACCACCTGGCTATTTTTTTATGATACTTTTTTTAAAATTTGCAAATGGGCAAGGTGTAAGACCACTGGTGTTCTAGGGCCTCCTGCCACTGCAGATGAACTCCAGAAGCATGTGCCACTTTATGCATCTGGTTTTACATGGGTACCTGGGAATCAAACCTGGACCTGCAGGCTTTGCAAGCAAACAGCTTTAACCACAGCCATCTTCCCAGCTCCTTTATCCATTTTTTAAAATATTTTATTCATTTGAGAGAGCGAGAGAGGCAGGTAAAAGGAATGTGTGCACCTGGGCCTTCAGCCACTGCAAACAAACTCCAGATTGCATGCGTGACCATGTGCATCTCGCTTATGTAGTTTCTGGGGAGTCAAACCCGAGTCCTTAGCCTTCACAGGCAAGCACCTTAACTGCTAAGCCATCTCTCCAGCCCCATGTTATTTTATAGTGAAAAAAATATGTATTTAGAATTAACCAGCTAGATCCAGTTTAGATGATCCCAATTTTGTTGGCAACATCCAATGCATCCACAGCCAGCCAAGTGTGTCTTCTTCATTCCATCACGCCTGATCAGGGTAGTGACTTTGGCCACATTAATGTCATAGAGTTTCTTCACAGCCTGTTTGATTTGGTGCTTGTTAGCGTTGACGTCCACAGTGAACACAAGAGTGTGGTTGTCTTCTAGCTTCTTCATAGCTGACACTGGTCAAGGGAAACTTGATGATGACTAGGTCGAGCCTGGAGTGGGGGCAGGGAGAAGCCAAATAAGGGTAATTGCTCTGGGCCCAGTATTAGAAAGGATGAGCCTTCAAAAAGCCCAAAGCTAGAAGGGGAGGCACGTCAGACAATGAAATAGCAGTCATTTCTTGCCCGCCTTTCTTCCTTTCGTTCTTTCTTTTTGGTTTTTCAAGGTAGGGTTTCACTCTAGTCCAGGTTGACCTGAAATTCACTATGTAGTCTCAGAGTGGCCTTGAACTTATGGTGATCCTCCTACCTCTGCCTCCTGAAAGCTGGGATTAAAGGTATGGACCATTAAGCTGGCTAGTGGTTTATTATTTTTATTTATTTATTTTTGGCTTTTTGAGGTAGGGTCTCACTTTAGCCCTGGCTGACCTGGAATTCACTATGTTACTCTCACGGTAGCCTCAAACTCACAGTGATCCTCCTACTTCTGCCTCCCTAGGGCTGGGATTAAAGGCATGCAACACCAAGCCCGGCAGTTTATTTTTGTTAGTCGAAGTAATTCATAATTGCCACTATGAGTTTTTTTAAATATGTGATAACAAATGTACCCATAATAAAAAAATAACGTAGCCAGGTATGGTGGTGCACACCCTTAATCCCAGCATATGGGAGGCAGAGGTAGTAGGATCACCGTGAATTCAAGGCTACCCTGAGATTACATAATAAATTCCAGATCAGACTGAGCTAGAGTAAAACCCTACCTCAAAAAAACATAAAAAGGGCTGGAGAGATGGCTTAGCGGTTAAGATGCTTGCCTGCAAAGTCAAAGGACCTTGGTTCAATTCCCCAGGACCTATGTAAGCCAGATGCACAAGGTGGCACATGCATCTGGAGTTCATTTGCAGTGGCTGGGAGCCCTGGCACACCCATTCTCTCTTTCTCTCTCTCTCTCTCTGCCTCTTTCTCTCTTTCAAATAAATAAATATATAATTTTTTTAAAAAAATCCCACCACTCAGGAGGCAGAGGTAGGAGGATCACTGTGAGTTCGAGAACACCCTGAGACTATATAGTGCATTCCAGGTCAGCCTGGAGACCCTACCTAAAAAAAAAAAAAAAAAAAGTGTAATTACAGCTGGGCATGGTAGCACATGCCTTTAAATCAACACTCAGGAAGCAGAGGAAAGCGGATTGCTATGAGTTTGAAGTCACGCTGAGACTACGGAGTGAATTCCAGGTCAGCCTGGCCTGGAGTGCAACACCCTACCTTAAAAACCAAAAGAAATTTTAAAATTGAAAAAAAAATGTAATTATACCAAAGGTTAGGGACCTGATAGTTTACCCTATCTTAACATAAAAAGGAAATTATAAGTGGTGGTGCACTCTTTAAGGTTTGCTTTGTGTTCAAGGTCATCCTGGGCTACAGAGTGAGTTCCAAGGTCAGCCTAGGCTAGTGTCTCCTACCTTGAGAAAAAAAAAGGTGTGAGGGGGTCACAATGTTGGTTCCTCATGATTATCTCCTAAGAGCCTTGAGCTTTTCCTTTCACTTCCCAGTTGGATTACCAGGCCCCCACATAGGCCATACTCAGCTCCCTAAAGTCTCAATACCAAGGACTCGCCTTTGCAAAAGCCAAGGTTCATTCCATTGTGCATTGATTAATGATGGGGATTTGTATGTTGTTTTGTTTTATTGTGTTTTTTGTTTGTTTGTTTGCTTGCTTGCTTTGGTTTTTTGAGATAGGGTCTTACTCTAACCCAGGCTGACCTGGAATTCACTCTGTAGTTTCAGGGTGGCCTGGAACTCAAGGTGATCCTCCTACCTCTGCCTCCAAAGTGCTGGGATTAAATGCATGTGCCACCTTGCCTGGCTCGATAGGGATGTATTTTGAGAAATTTCTCATTAGGTGATTTCATCATTGTGCAAACATCATAGAGTCTAAGCTAAGATGACTCTTCCATCACTAGGTAATACCATCTTATTTTGGGGGGCTGAGGTAGGGTTTCACTCTAGTCCAGGCTGACCTGGAATTTACTATGTAGTCCCAGGGTGGCCTGGAACTCATGCAAAGCCTCCTATCTCTGCCTCTTGAGTGTGGGATTTTAGGCGTGCACCCCCACACCTTTCAGCATTCCTTTTTAAAGAAATATCTTGCTGGTGGGCTAGAGAGATGGCTTAGCGGTTAAGGCATTTGCCTGCAAAGCCAAAGGATCCTAGTTTGACTCTCCAGGACCCACGTAAGCCAGATACACAAGGGGACACATGCATCTGGAGTTCGTTTGCAGTGGCTGGAGCCCCTGGTATGCCCCCCATTCTCTCTCTCTCCTTCCCTCCCTCCCTCCTTTCTCTCTCTCATAAATAAATTATATGTATATATATATATATATATGAATGAAAGATAGTTAGATCTTGCCAGGGCCGGACATGGTGGCGCATGCCTTTAATCCCAGCACTTAGGAGGCAGAGGTAGGAGGATGTCTGAGTTCATGGCCATCCTGAGACTACAGTGTGAATTCCGGGTCAGCCTAGGCTAGAGTGAAACCCTACCTCGAAAGAAAAAAAATCTTTACTGGGCTAGAGAGATGATTTTGTGGTTAAGGTGCTTGCTTGCGAAGCTTGAAAGTTCCCTAGATGGTGCATGAGTCTGGATTTCGTTTGCAGTGGCTGGAGGCCCTGATGAACCCATTCTTTCTCTGTCTCTCCCTCACTCTGCTTACAAATAAATATTTAAAAAAATGATTTTACTTACTTGCAAAAAGAAAGAATGAGAATGGACACACTAGGGCCTCTTGCCACTGCAAATGAACTCCAGATGCATGTCCCACTTTGTGCATCTGACTTTACATGGGTACTGGGGAATTGAACCTGGGCTATCAGCCCAGCAATCCAGTCTTAACTGAACCACTGTGATATATGCAGGCTGTGCTAAGGGAAATATGTGGCACATGATAGCATTTGGGTTTTGGGATTGCTTATGCAGATTGGCTGGGGGGGGGCAGTATTTTGTTTCCCTCAGTAATTTCTCAAGATTGTCCTTCTTTTGAGGACTTTTCTATTCCCTGGAGAAAATGTTCCCCCAAAATAGGGTATTTATTATCCCCTGACTTCCTGCCTATACCAAATTATTGCCCCAATTCCCTTCCCTGCAAAAGCAGGATTTCCTTACAGTAATTGTCTGTGAACTTCCCCCCATTATTACAGTACAATGCATGTTCATTAGCTATTAATAAGTAGTGATGAATTAAAATAACATTTGGACCAGGTATGGTGGTTCATGCCTTTAGTCCCAGCACTCAGGAGGCAGAGGTAGGATAATTGCCATTTGTCCAAGGCCACCCTGAGACTACATAGTGAATTCCAGGTCAGCCTGGGCTAGAGTGAAATCCTACCTCAAGGAAAAAAAAAAAAAAAAAAAAAAAAAACATAGTGGTGTACGCCTTTAATCCCAGCACTCAGGAGGCAGAGGTAGGAGGATTGCCGTGAGTTCAAGGCCTGAGACTACATAGTGAATTTCAGGTCAGCCTGGGCTAGAGTGAGAGCCTACCTCGAAAAAAAAAAAAAAAAATGCCCTGGGCATGTTGGTACACACCTTTAATACCAACACTCAGGAGGCAGAGGTAGGAGGACTGCCATGAATTCAAGGCCACCCTGAGACTACATAATAAATTCCAGGACAGCCTGAGCTAGAGTGAGACCCTGCCTTGGAAAACCAAACTAATGGGCTGGAGAGATGGTTTAGCAGTTAAGGCACTTGTCTGCAGAGCCTAAGGGCCCAGGTTTGATTCCCCAGTACCCATGTAAGCCAAATGCCCAAGCTGGCGAATACGTCTGTAGTTCATTTGCTATGGCTGGAGGCCCTGACATGCTGATTCTCTCTCTCTTTCTGCCTCTCTTTCTCTCTCTTGAAAATATTTTTTAAAAACTCAAAATAATAGTAATATTAAATAAAAATAAAGTAACATTTGGGGTATTCAGATGCATTAGGGAATTCATACCAACTTATTTTGCAGATAAGGAAAATGATATTTCTGGTTAAATAACTTAGACTCATAAACCAAAATCTGGCAGAGCTGGTTTTCAAATTAGAACTAAAGCATATTACACTTCAAGAGTGTTTCTATACACAAATGTGGGATCAGGGCCTAGAGAGGTGGCTTAGTGGTACAGGCACTTGCCTGCGAAGCTAAAGGACACATATTTGATTCCTCAGAACCCACAGAAGCCAGATGCACATGGTGACACATGTTTCTGGAGTTAGTTCGCAAGTTGCTAGAGGTCCTGGCATGCCATATTCTCTCTCTCAAAACATTTCAACTGGGTGTGGTGGTGCATGCCTTTGATCCCAGCACTGGGGAGGCAGAGAGATTGCTGTGAGTTCTAGTCCAGCCTGGGCTAGAGTGAGACCCTATCTCAAAAAACAAAAAAAAGTGGGATCACACTATATATGCACAGTTTTACTCCTACATGCTGTGTTTTTGTTTCCATGTGAATAGACTCCACTTGCATTCTTTTTAACCCAGTGTCCTGTTTCTTCTCCTCCTGGCCCTATTCCCAGGATTGACGAGAACGTGCTTGGAGCTCAGCTGGATGTTGAAGCTGCCCACTCAGAGATCCTTAAGTACTTCCAGTCGGTCACCTCGAACCGGTGGCTTATGGTCAAAATCTTCCTCATCCTCATTGTCTTTTTCATCATTTTTGTGGTCTTCCTTGCCTGAATCCTCTCCACTCTGAGGCACTCCACAGGGGTTTGGAACCCTCCTGGGAGGGCAGGTGGCCAGTGCTGCCATTGAGCCTATGCAGGGTGCTTGGGAGAAAGGCTATTTTCTTGGAACTGCTAAGAATGGCCAGTGTTCCTGATCCCCCACCTTTGCCTTTGGCCACTGTGTCCTACCCTCAGGCCCTTGAAACATACCTGTTCTGGATTCGGACTTTGCTGTGAAGTGTCTGGAAGGAAGCAGAAGCATGGGGAAGGTTGTCTCAACCAAATTTTTATATAAACTCAACCAGCCTCTCCCAAATGGAACTTTGGCAGCAAGGAGAAATGTCCCTCCTACCTTCCTAAAGTGAGGAGAGGAAACAAAACTGTCCTAGGGACCACCTATCCCATCTGGGTTAGAACTTGACCTCCTTCTCTTCACCATGTGAGGTGGGGGTGGGGCGGGGCTGTGAGCCCTTCAGTTGCCTGCACAATTCCTGACTTTGGCTCCTGGTGACTTGATCTGCCAAATGGGCTGCAGCAGGTTTCCTTCCAATTACAGCAAGACTGTCAGCCTCACTAGCCTTGTTGTCATTTGTGGATGAGCGTCGAAGGGCTTCAGCAGCAACCCAATAAACCCACTGCCCATTCAAAAAGGTTGGACTAATGACTCTGAGGGCTGGCCCTAGGAGGCAGCTTTTGGGCTCTACCCACACCATAACTAAGGGCAAAAGCACCTCATCAGCATGAAATGTCTTTCAAAGAATGAACTGAATCCTAAAGCTGGTTGCTGGTTGATATGCCCAAACACTGCCTGAGCTAGCTTTTGTCTGTGTTCTCAAGCCAGGAGGCCTTGACTGTCCTTGGAGTGAGGCAAGTACTCTGCCTGCTACCAGGCAAAGAATAATTTGTCACCAGCTCTAGCTGAGATTTTTGGTTCCCTCTAAACCCTTAACTAAATCCAAGCCTTACCATAATAAAGACCTGCTCAGCTCATACCCTTTCTTCAGCGATGGTAATGAGTTGATTAATCCTTCCAGGTTAGGACATGTGCCAGGGCCTCCCAAAACCCGCACATATCCCAAAGGAAGCTCAGGCTATGAAAACAATCATACACACCCACGTCCAGGGCCTAGAAGAGCTTATGTGCCTGGCATTTAAATTTTTTTCATGGTCTCTTGACACATTGTCTAGCCACTGCAGCTACCTTCTCTGCCCAGCTGATGAGAATCTACTCAGGCATAACAGTATGTGAGCATCTTGTGAAAGCCAATTCTCGCCGGAGTTGACATGCTTGTCTCATTTGATTTGGCAATCTGTGGATTCTATATGGATCAAGATTTCGTTTATTTTACAAGTATTCTAGTTTCTAGTAATGTGCCAGACATGTTGAGCCAGGAGTTGGAGAAAACGCTGTGCATTACTTAAGGTTCCTGCTCCTATGGGACTTGCATTCCAATTTCTTATTTCGTCACAATCCATCCATAAGGCGAGGAAAGCCGGGCAGAGGTCCGCGACTGGCAAGGAGCTAAGCTGAGACTTAAAACAGGCTGGACCCCGCTAGAGGGATTAGGAGACCGAAGGCTGGGAGCCATTACTCCCTCTGAAAAGGCGTGGTCCCCATTGCCCTGGTGCAGCCCTCTTTCCCGCTCCTCTCTGAGCTCAGGGCTGCAGCCTAAGGCTGTCAGCTCCGACGCAATCACCGGCGCAGCCGAGGCCGATCCGTTAAACAGGAAGGCAGGGTTTAACTGCCCAGGGGGCCATCTCGCCAGGAGCTCTGGTCGTGGGCGGGGCTTGGAGGGCTGGCTCCGCCTCCGCGCGATCGCCCTCCTTCTGCGCAGGCGCGCAGAGCGCGTTCCAGGTCCCCGCCCCCTCGCGGCACCGCCCACAGCCTGGGGACGTCGGCGGCGCGCGACAGGCTTCGCCGGATAAATGCGGTGGCCCTGGTGGTAGGGGAGCTTCTGTCCTGAGCACTGGGGCGTTCGGACGTTCGGTGGCGTCCGGTCCTGAGCCTGAGCCGGCTCCTGTTATTCGCTGTGCCATGGCGGACGAGGGGAAGTCGTACAACGGTCAGTGCTGGTCTTCGGGCGGGCAGCGAGCGATGTGGGCCCGGGTGGGCGGCGCCGGCCTAGGCCGCAACCCGGGGGCGGGAGACCGCGAGGAGCCGGGCGTCCGGGGTCCGTGGTGGCCGCGCGGGCAGGGGCGACGCAGCCTCGGGCACCGGCAGGACTCGAGATGGGCGCCGGAGTTGTTGGATTTGGGCGTTGGAGGACCTGTGGCTCGGAGCGGGTGGCCGGGGGGCGGAGTGACAAGACTCCTTTGAACTTTGAAGGTGGTTGATGCCTGTCACTTGAGTTTGGCGGCCTGACTCTTCGTTTAACGTGAGTTACTAATCCCTTGCTCTTGGTCTGCCCTGGTGCCCTACTTTTTAACGTGATCAGTCGATTTTATCCAGTAACTTGCAGCTTGGAGACTTAAACGCCAATTTTCCAGTCGGAGCACCACATTGACTTACTATTAATTGCTTGTAGTGGTTAGGAGAGCATAACAGCTGAGGTTTGAATTCTGAGTTGGCTGTGCCGACCTTTTGTGAGTTAAGCTTTCTTTCAGGCCTTAATGTGGATGGTTAACTGTAAACCTGTCTCTGAAGTTTGAGTGTGTGTCTGAATGAAATCAACTTGATCAAGATGCCTGGAACGTGACTGGCGCTGGAGAATCTTTTTTCTTGTACACTTTTTCTCTAGGGTCTGTTACTTGGTTCATTGTTCATGTACTACCAAGGATTAGATAGCTGTGGTAAGAAGTCGTGATTTTTTATTTTTTATTTATTTATTTATTTTTAGTATATGTGCTGCTGAAGCGAGCACTTGTTTTTTTGTTTTTTATATGGGTGTGTGATACTAAGGGTTCACTCAGGACCTAGAAGAATTTGGGCAGTTTCTGTTCCACCACAGCCATCGCTTAGCCCCATGAACCTTGTTTTTGTTGTTGTTCAATTAATTAAATAATTTTGAGACAGGATCCCCTGTATAGCCCGGGCTGGCCTCAAACTCCATTCTCCTGCCTCAGCCTCTTGAGTATTGGGACTTCAGGCCTATTCAACCATGCCTAGCTCCATAGTCTTCTGTTTTTGTTTTTTGTTTTTTCTTCTGTGGTGCTGCTGGGGATGAAACCCAAGGCCTTGTATATGCTAGTCAAGCACCCTACTATTGAATATATTTGCCCCCCTTTATTTGTATTTGTATGTACATAGATATGTATATATTTTAGGAGAGGGTAGATTGAGGCAGGGTCTCACTCTACCCCAAGCTGTCCTCAATATCATAATGATCCTCCTACTTCAGCGTCCTGAGTGCTAGGATTAAAGGCTTAAGCCACCACACCCAATTTATGTATGTGCATATGGCTTTACATGGGTACTAGAGAATCAAACCCAGATTTGCAAGCGTCGTTTAACTTAGGAGCCATCTCTCCAGGCCTGTGTGTAATTTTGAGACAGTAAATTGCCCAGGCTAACCTTGAACTCTCTATAGCTCAGGGAAACTTCTTTCAGTTCTACTGCCTTAACCTCTTGAGTGATGGAACTGCAGGTATGTGTCACCATGCCAACTTTGAACTTTTTTAAAAAAAAATTTATTTTTACTTTAGAGAGAGAGAGAGAGAGAGAGAGAGAGAGACAGAAAAGGGCCTCAGCCACTGCAGTCGAACTCCAGAGGCTTGCGCCACCTGGTGGGAATGTGCAACCTTGTGCTTGCCTCACATTTGTGCATCTGGCTTACCTGGGATCTGGAGAGTTGAACAGGGTTCCTTAGGCTTTGCAGGCAAATGCCTTAACCACTAAGCCATCTCTCCAGCCCTGAACCTTTTTTTAAATTAAGTTTTTTTTTCTTTATTTGACAAAGAGGGGGAGAGAGAGAGAGAGAGAATGTGGGCATGCCAGGGCCTCTAGCCACTGCAAATGAACTCCAGATGAGTGCACCCCCTTGTGCATCTGGCTAACATGGGTCCTGGGGAATCGAACCTGGGTCCTTTGGCTTAGCAGGCAAATGCCTTAACTGCTAAGCCATCCCTCCAGCCCCCCCCCCTTTTTTAATACTTTATTTCTTTACTTGAGAGGGAGAGAGAATGGGTGCACCAGGGCTTCCAGCAATACAAACGAATTCTAGACACTTTTTTGTTTGTTTGTTTTTTGTTTTTTGAGGTAGGGTCTCACTCTAGCCCAGGCTGACCTGGAATTCACTATGGAGTCTCAGGGTGGCCTCAAACTCATGGCAATTCTCCTACCTCTGCCTCCCATGTGCTGGGATCAAAGGCATGCGCCACCATGCCCGGCTGAATTCTAGACACATTTGCTTGCATGGCTTACTTGAGTTCTGGGGAATCGAACTTGAGTCTTATGATGAAGCACCTTAACCACTAAGCCATCTCCTCTAGCCCTGGCTTTGAACCTTTTTTAAAAAAAAAAATTATTTCTTTATTTATATATTTACTGAGAGAGACAAAGAGGCAGAGACAGAGAGAGAGCACCAGGGCCTCCAGCCACTGCAAATGAACTCCAGACGCATGCGCCACCTTGTGCATCTGGCTTACGTGGGTCCTAGAAAATTGAACCTGGATCCTTTAGCTTTGCAGGCAAACGCCTTAACCACTAAGCCATCTCTCCAGCCCTAAAAAGCCATTTCTAAAGCTCTATGTGGTTCTGCATGCCTTTAATCCCAGCACTTGGGACTAGAGGTAAGAGGATTTGCTGTGATTTCGAGGCCATGCTGAAACTACATAGTGAGTTCCAAGTTTCCAAGTCAGCCTGGGCTAGAGCAAGACACTACCTGGAAAAAAAAAAAAAAAAAAGGCAGCCGGGCATAGTGGCGCTTGCCTTTAATCCCAGCACTTTGGAGGCAGAGGTAGGAGGATCACCGTGAGTTTGAGGCCACTATGAGACTACATAGCGCATTCCAGGTCAGCCTGAGCTAGAGTGAGACTCTACCTCTAAAAACCAAAAAAAAAAAAAGGCCATTTCTATATACATCTGAAGTCAAGTTATGTTCTTTTCTTTGCCTTTTTAGGACAGGGTCTTGCTGTAGCCCAGGCTGGTCTCACACTTGGAATGTTTCTGCTTCAGCCTCAAGTTTTATGTTGTTGGTTTCCAGGTAGGGTCTCTATCCCAGGCTGACCTAGAATTCACTAGGTATTCTCTGGGTGCCC
Source organism: Dipus sagitta (assembly GCA_036346955.1). Lineage (NCBI taxonomy): Eukaryota > Metazoa > Chordata > Mammalia > Rodentia > Dipodidae > Dipus > Dipus sagitta. The sequence goes on from CM070770.1 coordinate 165,556,281, forward strand.
TTAAACTCACAGAGATCCTCCTACCTCTGCCTTCCTGAGTGCTAGGATTAAAGGTGTGCACTGCCGCGCCTCATTCCAATATTATTTTTTAAGGAGGCCTTTAAATTGATCATATTTGTAACCAGCATTTTTTATAGATGCATTGACTTTTATTACAGCTGTACTTGATCACTTGGCTTCAAACAGTTTAAAGTCGATACCCTATTGCCCTATTGTCTGCAGGTGCAAAGCAAACTGGTTTACAAATTAAATACCTAAAGACTTGACAAAAATATTAAAATTTGATGAAAAACAATTATAAAAATCCTTAATCTCTCTCTTCAAAAAAGGAGGCAATCTTCCCAGACCTATTATAAAATATTAATAATATTCACTATTAAAATTTTTTGTTGTTTTTGTTTTTCAAGGTAGGGTCTCACTCTGGTCCAGACTGACCAGGAATTAACTGTGTAGTCTCAGGCTGGCCTCAAACTCATGGCAATCCTCCTACCTCTGCCTCCCAAGTGCTGGGATTAAAGGCATGCGCCACCATGCCCAGCTAATATTCACTATTTAAAATATTTTTTATGGGGCTGGAGAAATGGCTTAGTGGTTAAGTGCTTGTGAAGCCTAAGGATCCCAGCTCGAGGCTCAATTACCCAGTACCCACATAAGCTAGATGCACAAGGTGGCGCATGCATCTGGAGTTCATTTGCAGTGGCTAGAGGCCCTGTTGTGTCCATTTTCTCTCTCTCTCTCTCTCTCTCTCTCTGTCACTCTCAAATAAATAAATAAATAAATAATAAAAATTTATAGGCTGGTGGATGGCTTAGTGGTTAAGGCATTTGCCTGCAAAGCCAAAAGACCCAGGTTTGAATGGTAATGGCTCAGCCAGCGGTGGGTCTGGGCTGGGTTGCGGGGAGACGACAGACCAGTGACTTGCTCCTGCTCCGTGTGGCCCCTGCGTCACCATGATGATCCACGGCTTCCAGAACAGCCACCAGGACTTCTCATTTGGGCCCTGGAAGCTGACAACGTCCGAGACTCACATCATGAAGTCAGCGGATGTGGAGAAGTTGTACCTACAACAGATCGTATAGATACAGAAAAATTTAAAGCCAGAGAACAAATTAAGTTTTTTGAAGAAGTTCTCCTGTTTGAAGATGAACTGCATGATCATGGAGTTTCAAGCTTGAATGTGAAAATTGCTGACAAGACCTACATGCTACGAGAATATACATCACGAGAAAGCAAAATTGCTAACTTAATGCATGTTCCACCTTCCCTCTTCCTGGAACCCAATGAAATATCACAGTATTTACCAATCAAGGAAGGAGTCTGTGAGAAGCTAATATTTCCAGAGAGAATGAATTCCAACCCTGAAGATTCAAAAGAAAGTAAAGCTGTGGAATAGAATGTGATACAACATATATTCACCATGGACTCTGACTGCACCCCTTGGCTCTGTTTGGGATGTTTTATTATGAGACTTAATTCCTTGCTTGTGTACAGATTTTCTTTCACCTTAAAGGAAAGAAAAAATAAAGGATCATTGCAGGCAGGTTCCACACAACTGCTATTTGTACTGTGTATCTTCAAATTTATATTCCAGGTTTATAGGTTCTGGAGGTAAATTTGGATTCCTAAATTGTCACTCAGTATGACCTCAGCAGTAGTGATGTGTGTGTCTGCTGAGCAGTGGGTATAATCTGCATTGTTATGAAACACTGTCTTTTCCTGTGAAGAGATAAATTTGTGAATTCAGTCCCAGTGCCTTGTGACTTTCATAGGATTCCTGGCTGTGCATGTGGATGTACTGGCTCTATGCTCCGGGTTTTCTGGTGTTTACTCACACTTCTAAAGAGTTGTGATTTGTATCAGTATTGTGTGTATGTATACACACACTTGTATTTTTTAAAAATTACTGATTTAAATGTCTTGGTCCCTGAGTAGTCTTAGATTACTTATTTTGATAATTCATTGTTGAAAATTGTGGAGTTAAAATAATTGACTTTTTTAATTAAAAAAGTGAAAGTGGGTAGGATGAGTGTATTTCTGAAGATTTCATTGGTTTATTTCTGTGAGGAGTACAAAGAAAATATGTTTTGGCCATTACTAAATATGACATATACCATTTTATATTTATTTGTTCTAAATGTCTTTTGTAAGAAGAATTAATAATACATGTCAAAAAAAAAAAAAAGACCCAGGTTCGATTCCCCAGGACCACGTTAGCCAGATGCACAAGGGGGCGCACATGTCTGGAGTTTGAGGCCCTGGTGCGCCCATTCTCTCCCTCTTTCTCTTGTCAAATAAATAAATAAGTTATTTTTTTATGATTGACAACTGTTGTAGTTATATATTAAACCATGATAATTCCCCCCCCAACACACACATACACACACTTTCCCCTTTACAACTCCACTCTTTTTGGTTTTTCAAGGTAGGGTCTCACTCTGGCCTAGGCTGACCTGGAATTCACTATGTAGTCTCAGGGTGGCCTCAAACTCATGGCGATCCTCCTACCTCTGCCTCCCGAGTGCTGGGATTAAAGGCGTGCGCTACCACACCCAGCTACAACGCTACTCTATCATATCCCCTCCCAATGTCCGTCAGTCTTTCTTTTATTTTGATGTCATCATGTTTTCCTCCTGTTATAAAGATCTTGTGTAGGTAGTGCCAGGCACTGCGAGGTCACAGATATCCAGGCCATTTTGTGTCTGGAAGACTGCATTGTAAGGAGTTCTACCTTCCTTTGGCTCTTAACTTCTTTATGCCATTTCTGCAATGGACCCTGAGCCTTACAAGGTGTGATAAGAGATGTTTCAGCGCTGAACACTCCTGTCACTTTTCAGCACTGTGATGCCTTTTGAGTCATCCCAGAGGTCACCACCATCTGAAAAGAGAAGGTTCTCTAACCAAAAGTGAGAGTAGCATTAATATATGGGTATGAACATTAAGAGAAGTGCTTATCGGGCAGTTTGGCAAGCATAATATATACATTTAGTCAGGATATTCACCATTTTTAGAACAGGTAGCTAAATCATTTTTGTTAGTATAAAAAAACTCTTAAACTAATGTATTTTATTTGTACATGTTCCAGTTAAGTCTGTGAATGCCATCTGATTGCAATATAATTAACTGTCTCTAATACACATATTTTAATAATTTGCATAGTTTGAGAGGGATAAAGGTTATTCTACAACTAATTATTATAGGATATTACAGTGCTATTTCTCAAGGCAGTATTTGCTCCCAAATGAAATTATCTTCTGGCAGCAGGGCTTAAAATTACTAGCGGCTTTTTCCATTTCCTGAAATAATCAAACTAGAACAATTGGTTATCCATCTCTAGACATAAAGGCCTGAAAATATGTATACTGATATACTTTACATTTCAAGTCAAATTTTGATCCCTGCATGGGACAATTAGAAAGTAAGACTCTGGCTGGGTGTGGTGGTGCACACCTTTAATCCCAGCACTCAGGAGGCAGAGGTAGGATCGTTGAGAGTTCGAGGCCACCCTGAGACTACATAGTGAGTTATAGGTCAGCCTGGGCTACAGTGAGACCCTACCTCGAAAAACCAAAAAAAAAAAGTAAGACTTTGAAGGTTTACTGTTAGTTTTGGTTTCTACTTTCCATGTCTATTTATGAGGAGAGAGAAAATGGGTACACAAGGGCCTCTAGCTATTGCAAACTCCAGACTCATGTGCCCACTTGGGTACTAAGGAATTCAACCTAGGTCCTTAGGTTTCACAGGCAAGTGTCTTAACTGCTACACCATCTCTCCAGCCCTATTTTTGTTTGAGTCAAGGTTTTATGTGGCCTAGAATAGCCTTGAATTTTCTGTGTAATTGAAGCTGCCCTTCTGCCTTCACCTCCCTAGTGCTAGGATTATAGGTGTTCACTACCATGCCTGGCCCTGTGACCAACATTTATACAGTGTATACAAAACATACTGGCCACTCATGGTAGCGCATGCCTTTAAACCCAGCACTTGGGAGGCAGAGGTAGGAAGATCACAGTGAGTAAGAGGCCACCCTGAGACTACATAGTGAATTCCAGGTCAGCCTGAGCTAGAGTGAAAACCCTACCTCGAAAAACCTTAAAAGAAAGAAAAAGAAAGAAAGAAAGAAAGAAAGAAAGAAAGAAAGAAAGGAGGGAGGGAGGGAGGGAGGGAGGGAGGGAGGGAGGGAGGGAGGGAGGGAGGGAGGGAGGGAAAGAAAAAGAAAGAAAGAAAGAAAGAAAGAAAGAAAGAAAGAAAGAAAGAAAGAAAGAAAGAAAGAAAGGAAGGAAGGAAGGAAGGAAGGAAGGAAAAGAAAGAAAGAAAGGAAGGAAGGAAGGAAGGAAGGAAGGAAGGAAAAGAAAGAAAGAAAGAAAGAAAGGAAGGAAGGAAGGAAGGAAGGAAAAGAAAGAAAGAAAGAGAAAGAAAGAAAGAAAGAAAGAAAGAAAGAAAGAAAAAGAAAGAAAGAAGGAAAGAAATACTGTGTGGCATATTTCAGGTGATTTTCAGCAGTAGGATTTGTTGCCAGGTTGGGGTTGCTCACACTTCTGTATTCTACTTTGGCCCAGTTTCTGCTTCATTTTTGTTTTTTTTTCATGTATTTGCTTATCGAGATCTAGTCTCATGTAACTTTGGCTGACCCTGACCTCTCTGTGGAGCCAAGGATGACCTTGAACTCCTGGTCTCCTGCCTCCACCTCCTAAGGGTTGGGATCTCAGGTATGGGCCATTAGGCCCAAACTATTCTGTGGGTTTGTTGGTGGGTGGTGTTGGAGACTGAACCCTGGACAAAAGATCTGCTGCTCATCTCCAGAGCTAGCTAGCCTTTTCATTTTGTAAAGGCTCTGCAGTTTTCCAACAACTTCCCTGATGCTGCCATCCTGGAAAAAGTTGTTTTTTTCTGGGGAGGCAGAGGTGCTGTGTGGAGGTTGTCTTTGTAGTTAGTATGTATCTCTTGTAGTGCAGAATACTAAAAACTGATTGCCACACCAAGGTAACTAGACCAGATTTATTTACCAATTTACATACCTGTTTCCAACTGCAGAGCATGATGATCGTGTTAGTTTCCCTCAGAGAAGAAAGAAAGGCCGGGGTCCTTTCCGGTGGAAATGTGGAGAAGGGAACCGTCGGTCTGGAAGAGGCGGTTCTAGTATTCGGTCCTCCCGGTTTGAGGAAGATGATGGAGATGTTGCAATGAGTGATGCCCAAGATGGTCCCCGAGTACGATAGTAAGTGATTAGTTGGTCTGCTCTGAATTTAGTGGCACACTAGATTATATAGTTCTGTTGCTGTCCTTGTCATTCTCGTCCCATATGTTAGGGCTAGCTTAGTAGTTGAACAGTCTTAGTTATAGTTGCATTAACTGAGTGGGATGATCTTTCCTAGTGTTTACAGACATTTAATTCTCCTTCCTAACAGCAACCCCTATGCCAACCGTCCTAACCGTCGGGGCGAAACTTGGCATGATCGAGATCGCATTCACATTACTGTGCGTAGAGACAGAGCTCCTCCAGAGAGAGGAGGGGCTGGCACCAGCCAAGATGGAACTACCAAGAACTGGTTCAAGATTACAGTGAGTACCTTAGGAATAGATAATGCAAGGGTAACAGGGAACTCCACTTAGAGTAAAGATGTATGTTTCTCTTCCCCACAAAATTCTATCCCCTCATATATTTACTCCATATTCGGGTATCCAACCTCTCTCCTTAGCATTTTTTTAAAAATTATTTATTTGAGATAGAAAGAGAGAGAATTTGGGTGCTCCAGGGCCTATTGCCGCTGCAAGCAAACTCCAGATACATATGTCACTTTTTTCATCTGTCTTTATGTGGGTGGTAGGGTTATGGAACCCCAGCCATCAGGCTTTGCAAGCATGTGCCTTTAACCCCAGAGTCATCTCTTCAGCCCAAAATCAGTATCTTAAAACATCTAAGGCTGGCGTGGTGGCAGACACCTTTAATCCCATCACTCAGCAAGCAAATGTAGGAGGATTGCCATGAGTTCAAGGCCACCCTGAGATTACATAGCAAATTCTAGGTCAGCCTGGGCTACAATGAGAACCTACTTCAAAAAACCAAAAAATTGCCAGATGTTGTGGTGCATGCCTTTAATCTGAGCACTCAGGAGGCAGAGGTAAGAGGATCGCCATGTGTTCGAGGTAGTGTCTTGCTCTAGTCCTAGCTAACCTGTAATTCACTATGTAGTCTCAGGGTGGTCTTGAACTCGTAGCTATCCTCCTATCTCTGCCTCCCAAGGGTGAGGATTAAAGTCATGCTCCACCACACCTGGTTCTCTTAAAAAAAAAAAAAAATTCCAAGCAGAGAAAGATAGAAGAGAGACAAATCAGAGAGAATGGGTGCACCAGGGCCTCCAACCATTAAAAACAAACTCCAGATGCATGTGGCACTTTGTGCATCTGGCCCTATCTGGTTAATGGGAATTGAACCCATGTCATTAGGCTTTGCAGGCAAGCACCTTAACTGCTGAGCCATCTCTCTAGTCCCTCTCCAGCATTCCTTTTACAGGATCTCTACCCCAGGCTGACCTGGAAATCACTTTGTAGCCCTGGGATGGTCTCAAATTCACAGCAATCCTCCTGTATCAGCCTCCCAAGTGCTGAGATTATAGGAGTTCACCACCATGCCCAGCTAACTGGTTCTTTCTTTAGAAAAAAACAAAATTAAGGGCTGGTGAGATGGCTCAGCAATTAAAGAAACTTGCTTGCAAAGCCTGCCAGCCCGGGTTCAATTCTTCAGCCATTTTGTTTGCAGCAATAAGAGACTGGTGTGCACACATGTTTTTATGTACACATACACACTCAGATTTTAGAGAAAAAATAGTTTTGTGCTACAGGGAATCTAACTAGGGCCTCATGCATGCTATACATGTACTCTTATCACTGAGCTGCACCTCAACCCTAGTAAGTCTTTAAAGCTTAGAAGGCACAAAAGGAGCACTGAATTGTATTGACTGTTTAACCTTAGTTACATAGTGTTCCTCTCTTTCTCTCACTTCTAGATTCCTTATGGGAGAAAATATGACAAGGCATGGCTCCTGAGTATGATTCAGAGCAAGTGCAGTGTCCCTTTCACCCCCATTGAGGTAAGGTGAGGGCAAGGCCTGAGTGCCTGGCTGGCTGGGCACCAGAGAGGACTAAGGGAAAACTAGACAAGGAAATGTAGGCTCCTGGCTTAATGTTCATGTTTCCTCTTTCCAGTTTCACTATGAGAACACACGGGCCCAGTTTTTTGTGGAGGATTCCAGTACTGCTTCTGCATTAAAGGCTGTCAGCTATAAGATTCAGGATCGGGAGAATCGAAGGGTAAGTGTAAAGGGCCTGGCTAGGCTCAGGTTGAAATTGGTGCACAGAGTAAGGGGGACTGGGCCTTGTCTCTGGCAATTAGGCTTCCCTGAAGTATCTGTCTTTTTTTTCGAGGTAGGGTCTCCCTCTAGCCCAGGCTGACCTGGAATTCACTGTGTAGTCTCAGGGTGGCTTCAAACTCACAGCAATCTTCCTACATTTGCTTCCTGAGTGCTGGGATTAAAGGTGTGCGCCACCATGCCCGGCTAATCTGTCCTTTAAAAATTATTTTTTCATTTTTATTTATTTATTTATTTGAGACATAGAGTGAGTGTGCCAGGACCTCTAACCACTGCCAACAAACTCCAGACACATGCACTACCCTATGTATCTGTCTTTACATGGGTCCTGGGGAATAGAACATGGGTCCTTTGGCTTTGCAGGCAAGCACCTTTAACTGCTTAGCCATCTCTCCCGATGTCCTTTTTACTTCTTTCCAGATAGCTATCATCATCAACCCCTCTACTCCACCCCATACAGTACAGAATGAACTGAAGCCAGATCAAGTAGAGCAGCTCAAGGTGAGGCTAGCTCAAGTAATGTGTACCATCCCAGTCTTTGTAGACACCCCCACCTCCAGTCCAGCCCTATGACTGCTGAACCCTTCATTTAACTTTCTTCTCCTGTAGCTGATCATGAGCAAACGATATGATGGCTCCCAACAAGCACTTGACCTCAAAGGCCTCCGCTCAGACCCAGGTATGGTTGACAGCAATCGTCCTCAGTTTAGTGGAATCAGGAAGCTATCAGTCTGGGAAAGGTTGGGGCTGTTTTAGTGCTAACACTGGCACAGGCAAACCCTCTTAGATTTCTCTTTCTTTCTGCATCCTGAAGATTTGATGGCTCAGAACATCGATGTTGTACTAAATCGTGGAAGCTGTATGGCAGCTACCCTGCGAATCATTGAAGAAAACATCCCTGAGGTAAGTCTTGGCCCAATGTTAGGCATATAAAAGAAACGTGGGATAAGGAACTACATTTGTCTCTGATCTACTCACTGGTGACACTTCCTCTTTGTTCACAGCTATTGTCCTTGAACTTGAGTAACAACAGGCTATACAAGCTGGATGACATGTCCAGCATTGTACAGAAGGCGCCCAACCTGAAGATCCTCAACCTTTCTGGAAATGAAGTGCGGACTGATAGCCTGGTTATGATTTTTGCTGGGGTGGTAGAGAGTGAGAAAAGCTTGTATGGCCATGGTGGGAGGCAAAAGAGAAAACTCAGAGTTGAAGGCAGTGCTTGTTCTCTTTTAACCCCCACTTTCACAGTTGAAGTCAGAGCAGGAATTGGACAAGATAAAAGGGCTGAAGCTGGAAGAGCTGTGGCTTGACAGAAACCCCATGTGTGACACTTTCCGAGACCAGTCTACCTACATCAGGTCAGTTGTAGCTTCTGTCTCTCCTCCTGGGGATGACCTTCACCCCCTAGGAGGCTGAGTTAAAGCACGCTGACCAGTGCCCATCTGCAGAAGATAATGCAGCCCTGAGCTGGAACCACCTGTCCTTTGGGAAGACCACATATTCCTCCCTTTTGTCTGTCTCTGTCTCCAATAGTGCCCCAAGATCTCCTCTCCTCTCCTTTCTTTTCATCTACTACTGCTTACTATTTCTCTGAGCTTTTCCTTCCTTCTTGAACACAGCCTTTTCTAGAATCTCCCTACCCTATTGTTCCAGGAAGGACACCTTCCTTTTCTGTTCTGACCAGAGGGTGTCTTAAATATGCCCCATCTGAGTAGTTGCCTTCAGTCAAGAGCCTGGTGTCCTCAGGCTGACAAAGCCCTCTCTAATTGGGATGATCTGATGAGATGGGCCTTCCCTTCTTTGTCCTGTGCTGGCCACTCTTGCCCTAGTGCCAAGAGGGACCCTACACTTGTGATCCACTTACCCAAGGCTGTGGCCTGGTCCTTCCTGTTTATGTTGAGGTTGAGACCTCCTGGAGGCTGCTACCATGCTATTGGTCTCTTGCCCAGTACTGTAAGCTGGGCCCTCCCTGGAGAAGAAACCTGGGTTCCCTAAAATGTGACTAAAGCTGGGGCCCCGCCAGCAGGCGAGGGGATCCCAAGGCAGGTGCTGGGCGTGGATGCCACGGGGGCATCTGCTACCAAGGAGACAAAGAACAGACGCTGCCGGGGCACTGCCCCTCCCTCACTTGCATACCTCACGTCACCCTGCTTGGCCCCAGAGGATGGCTGGTTAGCCAGAGACGGGTAAGATTCCTCAGGGAAGGAACAACCTAAGACAGGCACAGTCGCAGAGGGGCCATCAGGAGAGAACTTGGGGGCCAACAGAGGTGGGGCACAGACCCTCACCCCCCCAACTTGGCAGGGGCCTGAGCCCTCATCCCTTCTGAGGGAGGTCTCCTGCCCCCATGG